>JAJHZJ010000653.1:1618355-2269424 GCA_023548195.1 Bettongia penicillata ogilbyi
CCTATCTTCTCATAGCTAGTGCCACCTCTTTGAGTCAAGATGGTGTCAAACTTTAATGGGATTAGGAATAGATTCTTGTATTTTGTGAGTGAACTTATTAATAAATTAGAAATATGGATGATTCATTACTGAAATTTGAAATTCTTATTCATAACGTTCTAATGTTCCCACTAGATTTGTCGTTTATTAGAGATGAGAAGATATGATAAGATGTGATTTAAGTAAGGATTGAGGAAGATAAAAAAGAAATGAAAAGCCCAGAATGGGAATTGAGGCTATATTCGAAGATGCCATAATGGGGAGTAAGTGGTGGCTGTCAGGAGCTGAATTAGGATAGAACAATTGCAGAGTTGTCTGTGGAGTTTAAATTTTAAACACAAATAAGTGTGTCATTTTAAGAATTGTATTTGAAGATATTAGCTTAGAATTAGTGGGGAAAGAAAGAAAGATTTGATAACTTTCACAGTGGATGGTGTACCAGGCCTGGAGTCAGGAAGATTCCTCTTCTTGAGCTCAGATCTGGCTTCAGATACTTACTAGCTATATGACCCTGGGCAAGTCACTTAATTCAATTGGCTTCAGTTTCCTCATCTGTAAAATGAGGTGGAGAAGAAAATGGCAAACACTCAAGTATTTTTGCCAGGAAAACCCCAAATGCAGTCACAAAAAATCAAACATTAATGTAAAATTGCCAAACAACAAAACATTTTGTATATTGAAAGATAATATGCAATCTGCAAGCTCTGAAGAAGGGATGGAACCTTTATGATACAAAAGAGTATGTGAATAGGTACAAAATCCCTGCTGTTAGCTGTTGCCTCACTGGGAAGCTAATATATAACTAATACAGATTATTACAAATTATATAAGGCTACCTAATAACTGAAATCCAATGAAGTAAGGGGAAAAATATTTAAGGGATGGAATAAGCTCATTCTTAACTAATAATTGAACTACTTTCTGATCCTGTACAATAGCAGTAGTAAATATGACAAGCTCTTAAAATGATCAGATACTCAGATCTTCTACACCTGGATCTTCTGCCTCTGTTATCAGTACCATTTACGCAAGAGAGTGTGGCTTCATGTTTAATTCATCCCACTCCTCCAAATATTAAGCCTAATCAATCTCCAACTCTTATCATTTCTTCCTTTGAAATGTCACTCAGATCTGCTCTTTTATTTCTGTTCCCTTCAAGGCAAGGCCTTATTCACTTTCCCACACTCCCACAGTGCCTACATGGTGCTTTGCTCATAGATATTAAATAATATTTGTTCATTGGATGAATTTAGATGAGTGAATGAGCACCCTAGATTGTCCCTCATCACAATATTCATGGATCCCTGCAATACCTTCTAGTTCATCATCTTGCTTCCATTCTCTTCTCCATATGATTTGTCCTACATGTTACTGCCAGATTAATCTTCATTAAATTTCATTAAATAAAATTTTTACCATTTAATTCCTCGCTTAAACTTCTTTGGCTTCTTGTTTCTTATTACATCAAGTCTAGACTATCCAGGGCCTTAATAATGATAAGAACTAGGGCAGTCATGACCTGTGTGATTCAATATTTAATTCATTCAGTGGTGTAAAGGACAATCATGAACAGAGGAAGAGTAATATCAGAAGTCACTGGGACATAGAAAGTCTAGACATCTAACATCCTATAAGTGACTCCTCTTCCTCCCTGGGTCAGGGATAGTATTAGAGGTCTATTTATAAACACCCAAACTGTGTTCCTAAAATAAAAATTTGACTTAGGGCATTCCTATATACTGATCAGGCAGTTGAAGTTCAAGAATCACAAACATATTACCCATATGGTAATTTTTTTTTTATTTTTTTGTTTAATCAAATCATGAGAGTATGATTAATATTGTCATCCAGTGATAGGGCAATTGAAAATGTAGTTTTAATGGTATGTATCAGTAAGCACTCCAACATACACGGGGGGGGGCTCATGTAACAGGTTCTTAGATCTACATTCATAAGAGGAAGGCAACTTTCAAGGGGTTAACAATCACTTAATCAAGCACATGTATCATTCTTTTAACCAAATATGTATATAATCATTCAGTTAGTTCAGGGCAGTCAGCACCCTGAGTTTCAAAGAAAATACAAAGAAATCAAAAAATCAACAGACATGGCTTCCTCTGCCTGAATTCAACACACAATTGGACCCCAACTTTCTGATAATCGTTAGCAGAGAAGGAAGTATGACATCTAGGTTCTCAAAGAGAACCCTGGTTCTCAAGCCAGGGGGCTCCTTAGCTTCTCCGGTCCTCATCTGGCACTCAAACCTTCTTACCAAAAACTAAATCCCAAAGTAAAACCTCAGCTCAGAGTATTTTTTAGATCCACAGGGTATCACAACCTTTGGACTCAGTGCCTCAATAGAAAAAACAAATGGTACTTGGGACTTTTCTACAATACAGCTCCCCTAATCAAGTTTCCCACAATGGGCAGGCCCATCAATGGGTGGGAAAGATCCTCCCCAATCACATTATTCAACTAGAGTCACTTCTAGTAAAACAAAAACAGCAAAAGATCCTATTTAGATTGCCATCACATGGTAAATGGCAATGATTTCCTGGTGGGTGGGAAATCTAGTCAAGTGTATAACTGGCTAAATCCACAGACCAGACACTCATAACATTTTTTAATGTTATGGAAGTCTTGGGCTATCTGGTAGTGAATATGCAGTACTTACCAAAATAATGATCCTAAATTTTATTTAAAGGGAAGTAAAAAATAAAGATGTTGTTTTTCCCTTATAGGTTCGTGAAATCTCTGAAATATAAAAAAGGGATGAATCCAGGGATGAAAGTTGCTAGCTTTCTGGGAATCATTTAGAGCTTGAAGTTCTCCCAAATATCCTCTGGTGCTGGGAGTATATAACTGCAGTGATGGACATGAGTTTACCAGTGTTTATTTTTTACCTGCAAACTGGATCATGGAAGAGACTAGTAGTACACATGGTAGGAAACGCTAATAAAATGGATTATTACAACAATTATATTAGAGCAAGAGAGAGACGGACAGACAGAAAGACAGGCACAGAGAGACAGAGAGACCTTTGAAAGACTCGTATTTAATTGTTAGTCTAGAAGATGTTACCAAGGGACTGTAGTAGGTAAACAGCAATGGGAAAATAAAGGATGGGATAGATTTTTATGTATTGCAGGGACTTGATAACTTATTGAATTGTAAAGACAGAAGTAAATGCAGATAGCTCAGGGAAAACAGACAGACAAGAATTGGTAACTATATATGAGAGGTGAGGGGGATTATTTAAGATAACATCATTTGCATGAATATGCCATGAGAGGGAACTGATTTTCCAAGGGAAAGTGGAGAAAGATAAAAGGAGAGGGTAAAAGACAACAGAGACTTTGGAAACTTTGATATTAAAGGAGTTATATCAGCATCAGATGAAAAATCATGAAAGGAAAGAGTGGTTAGAGAAGAAAAGGGAGAACAAGGTGGGTCTCTGAAGCTAAGGAAATAGAGAGGATGTCCAGTTGGGAAAAAAAAAAAGTTGGCCAAGCAAAAAAGTACACAGAGATTTACAGAGAAAAAGGACTGAAGGTAGCTAGTGTTTGATAATTAGGAGGTAACCTTAGAGAGAGTATTTTTGTAGAGTTTTGACAGCAGAAGTTTTGACCAGATTAAGGAAAGAAGAGGTAAAAGGAGACTAAAGGTATATAATATAATCAGCTTTTTCAAGAAACTTAAAAGTGAAATTAGAAGAAAGATGGCAAGATAGCTGGATGTTATAGAAGGGTGGAAAGTGAAGTCTTTGTTTTTGGAATTGGAAAGACAAGAGTAATGTTTGTGGGGAGGAGAGATGAAGATTTATGAAAGAATGATGATTATTGCAGTAAGTAGCCTCTTGAAAGAAGGAGAAAATGTAATTAATGGTACAGGAGAGAGAGAAGTCAGGGAGGCAGGCAATAAATATTTATATAGTGCCTACTATGTGCTGGGCACTGTGCCAAGCACTTTACAAATATTAAATAATTTTATGTTCAGAACAACACTGTGAGGTGCTTTTATTATCCCTATTTTACAGTTGAAGAAACTGAGAATAAGAGGAACTAAAAGATTTGCCTAGGGCCACACAGCTATGAAGTTTGACTCTAGGATGAGCAGTGAGAGAGAGAGAGGGAGGGAGGAAAGGAGGAGAGAAGAAAGTGAGGAGGGAGAGGGAAAGGCTGATGTTGAAATTTCTGGGAAATTGAGGAGGATAGTTGAGGTACTAAATATCAGATGACCTTAAATATCTCAGGATGCTAGTGTGAGTATGATTAGCTGGGGATATAATGGGTGGTAAATGGTGAGGGGAATGAAATGAAAATTCACTAAATATAGACTAGAACTTTAACAGTAGTCTTTATATATTTGAAGGGCTATCATAGGGAAGATCATTAGACTTGTTCTGTTTGTCCCCAGAAGGAAGAACTAGGAGCAATAGGTAGAAGTTTCAGAGAGAGATATTTTAGTTTGACATAAGGGGAACAGCAAAAAAATGAAACTTTTCCAAAAGTAGAATAGTCTATCTTTGGAATTAGTGGGCTTTCCCTCAATGGGCCAGCAATGGCTGATAATTTGTCAAGTATTTAATATAGGAATTCTCATTCAGGTACAGCTTGAACTAAATGGATTCTAAGGAACCTGAGATTCTAATACAGGGATGCTAACTGTCTAGCAGTTGGTAAATTACCAGTTGAGGCTTACTGCTATGAATTTTTGGAAGATATATTGGACTATAACCTCCTTGAGAACAGGATTTGTGGTGAGTAAATGCAATAAAGGTAAACCAAGGTACATACTCTGGGCAAAATCAGTTTATTAACAGTGATGAGTTTGACCATTAACCAAGTAGGTGAGACTGGAAACCTTAATAAGTCCAGAAACCCCAGTGGGGGTGAGGGTGGTGTTAATTTATTTACATACAGGAAAGGAGCTGGGAACTGGTAAGTTTTGGAACTTTACATTTGGCTATATTAGAAAAAGTGGGTTGCCATTCAGGTGTGGCTAATCACACCCCTCTCTGACAATTAAGAAATGTTAATTACTTTATGGGCCTCATCTGCCTCTTGTAATCTTGGCTGAGAAATCGGGACTATCACATCAGTTGTCCCCTTGAGGGAAATCAAACCCCTGTTAATTGCACAAGGACAGTGTGGCACCAATGTGATATTCACAGCACATATGGCAGCCATAAATGTTGCAGCGCAATTCTAAATTGCAAAATACCACAGACTCTCCACATGGAAGGCAGAACCAAAACATTTATTCAGACACTAGAAAACCAAATCCATCACAGCAACAAAAATCTATACGCAACAACAATGCAGAGAACAACACCATCCCCAAGCCTTTCCCCTGCTAGGTTTCCCACAAACCGGCTCCATAAAACAAATCACAAGCATCCCCTCTTAAACAAAATCACAAACAAGCTCTCTCACTCATGCTACCCAGGAGCCTGCATCCTTCCTGGCTCTGACTGCTCTCAAGACTAACTTCTTCTCAGCTGTGCTCCAGGTCCACCTTTTCCTGTTCAACCCATTCAGCAAAGTCCTCCCACCACAGGCTCCATGTGACTCAGACTCATATAACTCAGGCTTCCATGTGACCCAGGCAGGTCACATGGACCTATTAATGAATATGAAAGATTTTCCATTTAAATTACCATTACAAGCAGTCCCAAGATCTTTTCTATTCATTGTATAGATCAGGTTCAGTGGGACAACTGCTATCAACAAAACTATAACAGGAATAACAGGGATAACAGAAAAGATATAAAACAGTATCTTAGGCAACTGATACCAACAGAATATATTATCACATAAAATCAGGACATAAAACAATATCTTAGGGTGGGATTTGAGCACAAGTACTCTATCATCCCTCCCTTGAACAAATGGGTCCCAAAATCTTGGGGTAAGGGGCAAACATCTCTTCTTCCATAGTTACTTCCTGCTTAGATTGGACGTAGAACTGTCCTGACCCCAAGAGGTCTCATTTGAGGGGTCAGTTCCTCAGCTCACATCTGGAGCTGGTCTGGTCAACGCCAGATCCAGGGATGACATAGCACATTAGACAGGGGGTGACATCTGGCTTAAGCCATCAGGCATCTACACGAGGAGGATGCTAGGCCTACAGAAAACAAATCTGACAAACAAGGTGAACAGACAAAAAGCCAAAAAGAAAAAGGAGACAATAACCACAAGCAGGGTAGATACAGGGTCAGCCATGCTCCCAGGCTCAATGAACCCATCATCACAGCCTCATTCACTACTGTTTACTGTTTTCCACTTTGCAGTCATGGGGTCATCATTCTGGCCAGATGTATACCCTCTTTAATATGAGCTGGGACCTGGCCATCTTCCTGGCCAGTTCTCCATGTAGGTGTGATGAACCTGGATGCAGTGCTTCAGAATGATCTGCAGGGGCAGCTCCTACCTTCCTGCTCAGTCTGAAATGCAGCCTCTTTCCTCAATATGTTTTTTATACATCATTAGTTGGAATGCCATCTATTCTTCTGAAATCTACCCCTGCTCACTAAATCTATAAACAATTTTCTTGTCAATCTATTCTGCCTTTGAATCTGGTGTCTATTTATTCTCTCTCAAGAAAATGTATCTTTCTCACTAATTCTCACCATCAAAGGTACCAATGATTCTCCCATCCTTTTAGTGAACTGACTTAAAATATCTGTGACCTCCTCCTGAGTAAAATCCTCAATTACCTTGCCAAACACTGTGGGGGCCCCTGATTCTCCTGCTTCCTTCTTAGTACTGACCAAACCTCAGCCTCCTCATTTGTTTCATTCTCCTCCCACACACCCTTTCAAGCAAATATTTAAACTAATTTAAAAAGAAAAAAAAACTACATTTTTAAGCAAGGTGAGTTCAGGCAGATGTTAACTCAATTACAAAAATTAATACAGCATAAAATCAATTACATTGTAAAATCAATGCAGTAGAAATCAGAAATAATATTAATTTTTATATTTTCACAGAGCCATATTTTCTTCCTCACAACTTGTGCATCTCACAAATTTAGCATCTTAAACAGAGTTGGCAGTAAAAGATCTGTTCATGAAATGAATACATGAGAGCTATGCCAAAATCTTTGCCTTTTGTAATTTTTTAATTCTAGATACTAAAACAACACAGAAAATAAGTAAAATACTGATATCACATGAGGGACCTTCAAACACTTAATGTAACTGCTATGCCTTATCTAATCATTCCTTTCTATTAGCAAAATATGGTATTAGGTCAATTAATACTTTGGTTAATATATAAATTGATCCAAACATTAGTACATATTTTCAAGTACATGCCTATGATTGATAGCTTTCTCCAAACAGTTTTGATTACTAATTAAACTTTTGTTGATTAGAAAGATAAATTTGATGCAGTGATACAAAACACAATCTTTTTTATTTTTTACTTTAGTTTTAAACTTATTTAAAAAAAATGTTTCAAATTGTCTCCCTCCTCATCTTCTTTCTACCCATTGAAAAAGCAAGCAATATGATATCAGTTATACATAAGAAATCATGTAAAACATATTTTCATGTTAGCCATGTTGCAAAAAAATTAAGCAAAAAATAAATAGAGAAGGCGGGGGAGAGAAAATATGTTTCAATTATTCTGAGTTCATCAGTTTTCTCTCTGGAGGTAGATAGCATTTTCCTAATGGGTCTTTTAGAATTGTCCTGGATTACTATCTTAATCTGAGTAGCTAAATCTTTCATAGTTAATCATCATTACAATATTTCTGTTGTTGTGTACAATATTCCCTTCATTCTACTCACTTCACTTTGCATCAGATAATATAAGAATTTTCAGGCTTTTCTAAAACAATCCTAGTCATTATTTCTTATAGCACCATATCATTCCATCACAAACATATACCACAATTTCTTTAGGCATTACCCAACTGATAGGCATACCCTCAATTTCCAAATCATTCACCATAAAAAGAATTACAAGTTTGTTTTTTGGTTTGTTTGTTTTTTACAAATAGGTCTTTTTCCTTTTTCTTTCATTTCCTTGTAATATAGATATAATTATGTTATTGCTGGGCAAATGGTAGGCAGTTTTATACATCTTTTGGCATAGTACCAAATTGTTCTCCAGAATGATTTGACTAGTTCAGAATTCCATCAACCATGCATTAGTGTCTCTATTATTTTCATATCCCCTCCAGCATTTATTATTTCCCCTTTCTGTCATATTAGTCAATGTTAATGGTATGAGATGATACCTCAGGGTTGTCTAAATTTGCATTTCCCTAATCAGTGGTGATTTAGAACATCTTTATATGACTTTTATAACTTGGATTATCAAAGTTCTCTTCTGATCTTCTTCTGACTATTCATATCTCTTAGAAATTTATCAACTGGAGAATGATTTTTTTTTTGTATTTTTTGGTTTTTTTGTTTTAGATTTGACTCAATTTCCTTTATATTTGAGAAATGAGATATTTATCAGAGTAACCGCCTATAAAATGTTTCCCAGCTTCCTGCTTTCATTCTAATTTTGACTGCATTAGTTTTGTTTCTGCAAAACTTTCATCAATTTCACTTGTATTGTCAATTTTACTGGCACATAATTGGGCAAAATAACTCCTAATAATTGCTTTAATTTCATCATCATTGGTGAAGAATTCACCCTTTTCATTTTAGATACTGATAATTTAGTTTTCTTCTTTTCGTAAATCAAATTAACAGTTTAGTTTATTTTTCCATAAAACTAGCTTCTAGATTTACTTATTCATTCAATGAGTTTCTTCCTTTCTGTCTTTTTAATCTCTTTTGATTTTCTTGATTTCCATTTTGTTGTTTAACTGGGTATTTTAAATTTGTTCTTTTTCTGTTTCTTTTTTTATTTACATGCACAACTGATTGATCTCTTCTTTATCTCTTTTAATTATGTATGCTTTTAGAGAAATAAATATTCCCCTAAGTACTACTTTGGCGGCATCCCACAAATTTTGATATGTTGTCTCATTACTACATTCTCTTTAATGAAATTATTGATTTCTTCTATGATTTGTTCTTTTAACCACTCAATCTTTAGGATTGTATTATTTTGTTTCCAATTAATTTTTAATCTATGCTTCTACTGACTTTTATTAAATGTAATTTTTATTGAATTATGGTCTAAAAGGGTGCATTTACTATTTTTTTTCCTTTTCTGTATTTATTTGTGAAGTTTTTATGCCTCAATACATGGTCAATTTTTGTAAAGGTGCCATGTACAGTTGAGATAAAGGTACACTCATTTCTACGCCCATTCAATTTTCTCCAGACATCTATCATATTTAACTTTTCTAACGTTTTATTCATCTCCTTAACTTCTTTCTTGTTTCTGTTTTAGCTAGGTTTCCCTGAGAAGGGAAAGTTGAGGTTCTCCACAGGTGTGTATGTGTATGCGCGTGTGTGTGTGTACATATATCTGTGTGTGTGTGTATACACGTATTATGTGTGTGTGTGCATGCTCACATCTGTTCTGTATTCTTCCCTCTTTGAACCAATTCAGGTTAAAATGCGCTTCAAGCATTGCCTCCCACTCTGCTGTAAACACTCTCCCTTGAATGACCCTTTCCTGAGGTAATTTCCTCCATTCTTCTCATCCCTTTCCACTTCTTTTGATGTGTCCTTCTTTCTCACCTATCCATTTTTATGAATTCCAATCTAATCAGCTTCCACGTCTTCTGTTTAAGTAGAGACCTTCTAACTATTCTAATTATGACACACATATGTAAATATAGATAGATATAGCCACATCTTACCATATAAAGCTATAAACAATGTCATCGTGAGACCCTTATGATTCCTCTTGCTCACCATTTTATGACACCCTATATTTGAAAGGCAAATTTTCAGTTCATCTCTCGTTTTCTTCGATGATTTAAAATCCTTTATTTATTAAATGCCCATGTTTCCTCAGATGTATTATAACCAGTTTTGCTGGGCAGGTTATTCTTGGTTGTAATTCTAAGTTCTTTGACTTCTGGATTGTCATATTTCAAAACCTCCACTCCTTTAATGAACTGCATGGTAGATCTTATGTAATGATGACTGTGCCTCCTTGGAATTTGAATGACTTCTCTCTGGCTACTTAAAATATTTTCTCTTTGACCTGGGAGCTCTTGAACTTGGTTACAATATCATGGGAAGTTTCCAATTGGGCATGTATTTCAGAAGCAATCTGTGAATTCTCTCAATTTGTATTCTGACTCTAGGAAATTGGGTCATTTTAACTTTAAATTTCTTGAAATATGATATCTAGGTTCTTTCTTTGGTCCTGGCTTTCAGGTAGACCAACAATTCTAAATTACCTCTCATAAATCTATTTTCCTGGTCTCTTATTTTTCTGATAAAGCATTGCACATTTTCTTCTTTTTTTCATTTTTTGACTTTGTTTTTTTTTCTTGTTTTCTCATGGAGTTATTAGCTTCCCCTTGACCACTTCTAATTTTTAAAAAGTTATTTTCAGCAGTGGAATTTTGTACATTTTTATACCATTTGTCTAAATCTGGTTGTTTAGGTATTATATTCTTCAGTGGTTTTTTTTAATGCCTTTTTTTACCAATCTGCTAATTGCCCTTTCATAATTCTCTTGAAACACTTTTATTTCTTTTCCAAAATATCCTTCACACTTTTTAGTTCTTCTAGGAATTCTTGTTGAGCTAGTGTCTAATTCACATTTTTTTTTTCCATTCAGGCTTTCCTTATACCTGTTTTTATATCATTGTCTTCTTCTGAGTTTGTGTCTTAATCTTTGCTATCACCATAGTAGCCTTTTAGGATAATGCTCGTCATTGTTGTTTGCTCATCTTTCCCTCCCCGACACTCTATTTCTTGACTTTGAAGTTTATGTTAAAGTTGGGCTCTTCCCAGGGTAGATTGTGAGTGGTTTGGTGTGTACATTGTTCTAAGCTTCAGGAATTTTTGTGCTGCTGTTTTTAGATCTAGTTCTAAGAGTATGGATTTTTGTGTGTGTGTGCTTTCAAGTTGGTGTCATTTGCGGAGTGTTGTGGTCACTAATTTTTTTGTGATTTTACTCCTTACTCAGGAGACATCTCCAGTCCCATGGGATTGCAAGTGATACTTCTCCTCGGAGCCTTTTTTCTCTTGTGACCATAATTGCTTTTGTTCCTCAGGATTCCTGCCCCCTTGCAACTCAAAAATAATATGGGTCCTCAAGGTACCTGTTCTTCTGCAACCACAAGCACTCTTCTCTGCCCTGGTACTGAGACCTGATAATGACTATAAATAAGATGCCCAGAAGTGCTCAGTCCTTCTCCAAGTGTTAACACAGGATTTCTCTATAATCTCTTTTTGACCAGTTATCAAATCCCCTTACTGTCTCTGTCTAGACAGCCCCCAAAGCTAGTGTTGCTGTTATCGTAAGTTCTCATAAGTCCCACAATTGGTGCTGCTGCCACATGGACTCCAGGCCAGCCCCCAGCCCAGTGTCATAGACCTCTCCTTCTGACCTCCTAAATTTTCTTGAACTGGAAAATATGTCTCATCCTCACCTTTTGTTGAGTCTGCACTCCAACATTAGATTTCAGGTGTTATTTTAAGTTATTTGGAAGGGAATGTTTGGAGATCTCAAGTATAGTGTTTCCTGAACTCCACCATCTTGGCTTAACTCCTAGAATGAATAAAAACTCAAAATGTACTCTTAAAGAATTTATTCCAATACATGTCTCATGTAATCCTTATGATTATGTGATTCCTTGGTAGGCACAAGCACATAAATAACTACTCAGTAATCATCTGAATATTGGTATCAAACAAGGAATAGCATAGGTAGAAATATATTCCCCACATGGATTATATCCCTGGAGATGTCAAATAGAATAAGGATTTATTATAAATATTGAGATTCTTTAGATTTACTTGTTTAATAGATTACATTATACTGATTGAACTGAATATTGAAACTCTACTGGGACTCTTTAGTGAGATCTGTGGTAATGCAGAAGAGATTGATTTTATGTTGTGAAATTCACTCATGGAAACCCAAAAGGATTAAAAATGAATATTGCCAAAATTATTACAAGAAGTTCAATGGAATATATAAGGGAGAGAGGAGGAGGAGGAGGAGGAGGAGGAGAGAGAGAGAGAGAGAGAGAGAGAGAGGAGAGAGAGAGAGAGGAGAAGAGAGAGAGAGAGAGAGACAGAGAGAGACAGAGAGAGAGACAGAGAGACAGAGAGAAACAGAGAGAGACAGAGAGACAGAGACAGAGAGACAGAGAGAGACAGAGACAGAGAGACAGAGAGAGAGAATTATATTTCATGGTAGTTATATTCTACAAAGTAACCAGGAACACTGAAACAGTGAAGACAGAACCATTATTCCTAAAGGAAATACAGGGTTAGATTCCAATGAACCTCTGTTACAACATTTATTTTAGTATTTTCCAGATTGATCTCATGTAAAACTCAGTGTATTTCTTCTTCCTTTTTCCAAATGTACCATATTGTTGATCCATTGGCTTTGAACACATGACCAATGGCACTATAACTCAAGGCTGAATGAAGTTTATCTAAGACAGGTATTTTCTTTCTAAGACAACAAAGCCTTTTTATGCTTAGGAACACTAAACTGCATTTCAGCACTACACTTGTGGAATATTTTAAAATTACCACCAAAAAGCAAAAGATGTTAAAAAATTGCACTAAATAGATTTAAAGGGACACTTATTTACAGTGTGACAGGAAGGAGCCATATGAGAGTTATTTACAGTATGAACAAGGCATAGCATTGCCTCATTCAACTTTAGCTGGGAATATGTATGTTGGATTCCAAATCATTTGCCTCTATTCATATCTGCAAATGACCACAAAAGCATTGCAAGTACTGATTTTGTGACTAAATAAATTTTACAGAGTAGGTGAATTTACAAATACAGATTCTACAAAAGATTAGAATCTATTGTATATGCAAATGATGAGTACTTGAATTTCCTTCAGTATATATATCTTGAAGAGCTAGTACAGATTAGCAATGAGGTGATCTTGGAATTGAATATAAAGTAGAAAATAGGCTGGATCATACCGGAAATTATACAGTTAATCAAACATTTATTAAGTGACTTCGACATTCCAAGAATTAGAGTAATAGTTCTTCATGGGAAAGAAAGGGGCATAATGGAAAGATATTGCATAGGTGAAAATGAGAAGGCATGCAACAGAGTGGCTATTGGGGCAGTTGTGAGATAGTGAGGAGTTATAACAAACCTAGAGTTTGAGTCTGAGAATCTAGGAGAATGATATTGCTTACAACAGAGAAACCAGGAGGGTGGAGTGCTTAAGGAGAAAGATAATGAGTTTGATTCTGAACATATTGAAATTAAGATGTCAACTGGATACCTAGTTCGCAATGTCCAAAAGGTGGGTGAATATGTGAGAATGGATGTCAAGAGAGAGACTAGGGCTAGATAAGTACGTTGATAACCATGAGCATAGAGATAAATCCATGAGGGTAGATTATATCACCAAGTGGAAAGAGAGTGATTTGAGATGAGGAAGGAGAGAGGAAGGAACTTACAGTGAATAAATCCAATTTTTTCTGTAAAATATGAGGTGGTTCTCAGCTGAAATGGGGAAATACCTGAGTGGTTAGGGTGGTTGAGGAATAATTTATATATGTATATATACAAATATGTGTGTATATGTATATGTATGCATGCATGTATGTATGTATGTATACATGTGTATGTATGTGTTTTTGTATTAAAGTTCCCCAGTAAGAGGAAGGTAATAGGAGAGAAAAGTTTTGAGTTAAGTAATGGACTCTTTGAAGAAGAAAGGGGAATGACGTAGAGGTTTGTAGACAATGACTACTAGGATTTTCATTGAGGTGAAAGTGTTCATTGAATGAACTTCAGAGGAGGTGAGATTACTGAGTGTTAGGGTTAGGGAGAGAATCTGAAAGTGACAATGGGGAGCAAGGAGTATTCCAAATTCCCCACGTTGACCAGTGAACTGATAGGAATAAGTAAAGGTGCATCTAGTACTAGAAAGAGTGACCAGGGAGTCTCTCATCAGTAGGGAAAGAAGATTCAGTAATAGATAGAAGATGGAAAAAGTTGGAGAGAAAAAAATTTAGGATGAAGGGAAGATGGAACAGACATTCTAGAAGGCACAATGGAAGGAGTAGTGGCCATTTGGTTGGAATTTTGGTATGATGAGAGGGGAACAAGGAGTCAGATGGTATGGTATGGTATGGGAATTGGAAAGAGGAAGAATGATGACCCACAGAGGTTCAGAATCACTGGCATTTATAAAGTATGACAAGTTGTGACAGTGTTCATCTCTGTTTGGAATGTCCTTTCCTATTCCATGGGAGGCTGGAGATGGAACTGAAGAAAAGTGTGAAATGAGATGGAAGGCAGATGGTCAGATTGAGCCTATTTTACTATACTTTCTCCCCACAAAAGATGCAGATTAGGCAGGAAGTGGTGCATCAAGAGATGGAGGTCCAGTCAACTTTCCTCCACCAATTTTCCTCTTTCCTGGAGAAACAGACATAGCAGGACAAGGAAGATCTTAATTATAAAGAAACCTCTTTGTACTGGAGGTTCTCTACATCCTCTTTGGGAGAAAAGGCTGGCAACAGGATGTCTATCTACATCCTGTAACCGTATATAGGCATAGATGGAAGTTTGCTAACCCTCATAGACTCTGTCAGTCTCAGGGAATCCACACAAAAGGAACTGAGAGGCACTCAGAGGAAAGTCTCACTCCTCTGCTAAGAAGAATGAAAGTTAAAAAAATATAAATGGAAAGCTATTGGGTTGAACCTGCATTCATATACTATACAAAAATTCCAGAGATAGACCTCCAGAACTTTGGGGAAATTATCTACGGAGGATTTATTAAAGAATATGCACAAATATAATATAAGGTGAGAAGGCATTTTCTTTCCCTGACCTCCTTTGATAGGGTTTATAATACCATTAGGTAGGAATATAAATACTCTCTTTCAACAGTCATAACACTATATTTTGAAAGAGGGATATCAGACAATCATGCCTTTTGTTTTATTGACTTTAATTCTACTCAGGAACTTAAAAAGATATGCAATGCAAGAGACACTTATGTTCCATATCTCATGATTTAAGATGGCTCAATTTTATTGCCCTAATTGTAGTAAAACAAATAGGATCATACAAGTGAGGACAGGGACTGTGCCTTTGATTTCACTGGTATAAACTCCCAAGTGAGGAGACTCCATCAATGAAAATTAGCACATAAAAATAAATGACAATGGAAATTTCCTATAATTTATAGTCTTGGAGCAATCCTTATCTTACAGTAGCAAGAGAGGTTAAATGTCTTCCCCAGTCACTCATCCATTATGTGTCAAAAGTGGGACTTGAAGCCAGGTCTTCCTGACTCTGAGATCATTCTGTATCTACCACATCCCTTAAAATTCAGGTTATTTTAAATAATTAATGGAGACAAAGTATCTAACAAAGTTATTTCAAAGCAAAATGGTAACGAGACTTTAAAAAAAACTCTTTGCTTTAAATATTCACATAATCTTTTGAAAATCCTTAAAATGAGTGAGTTTGGGGACACTGGAAAAGATTTTGGAGTAGGCAGAAACAGGAGAGCCCAGTTTCTCCCACCTCTATTTCAACAAAGATATGAAAAGAGACCCATGCTAATTAGTCATCAGAGAACTGATGGAGAAGCCATAGTGAATCATGTCTCCAGCCCTGATCAGCATGAGAATATGGACAGAGGCCTGTCGTTTCTAGTATAAAGGTCCTGCCACAAAGATCCACGCAGAGCTATCTAGCTTAAAGATCAGCCTGTCTGCCAATCAAAGATCTAGTGCAGATTCCAAAAAACTAGCAGGTATAATCCCTGACCCTTTATGTGGTTCTTAAATTCAACACAGACTCTAGCTGGGTCCTGCGCTTTTGTCCTACATTAAGCATGTATTTTTAAGAGAAAAGATGTTTAATATAATCAAAATAATTTTCATCTATAGATATGACTATATAGTTTTGTTGTTATTAACATAATTTATTATGGTTATAATTTATCTAATATTGAACCAGTGTGAGACATAATTCATTCCATCAGTATTAATAAGTTTGATATTATTCCATAGGGATAGTGATTATAAATTCTGTATATTAAGCCCCAGAGCTATGAACTCCAGATTGTAAATTCACTGCTTAATTATGGCCCTCCACCCTTGCTTTTCCTTATTATGGGGACCAAGCTCAGTGTGGTGAGGTGACTCTATTACATGGAGTAATTTTGTACCTTCAGACCACTCTCTCTTGTACAACATAAGCAGGTGACTATCTTATGACCGCTAAGTCAGTGGAGATTTCCCATACTTTGCCCACCCTCAGACCCTCCTTGCTAATATGCCATTTTTAGCTGATGCATCAGTTTTTGGCCCTTGAAACAAGGTCTATCAACCAATGAAATTATGTATTTTGTGTAACTCCTCTAGAGGATTCAAGCACCAAATCTGGTATTAAGACTTCCAAAAATAAGGCCCTGAAAGAAGGAGGCATCTCCAACCATTAGGAAGATCTAAGGTCTACTTCATTAGAGGGAACCACAGATCTTTGAATAAAATGCCACTGAAACAAAGCACTGCTTTGTTAGTATTTCTTACAGATTGGGCAATGATAATGCCCACACCAGTCTTGCCTTCCTATAACTCAAAGTAGGTTATATTATATATATATATATATATGTATATATATATATATATATATATATATACTTTTTTTGATATGTTGCTGTCGTATCTTTGCTATTTTTTGCATAAATATTCATTAGGTATATTGTTTAATAATTTTCTTTCTCTATTTTGACTACACTTTGTTTAGGAACAAAGACCACATTTGCATCCTAGGAGGAATTTAATATCACCCCTTCTTATATTTTCAAACAGGTTGAGGAATAGAGGTTCTTAGAATTCTTATAAAATTCACTTGTAAATGTATGTGATCCCACTATTTTCCTTCTTGTACTGTTAATTTATGAATTGTATCATTTCTTTTTCTGAGATTACATCATTTAATTTTTTTAAAAAAATATTGTTTATCTGTACATATAATCATTTTTGAGGCAGCTAGGTGGTGCAGTGGATAGGGCACAAGTGCAGGAGTCAGGAGGACCTGAGTGCAAATTTCACCTCAGACACTCACTAGCTGTGTGACCTTGGACAAATCACTTAACCCCAATTGCCTCATCCTGGGTCATCTCCAGTCATGCTGATAAATATCTGCTCACTGGATTCAGATGGCTCTGGAAGAGAAGTGAGGCTGGTGACCTTCACAGCCCTCCCTCACTCAAAAAAAAGTCAAGTGCAAGTCATGTCATTATTTCTCTGATGGCAAGATCTTCTTCAGTAACAAAGGATGAACACATAATCATTATCACTGTCATGTAAATATCATTCATTTCATTTGTACATACAGTTAAACAAAATAATCTCTAATAATTTAGTTTTTATTCATTTGTTAATTCTTCATATTCAATGATGAAAATTTTTTTGAATTTTTTTAAAACTTAAATTAGCAAATTTAATTTAGAAACAATTACTTAATGGTTTTTGGCTTCAAATTTATCAATCTCATTTTTTAAAGAATTCTATGGTAGTGTTTAATTGTCTTTCTTAAATTTGTTGTGTAGGATTTTGTTTTTGTTTCTACATATATGCCCAGCGCTTTGACTGCTATTTGTCTTTCCTGCTGATGAAACATTTTAGATGTATACATTTTCCCTTTAAAGACAGTCTTGGCTATATCTTTACAATAATAATATATTGTCTCATTTTTATCATATTTATTAAAATTATTTTGTATTCCTTTTTTCTTTGATCAATGTTTTAAATAACAATTTAATATAGTTTACTTTCACATCAGTGGTTAGTAAATAATATGTTTAATATATGTGATTTCCTATATTTTATAAGATTTTTATAACAAGACAGAACCCTGAAGAACAGGGATGGCTACAGGGTGTCATCTAGATGATGATCCAACTATAGAGATGAGAACCAGAGGGGGGTCTGAAGTCAGGGACAGGAACAAGTTCAAATCCAGTCTCAGACACTGAGTGTGTGACCCTAGGCAAATCACTTAAACTATTTGCCTGAATTTCCTCATCTGTAAAATGAGCTGGAGAAAGGAGCTGGAGAAAGAAATGACAAACTAAACTGGATTTGCAAAAAAAAAAAAAAAAAAACCCTAAAGATAACACAAACAGGGTCACCAAGAGTTGGACACAACTGAAAATGACTGAACAGCATTAATTTTAGACAATTTCTATTAATTTCGTTTAATTTCCCAATTACATTTCAATCTAATCTGTTTTGGGCTGTACTTGGGAGTCTTGTAGCAGTGAGTTTTACAGCTCTTATCTAGTCCAACTTCCATGCTAATGCAGGAACATTTTTTATTCATTTGTTTTGTTTTTAAAATTAGATTTTTGTCAAGTTTTATGCAACTTCAGCCCAAATATTTGAAGGAAGTAGAGCACAACTTTTTGAAGGGACTTAGTCCTTGTTGTTGAAGAGTAATTGATAGAAAAAGATTCCTTCTACTGAACCAAAATCTGTTGGATTTGAACTTTCACCTACTTTTGCCTTCTAAAGCAATAACAAATCTATCCCTTCTTTTGCATGAAAACTTTTTAAATATTTGAAGACATCTATCTTGTTGCCCATATATCTTTGGCCTTCTTGGTTAACTGTCACCATTTTCCTTAAGATTTCCTTATATGACAGTTTTCCAGCCTCTTACCATCTCTTCTGAAATGTTAAAGTGTGAATCTGAGAACAGAACACAATAATTCAGTGTGATTGGTACAAAATGCAATACTATTACTTTTTTCGATCAAACACTATATTTTAAAGGCCTCTATTCATTTTTTTTTTCACAGAAAGCTTATCACTTTGGTGGCTTATACTGAAAATATGGCCAGTTAAAATTCCCAAGCCATAAAGTATTTCATGATATTCTTATGGATAAAAGATGAAACCTGAAAAATGCTTTCATTAATGCTTAGGTCAGAACACTTTAACTGACTGGGTTCAAAGCATATTGGTTATAGATAACAGTCCTGAGGAAGGTTTCTCATCAAGTGGCACAGAGCTGAACTCTGGATATTGTTTAATGCTTTTGTCACTAATTTGAAACTTAGATATCACAGCTAGATGTTGCAAAAAATGGAATTATGGACTGAGAGGAGCAGATCCGAGAAAGCTTCAGGGATGGAATCTCCAGAGGCCATGAAGGTCCCTCAACCCACTGGTGCTACAAGTCAGTGAGAGACCCTATCTGGTTGGCCAAGAGGGGGGCGGGGTGTCTCTATAACTCAGGCCCCCTTGGGAGGAAGCAGCAGGGGAAGCAGTGGCCAGGAGCTCCCGGAGCAGACAGGACCCCAGATCCATTATCTAAGGTCTCCCCACAAACCCCCTGAGGGAACTGAGCCTGGGTGGTGGCCCTGCCCCCACCTGAGCACCTGAACTTAATCCCACTGAATAGCAGCCCTGCCCCCTGCCAAAAGCCCTGAGGCTGGGAAGCAGCATTTGAATCTCAGACCCCAAGCACTAGTGAGGTAAGGGTGGAGAGGAATCTCAGAAGTCAAGTAACTGGGAAAAATAAGACCATATAAGGTCACTTTCTTTGTGAACAGATATTCCCTCCTTTCCTATCAGATGAGGAAGAATAATGCTTACCATCAGGTAAAGACATAGAAATCAAGGCCTCAGCATCCCAAACATCCGAAATAGAGATCCAATGGGCTCAGGCCATGGAAGAGCTCCAAAAGGATTTTGAAAATCAAGGTGGACAGGTGGAGGAAAAACAGGGAAGAAAAATGAGAGAGATGCAAGAAAAGCATGAAAAACAGGTCAATACCTTGCTAAAGGAGACCCAAAAAAATGCTGAAGAAAATAATATCTTGAAAAATAGGCTCACTGAATTGGCAAAAGAGGTTCAAAAAGCCAATGAGGAGAAGAATGCTTTCAAAAGCAGAATTAACCAAATGGAAAAAAGCAGTGGTTCAAATGGAAAAAGAGGTTCAAAAGCTCACTGAAGAAAATAGTTCTCTCAAAATTAGAATGGAACAGATAGAGGCTAATGACTTTATGAGAAACCAAGAAATCACCAAACAAAACCAAAAGAATGAAAAAATGGAAGATAATGTGAAATATCTCATTGGAAAAACAACTGACCTAGAAAATAGATCCAGGAGAGGCAATTTAAAAATTATGGGACTACCTGAAAGCCATCATCAAAAAAAGAGCCTAGACATCATCTTTCATGAAATTATCAAGGAAAACTGCCCTTATATCCTAGAACCAGAGGGCAAAATAAGTATTCAAGGAATCCACTGATCACCACCTGAAAGAGATCCAAAAAGAGAAACTCCTGGGAACACTGTGGCCAAATTCCAGAATTCCAGGTCAAGGAGAAAATATTGCAAGCAGCTAGAAAGAAGCAATTCAAGTATTGTGGAAATACAATCAGGATAACACAAGATCTAGCAGCTTCATACTTCAGGGGAAAAAATGGTCTTTCAATGAAATTGAGGACTTTCAAGCATTTTTGATGAAAAGACCAGAAAAGAAAATTTGACTTTCAGATGCAATAATGAGAAGAAGCATGAAAAGGTAAACAGGAAAGAGAAGTCATAAGGGACTTACCAAAGTTGATCTGTTTACATTCCTACATGGAAAGACAATATTTATAACTCTTGAAACTTTTCAGTATATAGGTAGTTGGTGGGATTACACCACACACACACACACACACACACACACACAGACATGCACACACACAGAGACAGAGAGCACAGAGTGAATTGAATAGGATGAGATCACATCTTTAAAAAATTAAGATAAATGGTGAGAGAGAAATATATTGGGAGGAGAGAGGGTGAAATGGAATGGAGCAAATTATCTCTCATAGAAGAAGCAAGCAGGAGACTTTTAGTGGAGGGAAAAAGAGGAGAGCTGAGAGAAAAACATGAAGTTTACTCTCATCACATTTGACTAAAGGAATGAATAAAATGTACACTCATTTTGGTATGAAAACATATCTTACAATACAGGAAAGTGGGGGAGAAAGAGATAAGCAGGGTGGGGGGGATGATGGAAGGGAGGCCAATGGGAGGAGGGAGCAATTTGAAGTCAACACTCTTAGGGAGGGACAGGATCTAAAGAGAGAATAGAAACAATGGGGGGCAGGATAGGATGGAGTGTAATATAGTTAGTCTTATACAACATGACTATTATGGAAGTCATTTGCAAAACTACACAGATATGGCCTATATTGAATTGCCTGCCTTCCCAAAGGGAATGGGTGGGGAGGGAAGGAAGGGGAGAAGTTGGACCTCAAAGTTTTAGAAACAACTGTTGAGTATTGTTCTTGCTACTAGGAAATAAGAAATACAGGGAATAGAAAGTTATCTGGGCCTACAGGACAAAAGAGAAGATGGCGTCAAGAGGAGGGGTGATAGAAGAGAGGGTAGATTGGTGATAGGGGAAATTGGAATGCTCATTGTATTGGGGGTGGGGGGAGGGGACAAATGGGGAGACAATTTGGAACCCAAAATTTTGTGAAAATGAAAGTAAAAAGTTTAATAAATAAATTCATAAAAAAATAAATAAATGAAAATTTTGAAAAGTGGAATTATGACGATTAAAAAAATAATTCAACACCTTGGAATGCTAAAATTATTTCAAGCAGATAAAAATAGATAAATGAATATTTGATTTCAATAGAAATCAATTATATAATTATTGGATGGGAAAACATGGCTGAAAAGCAGTTCCTTGAACAAACAAAAAAGCTAGGGATTTTTGTGGATTGCTACTTCACCATGAGTCAGCAAGGAAAGGTATTAGTCAAGAAAGATAATATTCTTTTAATTGATCTTCCTCTTGTCAAACCTATTCTTCTCAATACTTTGTTAGACTACAGTAATGGAAGTATGTAAAGAGGAAAAAATGCACTAGTCCTGCTGCATTCTGCCCTTGTACAACAAGGCTGATTTATTTCATTTAGGTCTGTATAGAATACCACAATTAGAATGAATATTCACAAAATAAAGCCTCCCCAAGGAGAGGAAGATGACCATTCAAATCAAAACCATGCCAAAGAAACAAGCTAGAAAAAATTGAGAATGCTTAGCTTGAAAACAAAAAGACTTATGGGAAACATAATATCAGTTTGAAAAGATTTTAGTTATTTAGTGTGAAAGAAAGATTAGATTTACTTTTCTTGCTTATGAAATGCAAAACGAAGATCATTAGATAGAAGTTTCATGAAAGTACATTTTGACTGAGTATTACACACACACACACACACACACAAACATGTACACACAAATAAATCAAAAATGTTCCTTAAAAAAATTAGAGCTGTCTAAATAGGAACTGGGATGCTTATGAAAATAGTAAATTATCCATCATTAAAATTCTTCCAGGAAATCTGGAATGATAAACTGTTGGGGAAATGTAAAATTAAATTCTTTATTTGGATTATATGATTCCTCATGCCTAATCCAATTCTAGGTTGATGATTGTACTTGTAGCTTTCTGTCTATATCAGGTTATACATTTTTTATAATTCAACACAAATTATATGGAAAAACCAAGAACAACAACAAAAATAGAGGGGCATTCCAATATTAAGAAGACTAGGTCATTTAGGTTCTGAAACTATCTTTGATCTCAAGCAAGAATTAATTCCAGGCTTGATTCCAGCAACATTATGCATCATAGTGGAGGAGAGTCAATAAGAAGCGCCAGGACAGAATGGAAGGATATTGGCAAAATGAACAGTTGCTTCTCAAAAGCAAATTCTGACTGTTGTCCACCAGATCTGAACTGGTCTCTGAGCTGTGAATGGCCAGAACCAAACACAGGAAGCCAGAAACAGGAGAGTCAGGAATAAAACAGAAGTTTAATTTCAAAGTGAGGGAAACAACTTGCAAACAAGGAGGTAGATTAGACATATGTGCCAGGTCCCCACCCCTACTGGGGAAGCCAATGGATGCAAGAGAGCGGTAGCCCAGACAATAAGGGGTAACCGCAACAATATGACACATTTGATTCGTAGCAGGGTCTCATGACCAGAACAAGGATACAGCACAATTTATCTGGGTGTCAGCTAATTCTGAGTTTGTGCTAGATGAACCTTGAGGCCTACAGAGGGTTCTGCTGTCCACTCTGGAGTAGGGGCTTCTTTTTCAGATGACCCAGGAGTCTACACCCACAAGTTTGACAGCTGTGAGACTATTCAGAAGGACCAAGTAGAGGCCCTTAAAAGGCATAAGGTTTGACAATTTCAAGAGAAGTCCTCCTATCAATCCTTGGATATGGTCAGTGTCACGTACAGATAGTCCATATTCCCAGCTGTGCAGGACTAGGTTCAAACAATTCCCATTATTACATTGTCAGGAACATATCAGACTTCTTAGATGTCCCATAATAGACTAGTTCTGAGAAGAGAGATTTACGTTTTGGTTACCAAGGTAACCAAAAAAACTTAAGCACAAACATTTTGAAACAAAAGACCAGCGCAATACAATATGACCAATATTAATTAATTAACATCAAGTCTCCTTGTATAGTCCATTTAACTAGCACATCTTGAGTCCCAGATGTCTCATGTAGTTATCTGGTCCCTAGACTGTTTTGTTTACTGGAAAATAGGATTATTCTCAGGACAGCATTAAAAGGTGCTCTGCTTCCAAATCTAGAGATTCTTAGATAATTCTGCTAGTAATGTCGTTTAAATTTGGTTTTCCAATTTTGAAACTTCAGAGAATTTTGGTTTATATACCATTTGCAGTTTCTATCCTCACCTAAATCCTTCAACTAATTGAAGAATCTTTTAAAAATTTATGAGGGTTCAACCATAAAATGGTTCTGTCTTTTAAATTTTTCAAACAGATACTTAAATAATGGGGAAACATTTCATTTTCTTTACTGTTATCCATACAATTTATGTGTAAAATCCAATTTTGAGAACTTATACCACAATATGTTTAAAGCCTGAATTTACATGACAGATAAATTTTGGAAGCCAATCATATACATCTATGTATAGTACTCAGAGAAAACAGTCTAATCCTGCTGATTTTCTCAAAGTTTACTATTCCAATTAATTAGAAAACTTTTTATATTACATCTTTTATTAATTTGTCTAATCATCTAACCCTCTAAGGAGAATATCATCCCTATATTAAAATTTGACTTGAATTCTATGTAGTATTTCAGAGATGCTCCAATCTATTTTTTAATAGATTTAATATTGTACTTACAAAACTTCTTGATTATAGAAATGTGAAAAATAAAAATAAAAGAGACACATAGTTATAACAATGTCATATGCCATAACAGAAGGAAAAACTCCCTTAGCTCTGTTTGATTGCAGATATGAATCATGTCTGACATCCAATCAAGTAGTCATAGCATGTTAAAAGCAAGGCTCAGGATTAACCAGGTGGAATTTTTCTTTTCGTAGACATCCTTAGCAATTCCCAGACTGCAGCATATGACATTTTCTGTTATTGAATTCATGGCAATTCAGACAACTATCCCTGTAATCAAAACTCAAAATAATAATAAATTATGGTCCCCAGAATTTTACCTGAAATAGTCAAATTTCATTAACCATAGCTTAGGGCTTGAATGTCTTTCCTGATGTTTCCCTAATAGATAACATTTCATTTCTCTTTTATTTATAAAACTATCCATTTTCTGGGGTTTCAGACAGAGAGCAAGTTTCTGATGAGTAACTCATTATTAACATGTTGAAGCTACATTTTTAAACCATCTTCTATGCTTTTGTAATAGCCAAGAATTTTCAAATGAAAATTATTGTAGTAAAATAATAATAGCAATTTATTTTTAATACCTACTTTATAACAAAATATGCCTCATTAAATATTTAACAGTTATGAAATATTTATTTTTATCACACCATTTTAAAGGTACAATTCATGTGTAACAGCATCCATATTAAAAAGTTGTTTTGTCTAATAGCATTTCTGTTACAATGGTCTATTAAATTTCACAATATAAGAGAATGTAGAAATACAATGTAACAAAAAAGTATCATGTATTTAAAACAAGAAACAAAGCTTCAGATGACATCAATTGCATTTTCAAATTATCCCATTTAAAAATCATTAATATCATTACCTTTGGCATTTTAAAATCACTTTAGAGTTATCAGGTATGGAACAATTACATTCAATTAAAGAAATGATAAGTGTGTTTAACAACCATTTGTTGTTTTGAGGTGGGTACCATTATTATTTTTCTCTCTACAGATCAGAAAACTGGGGAAAATAAAGATAGGATAACATGCCTAAGATTATGCAGCTAATAAATTTCTGCAACTGGAATGTAATTCAAGTTCCCCTATCTTTTCCCAGCACTTTATTTTCAATATCTTTGAATCTGATCTGGGATGAAAAGGGTTAACAGGGAGGTCTCTTAACCTGGAGGGGTCACTAAAGTCTCTTTGGTTTAAACAATCTTTTCTCTTTTCATAGTCAGAAATGTGGAAGAAGGGTTAACAAGAAGTTGCTAAAAGTTGCAAACATTTTTGTTTGTTTGCCTATTTGTTTTTCTGTCTTCACTCTGAGATTACTTCCAAACTAGCTAGCTTTCTTTGTTACTCTAAAAAATGACGATATTAATCTTGCCATTTACTTTTAAAACTTTCAAAATTTTATTCTTATTTTTCCTTAAAAATAAATTCTATTCAGTGGTACCCTAAAACTCATCAAGTTATTTAAAAAAAAAAAAAGTGAATCCATTGAATTACTCCAAATTCCAAGAATTCTCCTCTGCAATCATAAAATGACTACTCTTCAAACCTCCAAAATATGCTAAGATATTTTTAGCAGTTCTACAAACTTTGATTATCTGACTTTATTTATGTAATTCTAACATAGCTGAAGTTGAAATGATGGGAAAGAAAAATGTCCTGCAAGTTTTGTTTTTTTTTTTCTTATAACCTAATCTCCTTTGGAAAGCCTAAAGTGGGAGTTAGTCCTGCTTATTAGTACAATTGTTTCATCATTACTCTTTCACAGTGTTCTAAAATCCTTGGCCACAGCCCTTAGAAGTTTTTCCAGCTCTCTACATTTCAAATCAAGGTAACAGAATATAGCTAATAACATAAAAATGACACAGACATTTGACATTTTACAAAGACACAAACACAGACAAAATGAAAGATAGACACAAACATATGCAGAATTTTTTAACAAAACATACAGTTACAGAGGCACATGTTTGCCCAGGAGTGCAGTTGAAAAACAATCAGATGCACACAGTTGCAATTTTACAGAGGTATGTAATTAAAAATAGCAGAGGCCCACAGAGAGGCCAACTAAGAGGGGTGTGCAGTTTAAGAAAGGATTCGTACCAGAGTGATCCAAGATGAACTGGGTCACTAAGGAGTCATGGAATTTTTCTCATAAGAATGCTAAGATTAATCAAGGCAGGAGCTCAGAAGACTGGAGCAGGGAGAAGGGCAGAGGATGCACCAAGGGAGGGAAGAAAAAAAACTCCAATAAAATAAATCTCCCGTGGAGATTTTCCACTAGTCTGTTCCCACTAGTACTAGACTCCAATGGTCTGGTTCCATGACCAGTCCCACTTCTGACACCAATTAATGTCAACCAGAACTGATTTCTAACCTGTGGATGGTCAGAAACAAATGGCAAACCAGAGACAGGAAAGCTAGGAATCAAACAGAAGTTTAATTTCAAAGTTTGGAAAGAGCTTGCAAATAAAGTGGCAGATTAGACACATGTACAAGTCCTGCTGCAAGTGGGGGAACCCACTTTAGTGTGGCCAAATTTCAATATTTATACACAGTAAGCAGCAGCCCTAATAATTAGGGGTAACAACAGCAATGTGACAAGTTTGATTCAGAGCAGGGTTTCATGACAAGGACATGGATGCAGCAGATATATATCTGAGCTCAGGGAACATCTGGTGCTGGTCAAAGCAATACAATAATCATGAGAAACAATTCCTGGATTTTGCTGTGGCTGAGATAATCCAGAAGGTGAGTACAAAATACTGTTATTATGATAAGCTCAGGGCACAGCTTGTTTGCTGGACCTTACCTCTGGAAAACAGGGTGTCCCCTAATGTTCTGACGCTGTAAAATCCTGAGTTTTCCTCTCCAATAATTCTTTTTCTCTCTGGATATGTCCTTTCCTTTTTTTGAACACAAAACTAAAAGTCTTTTCCATTTGACTTGACTACTATCAATGATCATTCTATCACTTACTTATAACCTCTCACACAATTCTGGAGCTTCTGATCTCACTTTCTCTTGCTTCCTCTCCTTGATGGTTTACTTTGGATATTATTCATAGTCCAGTAAAGACAACTGAAAGTTCATCTTCATCAGATATAGTCCACTTTTCCACACCTATGCAGACCCAGAACTCCAACCAGGTGCTAAGAAAAGGAGACAAACAGTATCATGCCCTGTCCCCTGCTTGTAGAGCCATTGACCAAGTCTCAGATGGTCCCTGGTACAAGAGAAGCAATGTCTCCTAAGGAGACTTAATTCTTACTAAGATAGTAATTCTATAAAGCCTCAGGAACATCACTAGCCTAAACAGGAATGAAGATTCTAATTAAACCAATCAAAATAATTCCTCAGGAGTTCGTCTCAATCTATCCGAAGATACCACCCTTATGTAGTATATACAAAGACAATTTAAGTACACCTGATACTTATCTATGATTGATTAATTAACAAGCTAAGATATGCCTTCTGTTGATACAGAGATACAAAGAAAGGATAAGCAGAGAGTAGAAAAGGACTGTTAAGCCATATGTGAATTGACAAGAAGATATTGACATCAGTTTCATCTCAAGGGTAAGTGTACTGTAAGTGTGGAAAATAAGAGTAAATACTAAATTCAGGCGAAGATCAGAGAGAAGAGTTTGGGGAATTCTATGTCAAGGCTGAGTAGGCTAAATAGAAGTAGTCAGACTTTTTTCCCCCATCATTCTAAAAAGGCTTCACAAAGAGAACAGGACTTGGGGATTTATTAAAATGGATTGAGAATACATGAGTTGATTCTGCAGCTGCTAATAAGGCATATTCTTCCCTGTAGTCCTGGTTTAAAAAAATAAAGAAAAAAGTAAACTACAAGTTTAGATTACTGAGAAATGATATTTATGTATTTGAAATTTAAATATATATATATGTGTGTGTGTGTGTGTGTGTGTGTGTGTGGGTGTGGGTGTGTGTGTGTATTTGGCCAAATAAGCCAATACCATATATATAACCATACTTTTGAAATTTCATATTGCCCATGTTAATATTTAATTTCCAAAGAATTAGCTAAGATTGAGGATTATTGCAGCCCTACAAACTCTTTTCACCACTGAGTTTATGAAGAAAAATTATTTTCTAAGATTGAGACAAAAAAAGAATAAAAATATAAATTTAGGGGACGTTTGGTCAGAAAATCCATTTTAAAACTGTTTCCTTTCTTATCTCTTTATTTAAAGATATTCACTGGGTTGTGGGGTGGGGGGTTTGAAAGGCACTCAGGCAATTCCATGCCTTTTTCTCTTCCATCTTGGATCTCCAAAATTACATTCCAGAATCACAGCTCTGACTGTCATTCCCCTGTTATAAATTCAAGACCCTCTATCTCTAGGCTCTGGGCCTTCTTTCTTTCTCTTTCTTCCTTTCTCAGTGAACAAAATTACTAAAGAGCAACATAATTCCTTCTCTTCCAAGGCAGTGTGGCATGACAGAAAGAGAGTTCAAGTTGGTATCACAGAATCCAGTTTAAATCTCATCTCTGACACTCTGTGTGGCATGTGGCAAATCAGTTAACCTTTGTAGATCTGTTTCCTCATCTGCAAAAGTATGAGGTTAAACAAAATGATCTCTTTGGTCCATTCTAGTACTATATTTATGATTCAATAATATTTTGCTTCAGCAGTCTTTCAGAAGTAGGCGAAAGGAAATTGTGTTTGATTTCCATATTTCTATACGTGGGAGAATAAAATTATATATCTGTAATAATTTTCTAAAAATTATTGATTTGAAATGTTAATGCCACTTATGCCACTTCATTAGCAAGAGAACATTGTCCAGTTTGAATTTCATTTCCTGCTCAATCAATAGTTGTCAAAGAATCTTTAAAATTGTATATTCCCTTCAAAATAACAAGAGCAACCACAGTCAATTGCTTTCTATTTCTACTTCAGGCAGAGGAAGCCCAGGACGATCTAGTTTCTCTTCAGTAGTAGCCTGGGACAAAGCTCTTAAATGAAGAATCTTGCCCTCTCCCCATAGTCACTCTAAATGTTCAGCCAGAACAGTTGAAGGGAATTCATGATTTCCCTTCATAAAGGGAAGTGAGGGAGATTCATCCAATTTTTTTCTTTGCAAACATTCTCCACACATTCTCTATACCTACTTTCATGTTATTCACAAGCACAGCAGCCCACTAAGGTTGAAATTATGAAGAGAAATCAAAATCACATGTTAATATTTTTCTCCAAATAGGTAATATAAATATATGTACAAGGAACAAAATATGGAAGGGAATAATTAATAGATAATATCCTAAAAGAAAGAAAAAGGATTACTGCTAGAAATAAGCCCTTTGAAAAACTGTAAAGGAATTATAATTCAGTTGTGGTAAAAATGCTAGTAAGCAGCAGATTTAAGTTATATCTTCTGCCTTTGATAGCAGTCACCTTTTTGCAAGTCACCTTAGCAAGAAACTCAGGTCTCACTTTCTTCAGTTAAAAAAAATGACAAAGTTTGGGCCCTTTGACTACTGCTATTGAAGTTGTTCTTTGATACCTCCTATTCCATTTTATGATTTCACCTTCTAGATTCCCAGTCTTGCAAAAGGGCCCCTGCATCGATTTTTCCACCCAGGCTTCCTCTATCTCCCTAGGACAACAGAAACATAATCACCTCCTAGGTCTTCAAGGACCAAGGTTTTCTCCACAGCTCAATGAAGCAATGGAATGATACGAAATACAACTTGCATAAGCTCTCTCTTCACCACCACAATCTAAATTACTCATCTTGTGATTTCCTTCTCCCTGGGCCTTGTTATCTGCTTGGTGACAGCCACCTAACATTATAAAATAATATGTGTTATACTTAGTGGATGCTGATGTGTGAAAGACCCCAAATACAAAATCAACAACTCTTTGCTTATTTTATGTTACCGTGCAAAACACTGAAGATAGAGGTAGCACATATAGTGTTATGTGCGATGAATGGCAAATAGTTCAAAACTTTTGTTTGATCTTAGGAGAGAAAGAGATTATAAGAATATTTAAAAAGTAGGAGGGAGTCAAAAGCCTTTTTAAATATCAAATAAAGATGTTATATTTCATCCTGTAAATAATAAGGAACTACTAGTGATCATTAAATAGGGGAGTCATATGGTCTCTTTAAGAAAATCACTTTGGCAGCTATACAGAGGATGAAATAACTTAACCCTGAAACTATTTAAAAAAAAAAAAAACCTAGGACAGCAATTAAAATGAAATCAATACTGACTACAGTAATTTTTTTTACGGAAATTTAATATAAATGAATTCATACAATAATGAGGTAAAAGTGGTTTAAAAAATTTATTCAGCAAAGGTAGATTGCTGTCCCACAAAACTCCAAATTAGAAGGTAAACTTGTCTGTAAACTCTCAGGAAGAAGGTTGAATGGTGTTTTTGAGCAGAGTCATATCTTAAAGCAAAGAGTAATGCATAGAAAATGAGTTTGAGCAAAGCTTAGCAAAATGTGCAGCTAAGCAAGGCCATCCCAAGGGAATTCAAGAATGCAAATGGAAGTACTAATTATCAAGTTTTCTCTGTGAAGGAAGATAGAACTACCATATATAGACATTAACGTCACATTCCTAGTTGTGTTTATATTGGATGTAGAAATGGTACTAAAGAAAACAAAGACGCAAAAAGCAGTCAGTTGGAGAAAGTTTATATAGAGATCTATGAGGGTGTTGACATTGTTGTAGGGAATTAGGGAACTGGTTTACAAGTTACCTGGACGTGAGGAAGATGCCAAAGATATTGAATAAAATCTTAAAATTTAGTCATGAAAATTATGCTTTAAAATTCAATTTAAAATAAATAATTTTAATTCTGAAAAACCAAATTGTACTATATTCCCATCTATACAGAAACTTTCCAAATCATCTTCTGATACACATACAAAGGCATTCTCAATAAGAATATTAATGGGGAAAAAGCAGGCTTTTATGAAGAACAATTTTCAAAAATAAACTATATTTTTACTTTCTACAATTAAATGAAAGATGTAGAGATTCTAAGAACATATTGTACTAATTGTCTGATGATTATGAAAGAGTGTTAGATTTAGTAGAATAAAATGTATTTTTCCAAGCTCTGTGTTGGCTCAATCAATAGCTGTCAAATAAACTTTAAAATTGTATATTCCCTTCAAAATAACCCTATTTAAACCCCTCAAATAATGAATTTCTGGACAGCTAGGTGGTTTGAGCACTGGGCTTGTTATCAGGAAGACTCATCTTCCAGAATTTAAATCTGGCCTCAGACTCTTACTAGCTGTGCAACCCTGAGCAAGTCACTTAACCCTGTGTACCTCATTTTCCTCATCTGTAAAATAAGCTGGAGAAGAAATGGCAAACCACTCCACTACCTCTGCCAAGAAAACCTCTAATGAGTGTAAAGTTAGTGGAATTTGAAGATGTTCCTTGCCTCTTAATAGGTCTATGTGACCTGCTTTGAGCTCAGGCCCAGCTTACTGCTGTGATGGAGTCTGAGTCACATGGCATGGTTAGAGGACCTTGCTGAACTGGTGGAGCAGGAAGTGGGTAGCAAGAAGTGAAAGTGAGGCAGAGCAGCTAGAGTGACTGAGAGAGAGAGAGAGAGAAGAATTTTGCCTAGAGGACCTTGTTTGTGGCGAGGGAAGGTTTGAGGATATTGATGACCTCTGGATTGGTGGTGTGTATAAACTTCTTTTGTTAAAAAGTGGTGTGTATAAACTTCTTTTGTTTGTAAAAACTTCTTTGTTACTACTGTGGATTTGGCTTTCTGGTATCTGAATAAATACCTTGGTTTTGTCTGTGAGGAGCAGAGTTATTTATATTTTGTGAATTTACCCTGGAAATACACATGCATATTCATAGTGGCTGCTATGGGTATCACGTTGGTGTTCCAATGGGTCATAAAGTATAGGACAAGACTGAAAAAACCACAATAAATTTAAACAATAGCATAATAGAGAGATGTGTATTTAACAAAGGTGATGAAAGACATCTAGTGACTAGTAGACAAAGGTTCTCTGTGGGTGATGAGATAATGAAGACATTCCTGTTGAGCCATGACATTGTGATCATTCCACTAATTCCTGGAACATGGAAGAAACCGCTGGAAATAATCTATCATCACTCAAAGAAGTCTGATATGTTCATTCACAGAGGGAAAGACCAAGAACATGAACAGCATCCATGGCCCAGATATCAACATGTATTTGGATAGACAACCCTTAGAATTTGTCTATCCATGTGTATATTTGGCATACACAGTACAGATGGACAGTCAGCTGGGCCCAGAATTAGAGAAGAGAAGGAGAGTGAGGAGCCTGTAGTATATTACCAACAAAAAACTCTTGAGGATGAAATGTAATAAAGGGTTTCATAAAATATTCGCATGTTAGGAAGAGAAAATGGGTAGGTCACAAGGAATGAATAAGGGGTGAAAGTTGGAAGGAAGGAAGGAAATAAACATTTATTAAAAACCTACTATGTGCCAGGAACTGGGCTAAGAGATTTACAATGATTATCCTACTTAATCCTCCTTAAGAATTCTGAGAGCTAGGTACTATCATTATCCCCATTTTACAGAAGAGTAGACAGAGACAGACAGAGGTGAAGTTGCTGAGGGTCACACAGCTAGTAAATATCTGAGATCACATTTGAACTCAGGTCTTCCTGACTCCAAGTTCAGCTCTTTATCCATTGTACCACGAAGCTTCCAGAAGGAGTCTTCCACTAGTACCATAGACAGCTATCTGGAGAAACAGAATGTGGCATCGACCATACTGAGCAGACATCCTATGGCAAACTTTTGAGAAAGACATGGACAGGAGGCACATAAGTTTGGCAGGTGTGGATGAGTTATCATCTAAATCATTGGACGGGACTCCTAAATGGATAAGATTACAGATCCTGTAAGGGGTCTGGAACTCTCGGGTTATCAGGGTCATGATGCCCTTGAGAGAAATCTCTTGAGATGACATGTCCTTGCATGACTTACGTAATGGACCATCCTTATTCAATAACCACAATTATCTTGAGCAAGAACAACAACAGCCAAGCATGTAAGCTCAGCACACAGTGTTTACAAACTTCTTGCATGTATGGAAGTAGAATGCCTATATATATACTCTGAGCTAGTTGAGAATAAACAGAGTGCATACCATCTTTGCTCCTGCCTCATTCATTCGTGCCTGGAAGAAAGATCTCATGCAGGCATGAGATCGTTGGGAATTTAACAAGATCCATTTGAGTAATCACATGCATACATGAATACATGCATGTATATATGTATGTGTGTGTATATATGTAGGTGTACAAGGTGTTCCAAAAGTTTTGCTAAAGTTTTTAGACCTTTAAGATGTGAAGAATATGAATATGTATATATGCACACATATATACACAAATATGTATATATTATATGTATATAACAAATTATATATTATGTGTGTGGGTATATACACAATCACAAATATATTACACATATAATTTTATTTTACATACATATGTAAAAGCATACATGTATGTACACATACTCACACCAGATTTATAGACCTGTGGGCACATTATAGCCTATACATAGAGATATGTGTAGATAATGTATGTATAATGTATATATATACATATATATGTTACGCTGGTAAGATATTAGTATCCTGTTATTTATATTCATGGATGATATGGATAGATGGAGTATAGGTATAAGTTGACTAGCTAGAGATAAAGATAGTCACATACAACTATATCTATCTATATCTATATCTATCTAATATATATATACATGTACATGGCTGGTTAGGATATATGGAATTCTTGGTATAAACTCCCTTCGTCTATACAGACAGTACAACTTGAAGACAAGCAAATTGTTTACAACTTAGAATCTAATAAAGTTGTCCTTGAATACTTTGCCCAAAAGTTACAGAACCTGCCCAAAATGACAAAACTACTTTGTGTTAGAGTCAGGGATTGAACCCAGGTCTTCCTATCTCCAAGGCCAGCCCTTTCCCATTATTCCATCCTGCTCTATATGTGTATTTTAATATGGCACTTTGGAGCCCCTCCACTAAAATTATATTAACTTATTGTATTTTTGAGGTAATGCTTCATTCTCTTAGGCTGCGTCAGTAGAACACAAGGTAGTATACATAACATTAAGTTACAAAGGCTTTTAGTGTGGACATGACAAGAGATTTTGTGCTTTAACATACTAGCCACTTACATTTATTCATTGAAGACTGACCACCTAAGGATAGATATTTTGTTCTCAGCCACCAATGGAATTGATAAACAAGTCTATTAAAGAGGTATGATATAACTGCATGCTGTATCAGTGGAAGAAGTACCCAGAATAATGAAATCGTGAATTACTCAACATATCAAATTATTTTGGAGATGGTATGTTAACTCAAAATGTTAACTACTGATGGAGATATCAGACTCTGTGGCAAACATGTAGGGTGCATAGTTTAAGGCAAGTGGCAGAGGTGGACACAGACAGTCACCTAGTCCTTCCTATTCATAGGACTATCCCTGAGTAGAAATGACATAAACATTTCATATAATTTTTTCACTGTAAAATGAAAACTGAAAGCAAGATGGTTAAAGGCCTTCTTATTTCATGTTGGTATTTATTTTTGGTGGCTATTTAATGTTTTCTGATTAAAATTCAACTGAGGCTTTAAACTTGTGAAAAATAATATTTCCAATGTATCAGAAATTAATGTATTGGGTATTAATGGTTAGAATGTGACAACATAAAATTCATAAAGAATTTTCTTGTTTCATAAATATATATTTAAGTATAGTTGGGCATTATTTATAAGATTAAAGGCAGCTTTTCATTTCAGTGCTTATGTTAAAATAGAATATTCTCCCACTTTATTCAACTCATATTTTCTTGTATTCAAACTAATTCTTCTCCAGACTCCTACAACTTATGGCAACTATTTTTAAGAATAACACATTCATCTAAAAATTCATCAGAAAAAGTCCTACTCTGTCAGATTACTTATTTATAAATGCTTAACATTGAAAATACCAACACCTACATAATAACCATTCATTTTGTTTTCTTCAAATGACAATTTGTTGAGGAATCAATGATTAGTCCTCATTTCTAAATTGACAGCATTTTTAAGACAGTATTTCTGAATTTGGTTCTAAGTGCTAATGCCCTCTTGTGATTACTTTTAGTATAACACTTTAGAGAACAAGTAAATGACACCAGTTTCCTTTGAAATTATATCTTGACCTCATCATATACATTCCATTCTTCTTTGAGACTGTATGGAGAAGCATTTTTGTTTTGAATCAGTTTTCTCTTTTGAATAAAATTTAAATTTTGGAGATTAGCTCCTATAGAAAATTAATTAGGCCTGCCATAAAGGATAAAAATCATAGCCAAGAATCCTAACATTTACTTCAAGAAACATTTTCTTTCAGTCATTAGGCAATTACGATGCATAGTTTTCTTCTATAAAATATTTGATCATTCTTCCAGAACAAATCTCTCCCCTGTTATAAATAAAAGCATTGCTTTTATTTTGAAGGAGACAAAAGGTTTTTTGTTTTGTTTTGTTTTTGGATTGGGCCTGTCTTTTAACTGATGAGAAAATAACTTTTACAAAAACACATTGGTACCTTGTGTGAAATGTATTGTATTAGAGAGCTGACTTTTGACAACAGGTTTTCAATGGCTATCATAAGGGAACAGGTTGTATTAAAAACTCTAAGACACACTCCTGCATACAGGCTGGGCACTGTGGTATAATATGATTTTATTTCTTTTGAATTTCTTAGCATTTTATATCTCAAATTAATATTTTTACTTGCCCTGGAAGTCTAAAGTAGTTTCTGCAGTAACAAGACTAATAAAAATTTGTTCTTCTCTCACGCTATCGTTATTCCCCAACACAACAATTATTCTGGTGATGAAAATGGTATTCTTATAAAGTTGAACCATGAGTGGCAGTGTGACTCCATTCTGAACTATTTCTGGTAAATTATTGGGACATCATCAAATCAGGGCTTAAAATACCTATTTGGGGACACATTGAAGAGTTTTAGGCCAGCAACTTAACTGTCACTTATATTGAATAACTCGTCGTCTCCCCTGAAGCAAGCAAATCAGAGATCCATGAGCAGGAGTTTGTTTTCCCCTAATGCTTCTGCTTCATCTAAACCTTAGACATTTGATAAACCTAAAGGATCTTTGAAAATGGCATGTAAGCTGGTATATCCATGATTAAAATTTCACAAACAGAACTGACAGTCTATTTAAGGTAGTATTCCTTTTATTGCAAAGTTGCATGGATTTCTTAGATGGCATCTTGTCAAAATATCAACCTGCATTGATAAAGAAAGTTCTTGATATCAGTGACATCACAGGCCTGATCCCAAAAATGTTTCAGAAACACATTATAAATGTAATTCATGAAAACCCCCAGAGACAACTTTTGACTAAAACAAATCGAACATTAATCAAGGCCCAAACACAAAGCCTTAAGCACTGGGAATGTAGTTTCACTACATAGTACCTCATGTCTCTGAGATTAAAGGACAGTCTTCCAATTTCCATATTGTTCAGAACAGAAAAAGAGCCATTGTCAATAGGGACATAATAACCAGGAAATTCATATTACACAGTATTTGCAGATTACTTCAGAAATACTAGCCTCTGCTCAGGCAGTAGGTTATACTGATGCTTTACTTATAGATTCAAATACTCAGTCACAATTCAATAAGCATTTTTAAAGCTCTTCCTATGTACTAGGTACTCTGGTACAGCCTGAGGGGAGAAGGAAAAGCAAAAAACATGTCACTAACTTCAAGGAGCTCACAGTCAACTGGAGAGACAATAAGTAATCACTAAGAACATAAAAGATACATTGATAACATGGAAGTTATCTCAGAGGGAAGGCACTAGCCTCAAGAGACTAGGAATGACTTCTTGCAGGGGATGGGATTTTAATCGAGACTTAAAGGAATCCGGGGAAGCCAGATAGTAAAGATATGGAGACATAATATTCCAGGAATGAGAGACAGTCGAAGAAAATGCTCAGATTCTGAAAATGTAGTGTCTTGTGGGAGGAACTTCTAGGAGACCTATGTCACCCTATCACACAGTGCCTGGAGGGGAGTAAAGTGTAAGATGACTAGCTGGGTAGAAAGTGGTCAGATTATCAAGGGTTTTAAAAACCAAAAATTATTTTTAAAATTTGATTATGGAGATAACAGGAAGCCACTGGAGTGCATTGGTCAGTTCTTTACCTGAAGAACATCCTTTTGCCAGCTAAATAGAGGATGGCCAGAAGTAGGGCATGACTTGAAATAGGGAGACCAAAGAGCAGGCATTGCAATAGTCCAGGCATAAGGTGATGAAGACCTGTAACAGGGTGGTCTCAGTATCAGAGGAAAGAAGAGGGGATGTATTAGAGATATTGTGAAGGTAGAACCAACAGGGATTAGTAACAATCTGTTCTTCAGCTTCTTCAGCCATGTCCAATTCTTTGTAACCCACTGGGGTTTTCTTGGTAAATATAATAAAGTGGTGTCCCATTTCCCTCTCCACCTGTTTTTTTATAGAAGGGGAACTAAGGAAACCAGAGTTAAATGATTTGCTCAGGGTCACACAACTAGTAAGAGTCTGAAGACATATCTGAACTCAGGAAGAAGAGGTTTCCTGACTCTAGCATGGCACTTTCTCCACTGTGCCATCTTGCTAGCCAAATTAATTATGGGAAAAGGGGAGTGAGACTATGAGGATGGCACCTATATTGGGTTACTGAAAGGATGATGGTAGTAATGGCAAAGTAAGAAAGAAGGAAGGATTTTGGGAGAAGGATAACATGTTAAGTTTTAGAAATGTTGGGGTTAATTTCTTTATGGGACATCCGGTTGAGATAACTCATTGCTGGTTGGAGATGCAAAACTAAAGGTCAGGAAGGAAGTTAGGGCAGGATTAATATATGTGAGAAATCTTCACAGAGATGATAAATGGATCCCTGGAAGCAAAGATCATTATAGAAAACAGTACATAGTGACAAGAGGTCCTAGGACAGAAACTTGAGTGTTACTCCTGGTGAGCAGATGTAATCTGGGTGAAAACAGCAAAGAATATTAAAAATGAGTAATGAAACAAATAGGAGGAAAACCAGGAGAGAGGCATGTGGTGAACATCTAGAGAAGAGACTGCCAAGAAAAAGGTGATAGTGTCAAAGGCAACAGAAAGAGATGAAAAAGGATGAAGGAAAAGAAAAGGCCATGAGATTGCAAGATGGATTTTTTTTTTTAAATTATCTTTGTTAAATATTTATTTTTAGCTTTCAACATTCATTTCCCCAAAATTTTGAGTTTCAAATTTTCTCACCATCTCTCCCATCCCCCCATTTCATAATGCCTTGCATTCTGATTACCCCTTTCCTCAATATGCCCTCCCTTCTATCACACCCCTCCCTTCCCTTATTCCCATCTTCTCTCTTTCCTTATAGGGAAAGAGAGATTTCTATACCCCATTAGCTGTATTTCTCATTTCCCAGTTGTATGCAAAAACAATTCTCTACATTCATTCCTAATACTTTGAATTGCAACTTCTCTCCCTTCCTCCCTCCCCATCCATCCTCACTGAGAAGGCAAGCAATTCAGTATAGGCTATATATGTGTAGTTTTGCAAAAGACTTCCATAATAGTCTTGTTGTGTAAGACTAATTATATTTCCCTCCATCTATCCTGCCATTCATTTATTCTATTCTCTCTTTTGACCTTGTCCCTCCCCAAAAGTGTTTACTTATAATTACTCCCTTCTTCCATTTGCCCTCCCTTCTATCATCCCCCTCACCCCACTTGTCATCTACTCCTACATTCCTGTAGTGTAAAATAGATTTTCATACCAAATTGAGTGTGCATATTATTACCTCCTTAAGCCAAATGTGAAGAGAGTAAGCTTTGCTATTTCCCTTTCACCTCCTCCCTTTTCTCCTCCATTGAAAAAGTTTTTTCTTGCCTTTTATGACAATTCTCCCCATTCCACTTCTCCATTTCTCTTTCCAATATATTTCTCTCTCACCCCTTAATTTTATTTTTTTTAGATATCATCCCTTCTTATCCAGCTCACCCAGTGCTCTGTGTGTGTATAAGCCCAAATACTGAGAAAAGTGTAAACAGTTCAACTTTAGAAAGTCTTTATGATTTCTCTTTCCTATTTACCTTTTCAGGCTTGTCTTAACTCTTGTGTTTGAAGGCAAATTTTCTATTCAGTTCTTGTCTTTTCATCTAGAATGCTTGAAAGTCATCTATTTCATTAAAAGACCATTTGTTTCCTCAAAGTATTATACTCAGTTTTTCTGGGTAGATGATTCTTGACTTTAATCCTACTTCCTTTGACTTCTGAAATATCATATTCCAAGCCCTATGATCCCTTAACGTAGAAGCTGCCAGATCCTGTGTTATCCTAATTGTACTTCCACAATACACGAATTATTTCTTTCTAATTGCTTGCAAGATTTTCTCCTTGACCAGGGAACTCTGAAATTTGGCTACAATATTGCTAGGAATTTCTCTTTTCAGATCTCTTTCAGGAGGTGATCTGTGTATTCTTTCAATATTTATTTTACCCTGTGGTTCTAGAATATCAGGGCAGTTTTCCTTGATAATTGCATGAAAGATGATGTTTAGACTTTATTTTGATCATGGCTTTCAGGTGGTCCCATAATTTTTGAATTGTCTCTCTTGGATCAATTTTCCAGGTCAGTTATTTTTTCAATGAGATATTTCACATTATTTTCTATTTTTTCACTCTTTTGATTTTGTTTTGCAATTTCTTGGTTTCTCATAAAGTCATTAGCTTCTATCTGCTCCATTCTAATTTTTAAAGTACTATTTTCTTCAATGAGGCTTTTGAGCCTCCTTTTCCATTTAGCTAATTCTGCTTTTTAAAGCATTGTTCTCCTCATTGGAGTTTTGGACCTCTTTTGCAATTGAGTTAGCCTATTTTTAAAGGGGTTATTTTCTTCAGCATTTTTTTTTGGTCTCCTTTAGCAAGCTGTTGACTTGCTTTTCATGATTTTCTTGCATCACACTCATTTCTCTTCCCAATTTTTCCTCCACTTCTCTTACTTGATTTTCAAAATCCTTTTTGAGCTCTTCCATGGCCTGAGACCATTGCATATTTATTGTGGAGGTTTTGGACTCAAAAGCCATGACTTCCTCTGATAGTAAGCATTGTTCTTCCTCATCCTAAGGGAAGGAAGAAAATACCTGTTCACCAAGGAAGTAACCTTCTATAGACATATTTTCTCCCTTTTTTGGGCATTTTCCCAGACAGTTACTTGACTTTTGAGTCCTTTGTCAAGAGAAGGGTATACTCTGGAGACTTGTAAGTTCTCAGTTCTTCCATGGTGGCACAAACAAGGAAGAGTTTACTCCTCTCCTGGCCTGCACATTGGTCTGGGAGCAACCAAAAACTTTTTTGCCCAACAACTGCAATTAGAATTCCCTTACTACAACTGCCTCCAGCTCCACCACACCAGCTCTCCTCCTCACCCCAGGGCCAAGCTCAGGGCTGAGATTCAGATCAGCTGCTCAGTTCCCTCAGGGGCTTTAGGGACTGCAGTGGCTGCTGCCAGTGGTCAAGACTTCACTCCCCTCTCCTGGCTGAATAAGCATTCCCATTAACTGTTGAAGCTGTTTGTGGCATTTGTGGGTTGAGCAATCTGGGAACTGCTGCTGCTGTGAGCTCCATGAATCCTTTTCTGGGTCCTATTCCTGCTGAGCCATGTGACCTGTGAGCTGAGTTGCACTCTGCACTTGGCTGTGCTCACAAGATGGATTTTGTAATAATTACTTAGATACAAAATTATCTAAGAAAAGAAAATCTAATAAAAGGCTTCTCAAGGAATCTTATAGCAATTGAGTTCATCTGACATTGAATGACTTGAATTATTTAAACAGCATTAAAACACAAGTTTATTTGTTTACAAGTCACTAGCTGCCTGTGTAATACAAAAATCACAAAGAAATGATGGAAAATTTGCTTGAGAAGGAACTAAGCTCTAGGCTAAAAGATACTCCTAAATAAATCATACTGTTAAAGTAGATGTTGATACATCCCAGGTTGCTTTTTTGAAAAAAAACCAGAAGCTTAGCCTGTCTAGATCCAGCCATTACCCCATTGACTTGAAAGCTGCTAATATTCCATTCATTCTACAGGGCAAAAAGAAGAGCTTGAGCATTTAATCTACTGATATGTTTGCAATATTTACACATAACTCATAGATTTCACTAATTGTGCCTTTACTAATATTAATGAAAAAGTTAGCCTGGAAACTACAAATGTACTCTTAAAGAGGCACTTAGCATCCATTCTACATACTCAGTGTCAATAATCAGTGCTTTCCTCTTCTTTCTTGGGAGAAAGTCTTTGAAAAATTCAATTCAACAAATATTTAACAAATGCTATATACTGAACATTATAAGACTGGGGACATGATTAAAAAAACTCAACATTGTTTACGTTTTGTTAGAGAAGTACAATATATAAATGACTAAATAAATTCAAAGACTACACTCTAAGCAAACCATCTCTTTTGGTTGGTACTCACATTGACATTCCATCTCCCATCTTCATACTTTTACGCAGTTTTCCATATTTCTGTAGAATGCCATATCTCTTCATTACTTCCAATCTAACAAGCCTAGATTTCTTCAAAGTTCAGCTCCAATACCACCTCCTGCATGTAGTCTTTCTTGATCGCCATAATTGCATTGTGTCTCTTCTCCCCCAAATTATCATACATGCACAAAAACTTCTTGTGCCTTTCACTCCAAATTGTCTTGTACATATTTTGTAGATATTGATATACACATATGTTGTGTGCTAGATTGTAAGATCCTTGACGACCAGAACTGTTTTACTTTTATCATGATATTCCTAGTGCCTATCACAGTCTCAGGTCAGAGCCTAGGCTTCCATATATTGGAACTATCTATTTACTCGAGCCTTACTCTCTAAGCATTCCTACACCACCAGAAATTAGACTCCATCCCTGCGTCCCTGAGTTTTGATAGATGACCTTTTTGCCAGGACTCAAGATTTCATGTTATTTCTTGGCCATTTCTTCACATGCTCCTAAAAACAAATCCTCCTCCTTTCTCCCCATATTCTTCCCTTCCTATTTTTCAAAAAGCTAATTCTCTAATAGGACAATTTCATCATCCTATACTATTTCATCAACCGCGGTCCTTATACCTCATCTGTACCCACTGGTGGGTGGAATTATGAGCTCTTCTCAAAACCCCCTCTTCTGGAGGGTGCCCAGGACAACCATCTCTTAGTTTCCCACACTTGGGACTCCTGCACTGGCTACCTTTTTCCTCAAATTCTGTCAGCATCCTTTTTTCACAAAGTAGTCTCTTAACAAATGCTAATTTGTCAATTGATAGAAAAGAAAAGTGTTCCTTTGGAACTTTAATCTCTTCAAATGATACTGAAAAAGTCAAATAAAAAAAAAAACCAGAAGACATGGGTGACTTGATTCTATTCAGAGAAATATGAAGGAAAAGAGAAGGGAAGATAAAAGAAAAATACTTATGTAGAAAGGAGGAAAAGGTGGGCTAAAATAGAACTGCTACATACATACAATATCTTTGAAATTATCACAACATATCTGCAAGAGATAGAAACCATTTATAGAATTTCTGCACATGAACCAAAGTCTCTCTAAGACATTTCTATTACATATCATCGAAGTCTTTCAGAAGCAGGTTTTGCAAAGTCTCCACAGAGGGAGGTCATATCGGAGTCATATCTATGACAACAAAGACAATGGCAATGATGATGATGATGATAGCTACGATTTAGATAGTACTAGGTTTTGCAAAGCACTTTACATATAATTACTCATTTTGATATTTATTTATGCGTCAGGCTTTGTTCAACATATTCCTCATAGTGGATGAAGGTTAGAAAAGTTTACAAAATAGAGGACAGGAGAAGGGAAATAGGCATTGGATGAATATCATTCTTATATGAAATAGATAAAAGAGGGTTGAAAACAGAAATAATTATACACACAGTTTGGTATAGAGATACATTAAATTCAAGAGGGAAACAAGTAGGAGAGGAGGATCAGTAGTTACAGGGAAAGATGATGCCATAAAGTCAACAACCAACATAAACAAACAAAAAAGATAGGATCAACACTTAAAGGGGAAAAAAGAAAACAACAAAAAAAAAACTGTAGTTCCTCTCAGTTGGGGAAGTGGCTGAACTTGTATATAAATATAAAAGAATATTCATGTGTTACAGGAAATAATGAAGGAGATGGCTTCATATAATCATATGAAATATAATTTGAAGAGATGAAATAAGAAGCAAGGGAATAATTTCTCCAGTGACACACTATATAGAAAAACTATGAAAATATTGAAGAGTTTTAATTAAACTATTGACCAATTATACTTCAAGGGGCTATGATAAAGCATATTGCTACATTCAATTTTGGACTTAGTCACTATGTTTTTTTGTTTTGGCTATGTTTATTTGCTAAAAGGTGCTTTTTTTAACTTCAATTTTATTCAGGGTAGGGGAAAGGCTTGTGATGATAGCAACAATAATGAAAAAAGATAAGGCCATTGAAACATTTTTGAAATGACCAGAAGAGACCAAAAAGAAGTTCAGATGGCAGCACAGACAAAAGCAAGGCAGTCCTGAAAGTAACACACACACACACACACACACACACACACACACACACACACTTTTTTAAAAGCAAGCATGAAATGGAAACTAATAGTTCAATATATTTTTGTGTTTAAATTCAGACTTAGAAAAAAAAAATTTAAAAGAAAAAGAAAACAACTATTTTGAACTAAGGAAAAATTGTGTACCCTGACATTGGATTTCCTTGCTTGCAGATATTTTTCATGGTTTCAAGTAGTTATTTATGAGGCTGTATTAAAATGTACAGAAATACTGCTTCTCACTATTAAACCTCTATTAGATGTGCTTGGCCACAGAATGCTCAATGGTATAGAAATGCCAACTGCTTATTACTCAAGGACCAGGTCAACTATTAAATGGAACTATGTAGAAATTGACAAAGAAGACCTTACTGTCCTCCATGGAATAGAGATTTTTTAACTTATCTCTTTATTTGTTTTTTATAAAAGTTGAATTAAATATAAGCCAATTGACCACCATTCAAAGGATAGCCTAGCTGGAGCTATAAGGCACCCTGACCAAGAGACAGGGGACAGTATGTGGGAAGACCAGCATCAATACCTTGACCACTCTTTAGTCCCCAGTGAGCACAGCCCAGAACCCTAAACCCAAAAGTCTCAGAAATGGTAATGCTTCTATCCTAGTGCTCATAGACATCATCCTGGGAACCAACATTGTGGAGATATACCTTGGCTACTGCCCCTGCAAGTACTAAAAGCCACATCAACTGAAAACCCAGAAAATGATGTCACCAAAGTCTTTGGCACTACAACATGGTTCAGCATCAGAAATGACTTTAACAGTAGAAATGACATTAGTGCTTACCACAGTGATTAGCACATAATAGGTGCTACATAAATGCTTATTATTTTCTTTTTTCTCTTAAAGAAGAGTCTTTAGTATCTACTTTGTCACTGTTTCCTAAGGACTCTTTAGATTATTCATATCAACTGAGTCATAAATTAAGGTGACTCATTAAAAGTTTTCTTGTTGTTTTTCCCCGTCATGAAGGACGTAAAACACTAAATACAATGAGAAGATGGAATATCTATAGTAGATGAGGCCCTCCAGAAGAAGACAATCTATTGTCCAGATAATGATATTCAGTTGCATGGACAGCCCACAGAGCTGACCAATCAAAACATAAATCTTGGACACACACTGAATAGACATGAGAAACTGGTGCCAAGATTGACTAGGATGAAGAGAAGACTGAATTGCATTTGGGAGATTGGGACATTCCATTGGGACATTCAATAACTCCAATCTTCTTCCTGCAACAAAAGCTTATCACACTAACGCCATTTTGGTGGAGAAACAATGTAGCTTGCTGAATAAATTCAATAAATTGGGATCAAGTCCTGCCTCTAAAACATATTGGCAGTCCAACTGGGTAAATCTTTTAACATCTTGGTACCTCCAGGCAGTTCTCTTAGATTTTTGTCTGTAGTAAAGTTGCTGATCTGCATTGTTCAAAGGAAATTCTTCTCCTGAAGCTCTGATCCAAATAAAATCACAGTTTCAGATTATTCTTCTAGTAAGGCTCTATGTCTATAAATCATATTTCTCCAAAGAATCAAAATTGCAGGTCACCCAAATGGCAATGGAGAGGGGCACAGTAGGCATAAATAGGCAGTGGCACATTACCACTGATGAACTATGCATATAAATTGGAGTAAAAGCTATCATCTAAGAGATGTATAAACAGAAAAGGAAGTAGCCTTGTCAGGTAGTAAAAGCAACAGATAACAGATAGCTGCTGTACTATTGTTCAACAGAGTTCAACAGAGACAGAGGAAGTCACCCAGAATACTGAGTAATACCCCTGGGGATGGTTCAGGGGGAGACATGTAAAAAAAAAAATCATAGAGTGTAAGAAGTCATGGATATGTGGTAATCTCCAACAGTAGGGGGAGTACCTACATTAATGAAACCAAATATCCATAGAGTGTTACAATAATGTTGAAATGATTTATTGAAATTAATGTACAGCCAACCAGATGTATTCTGTGATTGGTTTTGATGGTGAGGCCTCTTATAAATGTTCAGTAAGTTGTCTATTTTGGAAGGGGAGGGGAATGTTAATGGGTGAGCTCAAATGCTGAGTGACAAATCATTACATATTTATTTCAGGTCTACAAAATATTTGTTACATGGATTTCTTAAACAGGATGATTTTAAGAAGCTAATTTTATTTTTCTTATAAAGAACTTTAAATTTCTATTATCCTAAAATTCTTCTGGAAGTAACACTGGATTCTTATAATGATTCAGAAAGTATCTGCAGAGATAGAAAGTAAAGCATGACTCTAAAAGCTGGGAAATGCTGTTACCAAACAATTCAGTGTGTTATGAAATTCACAAATTTTTCTCTCTCTTATGCTTTCATTTCCTTTCTTTTGTGGTAAGGAATAGGTTATTTTTTATTTGCCATTAGTTGTATTTCTCTGCTCTAAATGTTACCCAAAAAACACTTGGCAGATTTCCATAAATATAAATAAAAAAAATTCTAAAGAGATTTATAGACATTTCCAAGGTCAAAAGGGAATTTCATTTTCCCTTTGTGCTTCTTTCTGTGTTTTTGCAAAGATGTATTTATGGTACATTTATTTTGTTGTAAAGAATAATGATACAGTAAGGTGGAATATAAGGCAACTTGACAAAGTATTTCACAACATTAATTCCTTAAAACACAAAAACAAAACTCCCTTTCTAATGGAAGGCCCATTGGTATCAAATCTTTCATCTATGATGAAGATGCTGGATGTAAATCTATTACACCACTATAATCAAATGCCTGACAGTTGATTAATAAATCTTTCCACATTTCAAAATTCAAGAGGTGGGCACCAATTTCCAAGGAGTCACCTCTAAATAAATGTAGATGTTCTAGGGAAATGAAAGAAAAAGGTACATTTCTAAGGAAGGTGATTTATTGTCAAAGCACAGATGCAAACTGTTACATGAACAGACTAGAGAAAATGCAGTTGTATTTCTGAAGATGCAAAATGATTTTTTAAATATATATTTCTTCAGTACACAACTTTAATAACTGGGACCCATATAAATACCTTCCCTCACTTTCTGTCCCTCTGTTATGCTACACACTAACATGTATACAATTCTTCTCACTTATCTAATGTATATGTTCACTTGAAATCCCATCATACAAAGTCTAGGAGATAGAAGAGAGTAAGTAAAAACTCTCTAGTATGGGTATTAGATAACTTACCCATACATAAAGTTAGAAAATATGTCTTTTTTAGAAAAGGAATAGGAAAGAATTAATTATATAAATCTTGTTACCTTAGGTCACGTCTTCAAAGCTGACTTTACTCAGTGGGCAGCAGTGTCTACTACCTATCTATCTACCTATCACCATCGGGGCATTTCTCTAGGCATATTGTGCTTGGGCATGAAATCTCATGACAGCTGGATTATTGTACTCTGAACTAGATTAGAAGTATCTTATAGACACAGACTGAGAATGCCCCTAGTGAGCAGATAGTTATATCTTTTTGCCCTTAGCACATTGTGACCACTCAGAAGATATTAAGCCATCAATCAAATAGCCAAATATAAAAAAAAGTTTAAATAAATGATGGGTTCTTAAGACTTATGCAAAAATGATAAGGTTTTTCTTTGTAAAAACTACTATGATGTCCAATAATTACAATCCAAAGCATATAAGAAATTTTATTTAACTGTCAGCTCCAGATCATCACAGAGTGTTACATGTTGCCTTTTCTTTCCCTTTTTTTATATTTCTTAATAAACTGGCTTCGTTACCCTGGTGGTTTGGCCCTGGCAGTTTGCCTGCTTTGTTACCCAGTGCTTGCTCTCACATCAGGTAGCTGTGATTCAATCAAATGCATCTTACTATGAATAATTTTCTTTCATTCCTTTATTCTCCAGTAGAATTTACTCCTAGGAATGTTCCCCACCCCACAACTCCTTTTTCTTTCTCTACTGAACAGGCTGTTCTGACAAACTCCTTTACATACCACATGGATGCAGGGATGATTTTTCCCAAATCAGCATATAAGAAATAAATCCTGTAACTACCTCCCACTGGGAGCCATTAAACTACTATAACAGTAGTTCAGATTCACCGGTCTTACCTGTAATATTAAAGATCATCTTCTATCCCTCAGGATCTTTTTAAGCTCACTTGGCAACCACAATTTCTAGCAAATGTTCAGAAAATACAGGTAATATGCACTATCTGCACCCTCCACCCCTGCATATTACCATATGAACTGGAGGTAGAGGTGACCATCACATAGGACTTTTTGCATAATTAAATTGCTCTTAATATTAATTCAATAGATTATGTCAATAAGATCAGATTTCTAAATCTGATGGAGCACAGAAAGATAACCACGCAGGTTTACAACAGATCAATAAAACTGAAATTCAACCCCACCCAGGTAAGAATAGTAGCAACAAATCAATGGTTCTTGTAAAAACAATAAAGACAAGGAATTTAGAGAATGATGGGAGGATTTTTTATTAACAGATGTACCGTGAAGTAAGCACAATCAGAAAAACAGTATCCACAAAGTTTACAGTGACATCATTTTTAAATGGCATTAAAAGGAAGTCAGAAGCTCAATAATTATATGCATAGTATCCTAGTTATGAGGGTGGTATGGTGAGAGTGGGTGGAGATATATTCTATAAACATAGTTACAGCCTCAGTTGGTTTTGATGAACTATTTTTCTTTGTTTCAAGAAAAGGCTCACTATGAGGAATAGCTTGAAATGACTATGATAGAAAAACAGAAAGTATTGATCTGTTTAATCAATTTCCCTCAGATAGGGATTTTCAATGAGCTACAACCATATAACTTTACTAAAACCAACACAGATTCTTTATGTTATCTTTAAAACATTAATACCATTTTGATTTTCTTGCTGAAATTCAGGAGAACTGTCTACAACCTAACTTTCACTTACCAGTCCAGTACAGCTAATTTAAAAAAAAGTGAATTTGACATTTCTTCTTAGTGAATAGAGGCTGGTGCCTACTTTGTATATTTTTGTATTTGTTGTTTCCCACAAAAGCAGGTAATGAATTATTTAATCTAGAATTTTACACGTTTTGATATCCAAGTTAGAATTTGTAGTTTTTCCCCATTTTTGAAAGCTGAAATAAAAACTCAATTTCTAGAATTTCGCCTTTTCTGTTTGCTTCTTCTATGGATACTAAATTAATACTTGCTCAAATCATGCAATTTATTGAGACTTCTTTTTCTGGATGCATTTATAACAATTGTGTAATCATTCACTAGTATCTAAACTATTTTGACTTCAAACTCATTTTAGCCATATTTGTTCTATATTTTCTAGTTTCTAGATTATTTTGCTATCAGTTGTGATCAACCATGATTCCAGAGTTCTGTCCTGTATGCATAATGCAAAATATGTTTTTGGATAGAGCCAATGTGGAATTTGTTTTGCTTGATTACACTTGGATGTTATGAGAGTTTTGTTTTTTTATTCCTCTCCATTTACCATATTCCCCCACAACTGAGGAATAAGAGTGAAGTGGGAAGAAGAAAAATGTTTAATCTTTAATACAAGTAAAATATTTTATGATTTTAAAATAATTAAAAAGTTACAATGAAAAAGATTATGTTGCTTGCTTCAAAATCACTGTATATTTAAATGAAAAATAAGCTGTATTTAAATGAAATCTATAATTTTACATATGATCCTTTCTGTTCTGTTATTCATATATATGCAAATATATTTATATGAATATGCTCATTTTATTTGATGTTTATAAAATCCAACTTAAAATATAATAAAAAACCAATAAGAAACAAAAAAATGGGACACTTCTTAACAGGCAAATCTCTCTGGGTCTGTTTCCTAGTTTCTACAATGGACAGCTACACTGCAAGACATATATCTCAAAGAAGTTAAAGACAGAAAGAAAAGATTCTATATCTCTTTGGTAGCAATGAAACAGAAACAAAGTAAAAGTCCATTAAGGAATGGGTAAACAAATTGCAATACATGAATATAACGGAATATTAGCACACATTAATAAATATGTAGAACATGCATAGGGAGATTTAAAATATCCGATACAGAACATCTGAGTTTGTCTAAAATTAAGCTATTAGGCATAGAACTTTAGACCAGCAACATTAATTTAGGGTCCTTTAATTCTTAGTAATACTGTGGAGACAATTAGGTCAAGAGCTTGTGAAATTAGCAACATAAATATTATCTGTGTCTCGGTTAACATTTAAAAAAAATTCTTTTGTGGTCCATATTATAAATGCTTTAAAAAGATGTATCACCTGACCAAAAGTTTGAATTGCTTTATCTGTTATAAACTGTATTAAAAATAAATAAAAAAATAGAAAATATCCGATACAGACTGACACAAGTAGAATTAGGAAAGCAATACATGCAATGACTACAATAATATAAATGGAAAGTCAAAAATTATATACTATATGATTATGTATACACATACATGTGAATTATATTTTAAAAAACACAATTATAATGATAGAGTATAGAACATTAAATGATACCGTTAATATAGTATTGGGCTTGGAGTTAGGAAGACCTAAGTTCATATTTGACCTCAGATAACTACTGGTTGTGTAAGTAAGTTACTGGGTAAATTAGTTCAAATCTATGTGACTCAGTTTCCTCATCTGTAAAATAGGGATACTAATAGTACCTACTTCTCAAGATTGCTATGAGGATCAAATGAGAAAATAATCAGAAATTACTTAGCCCACTACCTGGTACATAACAAGTGATATATAAATGTTAGGTATAATTATTTTTATAGTCTGGGAAAACAAGTCAATAAATTATATCTATTGTTTTACTATAGTTGAAGGACTGTGGATTGAAAGTTGCATATACTATCAGACATACCTAGTATATTGGTTATTTACATTTAATCGTTTTATGTCATTACAACAGGCAAGTTCACTGGGCAAGTGTGGGGTCATATCACAGAAAGGACAACTATTATAAAAAGCATCTGCAAAATATATTTTAATTTTTTTTAAGATTATACTGCCTGGTCCAATAATACCCAATAACAGTATTTAGAATTTAAATAGTATTGTATGGTCTGTGTTTTCTTTTTCTTGTTCTAGATATCCTATAAAACAAGATTAACACCACTACCACAGCGGCAGCTTTTTATTGTTCTCATACCATTCCATAACCTTAATTTTATTGTGTTTCAATCTACATATAACTCCATGAGGCAGTATGATACAGTAAAAAAAATAATAATAATATTGTCCTTGGAAACTGCTTCTCAACCTTACTGCTTGATGAACTTGGGTGTGATTTACTAACTTCTTTGTTCCCCCGACCCCACCTCAGCTTCCTTATCTGTGAAATGATGGTGTTATACTTTTGCCTGGTTTCAGCTCTCGGAGACAAAATAACTCCTAGTGTCTCCACCCTGTCCTCCTTTTCCAGCTTCCTTTTGTGTGTTTTCTTCCTATTGGATGTAAGCTCCCTGAGGGCTGGAACTATGTATCTTTTTTCTTATTTGTATCCCCAGCATTTATTAGTCTCTGGAACATATTAGGCACTTAATGTTTTTTGTTTTGTTTTTTAATTTAGAAGGCTTCTAAGGGTCTTTCCAAATGTATGTCTATGATGCTTATTGGTATTCATTCTCAATTACTGCCCTGATTCCATATTTTGTGCATACCTTTTAAAATCTGAGCTCATCCACACTCTGATTGATTTCATTTTCATCATGAAAATGGAAATATAATCAATAACTTCTGACGCAGATATTTCTTAAGTATCTCTTATTTTATATACAAATTGAGACTATAAAGGTAAACTGACAGTGAACTGACAGGGAAAAAAAAATAAACTACACACCCAGAGCTTCGTGACCAAACATTGGGAAGAATGCCATAGTATTCCAGAGGTAGAGCTTAAAAACAATCTTATGTCAAAGGGCAGTGAAAATTTTGTCTCCAACCCATACTTCAGATCACTTACTATATTGGGATTTTGAGTGCAGCTGGCCTCAAATCAGCTGAGATGTTTAACTGTGACTGTACACTGTTTTGAACATAGCTAATCAAATGCATTACTGTCATTAAATGCCCTTGTACAATACATATGTATCCTCAAAATGGCTCTAATGTCCTTGGATTACAAAATCGTTGCATGTATGAGTGTTGCTGTATTCTAGATTCATTCTAACCATTTTTATTCCATTCCTAGGCTAGCATTTTTTTTCCCTGTAGACTCCTTATTGTTAAGAGATTCCCATTCCACATCCCTGGATTTCAATTTCCTCTGAAGGATTTTGTGATGATAGAGAGTTTGGAGGAACCTTATGGATAATTTAATCTACTCCCAAATTCATTTTATATAAGAAGAAATTGAAATCCAGAAAGGTTAAGTAATTTGCCCAAATTCAAAAAAGTTATTATCAGGACCTTGATTCAAACTAAGGTCCTCCAACTCATTATTTCTACTACACCACAAATACATTAGTATAATCTTGGACCCATGGTCTACAATTCTTAGGGACGTTCCTAAATTAAGCTGAATATTATAAAAGAAAATGGGGAATTCTTATCCAATATTTTAGAATTAGATTCTATGTAAATTAGACTTGATCAATCTTCTCTAGACTGGTAACATTTACTTTATCTGTATCTACAGCCTCTCCTAAAGCAGACTGAGTAAATGAAGGAAAATTAAGCTAATACTTGGCAGGCATGTACACCAAGGTCATGGATCATATTTCTTAAGTGTGTGTATTCAAGTTCTGAAACGCTTTCAAAATTATTAGTACCATGAAATGGGATTTTTTGGAGCACATTCTAAAATGTCACAACTCAGGGAATAAAATTTGGGAAACATACTAGATCTTTTTCTTGTCTTCTATTTAACGTATATAAAACATTTTAACCTGTCATCCAATATTTATTCAAAGATTTCATTATTTATTTGAAAGAGACAAATACTAATACTACCCTAAATTAATTTAAGGATTTATTATTCTACCAACCAATTAAGAATGAGAAATTTTTTTGAACTAGACAAAAGAATAAGAAAACTCATTTGTAGGAACAAAAGATCTAAATTATAAGGGAAATTAAAAGAAAAAAGGGAGGAATGAAGGTATATAGCACTTCCAGTTCTTAAATTATATTTTAAATCAGTAGTAATCGACATTATTTGGTAATGATTACAAAAAATAAGTAAAGTAGACATTGAAACAGAATAGGTCTGTAAGATCCACATACAACTGAATGCTATAATCTGATGTTTGTTAAATCCAAGAGATAAATTACTTGGTGACAAACTCCCTATTTAATAAGATCTGTTGAGAAACTGAAAAACTGGCAGAAATTAAGTTTCAACCAATATCCTCTACCACATAGCCTAATAAATTCAAATTTAGATATAGATTTTGAATAGTAAAGTTCACATCTTTAAAAAAATGGAGTAGAACAAGATTAACTATGTTTTATGAGTATGACTAAAAAGATAATTCTTAACCAAAAAAAGGATGGAGTAAATTATAAGAGATAAGATAGATAAATTTAGTTACATGAAATTGAAGAACTTCTTCTTGAATCAAATAAATTCAACAATGATCAACAGGTAATTAGCTTGTTTGAAAGAAAATATTTGCATCAAATATATCTGGTAAAGTTTTGACACCTAAGGTATACGCAGAACTATTAAAATACAAAGATTAAGAGATCTTCCATGGATAATTGATCAAAGGATACAAAAAAAGACAGTTCTCAAAGGTAGAATTCAGAACCATAACCAATAAAGTAGAAGATTGCTTCAAATCATTAATAATGATAAAATGCACATAAACAAATAAAACACTGTCATATCTGTTTCACAGATTTGTTCATTTTGCGGTACCATCTTTTAAATTTTTTTTTTATTCTTTGTTACAAGTGATGAGTCTTTGGGAAATGGCAAGGAGAGAGCTATATTTGCAACAAAAAAGTTGATTAAGAAAAAATAATTAATTTTAATAAGTTAGATTCTTTAACGGGAATATTATAATACCAACTCAATGAATAAATAAATTTACTTTGAATAAGTCATACAAAAAGGAAAAAGATAATACATAGAATGTTCAATGATTTTTAATTTAAATATCCTTTGTAATAATAGATTAAACAATAGATTATTCAATAATAAACATAATAACTAAAACTACTTGAGGAGATAGTGTTAGAATTAACCCGAGAAAGCAGATAATGCATGTAGGCTACCTGCTTCCACATCAAAACCAGACCCTAGAAAACTAATCTCAAGGATACTTTGGGTTAGCATGTCCTCAAAAACCATCACTCATGAGACCCCATACATATTTCCTCCTTTCCCCCAATTTAAGTGGAGGACACATTTATTAAAATCAAAATGAATTTAGTCAAAACAGAATAGCAAGGTAAATAACAAAGAAAACCATATATTCAAAAGGAATATATATATTCCACAAATATACCCACTACTATCAATATGTGTGGGATACACATATAGCCATGAAATGTACATGCGAAAGGGAAAATGCATGTGTCTCACATGACTGACATTCTAATGAGAAGTTTCCTTTGTTTATGTCATTGGTGTGTCTAACAATGAACAAATGTTTATTAGTCATCTACTATATGCCAGTCACTGGGCAGATAATATTAATGTTATAGATTTCTTGTCCTCATGTCACCAAAATTCTACCACGAGGCATACAACATAATTGCAGATAAGTACATATAGCTTTTACATAAAATAAATTTACAAAGACTTGGTCAGAATGACAGAAACAACTGGGGGAGGAATCAGAGAAAGCCTATTAAAGAAAGTAGTACCTAAATAAAAGTTCACAAGGAGCTGGGGATTCCAAAAGGAAGAAATGTCAACTGACATTTGAGGAACTGACTATACAAAACTATAGAATTAACAGAATGTCTTTATAGAGTAGGGTAGGTTGGCTAGAGTAACTCACACAGCTCACTTATGTGAAATGATTTTGCCTATTTTTCTTTTCACGTTTCCCCACCCCCTCCCATGTATTCTTCTTCTCAACTCTTTCCAATCTTTTTTTAAGACCATAAAAATAGCATTGAATAATTTCCAGGTGTTCCCTCTAATAAGTCTTCCTCTGTAATCACTAATAACAGAAATTTGAAGGGCTACATTGTATCACCTTCCCATAAAAATTTATGAACAGTTTAACTTTGTTTAATTTCTTATGATTACATGCTGATGTTTATCTTTCTATATTTCTCTTGATAGCACTTTTTGTATGTCAAATGTTCTATTCAATGCTGGTCTTTTCATCAGGAATTATTAGAAGGTTTCTATTCCATTAAAGTTCCATACATTCTCCTGTAAGATTGCGCTAAATTTTGCTGAGTAGTTATTCTCAGTTTTAAGTCCATTATATATTGTCTTCTGTAATATCATATTCCAAGTTCTCTACCGTGTTATTGTTTAGGCTGATAAACATTACATGGTCCTGACTTTAGTACTTGAATGCTTTCTTTATGGCTTCTTGTGATTTTTTTTCTTAGATCTGGGAGTTCTGGATTTTGGCTATAGCATCCTTGAGAGTTTTCAGTTTAGAGTTTCTTTCAGAAGGTGACCAATGGGTTCTTTCAATTTCTGCTGGTTCTAAGAAACCTTGGAGGTCATCTTTTATGACTTTCTGGAATAAGATATCTAGACTCTCTTAAGTGTTTTCTGTGGTCTAATTATTCTTGAATTATCTCCTGGAACTAATCTGTTTTCCAGGTTACTTATTTTTGCTATGAGATACATCACACTTTTTTCAGTCTTTTGACTTCTTTTTAATGTTTCTTTATATCTCATGGAGTTATTAGCTTTTTATTTTGTCGATTGTAATTTTTGGCTCTTTGGTTGAATAAGATTTTCTATCTCTTGTTTCAAGCTATTAATTCTCTTTTCATATCTTTCTTACACAGTTCTCATTTGCTTTTTAAAATGATGTTTATCTCATTAACACTTGCTTTAACTTTCCCAAGAACCCTGAAGTTCCTGGACGAAGTGACCAGGATTGAGTGAGAAGAAAAGTTGACAATTACTTCTAGGTTGTGAAGCTGAAAGAATATAAGAACAGCAGTGACTTTAACAACAGAAAGGATATTAAGAGGAATGGCATACCTCAGGAAAAGAAAACTAATTTGATTTTGGATATGTCAAGAGATGCCCTGGGAATAGTCAAGTAGAAATATCTAACAGTTAGTTTCCAATATAGGACCAGAATTGATGGTACAAAAGAGATATGATGGATGAATATGTAGATTTGGAAGTCTTCTGCATAGAATTATATGCTGAATCTACAGAAACTAAAAAGATTACCAAGGAAGAGAGTATAAAGAGAAAAGCAGGAAATGGCTACTACGGAGAATAGTTACATTACCACATATACATGGATGATACTGCTTCTAAGGGAACATAAAAGATTTAGTTAAATAGACAAGAAGAAAACAAGAGATCAAAGTCACAAAAACTAGGGAAGAGATGGTATCGTGAGGGAGGGAGTCATCATAGGGTTATAGATTCAGAGTGAGAAAGGAACTTCGAGGCCATATAATCTAACTCTTTCATATTACTAATTAGGAAACTGGAAAAGCACAGTAAACCCTCTTGATTTGTCTAATACCTAGTAAAGAAAAGACTTGAACTCATATCTTCCTGATGTTTAAGTACAGTGCTTTATCCTCTGCACCAGTATATCTCTGGATTAAAAATGAACAAATGCTAGAGACAGAGTGCAATGTTAAGGGAATTTGAAGATCTTTCCTTCCTCTTAATAGGCCCATGTGATCTACTTTGAGCTTTGGCCCAGTTGATGGTAGGAGAAACTTGCTGGATAGGTGGGGTAGGAAGGGTGCCAAAGGAAGACAGAGTGAGGTGGAGTTGAGAGAGAGAGACAGAGAGAGAGAGAGAGAGAGAGAGAGAGAGAGAGAGAGAGAGAGAGAGAGAGAGAGAGAGAGAGAGAGAGCAGGGAGAGCAGGCAGCTAGTGTTAGTGAAAAAGGGAGTGATTTTGCCTAAGGGAGATTTTTTGTGGGGAAGTCTGAAAAAGGGAAGGCTTGGGAATGGCTGTGCTCCCTTCATTGATAATGTGTATAGATTTCTTGGTTACTATGATGGACTTGGCTTTCAAATGTTTAATTAAATGTTTTGGTTTCATCTTTGAGGAAGAGAGTTTTTATTTTGGGATTATACCAAGGAAATACACATGCATATCCATAGTGACTGCTGTGGGTATTGCATTGGTACTATAAAGGGTGACAAAGATGGGATCATGAAATATAAAACTGCTAGAGGATGGGCTAAAAGCACAGGACTTTGTGAAAACTGGGAACCCAGGCTACAAAAAGGAGAACCCAGAGATTGAGAAAGATGTTTGCAAGGAATACCAACAGAACTGGGGAAAGAAATGGCAGGGATATGTAGAAGAGGATGGGCATTGTTAGCAATCTATCGTGTTATAAATAAAAGTAGAGACAAATTGCTGGAGGAAAATGTTCCTGAAAAAAGAGTTAGCTGATTTGCATGAGAAGCTTTCTATGCTGCTCCACCATCTGAACTTTCCTTTAGAAGAGCAAGCTAAAAATATCAGGTGATAACAGCAAAGAAAGCTGTGAGAGTGGCTTAGAAAAAAAAAAGAATACAGCAAAGTGAATGCAACCCTTGCATCTGTTGGGCCTGAGTGGGGCCCAGATACCTGAGAGGAAGACACATGGGAGGAAAAATGAAATAGATTTCAATGAGGATGCTTCTAGGACTGTGGGTGCACATCCAATACTATGAAGGATGCAGGAGAACCAGGGAAGTCACATAGTGTTTAAGGAAGTAACTAAGAATTTTACCAAGTAGAAGGTCCCTGATATTTTAAGTCAATTCACCCAAAAATGGGAGAATCTTTAGTATCTTGATTTATCAATAAAGTGATCATTTATCATCTTAGATAAAGTTCTCTAAGTGTTAAATATAGAATCCATATTAAAAATGTTTGAGAAATGAAAGGAAAATGAGAAAATTGGAGTAACAAGGATAGACTTTTTATTCTAATTGCATTGAAAAGAAGGAGAAATATATTATAAAATCTTGAAGAGAAGGCAGCTTCGGGTCTGTTCTGGTGAAATCATCTGTTGGGCCATTTTCTTTACCATGCCGCTATTTTTCATTCAAAGATTACATTTTCTTCTCCATTGCTGGTTCATTGATAAATTACCACAGATTTTGCTTTTTTGTATATTTCTTTTATTTCCTTTTATGTCAGAGAACACACAATCTAGGACTATTTGGGTCCTTTTGTGAGTTAGATACATAATTAAAATCCACCCATCCATTTGACAAAAGTATTTGTCCTTTGAACTCCTTTGAATCTAACTCAGTAACATTTTCACCCTCCAAGTATTCCTTTTGTTTTAGTACAGCTGAAAAAATTCCTATTAACTCCCATAATAACATTGTCAGATAGCACTGCACGTTACCCTAGATCTTCACATTAGCACTACTAGAAAGAACTGGAGAACTTTGTCCTTCATTCCTAATGTTACTTCTATATTGCTACTCGGCCTACATAGAAAAACACATAATTTTGGATTACATTGCTATACATTTTTTTTTTATGGTAAGAGTTTTACCAAAGTAACCAGTGATTCTATAAATAATTTTAGAACTAAGTGCATTAGCCCTTCTATTGAAATACCAGATTTTATTAAAGTATTGTCATCATCAGAATTTGTGATCATATTGTTTAAATGCTAACATTTTAGCAACCAAATTTAAACACTGACAACTCACTTTCTGGAAACCCATAGCCCTCCATCCCCTCCTCACATAACTCTTCAAGTTCCAAAGTGGCTTTTAGCAGTATCTCTTTTCTTTGATTGCCATTTTTATTCTTTAACCCTTCCATAGTTGCTGTTCCTCAGGTTTACACTTTTGATTCCTTTTAGACAATAATATAATGCCATTAGTGGGAATCATAAAATCTGGGTTTGAATCTAGCTCTACAACTTCATAGCCATATGATCTGGGAGTAAATACTCACTTCTCTGAACCTAAGTGTTGTTACATAAAATATGGAAACTATATAATAGCAAGGTTCTTGTGAGAATCAAATGAGGTCACAGGCATTAAAATTTAATGAACTTTTAAAACAATGATGTTCTGAACTAATGTTAACAATTATTGTTAAAGTTACTCTTGATATCTATTGTGGAGGCACCAATTTTCAGATCCAGGACAATAAAGAAGTCCCATTTATAGCTCTTGATTAAAGCACTCCTTTCATTGAATCCAGATCTCAGAGGCTTTAAATGGCCCACTCAGTAACACTTGATGAAAATGTTCTGCAGTCACTCTGTTCCGTCTAAGGAGATCCTACCTATACAGTAGGTCATGAAATTTCTATGCCTTTTCATTGAGTCTGAAGAACCCCTTGAATGGTGGGTATTATATGTCATTATATGCTCTATGGAGAAAACCTTCCCCTTTAGATGTTGGCAAATAGGGAAGGGACTCCAAAAACAAAGTTAATATAATTCAAGTCCAAGTATGCTACGTTTAATTCTAGTACTAAGTTCAGTATCCAATTATGGTTATTAGCTGAATGGAAACAGCCATCAGGAGTTTCAGTCACAGGTTGTTCCAGTAAAAGACCTATGTAAAGAACTAGTTACTATAAATAGTGTCCTTCAGGAAAAATACACTTACTCCTGGTTTTATAGGCTGCCTTGTTGAAATTGGATATCAGACGACTGGGGATTGTTAGGCTAGGTGATTTACTCTGCACTCTTCACTGTCCAGGTTATTAGAAAGCAGGGGCTGGTGTAAATTGTTATAGACAAAGAAGTCATGACACATACCTAGTTAACTCTCTCATCCTAAGTGAACTGAACTGAAATCCATCCATGGAACTTTCAAGTGAGGGACATACAGTGATTCTCCTATCTTAGGTCCTTTCAGACCCCCAGGAATTTCTCAGTAGGCTGCTTTCACCTGGGGTTCCCTGAGCAACAACGGTGGAAGGAAGTTCTGTTCGCTGAATCTTTTTTTTTTTTTTTTAATAATTATTATCTGAACTTTCAAGTTCTAAATTGTCCATTGCTCCTGATAAGGAACCATTCCTGGGACAAATTGATTTTCTCTGAATTTCACTTGTAGGAAAATGTCACTTGGAATAACATAATACAAAATACTATGGTGCAGAGTGCATCTTTTATGTCTTTTGAATCCAACTATTATGTTCTGAATAAATATTAGATGAATTAAAAATGGATAATTGAGATTTCAATGTATGAATACCTGATAAACTGGGTTAGGTTTATGGTTTTCTTCTTTTAGGGAACCCTAGATGGGAAAGATCCTTATACAAATGCAAATAAATACTTTCTCTGAAACTGATAGTGTTACAAACTAGGTTTGGGTTTTTTTTATAGATTAGAATTATAAAGTCACAAACAGTGAAATATATGCAAATATATACAGATAAATAGAAAATACGTAAAGAAGTAATTTCGTTAACAGAGACTAAGTACTAATTACTGGAATATGGCCAAACAAGAGATGGAGAGGTACACAGAAGGTAAAATGGATAATTTTCATTACATAAAGTTGAAAAAGGTTTTACACAAACAGAGCCAATGCAGTTAAAAGAAGAAAAACAGTAAACTTTGTGTGTGTGTGTGTGTGTGCGTGCGTGTGTCTTGGGGGAGAGGTATCTTTGCAGCAAGTTTTTCTAATAAAGATCAGCAGAGAATTGAATCAAATTTATAAGAATAAGAGCCATTCCCCAAATGATAAATGGAAAAGAGAAACAAATGGTTTTCAGAGGAAGAAATCAAAACTATGAACGGTCTTATAAAAATATTCTGAATCATTAATAATTAGAGAAATACAAAGTGAAACAGCCCTGAGGTACTACCTTATGTCAGATAGTCTAAGATGACAGAAAAGGAAAATGGCAAACGATGACAGGGATATGGGAAAATTGGTATGCCAATGCACTTTTGGTGAAGCTGTGAATCAGTCCACCCATTCTGGAAAGCAATTTGGTATTATGCCCAAAATACCTATTCAACTGATTTTGGCTCAGCAATACTTCTATACCCCAAATATTGCAAAGAAAAAGGAAAAGCACCCATATGTATAAAAATATTTATAGCAGCCTTTTTTGCTTGTTCAAAGAATTGGAAACCGAGGGGATGCCAATGACTTGAAGAAAGGCTGAATGAATTAGAGAATAGCATTGTGTGAAGTAATGAAATGCATGTTTTCAAAAGAAAGACCTAGCAGACTCAGAGTATAGATTGAATCTTTTTATTTTAATACTATGGCTAATATGGAAATTTGTTTCGCATGACTTTTTATTTGTAAAGGGTTTTGAATTTCTTGCCTTCTCAATGGGAGGGGATAGGGAGTAGAAAGAGAATCTGGAACATCTTAAAGGAGGTGGTACCTCAGCTGAGACTTGGAAAATGTCATTTACAGGAAATAATGAATGCAAGTTTTATGGGTTTTTTTCTGGCAGCAAAATATGTAAATGAAGAGTGATACTACATTTTGATAAAGTGCAAAAATACTGGAATCAGAAGACCTGGGGACAAATCCCTGTGTGACTTTAGGCAAATCACTTATTCTCCCCAAGGCTCAGATTCATATCTTTAAAATGATGGACTTCTACTAAATGTCTGTTAAGGTCTAATCCATGTCTAAATATATGTTCATATGTGCCTAATACTAGATTGGAGCCAATCTGTGAAGATTTTTAAATGTTAAACACAGAAATTAGTATTTATTTTCTTTCCTTTTTTTTTTTCTTTTTCCCACTCCTCCTGGTTGTTTATGATGTTGGGGAGTGGGGTGGGTGAAATGCATGAGAAGAGAAGGGAACACAAGTGTCAGGGCAAATCCCTGGTATTAGTTAAAAAAAAACAAGGACTTAGTCCCCTTGAGATGAGGAATTCAGGTATAGAGCCCTTGTTGTTTTCTTTTCCCAGGGAAAGAAGGGAGGGAAGTATATATGAACCTCAAAATAGTCAAGGTAGTCCCCTTCTTTCCCTGAACCTTAGCTGGGTTTAATTGATGCTTGGGCCTAATAATGAAAGCCCCCCTGGTTCCAAGAAGTGGGGGCTACACCATTGGCCAATGATGAAAGGGTAAGGCTTTTCTTGATATGCTAATTAGACAATTCTAACTTCTCTAAGAAGCATCACCACAGTGAAAGGGCTATGTCCTCTGACTGGGGAAGTCTCAGGGTAGGTGGGCCTAAGGTCACTACAATCCTAAACGCAATTGGACGATGCAGCAAAATGACATGGAACACCCTGTGTTTCAATAAGATCAGCATTTTAGTTGTATGTCGGACTGACTGGAGGAATGAGAGAATGGGAGCAAGCAGACTTAACATTAGTCTAGGTAAGAGCTGATGAGGGCCTAAACAAGAGCAGGTTCCTATCTCTCCCCCTGACATCACCAAGTTTCAGTGTTTTGTTTCAAAACACCTATTCGTTACTTCCACTTGAACGGCCCATTCACCTTTCAAGTTCAACACGTTTAAAATCAAATTCATTATATATGCCTCAAATTACCTCCTTTTATAAAAATTGTTTATGACAAAACAACAAAATCACCCTAATAACCAAGGCTCAAAGTCTGAGTCATCCTTGATTTTCTTAACTCTTATTACCCATGTCCAATAAGTCACTACCTATTACAGATTCTTCTTTCAAATATCTCTCAGATCCATCTCTTAATTTTTATTCCTATTGCTACCGTTCTATTTCAAGGCCTTATTAACTCATATCCTGACTAGTGTCATAACCACTTTTCACTTGCTTGCTTTTCATTCTAGAAACCAACAGTAGTTTTATTTTCAAAACAAAATGCTTTGATTATCTAAATGCCCAATTAGAAAAACTTCAATGGACTATTTGATGACTATCGAATATAATTCTTAATATAGTCCTAGAATATAATTCCTATAAAGCCAACTCTTCAAAAACATAGATGATCTCTCCTTGAGGTAATCTATTTAAGTTCCTGCTAATGGATAAAGTGCTCTTCACTAAATGGAAAACAAACAAACAAAACAAAACACAAGTACATACATATCAGTTTGTCCATTTAGAAATCATCTTTCATGATCTTAAAGAGAAATTCAAATGTGGTCAGTGCCAACTACTTCCCATGAAAAACTGTCCCCCTCCCCTTTCTTTCTTTGATCTCCTCAAGATTTGCCAAAAAATATCTGCTTTCCTCTCTCATGGCTGATCTTGCCTTAGTTTCCTCTCTTCTCAAACTAGGAAGAACTACAAATCCCAGGGTTTTTTTGTGGCCAGCAAACCCCTTCTCAGAGATAGTTACATTTGACTTATAATTTCTTTGCATTCCTCATACTGTCAGCTCCTGGTAGGTGCAGGATAAATATTAGTTGAATGAATCCATGTGTGAATCATAATATAAATAATTTCAAGAAATAGTTAACAGAGACTATACATGCTGAAAAGTAGCACAGTTTACATTCAATATGATTATTCTGCATATTTTAATAATCCCTAGTGTTTGCTTTTTGTGGACAACACAAGTGCTTTACTGTGGAGCTAACCTAACTTCTATTATCAATATAGTTCAAGAAGCAGTCAATGACCTCCTCCATTTCCATGATGGACAGGTAAAGAAATAATTTTGTTTCCCAAGTCATACAAGCTATTTTAGTTTGTCAAATTCCACAGGATTTCACATACCAAATATATTAATGTATTTGTACTATTACATGAACAAAGATTTTAATTTTTTAAGTTTCAGCAACACATATTAATTGTACTAATTTAACAGTGAATGGATTTCTGCAACAGAAATAGTATTTGCTTCTTGGACTTGGTTGAAGTACTAGCCCAGTAAATGATATCTGACATAAAATAAGGGTATACACTATCAAGGATACCATTTTCCAAAAAGTACTTTACAGCATATCATAATTATTCCATAGAAAGTAGATTGTTCTTTTGACTGTAACAGATACTTTTGCCTTACACATACTTAGATTATTCATGTGTATATCTACTGAAAATGATTTGGAGTCTTCTAGCATTTCTGGGCAATAGACAGAAAAGAATAAGATATAGATTTATACATGAAACCTTGGAATTAGTTCATCCAATCTAACTCCCTTATTTCATACACACACACACATACACACACACATACACACAAAGGAAACATTAAATTACATATGGTCAGATAGGTTGTCAATTAGAGTCAGCATTTGAATCCAGATCTTCTGACTACAAGTCTAGTGTTCTTCCCATTATATTAAGATGGTAAAGAGTTAAAAAGAAAGTGCTCAAATAATCATTGTGCAATCTCTCCAATTTTTGGAAGAAAATGGACATTGACATCACAATGGACAACTGTGTGAAATGCCTCATATTTTTCCTATGAAGAATTTGTCTTCTTGGAGCATTTATTAAAAACGTTATTTTCACAATAGTGATACTGTTCATTACAATCCATGATGCAATCATACAGTCGCTAAGACATTCCCACTCTGAAGAGTATTTTTATGACACGTGAAATATTTACCTATAGTTGGGTAGATACGCATAAATAAATATTTGGTATATTCAATTTGAAGGGCTGCCCTATTTCCATGGTCATGGCATAATTTTAAAAGAGCTGAAGCAAGACAGCTGTGTATAGGAAGAGAGCAGTAGCAATTGATTAATTAGAGGCTCATTTCAGTTACTGATAATCTTAGACTCATCAGCTGATTCAGTTTACTCATCATTTTAGAATGTGAAAGCAGAAAGGAAACTCCTAAACCTTATAAATACACAGTCCTCATTTGCAAATGAGGAAACTGAGACAGTTCTATGTCCAAGGTCATAATAACTCTGACTAGTAGCTAAGGTTGCTGGCAAAACTTGAATCCCAACCCACATCACTTGAATTTCAGTTAAGTGACTTTGCCACTACATTAAAATAACCCGTATTTCGCAGATGTCTAAAACAAGCCCACTAGCTGTTATGCTCAGGTGCTATCACTTTCTTAGCTTTGATTCTTCACACTATGCAACAGGGCTAGTTTCACAATTCGTAAGAGTACTTCTTGGTTGCAGAAAGATTTTACTTAAAACAGTATGAAATGAATGCTGAGGGGGGAAATCCACACAGACGCAGGCTATCTTTTGAGTAAAGGGTTAAATTACTTTTCACAACTAAATAATGTTTCAGAGGCACGCTGTGTGTTTTTGAGGGAGGGGATGACAAAAAAGGGAATCCTCAATACCAATTGGCTAGACTCTATCAGCTGCAGTTGAGCTCAAGCTGCTGCTAAAGAGCAGTATTGATCTGAAGGGTAAATGTGTAGGGAGCCACAGAGAGGGATCCAGTCATTTCTGAGAAGAGAGGCAGCCTCTTCCAGTAAGAAAGTCGTTTCTACCTGGCTGCTTTGCCTCTGAGAGCCTTTTGTGAATGAAGAGGGACACGCTACAGGACAGTTTATTGCCACGATGATTTAAAGACAGAGAGAAAGGTATCAACCTCAGTACAAGCTCCCGTAGCATCCTGCTGGTGCTTCTGTTGCTGCTGCTGCTGTGACTGCTGCTGCTGCAATTTCTGCTGTCAGGTAAGGGTTTCGTTCTTTTGAATGCGATTTCATCTTGTGTGATTGCTTCAGGGTGAAAAAACAGAAATTCATTCGCGATTAATAAAAGGATGCGATGCGCAGTGTGCTCAGAAGCTGAATAGGCATTCACGCAAATGAGGCATCTGAATTAGAGGTTTGGGTTTTGTTTTGCTTTGGGAAACTTCAGTAAGTTCTAAACAAGTCGCCAGTTTTCGGAGGTAGATGTGAAAGAGAACGAGGAAAATGGGAGTAAGATTGGCAAGGTGCTGAAACCCCAGAGTTGTTTTCTTGTTTTTAATCGGAAGTGTTAAAGTATTCAGGCATAAATGAGTTCTTAGGGAAGAATCAATGTTGGAAGGTACGACTGGTCTTTGCTTTCTAATAGATTTATTCATGCCTGATTTATCAACTTCCTTTGAAATTTGTTTTTTTTTTAAAAGATCTTTCATAATAACTTTCAGAGACTCATGGAATATATTTTTACCCACTAAACGTAAATAAAGAATGTTTATTATTTTCTTGAAAAAACAGAGCATTTTGATTTTAAAAAACCCACCAACTTTAAAGCAACTCTTTCATAGTTGACTCTCTCATCATTAAATACACTGTCATCTCAATTCTTAGCAAGGAATTAACTCAGACCTGGTATGAGATACCTCATTATAGGCTCTGGTGTACTATTTGCTACGTTTTGAAATTATCCAGTATAAATGAAGCATGCATACCCAAAATAACATTGTGATTTAAAATATTGCTTCAGATCACTATTAAAGCATACCTTTAATGTATTTACATAATCATTCTTTTTTAATACTATTCTGTACTATGCAGAGGAAACAATAGCCTTATAACTTCAGTTTTTCAGGTTGCTCTATGACTCATAGACCCATAAGAAAGGGACTCCAAGGAGATACAGTTGACAGACTTAGGACTCATTTCTGTGATTATTTCTGGTTTTACTTTGGCTATTATTAGGTCCATTCATAAGCTATTAACACCAATCCTCTTCCTCTCTCTACCTCCTCCCCTAAGAAGAAATTACTATACTCTGGTGCTCTAGAAACTCAGAGCACTAGAAAGTTATTTTGATTTTGCTTTTTTGGGGAGGCTTGGGGGGGCAAGTGTTTTCAGTTATAATGTATCTTGTAAATGACAAAAGCACTGCAGTTTAAGCATACTAAGCAGGAGTTATGTCATTGTATCTTGCATTACACCCATAGGCAGTTTTAAGGTTTTAAAAAGAGACAGAGTGAACCTCAGAAATTCAAGTTAGCCTATCATTCATAAAATGACCAGAGCCATTTGTGTTTCTATCTGTTAACATCTCAGTAGGAATTGCAGTGAGCACATTTTAGTGGGAAAGGTTTCCAGGATTCTTACAGAATGTCTCCTTAGAACGTAAAGCCAGATGGTTACTTTACCAAAGTCATAAGCACTTAATTGCCAAATTGATTTGGAGTGCTCAGGAGCATATCAACACACAAAGTAGCAGCTTACATCTTAACTGATCAAGCTCATTATGTCGGACTGTGCAATAGCAATATCAGCGTTTCTAGTAGGGGGATTATCAAAATAAGAAGGAAGCACTTGATATGAATTTGAAAACTGGAGTTTGGAACATTTACTTCTCTTAATTTACATCTCTCACTACAAAGGTATCTTTCTGCCCAAAGTTAAATTGCTGAAGAATGATCCTCCCATTGGCTTCCCCCTCAACACAAAACAACACTGCTTTCCTTTTGTTAGAGCCCATCTCCCCTTCCACCCCACCCCCTGTTTTGTTACAACTGTAACAGCTGAGGAATTTCTGATCGCCTACTGTTTGTATTTTGTTCACTAGCATTAGGAGTAAGTTTGTTCGCCAAGGATGTGAGTTTCCTGCTGGACCATCACTCACTCAGTTGCATGTACCCAGAGATAGTTTTTCCCAGCATGAGAGGGCTAGACTATAGCAGGTCATATGTTTCTATTAAGTGAGGTAAATAATAATCATGATTAGTTTCCTGCCCTAACAGATGGGAAAACACACACACACACACACACACACACACACACACATACTGGAAACTGTTTTCTGGAGCATCATATTAGGACATATATTGCTTATTTCTGTATTTTCAGCTTTTTATGTGAATTTATGAACTAGCACATATTAAGTTTGCTGTGAAACCTGTATTCCTTCATGACATCAATTCAAATAAAATAAACGAGTACACCTATTACACCATTTTAGCTTGCACCTGGGACTTTTCACATGCTTTGTACAGCATATTTCCTGACTCTAAATGACCAATCTTTTTTAGTTTTTTTTTTTTAGTGGTTAGGAAAATATGGAACAGTTATTTCCTCCTTGTGACAAACACTGACTAATCCCTGGTGATGAAGTAGATTTATATAGAGTCTCATTAGATGGTTCTTTTATGATGATGATGTGGGAGGAGATTGTCTTTGTATGTCACATTGTCAGTTAAACACATATCAAAAACTTCTTAACATGAGAAAAGTCTGTGAGGGTAAAAATGACTCTGTTATTTCTAAAGATGTTAACCAGACTTACCTGGCAATTCCTTAGTAAGTATGTATACGTACTTGTAAAATGGTATGACCTACATGTGTTAAGACCTTTTTAATGAAATAATTCTCTCAGGGGACAAAGCATAAACAAATATCTAGAGGGGCTCACCTTCTAAAGTAGGATGCCACTATATAGTGTTTCTTGATAAACTGATGTTTTTGTTGCTTTTTAGGCAACATGGGAAAATACAACATGAATTTAGCATGACCATCTTGAAAATAATATTTTTGCTAAAAGGTGACCATGAGATTTAGGTATTGTGGCATTTTTGGAGGGCAAACAAGTGATAAAAGACCTATCACACTCTCCCTGAATTAATGAAAGCACAATTGTATTTCTGGGACTTAACAGAATTACGTTTCAAGAAAACTTACAAGGTTTAGTGTGTTAACAAAATGTGAAATTACTTCGTCATTTTTTTTAATTGGGAACTTTTTTACTTTTCTGATCTAAGGCAAATCTGCAATTTGCACTCCTCAGACTTTGAAAATAATGATCAGTTTTAGCTTTAAGATTATTTTGATTTTTTTTTTTTCCTTTTTAGGAAATACACTATTTTCTGACTGCAGGGTGATTACAGCTAAATCACTATTGTAATAGAAAAGTGTGTGTGTGTGTGTGTGTGTGTGTTGAATGCTGACAGTGTAAAACACAAGTACTGGCTCAGTTACTGCTCCATTTTGAACATTATCAATTACAGTGTGTTAATATGGGAGAAATATACTTTTAGAAGAGGCACAAATAAAAAAATGAATAGATGACTATCACTAACTGTAAAAGAACTGAGATCAATGGCATAATAACAGTGTGTGCTTGCATAAGTATATTTATGTTTTATTGACTTTTCAATTATATTGCACCTATTTAATGTATATAATAAACAATTGATAGACTGTCAGGAAGAATATATTTTCTATTATTAGAAATGTAGTTTTGTTCAGCATTTTAATACTCCCTGTGGTTTCATTGCTCTTAGAACAAGGGGATAAATTAAACCTAGAGTATGCAACTATTCCATTTAATTTTCATGTGAATTTTATTGTGTTGTCACTGTTTTGAGTTTCTAAGGTATTGCTTTGTGTGGAATTTACATTATCTTAAATATGAAAATTGTTTCAATTCCAGTTTATTTTTAAAGTGACTATAACACAGCTCCATCTTCTGTATATGTGAACAGATATAGACTTAAGTAGCATGTTTGTATATATATATATATATATATATATATATATATATATATATGTGTGTGTGTGTGTGTGTGAAACTCATTTTTAGAGATCTATAATCTTTTTAAAACTAGAAATCTCTCAAATCCATAAAAGAAGAAAGAGACAAATATTGAAAACACAAAAATGATAGATACTTTAATTCAAAGTGGGAAGTTGAAAGGATAATGCTCCATTGAATTTTAAATGATGCTGATGCCATAGTGTGTAATAGACTTCCTGTACTCTATATAGAACAACTCTTTGTTTCCCAACCTGCAAGAATGGCATATGCTCACTGGTGCCCCCTATAGATACAAAGCTCCACTTTCTATGTTATTTTAAGAGGAGGATTACAGGGATTTCCTTTCTCCTTTCCCAACGTATGCCTTGCTTTCTTGTGAAACTTACTTTATTATTATTATTGTACACTTTATTATTAGGTTATTGAAAAGTAATTTACTATAAAATGTTACAGTGGAACAATGATGAAGACAAAGGATACAGTAACATGAAAAAGTCAACCATTCACTGTTTTACAATGGTTCTTATTATTTGTCCTAGTTCTTAACAGGTTATATTTACTCCATTCCCCTAAGGTGCCCTCTTGCCTAAAATTAGTTTACCCAGTCTGGACTTTGATATTAATTCAATTCTCATGATATTGCTAAGGATTGGTTGACCAGAATTTTCTCCTCATCTCTCTAGAATCTTGTTTCATCAGTACTTAATATGTGAGTAATCTATGGGCTAGACTGGTATGTCCCTTCTCTGTTGTCCATATTGGATTACTTTACCATCAAACCAATGGTTATGACTGGGAAAAACGAGTTTTGCTTCTCAGGTTTTAGTGATCAAGAATTATTTCTTCCATAATATTTGGGTCCCAAAGCTACCTCTTCTCAACTCTCAAGCCTTGGCGTCTCCTTTATCCTATTTTCCCCCCAAAATTCCAGCCTCTTTAGAAACTGCTCTCCATCTAGTTTTTCTCTTTCTCTTTGTTTGCTGGACATGAAGCAAATTCAATAAGCTAATTCAGGTCTTGATGGAAATATTACATTTTCTACCTATGCTGTATGATCCTGGGAGTTGTAGTATGAAGCTATCCTATGTCTTTATAACTATGGTTGCACTTTGTAGATTAATGAGTGCCTAGGTGGACCTGACCAAGATCTGTACTAATGACTGAGCTAATGTGACAGACAGGTACATGGATGAGTTAATAGAAATTGAATATCTTTACCCTGACTGTATATCTCTAGGGTCAAAAGTTCTTGGCCCTGCTTGAAGCCACTCCCCCTGTGGGTTTTTTTTTTCCTGAAATTACATATCATTATGCTTATTACAGTGAGAAATACTATATGGATTATAATCCTGGATTAAAATACCAGGTCAGCTACTAACTGTGAGATAATAGGCAATTCACCTTAGCCTTTTGAGTAAGCACATACATTAGGGGCTTGAGAAGCAGCTACATGGGGGAGTAGATAGAATACTGGTCTTGCAGTCAGACGAGCTGAATCGATACTACTAGCTTGTGATTCAAACATTGCCTCAGTTTCCTCAGCTATAAAATGGGAATGATTATACCTACCTCACAGAATTGTGGTGAGAATCAAAGGAGGTAACATTTGTAAAGCATTTAGCATAGTGCCTTCCATATAGTTTACTATAAAATGAGAAGGGCAGTTCTCTGCAGAACCTTAGCTACAACTGCTGTAATGGTATTATAAATGTATTTTCAATGTCCCTCATGATAGAACTGGATCATTTCCTTATAGCTTATCATATGATCACTGACCTCATTAATACACATTTCAAAGATCCATGTTTAAACTTGCATTACTTCTCTTTCTACTTATGTGAATCATTATCTGTCACTTCTTAGAATACTTACATTGAATGGATGGATTGTGGTTATTTTTAGCCTTCTTTGCTGAAGAAGACCATGCCATCAGAGAAATGATGACATGATTTGCACTTGGAGATGACTGGAGATGATCCAGGATGCACTGGGAGACCTTGGCCCCTTTAGGCCGGTACTCATTTAGGGTGAGGTAAAGTCCATGCATTGATGTCTTCCTTTTTCTTTGCCCCATTAAAGGGGCCATCCCCTGGATGGGTAGATGAAGGTGGATGAATGAATGAAAAAAAAATTTCTTAATCATTGTGTGCTAAGCACAGTGAATAGAAATGCAAAAGGATACAAATATAAAATCAAAGACTGTCCTTAGTCTTTAAGAGTTTGCATTCTACCTGAAGGAGATAACACTTATTGGGTAGTCATTGGCTACCCTGGGATATTTTGGTTCAGAAAGATGCAGGAGTGAGTGGAGCCAAAGGGGAGTAGATTGTCACATCCTTTCCAGTAGCAATGGCAATATTGATTCAATTATGATTTTAGAATAGGATGGTAAGGAGAGGTAAGAGAATGGTAAGCACATGGCAGTAAGTTGGCTAGTGAGATGGTCCAGGTGTAATACAAACCATAGCTGGCCCTTACTAGACATTATCATCCAAGTGAGGATATTAGGACTGCCCAGATGTCCTTTCCATCTTGTAGTCTTCCCTGACTTCCTCTTTTGGGTCACTTGTGCTCTCTTTTTCTTGAATTATCTTTTTCTCATTTATCTATGTTTATGTTTTGTCCTCCTACTAGAATTTAAGCCCTCAAAGCTAGGGACTATTTGGTTTGTGTCTTTGTTTCCCTAGTTCTTAACATATTGGCTTATAAATAGTAAGCATTTAATAAATGAATTAAACTGAATTGGTTTAGTGGGCCATTTTTATGAATTGCTGTGGCAAGAGAAAAAAAAATCTGATTTCTAACTCCAAGGATGAAACCACCCTCCATGAATTTAAGTAGTTATTTTTCCAGTAAAAGAAATACACCTTTATTCAAAGACTGTCCTGCTTCATAGAAGTTAACAGAACTTGATTTACATTGGCATAACCTCTGGATGGATTTGAATACTTCTGTAGGCATACTTGCACACACGTTTTATTTTTTGTTCAGAACATGTGATTTCGTTGATATAGCATATTCCCTGTTCTGAAACTTTCCTTGAGCAATGTATAATTCAGGTAGTTGTAAATAAGTTCCTTTAGTGAGTTTCCTGGGGCATGCAGCTCTCCTACAATCACATAGCTGGTCGTTGTCAGAAGCCGTCTTGAACTCAGGTCTTCCCCATTACAAGGACAGTATCCTATCCACTACTCTACCTTGCCTCTTCAGGTAGATAGATAGATACATACATATATAAGTAAGTCCTTATATGAATGGTATCATGTAATGGTTGATGGACTGAACTTGGAGAAAGGAAGAATTAAGGTCAATTCTTGACATTACTGTCATGGCAAAATCATTTAATATCCTTGAGCTTCAGTGAGACTGTCTAAAAAAATGGTCTCCAAAGTGGGACTGGGATTTGACAGGAGATTTGCGATCAGGCAGTTGGAGGATGGGAATATGAATCATACAGAATCTTCACCATGGTAATCAATCATTACTGTAAGATCCCTTTCATCTATTATGAATTTAATAGTTCCCCCAAAATTAGCCTACAGGAGATCCAGCCATTGCCCTGCAAAGTAGTTATAACGTAGCTAAGACCTAAGTGCTCACAACTAGCATGTAGACAAAATGTTCTATCTGCTAGACCCTGAACTTCTCCTTACTTAATGGCTTCTACCAATATTCCTCATTGGATAGTCTCTAATATAGTAGGACAGTGATTGGTGAGTATCACTCCCATCCCCACACAGGCACAAAATGGTGCAATGTAACTTTTATTTATAATAAAGCAAACATAATCACATTTATGGAACTCAAGTATTATTGATTCTTTTGTATTAGCAAAAAGGGCCTTGTACTTTTAAGAGACAGAGTATTTCAAAAGATCATTCTTCTTTCTCATTATTTTAAATTTTTATTCTGTGTAAGTTTAAAAATATGCATAATCATTAATACAGTAGTACATGTACATAATTCACAAGAAAGTAAATATACATATATTGGTACAACATGTTTCAAGTCTTTTTTGTTTGTTTTTGTTGCTAGGAATTCACACAAAAAAAATTAGATCCTTGCTTTTAAGACTATAAACAGGTTCCATTATGTATCAGTGGGAAGAGGTCCCACACTGGGAGTTCCTGCACTGATGACATCATAGTTGACTAACAGATTGATGTGTGAGTAATCAAAACCAGACTCAGACACTTCCGAGCTGTACGAACCTGCTGCACAAGTCACTTCACATCTAACTGCCTCTGTTATTTCCTGGTATCATAGCTGCTTAATAAATGCTTATTATATATGTTTTATCATATGAACATACATTTAAACTGAGACTGGACTTTAGAGATTGTCCAGTCCAACTCTCCTATTTAATTTAAGACTAGGTGATATTAGGTGACTTGCTCAAGGTTATACAGATAGTAGCAGATATTCAAACCAGTTCCAGGACCTCTAACTCTAAGCTAGAATATTTGGTATTGCAACATGCTCTTGGCTTCTAACTGCTCACTGTGAAGTCTATGGACACCTCCAAATAATGTTTTAAATTACATTAAAAAAAAACAAACAAAACTACATTGAATTGCAAAGAAAACCTACTATATTGCATTAGTTATTAATTTTTTTTAAATTCAAAGACATCTGGCTAAGAATCCTGATAGCAATATTTCCAAGGAATATTTTGATGAATATTTTTTCATAAAACCTTAGAATTGTTATGTTACCACAAACTTAAATACACATACATACATACATACATACGTACATATAAATATGTATATAAAGTCTTGCTCTATTTTGTTTCCATGTAGGAAATATAATTACAACAATATATTTTGAAGATAATCTTCTCTATCAATCTAACTGTAAATGGCTAGTGACACTCTGTGCAAATTAACTTAATTATTGAAAAGCACATTATTACTAGAGACTATCTGGGCATTGTACAGCAAAAATGATGCCTTCATGAATATGACTTTACTGGCCTATTTGTAGTACTTGGGCTCATTTGACTACCATTGGATAATTCAAATAAGTTTACTAGTGGAGTAACTGAGGGGAGGGGAGTAGTTGGGAAAGTTTTGTGTTGAGTGCTCCTTTCATGTATCCTTCATTATCTAGTTGTTAGACTTGTAACTCTTCAGAATCTTTCTAGTAACCACTTAATTAGCCACCTTCTACAATTAACACATTATGTCATGGAAAAGTCTTTATCTAATTTCCCAACAATACTTAATTCTGTCACAGAGTAGGGCAGAATTCAGTAGAGTGCTGCTCCCATGAAATATTCCTCTAGCAGTGTAAAAGATAATTTCGCTAGAGATCTATTCACAGGGAATTGTTCATGGCAAAAACATTTGTTCATGCCATAGAGTACCTTGCTTAACATTCTTTTTTAAAGTTTAGATTTTTTAATAAAGCTTTTTTATCTACCAAGTTTTTATATGAGGGCTTTTACCAGTTGACAACTTTCTTAGAACACTTGATAAAGTCTATTCCAGAGAATTTATTTCTAATAGTAAAGCAGAAAGCTCAGTGACCCTGAGTGTTGGGGTTGAGGTCTCACCCAACATAGTCAAGTTTGGGAATTTTATAGTTATTTTAAGTTCTCCCTGACTCACTGCCCTCCCCTAATACCACCCAAGACTTTCAGGTTTTATGTTGACTTTCTTTTTGTACCTTTAAAATTGGCTTTCTCATGGCTGTATAAGCCATTGCTTTCCATATGTAAATTTCTGAAAGCATTTTTAGAGACAGAAAGTGTGATGTAGAAGGAAGAACAATGGAGAAGTCCAATCAATTTGCTTAAAAAAATGAGAGAAATGAATCTTAGGAGTACTTATGAGATTGGGCAATGCTGTTCCATTAATACATGTCAAAGTTGATGTCAGAAACCAGTTTTCCTTGATTCTAACCCAAGTAGTAGTTGGCAATGGCCTACCAACTCTCCATAGTAAGTTGCACAGCATTTTGAATGTATTTTACTTCATAAGTATTGTTATCCTGGTTCATTAGGCATTAATTGCAGGATGACTATAGAGATGAATGATTCTGTCGAGCAGTCAACAAGCATTTATTAAATGCTACTGACACTTCGCTCTGTGATGAGGCTACAAACACAACAGTGAAGACAATCCCTTCCCTCAAGTAGTTGACCTTGAAACACCTTTATGAGTTCCCTATTTATAAATACCCCATAGAAAACAGTACCTTAAGAATATTAACTGACCAGTCAGAAATGTCAGAGGAGCTCAGGTGAACAGTCAATGAAATATTGGCACTCTTTAAGTATTATGATAATGCTTTGTTTGCAAATCCATCAGTGGTGGCATTTTTTAAAAGTATCTATCACAGAAAAAAAAATGCTCCTCTATTACACACACTGGGAAGAATAACAAGGAAAAAATAGCCTCCAATTTTGTGCCAGATCCAAGTAAGATTTTAAACTTTTAACTCAGAATAACTCAGGAGGGAACTAGCCTTTTTTAACTGAACGTTCAATACTATCTCTGTGTGTATAACGTCCCCAATCCCCCATGGTGCCTACAATTAAAATAAAGCTCCCAGGTTGTACTAAAAGGAGGCAGAAATCCTTAAAAGGTTTGTCTTAATTGGTTCTGAGGCTCAGTTTTGTTATCTGAAGTGAACAGTAAAGAATCAGTATTAACACCTGGAACTCATGTCTATGCAAAGTCCAGAGTTCCTAAAGCAGCAATTAAATGACTTAATCTTAAAACCCTCCTAGGTTCAATTCAGGACCTCTCTTCTGAAGGGCAACACTAATTCTTTATGAATGCAACTACTTCGAACAGCACTGCCCTAATTTGAACAGCTCTGGAAATTCCATTCTTTCTAACTAAATTAATTGCATTGCAAAAGTATGCTTAGACTAGAAACTTATTTCTTCTCTTAGAGAAATGCTTTCCTGAGCCCACTTCTTCTCCACTGTGTATGTGTGTGTGTGTGTGTGTTCATGTCAAGTCACTTCACTGATCCAAACATCATATCAAAGTCCAGTTACAGAAACTGATCTGGAAACAAACAATAAACACTTTGGCCAGAAGTGCCTCCAATCTTACTTATGCTTGGACTGTAGGTTCTAATAGAATAGAAGTCCTTGGAGCTTTAACAAATCTCTGAGCTTTTAAATAGACTGTGACCTATTCATTTAGAGGGCTTCTTCAATAAAGCAGTGGCTCACTTAGGTTAATGATGGATCATGATGTGATTCGATTTGCAGAGTGCCGAGTTGCCTATTATCCTCATGACGTTAGCTTGGGTCATGTTATCACATCCAAACGATGAGTCATGCCCCTTCCCTTGTTCCTGTAGATATATCAGTGATTACAGTAAAGCTCAGTGTGCTCATCCACTAAGCCTGAAGAATTCATCAGGCTGGGGATGCATTATTACTTTTGGGTTAGATGTAAAGAAAAAAAAGAAAATGGCACAGGTCAGGCTTCTCAGGACTGTGACACCTGCCTCTTGTGGTTTCTATTTCAGCATCTGGCCAAACAGAAGGGCTGGACATTGAATCTCTCTTTGTGTCTCGTTTCTTCCTGTGATAAGGAAAGTTGAATGACCTGAACTGTAGAGCTAGCATATTTACAATCAAAACTTCTGAGAATTGTTTTTCCTTTTACATATTACTCAGACTGCCTTTTGGAAAGGATTCTCACACAACCACTACACAAAAAGGGCAGCAAAAGCTATGGACAAAGAGAAAGTCACTCCTTTTTAAAAGTTCTTTGTTGATTATGAATGTTACATCTCACTGACTTAAACTGACAGAAACATCTAACAAACACAGGCATCTAGGACAATATTGAGGAGAATAGGATTTTGTGACTGTCGTCCAGCTATTGGGCCAGTATGTGGATTTTCTTTCTTAACATGGTTCTTCTGTCATTTACTCAGCTGTACTTCATACATACACACATCTCTCGAGTGTTTTTGGTAACAAGAATTAAAACGTGAAATTTTGTTTGCTAGCAGCAATTTTGACAACTTGTTCTCTTTCTTTCAAAGCAATTTTGGAATGCCCCAATTTCTCCTCACAAATCATAACTATCAAAATCTTTCAAAATTGAGATGCTATAGAATGAAACCTTGCTGAATATTTCCACTATAAAGTTCATTTTTACCAATAACTCCCAAATAAATTTTCACAATAAAGAAAGCTCTGTACGTGGGGTTGGAGGGTGGAAGACAGGATCAGGGAAAATACATTGTACTTAATTCCTAAACCATAAATCCCAGACAAGAAAAAGAAAATTAAGGGAAATTGGAAGGTATGAAATAAAGTATTTACTAGTCATTCATGAAAAATAACAGAAAATTATTATCATGCCATAACTCTGCCAATTGAATGTTTTATTTTCTTTATAAAGATGGTACATTAGTGAATGTCACTAAGCAGAACTGCCAATATGAATAAGTTCTCAAATACAGTGGAAATTTTATCTAGTATTATGAATTCACATACAACTCTCCTTTTAAACCATCATATTAAACTTTACAATGTTTACAATGTACAATGGACAATGATGAATACAACCAAAAATGAGCCAAGAAGTTTCCATTAAAACAAAAATGAGCCAAGAAGTTTCCATTAAAAATTGTTCACAATGCCAACTTTTGTAAATACGTTTACTACCTAATTTTTTTAATACTTCAAAGTTTCAAAAACCTCAATATCAGGGTTTTTTTTAACACTCTGAGTGAAGTAGAAACATAATTCCTTATGTTTAAAAAGAAAAAAAAAGATTTTGCCCTGCTGTGGTGGGAGTGAGGGAAAAGATAGGCAGTTACAACAAATAAATGAAGTCATTCCATTATGTTTCTCTCTCTCTCTCTCTCTCTCTCTCTCTCTCTCTCTCTCTCTCTCTCTCTCTCTCTCTCTCTCTCTCTCTATATATATATATATATATATATATATATATATATATATATACATATACATATATAATATGTCTGTCATTATATGACATTCTGTCCTAAAGGGGGTGGGCAAAGGGCCTCTCTGGAAAAATAGCTGATAATCTTACAAAAAAGAACAAATTTCAAAATTAAATTAGATTTCCCAGCTGTTAAACACCATTGTTTACAGTGAAGATGTAGAAAACTGCTTTGGAAATGTTTACCACATTCAGACTTTTAAAAAATTTTGGCTTCATTTAATTTTGCTCCCAGTTGTAGCAAAATCAGTTCTCACAAATGCTTTAGGACATTTTTGGGTTGTTTTTAGCCTACAGAGACATTAGGGGAATAGCTGTCTTGATCTACACTTACTTATTCTTCTATGCCATCTACTCCAGCCAGGTGAACCCATTTCCATCTCCCTAACGTGGTTCCTCTGCCTTCATTTGCTTCCACCTGCAAGTCCTTTACTGGTCGTGCCCCTGGTATTTATATGTTTTAGCTTTAGCCAAAACTGAAGAACTTTCTGAAGGAGGCAAAAATGCTTACACTTTCATGGTTTTCTTTGTTATTGTTGCCTGAAATGGGTACTTTTACAGTTTTCCAATACCCTATTTCATTTTTACCTCTATTATCTTTTTTGTTTCTCCTGGTCTGTATGTGCCGTAAGGTCTGCCGTCCTTGTCTTCCCTGATATCTGCCCACTTGTCTATCAACCCTCAACTGACAAAAGTTTCCTGGCATGTCATAAGTCAAGACCGTTTCTTTAGTGTCCTCTATTCCCAACCTTGATGCTGCTATCCCTGTCCTTGTAGAACCTTCATAGGTTCCAGAATTCAAAGCCTACATTTCCTAAACACATGAACATTCAGATAACTAAGATCTCTGTTAAATCTGTAAATATTACCATTTTAAAAAGTGGTTGTGTCATTTGTTATTTCTTGTTAAAACCTATTTTATAACACTTGCTTATATGTATGCTTTATGTAGTGTGTGTACACACACACACGTGCGCACACACACACACACACACACACTGTCTCTTCCTCTCTCTTTCTCTCTCTCTCTCTCTCTCTCTCTCTCTCTCTCTCCCTCTCCCTCTTTCTCTCTCTCTCTCTCTCTCTCTCTCTCTCTCTCTCTCTCTCTCTCTCTCTCTGTCTCTCTCAGTAGGACTCTCCCTGAACATTTAACTTTTTTAAAAAAATGACTGTTAACATTGAGATTTTAAGCACCATGGGGGATATTTTTTGGATGGATCTATGTTTCATAGTATTTTAACAGATAAATCATAAGTGGAGCTTAGTTTAATCAGCTGATGAATTTATGATCTGAAATACTCCAGCAATGTTATTCCCTTCATTTAACACCCCCATCACCAATACACACATACCTTTATTTGTAGGTGTATTTATTATAACATGAATTGGGAGTGATAGAGAAGTTTAATATGCTTTTATAAAAACCATTGGAGGGGAAAATGCATTGCTTTTAGACTTTGTAAATAAAGGTTGGATATTTTTAATCATTTATTTATTGAGATTTCATTTCAATAGGGCATGATTTCTGATTTTTCTTTTTTTAATTAGGTATGGATTTCTCAATTAAAGTCCTACTCTGATGCCTTCTTATGGCATGGAGGTGACATTGGCAAGGAGTACTAAAATACAAAATCTTCCAGTCCCAATTGGCAACAGATTATGTGTTTGCCACCTGAGCTTCTGCCTAGACAGGTATAGAGACATTCACACTGAGAAAGAAGGCAAAAGGGTATAAGTTTATTATATTTCTTTTATTATATTTTTATTTTATTATTTATTATTATATTTTATTTTTATTATAATAAATATTATTATATTTATTCAAGACTTTACAGATATCTCATTTGATTCTCACAATAACTCTGGGAGGTAGGTAAGTGCTATTATCATCCCCATGTTACAGTTGAGGAACTGAGGAAGGTAGAGGTTAAATGACTTGCTTATGGCCATACAGGTAGCAGCTGCCTGAGGATAAATTTGAGCACAGATCTTCCTGATTGCAGACCCAGTGCTCTGTTCTTTATACTATCTAGCTGCCATAAGGATGGCCACTAAGTTACTAACTGAACACAACTATTATAGTCCATCCGTAGAATATAGAGAACTTCTGATCTGCTCAAATGGAATAAGAATCTGCATTGATCACAATTTTTTATGGTAGAGAAGGAAGGGATGAATTTTTGCAGCTCCTTTCTCTCTCTCCTGGGTTATGGTAGATCATTTGTAAGATGACTTGCTAGATTCCAAGACCTTTTGAACCTATAATCTTAAACTTATTGGTAATATGCTATTACACACTGAAGTAAAGCAGTGCAATGGAAATGACTATGCTGGACTTGCAGTCAAAGGATTTGGATTGCAGCTGCAGTTCATTTTTACTGCCTGTGTGACTCTGAGGAAATGATGAAACCACACTAGATCTCACCCTCCTTATCTGTAAAATGAGGAGACTGGATTAGATTGGCTCTACTATTCTTTCTAGCTCTCTAGAAGGTTTTAGCACCATATGTAAGTTAGATAACTGCTCACTTACTTTCAAAACATAAACTGACACAGGGAAAGGAACTAGATCTGTTGTTTCAGTTAACATAGTGAGTTTCAAGTGAGGAAACTCCCTCTATCAGTATGGGTTGGCACTTTCTCTGTAACACATAAACTTTAAGCTTCCCAACATACTGAGGTTTTAAGTGAATTCACATAGTCATATAGCCAATCATGTTTCAGAGTCAAGAAATTATCTCAAGCCTTCCTGGCTAAAAAGCTGATTTTCTACATACTGCCTCTTTCATAAACTCACTCGTTAATTTCCTAGTATGTGCCGGTCACTGTGCTAAGTTCTTTTTAGATATTTTCTCAATTGTTCCTCCCAACTACTCTGAGAGGTAGGTGCTATTATTATCCTATTTTACACTTGAAGAAACTGAGGAAGATAGAGATTAAATGACTTGCCCAGGGTCACACGATAAGTGTCTGGGTCTAGATCTGAACCCATAATACATTCTGAATAAAAACTCATTTTTAATTTTTGCTACAATTCATGATTTCAGTGGTGTGTATACACCTTCTACCCCCACCTATCTACATAAACACTCCAGGAGTGAGGAACCTGCAACCTCGAGGCTACTTCTATGTCCTTAAGTGTGGTCCTTTAACTGAATCCAAACTTCACAGAACAAATCACCTTGGAAAAAAAGAGGATCATTCTGTAAAACTTGGATTCTGTCAAAAGGCCACACCTAAGGACCTAGGAGGCCACAAATTCCTCATCCCTGCTTAAGCCACACTAACACTGCATTGGAGTATTATTAATTTATTTATGTAGATATGAGCTCTAACCATGCAAATTACAACCCACTCAAATTTGTGTAGCCTTTCCAGTCCTCGTGAATGCCCTCCCAGAATTCATCATAGGGTGTCAAACCAATATTTTGAGGATTTTCTTCATATTCATATTTCTTAGAGATATCTGTGAAACAACTGAGCTATACATCAGTTAACTCTTCATCTCACTATGGCACTCTCCTACACAGATTGAAAATCCGCTATGCTTTAATCTTTGAGGAGATGCTGAAGTCAAAAAATTCATCACTCATCAGACAGTCCCTCTAAATGTCTCTACGCTGGTCTTTGGACAACAATAGCAAGTCTATTATCGGGGAGCATAGTTGAAGTCTTTGCAAGATGTGACAGAGTTGACACCCCTGGGTTCTCAAAGGTTATGACAAGGACTCACCTCCACAGTATAGGGAAGCACTGAATTGGTCTTTTACAAGAACAGAAACAATCATTACAAAAATGACAAACCTGAGTACTAAGGTACAACATTAATTCTGGGAAAAATTATCCATGACATATAGCATACTATTGTGCCATTTCCTTGAGCTGTGAGGATGCCTTTTGTTGGAAGATTTTATTCATTCTGATTAAATAAATGGAGGGGGGAATTTTTGAATAGCTCTAGATAATTGTAGCTCATCATCATTGGAGACATCATTAGGTAAATAGCATAGTAGCTATGCTTTTTGATCATATGACAGGTGGCTATAAACCTTGATGAATGTCCTGCCAAAGAAGTAACATGCAAGCTTCTGAAAAGAAGAAAAAAAAGGAAAAAAGAAATCTCCAGATTCCAATAATGTAGATTATTTGATTGATGCTTAGCTTGCAATTTAATTACAAGAATAAATGAGGAAGAGGAAAATTGTCACTTCCCCATTCATTATTCTCTAATTACTCTACAAGTAATAAAAGCCTAGGATTGGGTAGAATAACTGTATATATAATTTATGATATTAGCCACTGCAAGATAAAGATGAAAACATGAATAATCAATGAAGGCCAAAATGCCACAAAACAAACCAGAGGATAAGATGATCTTAGACTCACCATCTATCAGAAAATTAATGTATCACAACAAATGAAATGCTTTGCTTGTAGAGATGACAGAACTTTTTTCAATATATAATATTTATGCATATGTTATCTCTGCTGAACTGGATCAATATGGCACCTGATAGCCAAGCATTCCTCTTGGTTTAAGCTTATATTAAACAGATTTAACATCTCTTAAGTTAACATGAGGATGTATCAAATAGACTAAATGGGTAATGATAAGTTGCTCCTGAGATCGATGTAGCTTTTGCTACTCTGTCTTAAATACTATTTAAAAAATCTAATCTAAAATACTTAAAAGTGAGTCATAATTTTTTTCTTGTGGTCTGATATATAGAGACAGCTACCAAGGATTGAATTTAAAACCATTTTCAACACTGTCTTTCATTTAAAATCTATCACTTTTTTCCCCCAAATTCACTTTCTTCTCTTAAAATCCACGTTATATTTTTGTTATTAGCCTGGGGAAAAACATCACCAATGTATTGACAGTTTTGCAAATATTTAGCTGAAAAGCAAAGAACAATTTTGCTTTCACGTAAATGGGACAACTTAAGAATTCCAAATCAAAACATTGTGAATTGATGTCCAGTTAAGTTGGACATTTAATTCCAAGTAAAAGAATAAAAACTATTAAATATCTACCATGTGGCAGAAACTATGCTAGACTCTGGGAACACAAATGTAAGTATATTTTAGTATTCTGTAGGAAAAAGTAGTAAGGGTAGGCCTTCTGTATAAGTCTTTCTTTCTTGACTCATAAACCCCTTTGGCAGTCTGATGAAGCCTATAGACCCTTCTCAAAATAGTGTTTCAAAATGCATAGAAAATATGTCGAGTTCCAAAGGAAACTAATTGTATTGAAACACAGTTGTCAAAATATTTAATGACAACAAAAAAGTTCACTGGTTCCAGGACAAGAATCTGGGAACTTATGTGGAAAGTACTAAAACTGATCAAAAACCATTTAGTTGCATAGGACGTTGTTATCCTTTCCTTCATGAAGAGGACCATGACATCAGGAAGGTGTCATCACTTGAAAGTGAATTGGATTTGAGTGAGGGAAGACTGTGCAAAGCCACCAGTCTCACGTTCTTCTACAGAGCCATCTGGGTTCAGAGGCAAAATATAGATGAGGACAACCAGAGATATCCCCAGTTGCATAGTACAATAGGATAGATTGCTGAAGATTTGCCATTTTGTTTTTGCTTAAGTTGTATTACATTGTTAGGCTTTGAAAGATTGACAGCCAGCTGACTAAATAACGTAGGTCCTAATTACTAACAAAATTTAGCTTTAGAAGAGGCTGTAATCTGGGAGATCCCAACTTTCCCAGTTCTAAGTCATGTTCTGGGGCCTCAGTGCAGTTATAAGGTACACTAACTCCTGCCTACAGGTGCTGCTACAGGGACCATTGTGATAATTTCGCATCTCCTCACTCACCCACCCAATTAATATGTCTTGGGAAAGGTGGAGCAAACTGAAAGCTCTGTAAATTGGGGCAGTTACAAGAGAATAAGAGAGAGCCCTGTTTTACCCTTCTCATTTTGGGTTAGATTAAATGAGTGATGGAGTGTAATATAGTAGGAGTATGATTTGGATCGTAATTAACATTATGTTATTCTTTGCAAAACCAAAAATACACCCATCTTTCAAACTTCTTCCCATTTGTCCTCTTCTGTGATAGGTGTCTCTTCACTACCTGCCCTAGCTCGTTACCTCTCACCTGGATTTCTGCAATAACTTCCTAATTGGTTTCTATTATCTCAAGTCTCTTCCTGTTCTAATTCATCTTCTGCACAAGAAGCCAGTGATTTTCCTAAGTACAAGTCTGACAATATCATTATTCTACCTAATAGCTCCCTATTGTCTATAGAGATCAAATATCATTCCCCCTTTAAGTCCCCTTTTAATAATTTCTATTTTTTGTGTTCTATAATGATATAATTATTACTATAATAGTATATCTATATACGTTATGAGTAAATATATGTATATATGTATATGTATTGGAGGTACATAAATAATTTTGTTTGTATATGAGGTGGTTGAATGGGTAGAAATAATAATAGTTAATGGTGCTTTATGGCTTATAGAATGCTTCACAGATATTTAGAGATCACTGCAATATGTTACAGTACTCACAATTCTATAGGAATTAAATGTGTTAAGTCAGAGACAGAATCAGGTTTTATTTTCTTCATTTGCTTCTATTTGACTTGTGTCATACATACAATGAAATCTCAGGGAAAGCATATAAGAATTTGTCCATCAATATATAGCTAATTTCATGACTTCAAAGGAATAACTTTCCCTGAATACCTAAGTACAATTTTGTGTATATTCCTTTCCATCTAGAATATTGGATAGTCTTAGTTCATGAAAGCCATTTCCCTTTTGTATCAACTGTAAACAAATAGAAAATTGTTTATTTGTGTTCTGTTGGGAATACAGATTCAGGGCCTGTGCTCTGCTTTCAAGTATGGTCACTTTGAGGAATGTGCTTTCTAACAAACAGCACTGGAAGCAGGTGATACAGAGTGGAAGGGAAGGGAATAAAAGTGTGAAAGGTCACAGGAAAAAGTGGGCTTTTGAAATTGGCTGAAGATTGAAACTGAGCACCTGTAGAACTTAACCACCAAAACTGAGGACAGTATAACTGAGAGAATGAGGAAGGTCTTGGTCACCAAAAACAATTCTTTGCATTAGAATTGAATGCTTTCCTTGTCTTGTTTCTTATTTCCCAAGACATCCCCAAATGCTCAAGTAGTTCAGGATGTTAATAAAAAGATTTCTTTTGCAGCATTTTGTGCTGGCTACTGATGTTATAGACAAGTAGTTAAATAAATACAGAGTTTTGTGAAAGGCACTACCCAAAATTATAATGCAAAATACTTTTGTATCTGTTTTCTGATGCCTTCTGATGGCTGTCCCTGCTAGGGAAAGATATACTGCTTTCTGATTTCCCCTCAGTTCTTAAAAAAAAAAAAAATCTTCGTGTTTTGTACATAATCAGATCCATAAGAAATTAACACTCACAAATTTTAGATTTAAGCATTTTGCTCTTGGAAAGATAGAAAATAAGGAAGTTTCATGTGACAGAAATGGCCAGAAGTACTGAAATAGAGATATAATATGGCATTTAAATTCAAGTCAAGCTTTTGCTGTAAAGGAGTTGCTCATTTTAGAAGAATACTTACAAATCCTTGCTGTGAGAATCTTTTTATTTCAGGCTTATTGCAGTATTTTGCTTTAAAAAAATTTATTACAAAATGCCATGATACTTTATTTTATCCTGCTTAGGAACACGTGTAATGCTTTGTAGTTGGCGGAGGTGCTTGGCTGATATTATGCAGTAATTGCTTTGTTTCAGCAAAAATGTACACTATATATCTCATTCTAGGTAGCAGTGACTTGAAGGTTGGGTCATTTGCAATAGCCTATACATGTGCCAGTGGCATCTGGTGTATAGTCTGGAAATAAAAACAGATGTGATATTTAGAGAGGGGGTTTGAGGGAGAGTGTTGCCCAGTAACTACATTTCTTTGTAACTAATTGATTCACTAAAAGACTTATTCTTCCTCTCTTCTGCCTTTTAAAAGTTAGGCAAGTAAACCTCATTAATTCAAGGCTGTATTGAAGTTTAGTTTTTATATAATCTGGGAAGAAAGGATTTTCTAAGCAAATTAACAGAATGAACAAAGTGGAAGTAGAAATGTTTAAAGTACTTGAACCTTTTAAGTACGTTAGTGGTATTCAACTTTATACAAGAATTATGCTAATCTAAAAAAATAGAAAGCATTAAAAATGTCCTGGTGAGATCTTTAACTTTGATAACCCTTGTTTAGCTGTTAATTCAGGTTAAATGAGTCAAGTGTGTCTGTTGTAGGATCATATACCACAAATCTTAAGAGACCGAGGACCTAATTTCAAATGATTTTCTGCTTCTTATAAGCTATGTGGCTTGGGGTAAGTCACCTTATATATCTGGATCTCATAACTGAAGGGGGTATACTATTTGATATTAGCCATCAAGAATGATATTGTATTAACTTACATTAGGGGAGGCATAGCATTCAGGGATAAGATGAAGGTAGTTGATCCGTCTCTAGATTCTATTCTGGTAAGACCATACCTTCGGAAGGTGTTCATTTCTAGACTATCTTCAGTTGTCCTGATCTATATCTGACCACTGGACCCAGATGGCTCCCCGAGGAGAAAGTGAGGCTGGTGACTTTGCATTTAAATTCAGTTCACTTGCATGTCATGTCATTGTACCTCCCTGGTGTCGTGGTCCTATTGGAGAACAAAGGCCAAACAGCAAACACCACCACAACATTTGGAGGCACAGCTGCTTAGGAAGAAGATCAGTGAAATAGAGTGTCCTGAAAAAAAGGCAAACAGGGAGAGTCTTGAGTTCATACCGTAGAAAAATCAATTGAATGAACTGCTGAGGAGTTAGGAGGAGAAGAGACCTTCACAGGAGCTTAATAGCTGTTTTCAAGTATCTGAAAAGCTATCATTTGGATGGGGGATGTACCTGCTTCCACTTGGTCCCCTATTACTATTTATGATCAGAGGATCACATAATAACTCTTCTATTTGTCATTTATAGCTACTTATAACTTAACTGCTTCCTATCATTCTGGACTCCTTTCATCCCATTCATCATGCTCTGCCATTTAGCCATATTTGTCCACTTACTGTCGTGCACAAATGACACTCAGGGTCTCTATGTCTTTTCAAATGATGTTTCCCATACCTAGAATGTTCTCTTTCCTCACTTCTACCTTCTATATCCTCACTTTGCTTATTTAGCTTAAGGTCCTCCCACTGTAGTGAGGAGTGGGAAGTGTTGATTGGTCCCCTCAAAATCTATTGCCTTTGTCTCCAAGGTTAACTTGTATTTATATATGTCTTGTAAATATAGTGTTACTCATTGTCTCCCCCATTAAATCAAAATCCTCAAGGGAAGGAAGTGTTTTACTTCTGTCTTTATATCCCTAGAACTCAACACAATCCTAGCCACATAGCAAGAACATGCTTCATTAATTCATTCATTCATTCATTCATTCATTCATGGTCTCTAAGAACCATTCTAGTTTAAATCATAAGATTCCTAGTGGTTAGTCTCTGTCAAGTTGAATAAGTACTTGAAAATAACAGAACTGTTCTCTTTAAAAATGATTCTATAATTCAGATAGCTCTCTCTATATATACATATATATTACTAATTTGTGAAATTTTAATGAATTATGGGCAATTATAAGTAACAATAATATTGGCCATGTGAGCATAAGAAAGTAATTTAACTTCATAGCATCTTAATTCCTTCATGAGTGAAGTGGATATGATACCCATGTTATTTTTCCATCTATTACATTCACTGAGGTGAAAAGAGGAAGCAGTAAAAAGAAGTATTTTACACATATAATTGTGCTAGCCAAGATAAAAACAAACAAAAAACCAAGCATGTGTGAAACATTCAGGGGTCAAGAATTATTAAATAGAGTTTCAGAACACAGCACAGCATGTTCTCTTATGAGTAAGCTGTACACAGTTAATGGCAGTCAGGTCCCTTGTAGCTTGATGGGACAGCGAATAAGCTCATAGCACATCTTGGGGGTGTGGGAGTGGGTACAGAAAGGAACAGAGAGTAGAAGTTTGTCTTGAAGGCTTACGTAGCTTCCTTGTCTAACTGTGCTACCTTGTTCACTTGTATACTGGTGATAGACAGAGAATCTAAGTTCTGGTAGATCTGAGGTAAGATACAGCTGGTGAGGGGAAAATGGATAGAAATTAAAAAAAAAAAAAGCTAAAATCAGGTCCAGAATCAAAACCATAATTAGATTTCTGAAAAAGTACTAACAGGATTTTTTACCCCAATTCACTTCAAATTGCTATTAAATCATTACGTTATGACTCTTGCCTTACCATTATAAGAATGCTAAGCAAATATGTAGCCTTGGAAAGGAGCTAGTTACTTCAACAGAGCTTTCCAAATATCTAAGCAGCTGAAGTAAGAGAACCTGTAATTTAGATGGCTCCTATATTTTCTGAAGTCTTTTTGTACTGCCAAAACTAGTTCTGTTTGGCTTTGTCCAATTCTTGATGCTGAAGTGATCACTTGTTACTAGAAAACTACTGATTGATTACAACAATCTTCACAGTGTCTGTCTATGGTGAATGCATCATAATATAATTCAACTCATACCTCCTTTAAAGAGACATCATCCTTGTGAGAGTGTACTTTAGGGCTTTTTCCTTTGTCCTCGTGATGTTAATGGGAGTTAAAGATCTTCCCCACCCGTTAAGGGAAGTTTGATTAGGGGAGATTTGTTTTGTAGGAAGGCCCACACCTTCTAATAACTTCTAATGAGGCACTGGTTCTCAAGTTTGTGATACCCTCTGCTTCTGAAAAGTATATATGTACTCTGAGGTGAGGTTTTGTTTTGGGACCTACTCATTGAAAGTATGTGTTTGGCTAGGTGAGTCTCTGGGTAGCCCTAAGAAGTCCCAGGCTTTGAAAACCCAGATGCTGGTGCTTCTCTCTCCGGTAACTATGTATGTGTGGTCAGACAATTGGATCTGTCGATCTGTGATGTATGTATTGCTTATGGTCAGACAGTTGGAAGCCCTGTCTGTTGATTTTTCTCTATATTTTCTCTGAAGTTCAAGGGGCTGATTTTCCCCCTAAACTAAGGGAATGAGATATGTACTTGATTAAAGTAAATTGTTGACCCCTCAAAAGTTGCTTTTCTTTTAGAAAAGCAGATCTAAGAACTTGTACCACTGGCCCTCCTATGTGTTAGGGTCTTTGTTGTTAAAGCCCTCTATATTTTTGGCTTGGTCCTTTGTCCTCTATTTTTCTCTTGAGCTCAATTCTCATGGATTCATCATTAATCTCTTCATTGATGACTCCCAAATCGAAATATCCAGCCTTTACCTCTGTCTTGAACTTCAATTCCATGTCTCCTACTGCCTGCAGGATTTACCAGGATGTCCCATAGATCTTGAACTCAATATTACTAAAAAACAAACAAAATTATTTTTCCCCTTAAATTCATGCTTCTCTTAAATTCCTTATTTCTTTCAAGGATTCTACAATTCTTTTGATCACTCAGGTTTGCAACCTAAGAGTCTTGCTCAAATTCGTAATCTTACATACACTTCTTACCCAATAAGTTGCCAAGTCCTGACAATTCTTCATCTGAAATATTTGTTGTACTCTTTTCCTCTGCTTAGACCGCTACAAGCCTCACTCTCTCTTAGCTGGATTATTACTGTTGACTTCCCTATATCCAGCCTAAGCCTCCTTAATCCATCTCCTACAGTGCTTTCCAAATGATATTCCTAAATTGAGCTCTGAGAGCATATTTTTTAAGAACTTTCAATGTCTCCCTTGCCTCTAGAATAGTTATGGTAGTAGTAACAGCATAAGAGTAGCACTAATACCACCACTTAGTAGTATTAATGGTAATGGCAATAGCAGCTAACAGTTAAATAGCACCTAAAGGTTTGCAAAGCACTTTGCATATTTAAATTCACTTGGCCAAAGTATGACCTTTTCTGTTTGACATTTAAAGTCCTTCATAACCAGTCTGTAGGTTATCTTTCTAGGTGGATTTTCTTTTTCTACAATCTATGTTATAGCCAACTAGTTTTTATACAGATTATCCCTCACGCCGTAATGCTTGTAGTCCTTCCACCTCCTGGAACACATAGCTTCCTTCCATCAAAGCTCAGCTCCCACATAACTTCATTTAAGAGGTCTTTTTTAAATTCTCCAGTTGTTAGCTATGTCCAACTATCTGTTTATCTTTTATATATTCATATATGTTTGACTAAGCTCTTTCTCTACAGTGGAAGATTATTTCCTTGAGGGCATAGATTGTAACTTTTAAAGATTTTTATCCCCAATTCTTGGGATACGTACATATTAAATACTTAATAATTATTTGTTGATGATTGATCTATAGCTCCATCTACCAACCAGACATTGTGAAGTCCTAATACAGCATCTGTAACACTGTCTATTACCAGTAGAAACATTCTGTCATGTTACTGAAGATGAACAGCTAATTCAACTGTAGTCATATAAATTCAACTGTATTCTTTGTAGTCATATTAATTCAACTGTGGTCATATTAATTTAACTTATTCAACTGTAGTCATATTAATAGGATTTACAATTATCCCCTCTCTATATAAGACTATTCCACATTCTCTCCATTTTCACTTCCTCATTCCTAGACTGTCTCTTGAAACCTTTCCTGAAATCAATTTGTTCCAGGTGATATTTATCCTAATCAGAGTAGTTTGTTTTCTTTTTGTTTTTAGCAAAGGCAATGACATTTATGGAGGAAGGGAATGAACTGCATTCCTGCTACCAAAGATGCTTATTAAATATGAAAGGCCATTGATTATGCATTCAAATATGACAAAATTAGCTTTTAGGTTCCCAGAGCAGAGAGAATCTGATAACCGAAATGTGATTAGGAACTGCCTCTTCTTTAAAAGCAGTTACTTTTTACACACGCACACACACACACACGCTCACACACACACACACACATGCGCGCACACACACACACATGCGCGCACACACACACAAACACACCTCCCCCCGTGTACCTCATGTTCTAAAACATTTACATGTGTTTGGACACTTGAAAAAAATCTTAAGACTCATACAGTAATGAAAAGATAAATTAGTTTTATCTTTAATACCACTTATGAATGATCATTATCCATATTTTATAATACAGCAACCACAGCAAGTATGGCCCCTAGCCTACATAGTTTTTTTTATTGTTTATTTCCTCTTCTTAGTCAAGGAGAAGATGGAGTAAAACATCTGGTGGAACTTGTACTGGACTTCATATGGTTTTGCAGCATGCAGAGCTCTCAACTCCTGACCTTCAAAAGCAAAACGAGAGAGATGAAGGGAGAGCAGACCAGAATAGGTTTTATCAAAGGAGTGCCCAGAACACATCAAGACTTGAAATGTCTCCCACAGACAGCAGCAGCTGCAGTAGCAGTGACCAGACCAGGAAGAGAGCCCTGCCAAGCATGGTGAAATTCCATCCAGAAAGGGTGGAATTCACTCCTTTTCCCAGTTTCTCTTCCCTTCCCACTCTCCACCTCAATCAGTTCAAAGAAAGCTCAAAACAAAACAGAAAAAGACATTTAAAAAAAATTTATTCCCTGTTATTATATAGATTTACTGGTTGAAATTTTCTCCCTATTATTTACAGATGCCATCAATGGAAAATGTAAATTTCTGTGAGCTTAACCAGATCTTAACATGGAAGTAAATGGAAATGAGAGATAATTTATTCTTATGGTAAAATATTAGTTAAATTTGGTGTAATGAATATAAATCATTGTATGTTTATTACCATTACCAATAACAACATATTATTATAATAATAAGTATAATTATTATGTTTGGACCACACTTATCAGATATAAGTTTAGGATGGAAAACATACTAACCTTATACCTTAACATTTTGAGTGACTCATTTCTTAAAAATTAAATGAAAAGGCTAATGTGATAGGTGTCAGTGTTTTCAAGTATTAATGGAAAGTTTGATCTCAGCTATACTTTGTGGATAGATATTTCATGGGAAACATGCTTATTATTTAATACAATAGAAATGTTTGCTTTATTAAACTAATAGATGTTGGAGGTCTTAGTTTCTGTATCTCTCCTTCCCAGACATGTTGAGTGTTGTTAAATGCATGAAAAGGGACAATTCCTACCCTGGTTTGCAATAATTTGAGTTTTATAATCTATTTTTGAACATAACCTATATCCTGTGTAATCCCTGCACTTTCAATTCCTCAACTATTTTCAGTTTTCATGGTCTAAGAATCTTTTAGGGGTATAAAGAGCATGGGAAATACCATCTATTTAAAACTTTAAGTGAAAGATCATGCCTCTATATGGTGAAAAGGAAAAGCTATTAAATCATATTTTAAACTTCTTTATGTAGGGCCTTCATAACAAATTTAGATGATTAATTTTGGGATTAAAAATGATTATTGGAAGAGTGCACAAAAACAATGGTGTATGTGTGTGGTGGGAGGGTGGGGGAGGTTAGGATTACTTGCCTACAGACAGAAATTAAAGACTGACCCATAATTACACAATACTGGTCAGAGGTAGCACTGGAACCCAGCACTTCAGCATTTCAGGGCCACCTCTGATTTCACTAAACAAAGCTACATCTAAATTTCCTTTATAAATATGGAGTGCACCAAAATTAAAGCGTAAAAATGCACTGACTTTTGGGATACCCTATATCCCAAACAAATATTTGTTTTTTAAACAGTGCTAAGTCATTGATATAACCACTATTAGTCATATTTTGATATTATATAGTGTCTAATTTTATTTAATGTTTTGTTTTTCCCAATTACATATAAAACAATTTTTAACCTTTTTTAAAATTTTGAGGTTCAAATTATTTCCTTCCCTTCACCCTCCTTGAGAAAGCAAGCAATTTGAAATAGGTTATAGATGTGCAAGCATGTAAAACATTTCCTTATTATGTTTGGGCAGGTGGAAGGGGAACAGACCAAAATAATACAAAACAACTCATAAAAAATGAAACACATGATTCAATTTTCATTCAGACTCTGTCAGTTCTTTCTCTGGAGATATAATTTTTTCATCATAATTCCTTTAGAATTGTCTTAGATCATTGTAGTGCTGAGAATAGCTAAGTCATTCACAGTGGATCATTGTACAATGTTCCTGTTTCTATATACAGTTTTCGACTGGTTCCGTTCATTTTACTTTTCACCAGTCAATATAAATCTTTCCAGGTTTTTCTGAGAGCATCCTGCTCATCATTTCTTATAGTACAATAGTATTCCATTCGAACCATATACCACAACTTTTTTACCTGTTTCCCAATTGATGGGCATCCTTGCGATTTCCAGTTCTTTACCATCACAAAAAGAGCTGCTATTAACATTTTTGTACATATAGGCTCCTTTCCTTTATTACAGACTCTATCTGAGATACAGACTTAGTGATGGTATTGATGGGTCAGCCAGAATGTACAATTCTTTAGCCCTTTGGGCACAGTTCCAAATTATTCTCCAGAATGGTTGAATTAGTTCACAACTTCATCAATAATACATTAGTGCCTCAGTTTCCCCCATCCCCTCCAACATTTATCATTTTTCTTTTTTTGCCTTATTAGCCCATCTAATAGGTATGATAAATTTTATATTATATATTATACTTGATTTTCAATGCAACTGTGAATCTTCAGAATACATTCACATTTAGATGATTACATTTTAAAAGAAAAGCATATCATAACACATAAGTACATCACAGTTGCCATTTATATAACATCTTTCTCATTACAAGGTGTAAAAAATTACAAGGATTAAAAAACAAGCATTATTATTCCTATTTTAAAGATAAGGAAGCAGTTTCAGTGATCTGGCCTAATCACACAAATGGTAAATTCTTTGAAATAGCAGACAAAATACTTTTCACTAAGTTGCTTGATATATTTTAATACAGTTTGGTGTGTCAAATTGCAGAAAAGTTTAAATGGACATTAAATTTCAAGAAGTTTAGATTTTAAAGAGAGTAAAGGAAAGAAAACTTTCATAGCCTGAGGGTTCTCTACTGTTGCTGAAGAAAGTCATGGATTTTGGAATCACTTTATTATTTCTTAATGCTACTGTGGATTGTACCATAATGTAAAGTTCTGTAATGGCACTCAAGACTCTTGGGTTCTTAGGGATTGTAAGAATCTTCAGGGCAGAGATTACGCAGCTTTATCACAAGTGCCTAGCAGAGTGCCTTGAACGCAGCAGGGAATTACTAAACATTTGCGGCATTGATTACTTGATATCCAAGAGTCCTTTTCATGTCTAAAATGTTAAATCTATCCTTATTTACTTTACTGACAATTCATCCACTTTCTCCTACCTCTTTATTGGATGTAGTCTCTTTTTCATTTTGTTTTTTTTCCTATGTCCAAGTATGATACATTATGAGGGCCTGTGCTTTGTGGTGGTAGAGAGACCGAAGGAGAAATGACAGCTATGAGAGAAGTTGTAAAGCATGAATTGTCAGGACGTAACTGACTTGAGAATCAGTTATGAGTTTAGGGAGCCAGGATAAAAAAGAGTTTATGAGACAGATGGGATGGTCTTTGGACATTGATAGATGGGTAGATAAAACACCTATTAAGAGCTTACTCTGCCCCAGGCACTGAGCTAAGTCTTGGGGCTACAAACACAATTAAACAGAGTCTCTACCATTAACAACTTACGTTCCAGTGAAGCAAGGCCATAAACAAATAAAGTGGAACTTGAAAGAGGGTGTGGGAGAATGTGCAGAAGTGGTTGACAAGGAGCAAGGGAAGTCTGGAGTAACTTGGTGAAGTGAATTCAGACTGGGGCGCTCCTGAAATGGTGAAGCAGTTGAGGAAATCGTCAATTTGCAGAGCAGAGTCTCAGGGTGGAGGTTTCTTGATGGTGAAATGGTTGATGCTATGAAAGAAGAAATGTAGGGAGACTGAATCAAGTAGAAAGTGCAGTGAACATAGGAACTCTTTTTGCAACTATATTATTGAATTTGAAATGGAAGCGTCCATTAAACAATTGAAAAACCTATTTCAAGAGCTAAAGTGAGTGGTTAAAAGTGTAAACATGAGAATCAGCAGCACAGAGCTGATAGTTAATGCCACGAAAATGAAAATATGTGTAGTAGCAAGAAGCTGAAGGTTGAGTATTTTGTAATAGAGTTAACGGTAAAAGAAAACAGCATGTAGTGCGTGAAACAAAGAATAGTCAAAGTAGGAGAAGGAGGTAAACAACAATATTGTTGTAAAAGACAAGGGATATGAAAGGTTTTGTAGTAATACAGGATGGTCAGGTATGTCATTCTGCAAAAACAAGGACTGAAAAAATACTACAACTGATGTGGCGAAATAGGTCAATCTGTCTACGATCTTTCATAGAATAATATCAATTGTATAAGAGGTCAGGAAATCTTCACTGTAAAGATTTTTGAAATGAGGAAATTGATGCATCAGAGGTAATTCTCATGTGACAAATTTGCAGTAAAAGAAGAGAAAATCAAGCAAATATTTTTCAGAGAAAAATTGGCAGCTATAGTTAACTCATGAGATTTGTTTGGCTCCTAGTATGTGTGATGCTAAGCCTTTTTTTTCCCTAGTGCTTTTGTTAATTTATCTTTTTTGCTGAATGTAATCCAGGAGCACAGTCATTTGAAGTTCCCGTATTAGTCTTTCTATAACTTTTGATGATATATAAAGACAGATTCTAAACACACCCCCCACCCCAAAATAACAAACAAACAACCTCGGACACCTTCGAGGAACTATGTAATAATATCTTAATCCCACTGGAAATGGGAAACAAATCTGTGTCTGCCACTAAATAGTGAATGATGATTCTTCAAGCTAAAATTTGCAGAGAACAATTTCCATGATGGTTCCTCTTGGATATCACTGAAAGATCGTGTTTGACTAAGGTGATGAGTTAATAAAACTCTGCATGTGTTAAAGGAATAAAAAACTAATTTGTAAGCGTGGAAATTCATAACTGAGGAAGGGTGTTGGTAGAAAGCTAAAATGGAGCATACAACTTAGATTGAGAAATCTGAATGAGAGCTCAGCTGCAGATATGAGAAGACACCTCCACACTACCCCTTTATGAAAGTGGGAGGGGTCCATATGTGTAATATCAGTTTTTTAAATGTGCTGATTTTTTTCTTTTCTAAAAATGCTTTTGTTCTATGCGATGACTGTCTGGGAGAGATGATGTAAGAGACAAAAAAAAAAAATCTAAAACATTCCATATTAAAAAAAAATTAGAAACCAGTATGAAAAGAAAGGTAGATATGAGAACAATGTCAAGTATTCAGGAGTATCATGAAGGAAAGAAAAAAGTTAGGTATACTTAGTTCAACCATACATGATTGTATACTTAAAGGAAGGCAGCAGTAATCAATTATTTTCTTTGATTTTCTCAATCAAAGAGATTATTTGTTGACCTAGCATGAATATGTCAAAATGATTAAGGAGGAATTGAAAGGAAAAATAAGTGAGAACTATTAAAAGAGCACTTTGCTATGAACAGAATTACTGTCACTATACCTAAATAAAATATATCCCAGGATATAGAAAATTTGGCAGATGAGATCATTGAGCCCTAATTGAAAGATTATGGAGTTATATTTATGTTAAGACTGACTGAACAAGCAATTGTATAAGAACAATAAGAAGAATGCATTGAAAAGTAAGTCTCAGAGGAATATTCTTGAAAAAATAGTAATAGAGAAAGCATCAAGAAGTGAATAAGCAAAAATGAGGCATAGATAAAATGTAAAAGTAGAAGAATTTGAGGAGAAATTTCCAGAAGTAGAAAAGTAGAACTAGAAATCTAGAGCTCAAAAGGGAGAATTGAGCAATTTAAAGAAACCTTATTGTTCTTGAGAAGCTTTATAAACTAAAAAACCAAAAAAATCTGACATCCTGAAGTGCTGGGAAACGTGTTTTATTTACATACATACACACATACACAAACACACACACACACACACACACACACACACACACACAAGCACTTCTCTAGAGAGCCAAGACAAAACAAATGGAGAAACTCATGCTGTAAGAGGGAAAGCAGTTAACTATCTACAGGAGGAAATGAGAGGAATCAGGGCAGAGGTGTGTTTCTCAGAATAAGGGTGAGTTGTGGTTCATGCAAAAAAAGGAATGTTTCCAAGGGAGACTTGTAACATACTGTTTTATCTGGAGTAGCATCAAGGCATGTGGATCTAGACTAGGAAAGTGTGAGGAAGAGGTCCTCAATGGAAAGGAAGAATTAGGATCACGTTATTTCACAAAAAGTGAATTATATCCCTGTGTATCCCTCTCCTATAACCTAGCTAGCAAGCAATCTCTTATAATAATGAATGGAAAAGAAAAAAACAAAAAAACAAAAAAATGATCAGCAAAGTTAGCCAACATATATAACAAATTGCAAGATATGCCGTGTTCAAAATCCATTGTCTGCATCCTCTGAAAAGAAGAGGGAGAATGAAGGTGCTGCCTCATACTTCTTACGTGAGCCAAAATTGTAATTCTGTTATTTAAATTTGTTCTTTTTCTTTATGTTATTGTAGTTATGACATTTATGGTTTTACTTATTCTTGAAGTGTCACTTCATTTTGCGTCAGTGCATACAGATCTTTCCAAGTTTGCCGGAATTCCTCATGTTCATCACTTCAGCAGTAATATTCTGTTATATTCAGATATCATGGCTTGTTTAACATTTACTAATGAATGGGCAGCTGCTTTATTTCCAGGGCTTTGCTATTACAAAAATGTTCACATAGACACAGTATCTAAATGGGACTTCTCTTCTTCTTTTGACCTACCTGCAATTAATTTCATCCTTAGAAAGAAAATTACTAGGTTAAGGGGTAGAAAGAAAAACACAGTAAATAATTGGATGCTTATAGATTTTATGTGTAAAAAATATTATGTTGTATTCAGCTTTATCTGAATCAAACCAAAAAAAGAAAGGAATGGTAATCATGATTTTTTTTTTTTAGTTAAGGCAATAATAATAATATTAATCACAGATAATGAAACTTTTTTTGTCCAAAGCTGTGATTTCATTAGCTCAAGGAAATCTTAGTGATAGAATACACTTAGTGATTGAATACATACTAGAGTACACAGTTAATACAGATTGGTGACTGTTAGGTAACTTTAAGCTTTAGATAGTTTCACTGAGTTGTGACTTGTTCAAGGTGAGGAACCCCCAAGTATTCCTGTCTCTTCATGGAACAATATCAGTTATGTGTATATTTGTGTACACATACACACTAACATAAACACACACATTCATACCTACATCTCTCTACATATACACACACATACATATATAAATGTTTAATTATTCTGATCAGAATACAACTAAATTCTTAGTAAAAGAAAAGCAAACAGAAATGCATCAAGATTTAAGATTTTAAATAAAAGGGATTCTAATATTCTTGCTCTATTTGATAGATGTAGTAGAAAGGAACAAGAACTAATCAATTTGAATACAATATTGGGAGAGTAGAGCCCTAGATCTGATAGACTGATGGTATTTATAGAAAAAAAAACTGATTTTGAATCAATACAGCAATTTTATAAAAATTGGGTCTCATCCTCTATGGCATTAAGAACTCATGAAAAAAACAGAAAAAAATATGGAAAGGCAGACATTAAAAAGGGACTCTAAATTAAAACTGGAAGGGATCTTAAAAGCCATTAAATCCCAAACTCAATTTTAATAGATGAAGAAACTGAGGAATGAAATTCCTCAGACATTCCTAGACATGAGTCTCATAGCTAAAGTATCTGAAGTAAGATTTGAAATTAATATTTCTGACTCCAAAACTACTGCTTCATTCACTGTACTACCTAGCTGTCCTACATGCATACTTACAGACCATAACACAATGAAAATTAAAAACATTAAAGGAAATTGGAATAAAAGATACAAGCCTGACATTAAGTTAAAATATCCTAAATTGTGAGCCAAAGAACAAATGAAAGAAGCAACAAATTATACTTAAGAAACTGAGAGTAAAACACCATACCAAAATTTATGCTACAGCTGATATCCTTGAAGAATTTTTTTTTCTATCTGAAGATTTATATGAGAAAAAATAGACTGTTGGTGATTTTTTTTTTACCAATGGAAAAACCAATGAATTGATAATGCCAAAATTAGGCCAAAAAGAATTTATGAAAATACAAGAAATTAATGAAGAGGAAAAGGATGATTGAACTGGTAACCACATTTTTCTTCTAAAGGATGAAATATTGATAAACCAGTAGTTCATTAGAAAACACCTAAATTACCATAATCAGAAAAAAAGAGGAATTTATAACATGCAGATGAACTAAAAAATTATCAGAATTGACTATGTATCCTTAACTGAAAATTTAACTAAAATGCATTAATATCCACAGACACAAAATACCCACATGAAACCCAGTAAATTTAGAATTTAATAATTTAATCTCAACTAGCAAGTGAACAAACTATAAATTAATTCCCAAGTTATGGTTGGAAGGAGAGGATTCCTTGACTAGATGCATTTAAAATTTAATTATATTACACTTTTAAAGAATGAGTAGTTCTTGAGGTGCACAGATTATTCTCAAAAGTGGAGAAAGAAGACACTGTTAAAGGCTTTCTGGGGTAAGTATGGTCCTTTTCAATGTCACTAATGAATATTGATAAATATGTTTACACAGAATGATAGCCAAGAAACTACAGCAATATTTCAAGACAGTTTATTGAAAATGTCAAAGTTTGATACAAGGATGCTTTGACATTCAGAAATCAATGAAAATAATAAACAAAAAATAATATGATTCTAACAATATGAATAGATACTAAACCTGTGATTTCATTAGCAAAGGGAACTCCCATATGATTAAACTCTGTTTACCAATGTAAATTGGAACCTTTCTTCAGTTTATAATGTAAGCATTGCCTACAGAACCCAATTTGTTCACAGTTACATATCTTGAATATGTTATAGAGGAGGGACACAAGCCTCAGTCTTACTGGCTTTGATTTACTGCATACTACCTCTCTGATTATAGCAACAGATATAGGAGGAAAAAAAAAACAACCCTTCCCTAAATACACTTATTTTTAAAATAGTAAAAACACATAGTCATACTTTTCTTTAAAATGACCACAAGTATTTATCTAAATTGAAGAGTTTACATAATTTGAAACAGAGTAACACTGGAAGCTTTTCCAGAAACAACATGGGTGAAGCGAGGATTTTCACTCTAGCTGTTATTATTTGATATAATCCTAAAGATGCTATAGTAATATTTCAAAAGAACTGCAATCCCTTTATTGTGTATATTATTTCTTACTGTGTATATCACAATTCATCTGTGCACCTCATCCTGAGCATCATCTCACTGATTTCTTCCTCCCCTCTGAACTTACCCCCAACCCCCGCCCCCACAAATTTACCACAGAGGGTTAATTCTCTGACTGTTGTTGGGGGTACCAACGAAGAATGTGAACTGGAATGTGAACTGGTCATCACTTATTTCTCATTCTTGCAACATAATGAGCCCACCTCCTTTTCCAGTGATCAATTTCTTTATTTGATAATCTTTATGCCATTTATTTTTTGTTTGTTTTTAATACGTTACAATTTCCTCACCCTCACTTTGTCCATTTCTAGTGTTCTTTGGGAGATCCTTTATCAAATAATTGATAAAATGAATAGTTTCACCAAAGAAGGGAAAAGAAAAGGGGATCAGTATTTTTATAGCACCTACTATGTGCTAGGCATTGTGTTAAGTACTTTGCAAATATTTTCTCATTTGATCCTCCATAATTTTGTGAAGGTTGCTGCTATAATTATCTCTATTTTACAATTGAACAAACTGAAGGAAAGAGATTAGGTGACTTTCCAGGGATATACACAGAAAGTCTCTGAGGTAGGATTTGGATTTTAATTCAATGTCTTCTGGTGTTAGATTCAGCACTCTATGCACTTTACCATCTGTGAGATATACCAGGTAGTGGGATATGAAACAAATCCAAAAAATTATCAGCATTTCTGTATATTAGAGGAAAAGAAGAAGAAAGCTTAGAAAAAATGATATTTTTTTAACTCATCAAGTGATTAGAGGTTAGCCTATGAAGATAAACAGAAGTCTTGCTGTCAGGAAGACGTGCATTCCCATCTCACCTCTGATGCAAATTGTTTGGCCATAGATAAGTCACAGAATTAGTTGGAAAGGAGTTAATCAAAAGTCATGCATTTTTATCCAACAGAAAAAAAAGAAATGAATGACCATCCATAATGTGTCCAACCAGGGGGCATCCAACCTCTCTTCAGACTTATAAGGTGGAGAAAACCTACTACCTCATGAGACAACCCATACCACCATTACCCTCTCTAGGTCTGAGTACTCTTCTTTATGTAATATAGCTAATAATGGCTCCAATACTTCTTGTAGGGTTGTTGGGTGACCCAAAAGAAATCATGTATCTAAAATACTTGGTAAATAAGAGCGTTATGAATAGAAATGCACAAAATATTTTTATAGAAATAAATGAATACCTAAATAGATAGCTATCTGTCTATCTATCTATATATCTCTATATATTGAATATTCATGTCAGGATCTTGCCAATACAGTGAAAACAGCAATTCCAAATAAATTAATATACTGATAATATCAATTAAGTCATCAAGGGAATTTCATAAATTACGACAAAATTATAACAATTCATTTGGGAAAACAAAATGATAAGAATATCAAAATGACATCAAATGGGAATGAAGAGGTTATGTATTACATTGAAATGGATGTTATATATAGGTGAATTTCTTACATTCTATATAAGATGGACACATAAACTATGAATAAACAAAATGTTATAATTGAAAAGTAAGAGATTAGAAAGTTTTTATTTTCTTGTAGTTGTAAATAGGGATAAGAATTATCTTAAAAACCTCCACAGATAAAGATTATTATAAAAGAAAAATGCACAATTTGTATTCTTTAATGCTTAAAATGCTTTTTGCACAGACAAAATCAATTTGGCTAGGCTTAGAAATAATGAATGATTTGGGAAAAATTGTAGCCTTAACTATTTCTATAGATGTCTGTCTATTTGCTCTCGAGCATTTTACAGTTTAGTGGAGGAAGCATATGTATGTATACAGAATAAATAGGAAATATTTAACAGAAAGAAGGCATCATAATTAATAAGGGTTGTAAAAGGTTTCTGATAAAAGATGAGAGATGTTGCAAAGGTGAAATTGATAGGTCTTGGCCATAGCTATTGAAGGGACAGGCAAGGGTGAGAAAAAGTGAAGGGCCCAGGATGATACATAGATTGCCAGCCTGAGAGACTGGCATGATAGTGCTGCCCTCTACAGTACTAGGGAAGATGGGATGAAGTGGGGAAAGAGATAGGGGGACAAGATAGAATTTTGTTTTGGACATACTGAGTTTAAGATATCTACTAGCCATCCACTATAGGATGTCTGAAAGGCAATTTGGAGAGGTGGCAGAGAGTTTGGAACAGGATTAGTGAATTTGGAAATCAGCATAAAGATGAGAAAAGACAATTGGATTAACAAATAAGAGATTCATACCTATCAAATTAGAAAAGATAGTAAATGATTGGAAAAGAAAACCTAATACTATGAAGATAAAGAAAAGCAGGGATCTTAATTCATTATTGTTATATTCATTAATTTTCACAGTTCAGTACTGGAAGTCATATTATGGTTTTAATGGTTATTATATTTATACTTTTTGACCCAGAAATCACATTATTGGTTTTATATACTGAACAGGTCATTGTCACTAGGAAAAGAAATTCTCATTGCAGCCAATATATTCATAGCAGTAATTATACACTACAGTATCAAAAAACAGAAAAACAAATTGTCATATGATTGGGAAATTGCTGAACAAATTGTGTTTTATGAATATAATAGAGTATGATTATTCTATAAGAAATGACCAATATGAGGATTTCATAGAAATATTATGAGACTTTGGGAGATAGTGTGATAGAGCACCTCCGGAGTTGAGAGCACCTGGACTTCAAATTCTACTTCTATCAGAATCTGTGTCACTAATATATGACTTAATCTCCTTGGGCTTGGTTTCCTTATTTATGAAATGTGGAGGGTTAGGCTTGATGGCCTCTGACATTCCTTCCAGCTTATGATTTGGTAACTTGATATGATTTAATATGAACAGATACAGATTAAATAATTTGTAATAATGCAATAATGTAAATGAATACAATATTGAACAGTAACAAAACTGAGAAAAAATGAAATGAGCAATGTTTGTACAAAAAAAAAATTAAAGTAAAATATGCAGCTTTGTTTTTGAACAATGACAAACTCCGAAATTAAGAAGTAACATATCCTGTCAGTCATGTTCATTGTTTTAAGCTGTTTTGCATGTTTGTGCAGATTAGATTATTTTCAGGAAGTTTTATGTATTTGCTGAGCTGAGTACCTCGTTTAAAAATGTATCAGTAATATATTTAGGAGGGGCAAATCGTGAAGAATAGGAAAGGTCTTCGGCATAGAAGACAGGAGAAAGTTGTGCCAGTACTCCGAAGAAGAAAAAGATAGATCCAAATAATAAGTTAGTTAGCCTTGCTCCAATCCCTGATAAAATTCTAGTCTATTATTAAGAGAAAGGTTTGTGTACATACAAAAGGGAATTGAAGATCGCAAAACTGCCAGTCTGGTTTCAATAAAGAACAGGTCATTTCAGACTAACCTAATTTTCTTTTTTTGACAGGGTTATGAGACTGGTGGATTAGAAATGTAATAGATATAGTTTACCTAGATGTCAGGAAAACCTACTCAATACTGAGAAGGGCTACAGGTCCCAAAAGGCACAGAAGGGAATTTCAATGAGAATATATCAAATAAAGTAAAGAAGAATAATACATCATTTGACTGAGACCTGTTTAACTGCAAGGAAAAAATTATCTCAAGGACAGTTAGGGAGGAAGTGAACCTGATTGAGGTCTAACAGAAGATTCTTGGGAGCAAAATGATGAAAACTTATTGAAGACCACCACCGTGAAAGTGCACAGAAAAGGCTGAAGAGCCTTTAAGCTTATGGAATTTTTTTTTTAAGCTTTATTGATCTGTTGTAACGTTATAAACATTTATAGATTACTCTGACTTCGGGAAAGGTCTCTTATAACAATGTAAAACTATTAAGTAAAACTAAAAATACAGTGTCTTCACTTGAAAGTGCATGTAATATTCCACAATTGTAGCACCTCTTAGGCCTTTTAAAATAATTATCAAAAATCTATTTTCTCTCCCTCTTGCCCAAAATCTCACTGAGGAAAAACACGTAAGAAAGAAAAGAAAGCATGTTCTAGGATATAAAATCAGAAGATAAATACTTGTGTAAATGGGCGATTGTGCAAGATACACGGACAAAGTGGGATAGGTTTTATATATAAGGGGAAAGAGATGGGAATAAGCACCTACTGTGTACTGGTAACTCCGCTAAGCATTTTACAGATATTGTCTCATTTGAGATTCGCAATGACCCTGAATTTCAAGGCAGGTGCTATTATAATCTCCATTTTACTCTTGAGGAAATTGAAAGAAACAGAGGTCAAACAACTTAATCAGGGTCACGGAGTTAGAGTGTGAGACTAGATTTGCACACATACGAGCACATACGCAGACCTGCACACACAACAGAAGGAGAGTGGACACGAATGCAGGAAAGGAAGGGGGTTGCTTCAGGGTGATAGCATAAAGTAGGTTTCTCAGGTGCGCAACCTGCAAAGGCCCACAACACTTCCAAGTTGATCCTAAAATTTAATTGTGAAATATTTAACAAAACTAAGTCAATATACTTCATGCTGCGTTCTCTGTTTCTATCTGAGTTTGTCCCCAAGGGTTTAAAGCATCTTACAACAATCAGCAGAGTTGAACTGTACCTAAAGCTTTTTTCAGCAAAATAATCTCATAGAGTCAGCAACACCATGGGTCAGATAATAGTATGTCACATGTTTGAACCATAAAGTATTGAAGTTACATTGTTTTCAGGGGTAGGAGAGTATGACTATTCAGAAGTATATCTATGATAACATATTTGACATAATGTCTAATTATATTTTTGTGGACAAGATGAAGCTATTTAGACTAAATGCACAGTCAAGTACACAGAGGTACACCATAATTCCTAGACCTAAAGAACCATGGTTTGCTTAGTGAAGGCACCAGTGCTTTATGAAGGCCCTTTAGTGGAGTGGATCAAATATTTTATATGGGCTTATTTTAATTATGATTTCTAGCAATGCCTTGAATGAAGTCAAATTTTCAGATGGCATAGATGGCCTGGAGTTAAAACTTTAGATTACACAATCTGAATCCATTACTCTCTTGACAATTGGGAATGAGAGACTAAATCTAAGAAGATGACAATCAGGGTCAATTTTTATGGTCAGATTTAAATAGCCAACTGAATAAATATAGAATGAGTGGTGAATGTATCGAAAAGAGTTTGAATTCAAAAGTTCTCTTTTTCTTTCTTTTTATTTAATATAAAACTCATTGTAAGTCAGCAGTGTGGTTTGAGCATCAAAAAATCTAATGCAATTTTAGGCTGCATTGACAAAAGTACCTAACTTGATTAGACTATATTCTGGGTATTGTGTTCAGTTCTGGACACCATGTTTTAGGCTGAATGTCAACAAGTTTTCTCTTCTAAATCCTGTAACAGCAACTTAAAATGGTATGAAGGGAGCCCTGAGTTCTCTAAGGCTGTGCCAACAGCATTCAAGTTTTCTCAGGATCTACCAAAATTGGAAAAGCTTTATATATGGGGTTATGATAACCTCTTACAATTTTAAATTTTAGACCGGTACATTAACCAGGTGGTCACAGGCTAATGGGCATTTTAGTAATTCGCAACTCTCAAAAACCATCTACTAATTTTATAGGGTTACAGTCCTTATGGAAAGCAATACCTTTCCTGATAAAAAATTGTAGATCATTGATATATTGTCCAAAAAGCGATCAGGAAAGTGAAAGAAAGTAAAAGTCATATTTTAAGAAAAACAGTTGAAGAAACTATGATCAATTTAGAGAACTAAAAACTTCGGGAGTACATAGAAGTGGTGTTCAAGTAGATGGGCTATGTGATTAGGTGTCAAAAGATTGGAGTTTAAAAAAATCTCTTCTCTGCTCTTAACCACTTAACCACATTCATGGTGAAACCCATACTTTTCTTTGAGCTTTAGTTTCATCATTTGTAACATGATGAAACCAAATTCATTGTCTTTTCCTTTAAAATTCCTACCTCTTACCTTCCTTGTAAATGTAGAGAGAGACACTACCTTCCCAAGGCTTGCAATCTACACGTCATCCTGGACTCACTATCTCCCTCCTCACCATAGACAATCTATGGCAAAGGCCTGTTGATTTTCATCTTTGCAACATCTCTTGATATACCTCTTCATCACTCCGGTGAAAGGTCCTCATCACCTCATTGTAATAGCCAACCTGCCTCAAGTCTTTCCCCAATCCATTCCCCCTGCCCTTTCAGCTGCCACAGTGATTTTCCTAAAGTGTGAGTCTGATTGTGTCAACTCCCCACTTGATAAGCATCTAGGATCCAATACAAAATATTCTGGCATTCAGAAGTCTTTATTAACTGATCTCCTCCTACCTTTCCAGCCTTCTTGAACATTGCCCCTCAACAGGTACTCTTCTCTCCTCTGTACTCAGTTATCCCTGTTTCAGGAACAAGACACTCCATCTCTAGTCTCCCAGCATTTTCCTCTGGCTTCCCCTCATTCTTGGAATGCTCGCCTTCCTCATTTCTACCTACTGACCTCCCTGGTATCTTTTTGGTCCCACCAAAATCCTACCTACACAATTATACCAAAAGCCTGTTTACAGAAAGCCTTTCCCACCTCCTTTTCATTCAAGTTACATTCATCTCTCAATTATTTCCTATTTATTTTGTAGATAACTTGTTTGAACATACTTGACTTCTCGTTTCACCTCCCTAGATTGCAAGCTCCTAGAGAGCAGAGACTGCTTTTGTCTCTTTGTTTGCCCAGTGCTTAGCAAGGTTCCCAGTACCTAGTAGGACTTAAATAAATGTTTAGTGACTGATTCACTCATTAAATGATCTCTAAGCTCCTTTTTTAGATCTAAATCCCATTATGCTTAGTATAAGAAAGCCTGTCAAGCGGAAGGGAGAGGAGGTTAGATTTGTTCGGCTTGATCCTTGAGGACAGAATTAATAGACATGGATTGAAATCACCAAGGAACAGATTTCGATTTATTGTTATGAGGAAAATAACTTCCTCTCAAGAGCTGTTCAAAAAAAGAATGAAATAAATACCTCAGAAAGTAGCGAATTTGCAGTCATCTGAAACTGAGTGGCCCACCTGTCAATGTTGTTAGGGAAGAGTTGGACTAAGTGACCTCTCTTATTCTCTTACTCTGGAAGATGTTTTGGTTTTGGTGCGGACTTCATGAATCCCTTGATATAGAGAACTCCCTATTCTCTTCAGCATTGTTGATAGGAAATTGATCTGAAATTTCCTGTTTAAGAACTATAGCCTGGAAAAGTTAACCAGCATACCCAGGTTCCCAATGCCCAATGTAAACCCTTTGTTTCAGAGGACAGTCTTTCTTCAAGGCCAGCCCTGTGTTATGTCATGCTTCTCCTCCTCAAAATGTTTCTTTCAATATTAATTTAAAGCTTCTCAGGCTTCTCTTTATTTTCTTCCTTTAACTTTTATGAAAAACAAAACCTTAAAGCAGAAAAATTCAAATTTGGATTCTTCATTATTATATCTGCATGCTAATTCTTTTATTATATTGTTTTGACTATTCAAAAAGTAAAAGAGATGGAAAGAAGTAAGAGGCTGAGATAATCTATGAATCAAAATTTTTTGAACACTTAAAAGGAAATAAAAAAATATCTATGCTCAAAACAAAACAACCAGAAAAACTAAAAAATCAATATTTGATGATGGGAATTGTAAGAGTGTGTGAGTTTAAAACCTAGAGACTGAGATTAGTTCAGCTACAATGAGAATGAGACAGAAAAGAAAGATAAGAAAATGAAAAATTATAAATTGACAATCTATGCCTTTCAGAACACAAATAAAATCAGTTTAGGGAACTTTTAGATAATTGCCCAAACTACTGAATTTAAATGTTATACCATTTGTATTTTTTAATCATTTAAAATTAAAAAATAGACATATTGAAAGATTAATTCAGGATAATTTCACTTTCCAAGAAGAATGTTATTTTAAAAGTGGTATTTGTTGCCTCTATTTTAGTGTGTGATACAATCAATTTTCTGTAGGTGGACAGTTGTGAAATGAAATTGGCTACTATTTCCTTGTTTACCAGATTCACTGATCTAACCAGAGGCATCTCAATAATCACTTAGAATGTCTCACCATAATTATATTTTACCCCAAGTGTAACATTAATAGGAATTTTAAAATTATTTGCCATATTTTTTTCTCTAATGGTGATTAGAAAGTAAATTAATACTTTTATTCTTTTTATAGTTAACCATAAGTAACAAGATAAATTTCTGTAGCTTTGATTACAAAAATCTTTTTAAACTTCAGTAGGTCAGCTTATTTTTTTAAAAAACAGAAAGACTATTAAGATAAAAATAGTAAACAATAATAGTAAAAATATGATAAGGACATAAAAGTGACCAAAACTAAGAATTTAGGAAAGAGTGACTTTTTATGCTGTGCAATAAAGAGGAATCCAGTAGCATAAAAACATCAATGTCTGCAGAAAATCCTGCAAGTATATTCTCCTTGACTTGATGATTGTTTGAGCCACTGAATTTTTAGAAAAGCAAAATGATTCTTATGACTAGTATACAATACAGTTGAATTGTCTGCTTTTGGTCTATAGAAAAAATTAAGTATGTGAATGTTTAATGTTTTCAATTCCATATGCATTTGATTTAACCTATAAATGTATTGGGCAGATTCATGCTTGCTAATTTGTCAAGAGGGTTGGTGAATACTGATCATCTGTCTCTCAAAATATATGTGTGTGTCCGTATATGTATATACGGACACACACATATATATAATACATATATATATATATATAATATATGAATATATGTGTGTATATACACATACTCTTAGGACATACTTTTAACTTTAATCTAAGTTTAAACCAAATTAATTTTTAAATTAATAGCTTTTAAAATTGTTTAATCTGTATTATTAACATTTTCTGCATGACTTTAAGTCTAGAAGCAATCAACCAAACGTTAAAAGCCCTGATTTGCTAATTTTCCAGTTTATAATGCTTACACTGAAAATTTAACAATATGCTCTTGAGCTAATTCCAGCTGGCTCCAGTACACCCTCCTAATTTGCATATTTGTAAGATTCTAGGCAATTGATACTGTAATTACATATTTTTCTTTTGAGGGACCACGATAACTAACCATTACACTCTGAGAAGTTCAGCCAAAAAAAAAAATCGAATAGTTCCTGGTATCATAAAAACGAAATAACAACCGAGACAAACTTCTTTGTCCCTTATCTATTACATACAAATGTTCTCATAAATCTGTGAACCACCAAATAAAGTTTATCATCTGAAGAGAAGGGAAATCTAGTAATAACTCAATTTAATGAATCTTCTGGGAACAAAGCTGTCTTTTACTGAAATCTAGTACTTTATTTTCTATTGGCCATTGAACATTTTTTTTTCAGAGAACTTCAGACAAACCTCATATGAAGCCTATTTAAAGTATACACCTTCCTTTTCTTCACATTTCATTTTATTCACAAGAATAGAATTCAGAGGAATAGGACCTGTAATTGTTACAGAGAAATACCAGATGACAAAACTCCCTGTAGTAATGCAAACTATCATGTTCCCCACAACCCATAATCTTAGAAAGTTGTTTGGGAAACTGCAGTTTAAATTACTTGCCCAGGATCAGGCTCACAGCAGGTGTCTGTCAGAGGGAGGACTTGAACACAAGTCTTCCTAGCTCTAAGGCCAAGCAACTGTCCACTACACCATGCTGCCTCTGGTTCATATGGCCATTATTTTCCCAGTAATCCTAATGAAAAATCTGGCACTCAACTTTTACCGACTCCTCTTCCTTCACTATATCCAGTTACCAATTCTTTCTTGAAACTTTTTTTTTTGGTGTGTACACACACACACATACATACATATATTTAAATTTTACCCTTTTTGGTGTGTGTGTGTATGTGTGTGTGTATATATATATGTATAATATATGTTTAAAAATTACCCTTACCAACATCATAGCATAGATTTAGTATATCACAGATTTACTAAAAGAACTTCCTAATCTTCAGTCTTCATACTTCAGTTCTCCTTTCCATTCGTTTTGAAGGTTTTCAGAGCTGTTCTTTCATGAAAATGAGGAATTCTTAGTGGTCCGTCAGAATTGCAAGGGAGTATTGTAAGGCTAAGTGACTTGCCCATGGTCCTATGGCCAAGCGGTTATGTCAGAGATAGAATTTCAATTCCAGGTCTTCCTGTCTCTAAGGCTAGCCTCTATGCACTAGAGCACACATTTATTTTCCTAATGTGCCACTTCAATACTATCCTAGTCACAAAAACCTACAGGGTCTCTCCATTACCTACAGAATTAAGTATAGGTTCCTTAGCCAAATATCTACTACTCTCAACAATTTAGCTCTCACTTTCTTTTTTGTTTTTCTATTCTTTCCTCCATTTTTTTCTTTTCATCTTTTCCTTTACTTTTCCTTTTTTCCTTTTTTTCTTTGAGGGGTGGAGGCTTATATATGAATTTATTTAAGCCTTGCTTACTAATCAAGCACTGTGGCCAGAATCAATCTCTCTCTCTCTCTCTCTCTCTCTCTCTCTCTCTCTCTCTCTCTCTCTCTCTCTCTCTCTCTCATTAAAGTACAGAAAATGTATTACTGTCTAAAGATGTTATATAATTGTAACACCAATGCAATACCCACAGCAGGTGCTATGGATGTGCATGCATATTTCCAGGGTAAATTTGCTAAATATAAACTCTCTTCCTCAAAGATAAAACCAAAATATTTATTCAGATACCAGAAAGCCAGTTGTCCCATAGTACAATGAAGTTTGTACACATTACCAATAAAGGAAGCACAGCCATCCCCAAGCCTTCCCTCTGTTAGGCCTCTCCACAACCAAGATCCCCTAGGCAAAATTCCACCCTCTCTCACTGGCTATAGCAGTTCTGCCTTACTCTCTCCCAGCTCTATCCTTCCTGTTCCACCATTTTGGCAAGCCCCTCCCACCATCAGCTTCATGTGACTCTCAAGCTGTGGGCTGAGCCAAAGCTCAAAGCAGATCACATGGGCCTATTATAGGGCAGAGAAGGTTTTCAAATTCCCTTACCATTACAATAGCCAGAACGATTTTGTTGCGTGGAACAGCGTGTTTTGTAAGGCCAAATGGAAAATAGTCAATTCTCTGCATGATGAGCTCCATCTAGCTCTAAATATCCTCTACTTATTCCTCATATTGCAATTTATCTTTCTACTGAATCTCTCTTTCAAGAGTCATCATGATACCGCTTATTTTTTCGTTATTGAGAAGCATTAACATTTCCATAAAGAAAAAACAGAAAGAAGATTGTGTATGAAAGTATAAATCACTATTGTACACTACACGTTTTTTTAAGTAGATAAAATTTCTACATGTTAATTTCAAAGTTTTACTGCTTAGCTATGGCTTCCTCTGAATGACTTTCTGTTCCCTGCCCTACATTAAAAAAAATGAATAAAAATGTTTAATCAATATTCTTTTCATCTTCTTGGGGGTCATTTTTATTACTAGTTTCCTGTTTCCCTCTATTTCCTCCATTTTCCTTCCCCCCCTGCCAAAAAAAGAAAAAGAGAAAACCTCTTTTGCATTAGAGAAGTACAGCTACACAAAACAAATTCTCATATTAATTGGCCGTGTCAGAAAATGTGTATCTCACTCTACACCTTTAATTCATCACATTTCTTTTGAGAAGTGGTAAGCATGCTTCACCATCAACATTCAGGAGTTGTCATTGGTTGGTGCATTGATAAGAAATTTTAATCACTGAAAATTCTAAAGCCACAAAGGAGAATGGAGCCCTCATGGCAGCAGCACTCAATAGCATTTTGTGTTAATCTCCCAAACCTCTGATTTTCTGAATTTACCGTTTCTTGATATACCCAGGCTCTCTCTAGATATGGCTTCCACTTTCTGCTTGGCACTGTTGACAGGTAACTTTTCTGGAATCTTCAGTGTCTGCCTAGAAATGTCTTCCTAATTCATTCCATCCTCCCTGATATTGGACATCAGAGATGCCAGAGTGAGATGCCTGCTAGGTATGTTCATGTAAATGTTTAGCAACTAATTCTGGAAAAAAAAGAAACCAACACATTTTAAAGTTGAAGTTGCATTATTGTCATTTTCCCATTACTTTCTTAAATTTAGACAATCAAAAAAACAGTAACTCAAGTTCTGATTTGCTGATTAACTATTGGCTCTTGTGTAAGATGACATGAGCTGGCTCAAGATCATCTGGACTTCTTTTAAATCCCCCAGATAAATGGCACTTTTATATGGGATCCCAACTGATCCTATATTAAGTGTAAATGTCATGGTACAACATGAATACCGAAATGGCAGAGTTGTCTCTCAATACCTTATTGATTCCTTTACTCCTCTGGTCATGACTTTAAAGTCAGCTCCATTGGCTAAGAGAAGAGAGGCATCTTGATCCTTTATTGATCCTTTTATCCTGTTCTTAGTACAGCAAATAAATTATGATCCAGATATATCTTTGCTTCCTCTTTCATTCCTCCCCTCATCAAGGGTAACTAAAGTTAAATGTTTTCCCTTGTGAGCATTAAAAAAAACAAAAACAAAAACCACTTATTGCTTTTAAGATCTACAGATATACCTATTGAAAACTAAGTTGTGTATTGGAATCAAGATGGCAGAGAAGAAAGCAGTATAACACATCTTTCCCCATAGCTATAGCAACAATGATCCAAGAAGGACAGCTGACTGAGAAATTGATAAGGAAATGCAAGATGAAACTACAGTGGTTCATCTTTCCAAGGCACCAATTGTTAAATGACTTTAGTAGGTATTTCAATGAATGAATGAAGTTGATAGTATAAATTATGATGATGGTGGTGGTGGTGGTGATGATGATATCACTAAAAGCTGTGTTGATGTATTCTGCATCTCATTTGAGGAACAAACATAATTTTCATTCATCCATTTTCTTTGTACAAACCTGTCTATGATAAAGAGAGCTCATTTTGGGGAAAATTGTGAATTTGAGATTTTTTTCTACTACTTCAGACTCTTTTTTTTCCCCATGTACTTTTCTATCTCATTTTGAAGGTTCTCTTATTGAGGTTCTCTTATTTTCAAAACTCTTTTTTCCCCAAGCAAAACAAGAATGACTCTTATATCAGTAATTTCAGTACACACACACACACACACACACACACACACACACACATTTGTCAAATATTCATGCTGCAATATTATCAGTAGGACTAGACACATTTTAAGTCAATGCCTATCAAAGGGAAAAATACCACGTGTTTCCCATTTAGTGCAAGCAAGTAGGCAGGGATAAATATGTATAAATCCATTTAGGGTTTAAGGGCAAGGAGATGAGACAGTGGACCGAATCATATTACATATAAGGCCAACTCTTTTTTCAGGTAAAACTTTTGTTCATTAAGGGAAGATTTCTAACCTGGGATTGAGAAACCCTGAAAAGGTTCATGGATAGATTCTATGGAATCCATGGACTTGAATAGGGGAAAATATTGATTTCCTTTGCAATATTATGTATTTTATTTTATGCATGTGAAACATCTTAAGAATTTTTTTTTTATTTTAACAGTCTGCAAAAGGCTTCTATGACACACAAAAGGAAAGTGAAAACCCCTGACTTCTGAGAGGAGAGTCAAAAGATAGCACTTGATTTCTCTCCCACTGTTTCTGTTGGCAGAACAAGGGAGTTTGTAGTTATTAAGCTATAATGGCTGAAAACTGCCCTACAGTTTTTGGAGCAGTTTATATGCCTTCTTTAATCCTATTTTTTTCTTAGATTTATTGTGCATTCCACAAAATACTTTCTGCAATCTTTATCTTTTGCCTTCTTTATGATTACTATTGAAATACAGGATAATTGTTGGCATTCAAATAGTACTTTCAGGTTTTAAATACATTATCTAATTTGTGAACTAAGTGTGATATGTGTTGTTCATTACGCAGAACAATACCTTTCAGTGACTGTACAGGATCATCAGATTTGAGATTGGAAGAGACCTTAGAAAGAATATAATGCAACCTTCCTCAGATAAGAAAACTGAGGGCCAGTGAAGTGAAGTGCCTTGTCTAATTTCACATAAGTAGTAAATAGAGTAGTAATTTGAACCCAGGTTTCATTCTAGTTCAATTATCCTTTTTATTCTGTACCTCAAATTTTGGGATGAGAATTAATGATGTTTTCCTAAATTTCATACCCAGGAGAATCTAAAATTTTGAAGGATTCTTCTGTGATGTGATGGGAATATCTGTCAGCTTCTATTCTTTGTGTTCTCAAAATATAAATAAATATAATTGTGTAGGCAGTAGTAGAAATATTTACATTTCATCCTATGTACCAATGATGATAAACTTTGCAAAATTGGAGTTGAGTTTATATAAATCCAATCTGTCTGTATATCTTCATCTTTTCTTTTTCTTGTATAGCATCTACAAAGATACTTTGTTGTTGGGGGTACATAGTAACAATGAGATTAATGATATATGTATATATATATAATATCTTTATGGAGAGAAAAAGGTATTAAAAAAAGAAATCACATTATTTACAAGTATAAAGATATTCAGGAAAGGGTTTTGTGAGTGTCAAGATGAAGGCATTCCACAAGGCATTCAAGCTCTCATTTAATAACTAGTAAATATTTGGTTATTTGTCTTATTTATATGCTAGAGGTTATGAAATTATTCAGACTGAAGTTTCCTCTCCTTCATGGAGTGAATTAAACATTGAAGAAGAGGTCAAAGCATATGTTTCTTATTTTTGTCCTCTTAAGTTAACTGATGGGACAATCTCTGCATACACTTCCATATGGCAACCTAGATGAGCTCAGCCTAGTAGGAACTGTTGTTCTAAGAAAGTGGTCACAGTTGCTAGGCACTAATTTTATTTCTACTAAGTAAATCACAATACATTGGAACCTTGCAGTGTATCTTCAAATATTCCATAAAACCACCATAAAGGTGGTTGTTATTCAGTCATTTAGTTGTGCCTCACTCATCACAACCCTGTGGACCATAGCAGTCCAGTAGGGTCCATGGGGTTTTCTTGGCAAAGATACTAGAGTGGTCTGCCACTTTCTTCTTTAGTAGATTAAGGTAAATAGAGATTAAGTGATCTGATGAACATACATTATTTAGCATGTAAACCCCATTGTTGAGTGTGACACTGAGTGACAAGTCATAGGAAAGTTTAGAAGATAATCTGACTGATAGGAGAGGAAGAGAAAGTAATGAAAGTTTATGGAAAAATACATTCAGATCATAAAAATAGCCATAATAGGAGGCAGGTAGGTGGCTCAGTGTATAGAGCGCTGGACCTGAATCAGGAAGACCTGAATTCAAAATAACCGTAATAATAGTAATTAGTATTTATATATTCTCTATGTATTTATAAGTCTTTTCTTTTTAATGTTTTCTTATTTGAGTCTTATGAAAAGACTCTTGGTTATTTTTAGTTATATCTGACTTTGCTTGACCCCATTTGGGGTTTTTTCTTGGCCAAGATAATGGAGTGATTTGCCATTTCCTTCTCCAGCTCATTTTATAGATGAGGAAACTGAGGGAAACAGGGTTAAGTACTTGCCTAGGGTCTCACAGCTAGTAAATATCCTAAGTGCCAGATTGATGCTTAGGAAGACAAGTATTCCTTCTCTAGGTCCAGCACTCTTTTCACTGTACCACCTTGCTGCCCCAAGTTTCAGGAATGAGAATTCCTTATTTACAGATGAGGAAACTGAGACTGAAAGAGGGGTAAGTGACTTCCAACCAGGGTCACATAGCTAATTTGTGTCTGAGGCAGAAATCTAAATTATTAAAGACTTGAACTACAACGAGGCCTCTCCTCTTCCATTCTGATACATTACGGTAGGGACACCCATGCAGAAGAAGTAAAGAATAAACCACATGAAGGAGGAGAAAAGAATGTTTACTGGATCAGATTGAGTGTTCACATTCTAGTCAGGATTGGGTGGTGAATCAAGTTCTGAAGCTACTTCCCTAGGTCTTATCTGGAGTCAGCCTTTTCTCTTGTTTAAAGCTGCCAAGAGATTAAGGAGTGTAGCATACTGAGGGTAGCACAGCCATCATAATGCCTTAAGTTTGGATAAGTAAGAAGCTCAGAAAGATGCCTCACACTCATGTTTGCTAGCATCTTCTATATCTATAGTTAGATTGAAAAGTGATAGATATAATGAGAAAATAAATTTTAAAAAATTATGTTCATATTATGTGTCAGGCACAATGCTAAAATTAGCTGAGCATACAAATATAAAAATCAAGAAATTCTCTATACTCAAGGACCTTACATTCTAATAGTATGTATGTATATGTATATTTGTTCTTATAAAACATAGTATAAATATATACATGTATATATATATACCTTTGTGTGTATGTATGAATATGTGTATATATGTGTGTATGTATGCATATATATTATATATATACACATTTATTTATATGTAAAATCTCACAACAAAGGTGCCAATTAAATTTAGCAACATTTACAGCAACAACTTACATTTACAGAATGTTTTCAGCTGGTCACCTCAAAAGGACTCCACCTAGAGAGGGCTGGTTAAGTTGCAGTTATGACCTCAGAGAGGTTAGGGCCTATCCAAGGTGAAACAACTCTCTCTTCTAATCTACCAGCCTGCCCTTCTATACGCCACTTGTAAGACAAAAATGCCAAAATACAGAGCAGCAGGGGAAAAAAATAGATACAAGGACTTTGCTGTTTATTTGTGTTATTGTTTTTTCCTCCCTTGAAAGATGATAAAATTACTTTAACCTCTTCTTTTCTCAGTACATTCCCAGCTGGTTTTCAGTCTGTGATCCACTTGTAATTCCAATTTAAAAAACGTGTTTGTACTCAGTTTTCTGTTAAAAGCCAGGATGGCAGGAAGTATCTCTTTTTTAGGTCTCAAAGAGGTAGCTTCTTGCTCCTATAACCTTCAGAATCAGCCTTTCCCTTATAACCAAATCTCCTTTCTGTAACCCACTCTTTAAAAATACCCTGCCCCTCCACCTCTCCATTCCTTGCTAAAATTCCCTGAGGAATCAGTCTTTCCTATCCTTTGGAGCTGCTGAGTTGGAACAATTCTTCTCCGAACTGCCCTTTTTATACCAGGAACCTCTAATGAGGCCACTCTGCCTCAGCTCATTTCAATTACACACCTCAAACTGGAGCTGGATGAATGACTTAGTAAGTATTTTTAAGGGCCAGCCATACTTAGATATGGAACCAACATATGTTCTCTGAAAAGCTAACAACTTTAAGCAAACAGATTTCTTCAAAAAGGGTGCCAAGGACAGACTTTGTCTGCTTCACATTTTCACCCAGGGCCTCCCTGTTCACAGATTCAGAATATATGTGTGGCAAGATACATCTCAAGTATGCTGAAAACATGTCTGTGTTCAGCAGAAAGCATCATTTTTGAGGGCACCAGATATCACTGCCTCTTCAGTTGCAGTATAGAGTGATATGACACTAACATAAAACAGTTTACTGCCCCAAATGGCAAATGATACTGAGCTGACAGTTCTCCCTGAATTAAAGATAAAGCTGTAAACCCTTTCCTCCATTTATTCTTAAATGCATCCATGTAGGTTGGAGAGTATGTTCAGGTCGAATGAAAATAATCTACGTTAATGCGAGAAACATTTAATAAGCATCTATTACGTGCAAGGCACTGGGCCTTATACCAACCATAGAAAGACAAAATGAAAGACAGACAGGCCCTTAACAGTATGGGGTGGGGGACACAATATGTAAACAGATACTAGAGATAGAGGGGTCATTTCCCAGAGAAGGTAGACAATGAGCTATGTTGTGATTGAAGCCAAACTTTTTCAAAAAAAGAAAAAAGAGGAGGTAAGGGGGAAGCATGTCCCAAATGTGGGGATGGGATTTCAAATGGAGAGTTAAGGAAATTGCAAGCGGACCAGTATGGCTGAAACATAGTAGGAAAGAAAGTGATGTTAAATTAGGCCTATCTCTCCTGGACTGGAGAGTGACATGACGATGATCCTTAACGTAGATCTCCTAATCTAGGGAGTTTTCTTCCATCCATAGGTGACTTGGGGAGCCCTGCACAGTAGCATGGTGTACCGGCTTTCTGACCTCTGGTGTCATGTATCCCGGTAGCACCCCATCTTTTAAAAATAAACAAAAACCAGAATTAGTCTGTTGATCACGGGCTCAACATGAAGTACAATGTGTTAAACAGGGGTTGTGAATGAATTTATAGAACTCACGGTAGTCATTACAAATGAGGAAAATTGCAGATTGCATTTTTCAATCCTTAGCTATATAAAAGAGAATAATACTGAAATAATAATAGGAACAACAACCAAAAAAAAGATAGTAAAAGAAGTCATTTGTTTTTAAAGTGAAGGCAGGTCTATGAAAGCTCCATTTAGTTAAACCTTTTAGTGTTCAGCAAAGTGAGCTATTTATAACCTCTGAAAACAAGGGTTATGGAAAGATAGGTCACCTTTGTGATTCATCAAGAATGGTTTAGACCTGTTATGGTATTCTGTAATGTAGTCCTATAAAGCAGGCAATTTGCTTTCTAAGATATCATTTACCTGTGCTTTAAATGACTTCATCATATCTATTTAGACTACCCAATATTGATTCCATTCTGTATTGGCCTAAAATAGGGAAAGCATGAGGTAAATTGAACAAAAGTGATTAATTCTAATGACTTCGACATTGATTTTTTTCACACAGAAAATGTACCTTATTCTGCATAATTACACATGATCTTTAATTCAGTGCCCTTTGAACTTTCTCACTAGATGTCAGCTCTTATTTTTTATATAAAGAATTCTTGTAATATTTGATACTAGCAAAAATACTGTTTGTATCTAGGTCCAAATAATGAGTAAATTTGTAGATGATAGCTTTTTGTTTTATCATCAAAATTTGTGATTTTGCAAACTAGAGAGAATTTCTTAAAAAGAGTACCGCTTTTTTTTGATAGTATGACTTGCCATATAGTATGGTGAGTGGAATCTGTTCTAACAGAGCATACTTTCCAGCTAGTCCTACCCAGCTAGAGAAGCTTTCAGAATGGTAGATTTAGTTGTATGCTTTTTTCAAAGACCTGCCCAACCAAATATGGAGAAACTTATTATCAAGTTGTTCATAGAGTTTTTGTTTTGTTTTGTTTTGGTTTTTTTTGTAGTCACAGCAAGTCTTGAAAGCAGTATACTGAGGCATATAGGATGGAGGAATTAAATCCAGTTATTTTCCAAATGGACGGTATATGCTTTAAGTCTATGCTTGCAAATTTCACTGATCTTGGTTAAAACTCTGTTCAACCTATTCTGCTATTGGTTCTGATGATTAGTTTTATCGAGAAAGGGAAAAAAGGATAAATTCGGGAAGCGGCCGAGAGGTTGGATCAGGTAGGGATTGGAGTGGAAGTGACAAGCCATGCGTGTTTGTAGATGGACAGTTAACGACCAAAGATTAACATGAAATTGAAAATCTACTTAAGACAATAGAAGAATGCTGTTCCTTTTGGGATGTTACATTTTATTGAAAGATACACTTGAAAGAGGAAAGGAGCGTTTTGTAACACACTTAAGGCTAGTAAGGGGCTATAGTTTCATGACAAATAAAGATTTTAAGATGTTTAGCCTGGAAAATTTTAGACTCAAGGAGAAGGAGATATTTCTCTTTAAGTAAGTACTTAGATGCCTGCCATGTGGAAAGATTAGATTTGTTCTGTTTGAAAGCAGTACTAGGAGCATTTAATTGTGGGTGAAAGTTGTAAATAGACAAATTTAAGCTTGAGGTAAAGAAATCTTTCTAATGTGTAGACCTACATGAAAGTAGAAAGGGCTCTATTGGGACATGGTGAGAGTCCTATGCCTGGAGATCTTCAACCTTGGAAAGAATAAAGAGAAAATTCTTGTTCTCATACAAGTTGGAAGAGATAGTCTTTAAGGTTCTTTCTGAGTTCAAAATGTCATGCTACTAATCTTCCTGGAAATGCATTCCAGAATCAGAGTTGAGGAAACAGTGAATTCCAGGCAAGAAGATCAGCATTTATGAAGATGTAGATATAGAAAAAAAATATCAATTTTGTGTAAATCTATGAATCAAGTCTGAGTGGAATATAAAGTATGGTGAAATGCGACTAGAATGAGTGAAGTCAAATTGTGGAAAGTCTTACATGATAGGCTGAAGTGTGTATGTGTATGTGTGTGTATGTATGTGTGTGTGTGTGTATGTATCCCATAAAGGCAGCAGTGAACCCATTGTAGGTTTTATGGCAGGGAAGTGACATTTGTGTTTTAGGAATAATAATTTGGTAGCCATTTGAGTTGGACTGAAACAGGGAAACACTGAAGACAAGGCAAAATAATTTTAAAAGTACATTATTGTAGTATGTCTAAGTGAGTGGCATTGAAGGCCTGGACCAGGATGGTGGTTCTCTTTCCATATATGTGGAGAGTAGGAAACATATGTAAGAGATTTTGTCAGAGTGGGATCATCCAAGATTGGCAGTTGCTAAGAATCTGAAGGTAGAGGACACAGACAAGCCAATGATTCTAAATTTCTAGAAAAAGGAAAAGACAATTCCTTCCGTTTTGTTCTCCACAGGAAGGTGAAAGATGGAACGAACTGAGGGATATATTTATATGTAAGTGTCTTAGGATATTAAATACACGTAATGTGTGTGGGTGGGTGTAGTTAGTGTGATGTAGTAGATAGAATGCTGGCCTTGGAGGCACATAGATTCATAGGTTCAAGTCCTGGTCTCTGACATATGCTTGCTGCATAACCCTGGACAAGACCCTTGACCTCTTAATTGGGCAAATCTTGGCAACTTCACATGATAGGTGCATTGGAAGAGAGATTTTTCTTTCAGGAGTTCTTTAAATCAGTAACATCCCAGACACAGGGCCAGTTCTTATAACTGTATAGTTTCCCATGATCTCTACAACCTATAACCTTCCAGGTATAGAAAGCACTTTCTGATTTTTTTTTCCTAAGCTTTTTTGATCTTATATTCATGGAACACACCTCAAATTTTTCATAGGGCATGCTTGTCCTGCATCACCGCATTTCATTCTGATAATATGATGATGCAGGAATCCAGTGCCCTTTGAAGAATTTGAGATATGTTCCATGAATTTGAGTTAAAAAAAAATGTTGAAAATACGAGAAATGATTTTCCATTTCCAAATGGGAAAGAATGTAGGATCATAGGGTGTAGAGCTGAAGGATATTTTTAAAGGTTATCTAGCTGAACTGTCATGGTTCAGTCATTTCTGTTGTGTCCAATTATTTGCAACCCCATTTTGGGTTTTCTTGGCAAAGATATTGGAGTAGTTTGCCAGTATCTCATCCAGTTCATTTTACAGATGAGGAACTGAGGCAAACAGGATTAAATAGCTTGCCCAGGGTCACACAGATAGTAAGTATCTGAGGCCAAATTTGAACTCATGAAGATAAGTCTTCCTGCCTCCAGGTCTGGTATTCTATACACCATGCCATGTAGCTGCCCACCCTTACTTTACAGATAAGCAGTGACTCAGGAAGTGAAATGAATTTTCCAAAGTCACAGAACAATGGGACTAGGCTAGAATTCAAACTCAGGTTCTCCAACTCCAAAACCAGCACTCTCTACTACCCCTTCTTAGCACATTACCTTGGTGGGGTAATTCATGTACTAAACGTAAATTATTGTTAAACTACTAACTTGAAAAATATTAGTGACATTATGATTTCCATAAAAACAAGAGTATTTAACCAGAGATCCATGGACCCTGCAATTACAGGTATTTGTTGCATTAAAATGCATCATTCTAAAGCATCTCTAGGCTTCACCAGACTGCCAGAGGGATCCATGATACAAAAATAAGAACGTTTGACCTAGAGGATTGATCAAATTAAGTTGATTAGCTATTCCTTAACTGATGTTGTTTGCATTACATTCAAATTTTAGTAGATCGCCTTTATGATATGCTTTGATAGTAAAAAAAAATTATCATTTGTAGCATTTTATATTACTGTAATAACATAAAATATAGACAAGTAGGTGGTACAGCGGCTAAATTGGTGACTTTTAGATCAGAAAGACATATATTCAAATCTAGCCTCAGACACTTACTAACTGTGTGACCCTAGGAAAGTCATTTCATCTCTGTATATCTGAGTTTTCTCATCTGTAAAATGTGAATAAAAATAGCACCTACTTTCCCTGGTTATTGAGAGTATCAATTGAGATAACTGTAAAGTGCTTTATGTTCCTGGCACATAGTACACACTACATACATGTTAAACTATAAAGATGATGTTGATGTTTACTAGGTTTCTAACAAGGAGACTCTATAAACTTGAGGAAGAGGGATGGTGCTCCATTGATGAGCATATATTTGTTTGCAGGTTGTCTCCGCAGTTAGACTGTAAGCTCCTTGAGGTTAAGAATTATCTTTTAGCCTTTTTTTCCTACATATTCTTTAGCACAGTGCCCGGCACATAGTAGACGCTTAATGAATGTTCACTGATTGTGAGGGTTATTTTTTTTTTTATTATTTAGTATCACAATAGAGATTGTGCTTCATTGGCATGGACATCAGAAGTCCTCTCTTTGCACCATAAGAAAAATATTAATTCAATATTTTTATGATTAATAATAATAATAATATACTTTCTACTTCACTTCAAGAAGGCAAATATTACAAATAAACAGTATGATAAAGCAATGCAATAAATCTAATCACATCCTAGACCACTTTATGAAAGTCATAATCTATGGGACAAAGGAGGCAATGATCCTGGGTGCATCACGGGGGTGCTATTGAATTCTTCTTCGGTGTCACATGTTAGTAACAGCATTGCTAAACAGAAGAACATCCGAAGAAGGACAGATGGGGTGGTGAAGGGGAATATTAAAATCTGAAACAACTGAGACTGGAGAATAGAAGACTCATTAGGCAGATGATAAAGGTTTAGTATTGTTATGCTTAGCTCCAAATGCCAGAACTCAATTGCAGAGTGGAAATTACAGTTGCTCAGATGGAGGTTTGATGGAAAGAAAACACTTCCTGATAATTAAAGCTATCCTGAAGCAGAATAGGCAACCTTTGGAGCCAGTGAGTTGGACATCAGAAATCTTTAGGCAAAGAGTGGATAAACCTTGGTCACTGAGGTCTTAAAGGCAGTCGGTGACTGGACTAGATTCCTCCTGACTCTTAGAGTTTGTGACTCTGTGAAACTGAACCAAGAATCAATGAATCACACCTATTCATGGACATAAATGTTCTCCTATATTATGTTAACCCTCCCCCCTCAAAAACCTAAAAATAAAAGCCTCAAAATACAAGTACTTTTGAGGGACTGTTTTTTTTTTAAATACTCCCTACTACAGCATTTAAAAATATCATTTGTAGTTATCACTTGGAACAGTTATAATATTTTAATTCTTTTAAATATCTTTATTTCATTGTGGAGAGTATTGTGGCAAAGGACTAAAGTAAATTAAAAAGAAGAGAAATTACAAATGGAATTTTCTTCCTAAGATATTCATCACAATAGCACATGGTCACGGATTGTGAATAAAAGTGAAAGAGCTTTGTTGACTCCTTTCTTACCATACTTTCATGTACAAGCTTCCAATCCATTAACTCTACTAAGTTAATAAAAAATATATTTATATAAAAACTATCAAAAGTGCTGTATATATTATGGAGATATAAATTAGGAGTAATTTACAATGCATTTAAACCATTACAGAGCACTTTCATCACCAACCACTGAATGTGCATATTCACTTTAGGGGAGCTCATATTTCATTATAAGACAGTTTGTAATGGCCCTGTAACATTTATGTTTTCATGGTGTGTATTCTAAATGCTTTATCAAATACTAATAACTGTCCTCATTACAAATTAATTTTCCTCACACAGAAGTAATGTGTTACATCATTGGCTGAGTGACTTCAGTGTGCATATATATATATATATATATATATATATATAAGCAGTTCATTTTAGTCAATTTCTCAAAAAGTTTTAGCATGGTAATAAGGGAAAGACATTTAGGAAGCACACTGAGAAATGTATAAGCATTTTAAAAGCCACTTATAATATCATTTCAAAGCAAAATGGAAGACACTAACCTTTCATTTAAGCATAAACATTTGGAAGCAAATATTTTAATATTTTATTGGATTTCATATACATACACGTGTGTGAGTGAGTCTATGTGTATAATAGTAAAGGTTCTACACCATTACTTATGGGAAATACTAGCTAGCATGATCCTTTACATTAAGAACCATTTCTCATGTCCAATTCTGCTCCTATTTTAGCTTACCTTAAAATAAACCGCTGCCTTCTATCCCAAACATGAAACTATTTTCTTTCTCTATTTCTGTATTTATCACACTCAATCTGGGAGCATCTATTGGGTAGAAAGGATCCTTCTTTATGTTTTCAGATCAGATGTTAGTCATTTCTATGCTTTTAAAAGACAAGTAATCTACCTTAAATGCAGAAACCACTTTACAGAGTTTTTTATGGTGTCCTTATGGACAAAATGAGAGATGAAGATTGGACTATATGTATATATCTATTATACACAATATACATACACACACACATATATATACACAGACATGTGTGTATATATGTACATGTGTGCGCGTGTGTGTGTATGTAGGATCATTTGATGGTTTTACAGAAATTCATCCCAGAGTGTGTCATTAGTTGAATTCAGTTCACCAAACATCTTTCAGCCTACTAAAATAGTTCCACTCCTGAAAGAATGGGAATGGCTAGAGATCTGATTCTGCTGTAGGGAGTTTTATCAGTAGAGGGAGACTCATGTATAATGGATCATCTATTTGGGAAATGGTCTTAGCATCAATAGATGACCCAACCAAACAATATCCCACCATTTTCTACCTTTTTCTATTATGACTCTATTGGTTCTCCTTAAGATCTGAAGTTAGTTATATTTGTTTCCTTATCATATGGACATTGGAATATAATGAGCCATATGACTCAGTCTCCATGTTTGTTGATGTGGAAATGCTGTTCATATTACCCCGTATACTCTTGAATATAATTGAATTATATATATAAGAATTCTTACCCAATTTTAGTAAGACTTTCAAATAATTAGAATGACTACAAGGTACTAATAAAAGCCATGATTTTTGTTTGTGTTTACTGAAAATTATGACCAGAGATTGCAGCTATCGTTAAGATATTAAATGAGTTTAAGGGCCAAACAGTGCTCTTAGTTCATATCATCCAGGACCAGGACATCCCTCTGGATAGTGAGCATTAAAAGGTAAAGAAACAGGGTTAGGTGACCTGCCCAAGGTCACACAGCTAATAAGTGTCTGAGGCCAGATTTTAACTCAGAAAGACTCCAGGTGCTGCAGTCTATCCTCTGTGCCACCTAGCTAACAATGAGAGTGTACTTCCCTCTATTCTTTGAGAAGTGGTGAAAAATGGGTATAGAATACTGTAGATGAGTCAGATTTCATTTTATTTCCCTCTTTAAAAAATACACATACACACACAGATACAGATACACACACATTTGTTTCAGTATCCTCTGGGAGTGGATACAGAGAGTTAGAAATTGAGAAACATAAGTCATGTCAAAACAAAGTATATCAATTTAAAAAAAATTAAATGAAGTAAAACAACATTCATAGAAGATATAAGTAAGATAAAGTAACAGAGGATGAATGAAAGTGTGATATGGTTTTGTAAACAATAGTTTCCGGAAATGCTTAAGCACAGATTTGGTTGATACTGATGCCAGCAAGAGACAGAAATGCTTACAAAATGGTTAAAATTATATTGGGGAAATTGAGAGGCTCAGGTCATTTCAGTGGGAGAGATATGATGATAACTGACAACAGAAAGGCTACAAAACTCATTTTATTTTACTTTTGTTTTCTCTGTTAAGAAAGACATTTGCAATGAAAAGAGAAAAATAGCTAAGAGGAAGTTGATGCCCAAGAAAAGTTGGCAGATGAGAACATCTGGTTGCTCTTGATGGAGTCAGTTCACCTCATCCAGATAAATGAAATCTTCAGGCATGTGTTGGAAGAACTGACAAATGTGACTGTTACTGTTATTGTTAGGTTGTTTTTAGTCATGTCTGAGTCTTTGTGACCCCATTTGGCAATTTCTTGGTAGAGAGACTGGAGTGGTTTTCCATTTCCTTCTTTAGCTCATTTTACAGATGAGGAAACTGAGGCAGGGTCGCATATAGCTAGTAAGTGTCTGAGGCCAGATTTGCATTCAGGAAGGTAAGTCTTCCTGGCTGAGCTGAGCATTCTATCTACTGCATCACCTAGCTGCCCTCACAGATATGATTGCTAATGGACTAACAGTAGTATAAGGATCATGGAAAAATCAGAGAAGTAACAAAGTACTTGAGAAGAGCAAACCATATCCACATAGTTTTTTTTTTTTAAAAAAGAAAGGAAATGGCTGATGATTATCTGAAAAAAGAAACTGATTATGTAGAAGCTTCATCAAGAACAGGTCATTCTAGAGTAACCTTATTTTACTAATAATAATTTTAATAGTATTAATATTCATCAATTATATTAGCAACACTGTTAATAATTACATTGATAATTGTTAATAATAGTTATTGTTAAGAATAAAAAAACTTTTATTTTTACTTAACAATTACTTAACTGATAGTTTGGGGAATGCTATAAAAACAGTTCACCTAGATTTTAGCACAGCATGTGATAAACCATTTGCTATTATTCCTATGGAAAAGATGGATGATTATATGGTAGACCGTACTATAGTTAGAGGATTTTAAAATTGGGTTAAATTACTAAATAAAAATCATGGTCATTAATAGTTAAGGTATTAATTGTCTAAAACTTGGCCAATGGTCTCCAAGGGAATTCCCCAGGGATCTGTACTTAATTTTATGATAATTAGTGTTTTCATCAATGACTTGAATAAAAAGCATAAATGGAATGTATATCACATAAACATGAGACAAAGATAGGGTTATTCTGTGTGAATCAGGAGCCAAAAGAGTTTGAGGGGATAGATGATACTTATAGGATGAAATTAAATAGGGATAAATGTGAAATCATACATTTGCATTAAAGAAGTCCACTTTTTAAGTTCAAGCTAGAGCAATAGCCAGCAATCTGTGAAATTAATATGAATCACTGTGATAACTGGAAAAGTTTATAGATATCACAGGTTTAACCAAGACCTCCAAGAAGAGGATAACCACATTGGTAAGGAGACTTGAATTTGTGCCATATGAGTATTGATTGAAGAAACTGGAGATATTTAGCCTGGATATGAGAAGATTTAGGAGAGGAATGATAGCTGTGTTCAAGTAATTGAAGGGCTGTCATGTGGAAGAAGGTTAAAGGGGAAGAGGAGACAGAGGAAAAACTAGGAGCAATGAATGGAAGTTACCCAAGCAAGTTCTGTCTTGCTCACAGGAAACAGCTTCCAATGAGTTGAGCGGTCCAAAAGTGGGAGTAGGAGGTGGTAAGTTCCTCTTGACTGAGGGTCCTCAAGCAGGGCTAGTTGAGAATACTTGCTAATTATAATATGCTGGATATTCCTTTCAGGTATCACAGAGTACAGATATACAAAGTGCTTTGCTTGAACTTCAAAGCCCTTCAAATCTTAGGCTAGTCCCTACCTTTACAGTCTTCTCATACCTTATTCCCAGAAGCATACTCTTGTATCTAGTGACACTGGCAATTCCTGAACAAGATACGCAATTTCTCAGCTCAGGGCATTCTCTCTACTTATTTCTCATGCCTGGACACTCTCCCTTCTCTGTTGTGATTATTAACATCTCTGACTTATTTTAAGACTCAGTTTAAGTCTCATCTTCTACAGGAAACCTTCCCCATCCCTTCTTAAAAGTGTTTTCCCTTTGTAATAATTTCTGATTTATCCTGTATATAGCTTGTATATATTTGTATATATTTCTTTGCATGTTATCTCCTCTGCTGAGTAACTTAAGTAACAAGGATAGGGACTATTTTTGCCTCTTTTTGCATCTCCAGTGCTTACTATGGTGCCTGTCACATAATAGGTGCTTAATAAGTATTTATCGGTTAGTTTATTTTAAGATATAGAAAGGCCATCAGCATTCATCTAGTACAGCCCTTCCCCACGTGGGGTTTAATCTCAGCCCATTCAGATATAATCAAGAAGAGGGATTCTATTTTTAAAAAGTGTTCTAAATATGTTCATTCAATTTTAATGTCTCATATTTAACTGCCCATGTGACCTTGGAAAGGTCCCTTAATATCTTTGAGCCTCGCTGTCTTAATCTGCAAACTGAAATAGCTGGTCTAGAAGATCTCTTAAATGGTTTCCAGATTTAAAATCTCTCTTTGATTCTGTAATTTGATTACCACATATGTTACAACACCCAGTCAGACAAAAAGTATATATAACACTAAGAAGTCACCATAATTAATAAAGTAATTTTACTTTTACTTATTATTTTCTCACTTAATAGTATTTTATATTTTTCACTTGTATGTGAAGATAGTTTTCAATATTCACTTTTATAAGATTTTGAGTTCCAAATATTTTCTCACTCCCTCTTCTCCTCCCTTTATAAGGCTGTAAGGAGTCTCATATAGACTATATAGGTATAGTCATATTAAACATATTTCCACATTAGTCATGTTGTGAAAGAAGAATCAGAACAAAAGGGGAAAATCATGAGGAAGGAAAAAAAACAAAGAAAATAATATGCTTTGATCTGCATTCAGACTCCATAGTTCTTTCTCTGGATGTGAATAGCAATTTCCATCATGACTCTATTTTTAATTGTCTTATAGCGTTGTTTTGCTAAGAAAGCATGGAGTCTAGCAAAATTGCTCATCACACAGTGTTGCTGTTACTGTGTACAATGTTTTCCTGGTTCTACTCACATCACTCAGCATCAGTACATTGTATGGCTTTCCAATTGTTTCTGAAATCTGTCTGCTTATCATTTCTTATAGAATAATATTATTTCATTACACACACACACACACACACACACACACACGCCGCAGTGTGTTCAGCCGTTCTCCTATTGATAGGCATCCCCTGAATTTCCAATTCTTTGCCACCACAAAAAGAGCTGCTATAAATATTTGTACATGGGGGTCTTTTTCCCTTTTTGATGATCTCCTTGGGATACAGGCCTAGAGGTTCTACTGTTTTATAGTTCTTTGGGCATAGTTCCAAATTTCTCTCCATAATGGTTGAATCAGTTCACAACTCTACCAAACGTTCATTAGTGTTCCAGTTTTCCCACATGTTCTCCAACATAAGTAAATACAAATTTAAAAAATCTTAACATAAAATGTTATAACATTTATGCTATGTTTTAACATTTATATTATGTTATAACATTTATGTTACGTTACAATATAAAAAATTTATAGCATAAAATGTTTTTTTCCCTTGAACTTCCTGGACTTTCTAAATTATAGAGTGAGCACACACTGTATATTTATTTCTATCTTATTGTATATTTTACTTGTATGTTATAATTCTTAGATAAAGTTATTGCCCATAGAAGTCTTTCCCAGTCCTCCTTAATCATAGTGCTGTACCCCTGAGATCATCTCCAATTTATGCAGTATCTTTTTTGCAAACAGTTGTATATTTTGTCCTCATTAGAATTTGAGCTCTTTGGGGGCAAGGACTGTTTTTTACCTTTCTAAAATATCCTTAGCATTTAGCATGTTATAGTAATATTTAGCACATAGTAGGCACTTAATTTATGCTTGTTAACTTGACTACAAATATTAATCCAAGAAAACTTCTTCCTGTTCACGTTTGACAACTCCTACCCATCTGCTCGCCTCCTCCAGAAAAATAGAAATCAGTAAAAACTTTTAATCTACCACTTCTAGAAAGAAATATAATCAGATCACTAAAGCTTCCTGTTTTATATTAGAATATCAAATAGAGGTGCACTTAAACTTAGTTTTGCCTGATTGACATATGTATATCAGTTACATAAAGAGGAGTTCCCTAGTAATAAAAGCTAGTGGCCACAGGAAATCTCAGTCTCTACCAGTTAGCTCTCTTAGTATTTCTCTGCATCGTCTTCCTTTTCCCTTTACCTTCTGCTTTTTAGGATTAAACCTCACTTCCATCATACCTCATTTTCATCTAATCCTTGTTTACCTGTAACTTCCCCACCACAAACCACACTCTCAACAGGCAGTACTGGTATTGGTAAGGGAGATAGTAGAGGATGGAGGAAATATTCCCTTTCCAAGTGTCTTTGGCTATCTCTACCCCAACCTGGGTTGTAGGATTATAGCACTTAGGAGTTTAAAGTGATCTCTAGTTCAACCCTTCTTATTTCTTTGTTATTTATTATAATTTATTATTCTTTATTGAAACCTTCATCCCAGGAAGGTTGAATGACCTCCTCAAGATGACAAGTGCAGTTAGGTAATTCACCAGTTGGGTAGAATACTGATCTTAGGAGTCAGGAAGACATAAATTGAAAAAATGCTTCAGAAATTTACATGATCACAGGCATATCACTTAACCTCTGATGCTATTTTATTTTTATCTCTAAAAAAGGAAGATAAAATAGAATACTCATGATTTGTGTCTTACAACTCCTAGAATATAATTTGGTTATCAGTAGGATAATATTTTGAATGACCAGGCATAAAGTCTACTTCGAATAATTAATTGTTTTCTGAAGTTTGCACTCTTTCCCCATGCACGTCTTCATTACAGAAAGGCTTTTCATAATGTTAAGAGATCAGTAGGAAATAAGAAAAAGAAAATAAAGCAAAGGGAGAGGGAATGTTTGATCCAGAATAAAGGAGTAGAAATATTTTTTTAAAAATGTGAAAAACACTTAGAGAGAAAATGAAAAGGAATAAGTACTACATATAGAAAAGGGCATTGTGTTGAAATAGAAATACAAATTCATAGGAAAATTAATAACCATTACATCTATTAGTGGTTACATTGAGAGAAAGTCCCTTGCTATCACATAATTACACACATACATAGTCAAGTTCTACTTCTGATTAAAAATGATATATAATGGATTGTACTATAAAGAAGAAATGTTATAATATCTCTCAGTTCATTCACATGGGAGAACAAAAATGTCTTATCATATTGAAGCATAAGAGCAAACAGCTATTTAATTTCTCAAGTTGAACAATTTTGAGATTTCTTGGCCCATATTGTTATAAACTGAGTCACATGGCACTCTCCAGTGCATTCACCCCTAAAAGGAAAGAAATCCAACTATTTGGAATCTTTGTGAAATGATTGATTCTGAAATAATTTTCTACATAGCTAAAGATTAACTCTTCAAATGTCAAGGATCTTTAAATTGCTGAAATATCTGATAATCTTTCCAATATATTCACTCAGTCCTCAGCTTTCTCAGTGTGGTGTTCCTAGAAAATATTACAAAAGTTAAAAAAAGCAAATGTTGATCATTTGAACCTGTTGGAAATAGGAGATTAAGTTCCAGTGACCACCACCAATAACTAATTTTTCACTTAAGATTGCAGAAAATACATTTTTCTGCATATAATTCTTTATAACAAAATACTAATTCTGATAATAGGCACTTTGTCTAACATAGTAACCATGAAACAATTTACCAAATACAGAGGAGAGGAGAGGCAACTCTGAACAGGATGGGGAGGGACCAGTGCAGGGAGGGATATCAGAAGAAATTGGGGAGGAAGAAGAGAAAGGAGCCATCTCTAAATTCCCTTTGTGCTCCATGGCTGAACTCTTCCCTAATGAAAAGCACATGGTTCAGGGTGCGTTCCTACCCCCCCCCCCAGTCTGAGCTCAGCAGTGCTGGTGACTTTGGGAGGTCAGCTGCCTGGGTAGTCGAGGGGAGGTTGGACACTTGCTGGCTAAAGGAGGGCAGGTATGAGCACCTTCTCATTTACCCAGACTTATTAACTTATTCTCTCTTTTTTTTTTCATTTTCTTCATCACACTTTTGAGAGGTTACTTAAGCACTTTCTAGAGTAAATTCATGGGCAGCTGGGGGAGAAGGGACAATGCACAGAATGCTGGGTCTGGAGTCAGGAAGAGTTATCTTCTTGAGTTCAAATCTGTCCTCAGACATTTACTAGCTTTGTGATCCTGGGCAAGTCATTTAGCTCTGTTTGCCTCGGTTTCCTCATAGGTAAAATGAACTGGAGAAGGAAATGGAAAACCGTTCCAGTATCCTTGCCTAGAAAACATCAAATAGGGTCATGAAGTGTCAGAATCAGCTGGAGAGCAAGAACTCGAATACTTCCTCCTCCTTTTTGTGCATATAAACTTGCATTCAGCTCACCTCTCATTTTCTCTGTATTGTGTAGAGCCACAAATGTGGACAGTGACAAACATGAAAGTAAAAATGGGCTTACTGACCAAATCATGGGAATGCTCGAAGTCTCAAAACTTAAACACAGGAACTGTATTCAATATCCTTATTTGTCCTCTTAAACAAACTAACATTATCAGAATTCAAGTTTCACTTAATGATTAGGATCATCATTTTGAACACCAGTTAGTGTGATTATAGGCATAGATGTAGCTATAAATTCATATAGTGGAGGGCATAGGCATGAATGAGTCCCCTTGGTTCATGTTTTTGGCTCACCTGTCTCTTGTATCAAAGTGACATGAGAAGGATAAATTGTGTGACCAGAATGACATGGATATTTCTGCAAACTTAATTAATGAACGATAAGCAGGAGCTGGTTTCTCCTAAGTGGTTTTCTCACCTTCAAGAAAATCAACATCGTTGCTGTTTCTTTAAGCATCATTTAACTTACCAACATTATCAATTTATGATTTCTATATCATGAATAGAGCTTGTCAGCTTACCCTCAATCTTCTTTCTCACACGTAAGTTCACTGATGTAGTATGGAAAAGGAGTATTCTTCACTGTTGTGAAACTGCATTAGGCATTTTGTAAAGGACTCTTTTCAAAAACAATTTATTCTGAATTAGTGAGGCATAATGGCTCAAGAGCTGGCTCAGGTTCGAGTTCTATCTTTGATACATGCTGCCTGTGTGACCTTTGGCATGCTATTTAATTTCTCAATCAGTGTTACATAAGGCATTTTTGTATAAGCAGTATTGCAGATGCATTCATCCTGATTTGTTCTGTAAAATTTGTATTTAGTCAAATAGTCCTACCTGAGGATCTAGAGGGTCACATACGGCTTTAAGGCTGCACCTCTGCTCCTTAGTCTTTATATTGTTAAGATAGATTGCTCCCTGCTAACATCTTCTTATTTCCACAAGTTAAAGATCCAGACCTTTTCTCACCTGACAAACAGTATGCCCTGGGTTTCTGTGGGAAAGTGAGAGAGTTCCATTAAAGCGATGTAGGTCCCCTACAAAATTGACTTAAGTAGTAAGGGCTTCATGGCAGCTACTTCCACCTCTTCATAAATCAGTTAAAAGAATTTAGTCTTTAGAATTTGCTGGTAATTCACCATGTTGCTGTTATAATAGGACTTGGTTATATTTTAATAATGATGCAGTTGTGAAATACTCTTGATTAGCCCAACTTTCTACCAGGCGCATGTGCTTGTTCCTGAGGTTTCAAGAATTTCAATCAAAGGTTTTCTCTGGTCACAGGGAGCAGTGCAAAGAAACAGAGAATACTTCCTTCCTGGCCCAGAACCATTACAGAAGCCTGGATGTTCTTGGAAGCTTGGCTTGATACCTTATTTTATTTCAAATGGTTTTCTGGCTTTAAAAGTACTACGTACTATTAAAGACACATTTTCATTATTTATAAATAAGAATCTTTTACTATCCAAAGATAATATCATCTTTCATATTTTACAATGAACCAAAAGAGAAAATTTTCAATATTAAAATTCCTGCATTTAGGAAGTTCATCATCTGACAAAAAGAGCCTGACATAAATCAGAGATGATATAAAAAGCACACAAGCCATGAGAATATTGTGTCAAGTATAACGTTAGTACTTTTGAGATGCATTTATTAGACATACATTAAATCTAATAGTTCTTGCGTTGTAAAATTGTATGGTTTTGTGGGCTTCTTTTTATAACTGAGTGATAATTCTTTCCTTATTTTTCTTTAACAGGAACTATTCTTTAACATTTGTGTTCCAATATTAAATTTTATTAAACAGTACAACCAAAACAGAGGGCTTTATATTCAGAACATGGCTGATTTTTCTTATCGATTTTAGGATATGAATGAATATGTAGTATATTATGATAATTTCTCTATTTCCCATTAGCCTTTCATACTGTATAGCACCATAATGGCTGACTGAAAACTGGTTTTGCCTTTGCTGCTGCTTTTTCATCCTTTCCCTTCCCCTCTTCTTCCCCCAGATGTAGATCTATGCTGAAGTACTACGAGGCTTTGCTTCAGTCAACATTTCCCCTCAGTAACTTGGGTAAAGGCACAGATGGTGTGCTTATTAAGATCGTGTATGACACAAAGCTGTGAGAAAGAGCTAACATGTTGGTTGAGAAAAATCAGAACCCAGAAAGAACTGGAAAGGTTTTGAGTTGAATCTTAATTGGAGTCACTGATAATGTTGTTAAAACTATGTAATGTTTCGGAAACTATAAAATCCCAATTACAAAAGGAGAGAGCAGTTCAGAGTGGAGGGAGGCAACCTCCTGTAGATTGGGTTTGATTATCAACTCTATGAGTCAGCTTTGTGATAAGACTGCTGAAAACAACAGCAACCACAGTATCAGTACATTGTAAAGTAAAGAGTGTTAGATTTGGAGGCAGGAAGACCTGTGTTTGTATCCCATATCAAATTAACTCTGAGATCCTTGTCATTTAACCTCTCTGTGCCTCAGTTTACTTATTTTAAAATAATAACTAGGGGAGTGGTATCTCAAATGTTCTTATGTGAGGTTCCTGTGAGATAATGTATTTTAAGTGCTTTATAATCTTTAAAGCACTATATAAATGTCAGTTTCATCATACAATACTTCTAGGATATGTTATTTCATAAATGTAAGTATCCCTTTCACCAATACTAATTGTAACCCTTCCACAGCTCAGTATACCATCTTTATGAATTGGTATGGATTAAGAAGCAAAATCAAACAAAATAGGAAAAAAAAAGTCCATCACTTGTTAGCCACCATTTTGGTGATATGCCTTTCTGAACTTGGGAAAGTGGTTTCTTGGTCAACAATTGTATCATCCATCACTTGATCCTTTCTTGCTAGTTGTAGAACCTGTCAGAGATTGGAGAAATTGACACATGCACAAAAGGAGGAACATTTGGTTTTTTATCCCCAGTACCTAACATGGTACTTGGAATGAAACAGGCACTTAATAGATTGTTATTTTTCTCAAATTTAATCAGTATTAATTTTATTTATGGTTAGACTGTGAACTTTGAAAGCAGGGGATGTTCTTGGCTTTTCTATCCCCAGCAGTTAGCATATAGTGCCTGGAACATGAACATCAATAACTGGTTATTTATTACGTGGCTGAGTCAATCAGTGAATTGATCAATGAATGAGACTTAGAAAGATGGTGAGGCAACCAGGAATTTGAAATATGACCTCTGAAGAATAACTGAAGAAACTTGATAGGTTTAACCAGAGAAGATTTGGGAATAAGGGTTGATAAGTCTTCAAATATTTTAAGGATCTCCCTATGAAACAATCATCTGAGTGGAAGTTAGAGAATGGGAGATTTTACATCAGCATTAAACCACAAAGGCAATTTACTAAGTAGGCTGTTTTCTTCTGAGGTAATGAGTGACACATCAAAAGAAGTCATTTCTCATATTTCACTCTATGAAAACGAGATTATATTATCTCTAAATCCCTTCTCAGAGATGGTTTGGCAAAATGTGTGGCAAGCTAATCTTCCTATCCATCTTCCTCACCGCTGTCAAAATGATATTCCTAAAGTACTAGGGGGTACAATTAAGTTACTCTAGTGACTCAAGCTCCAGTGATTCCTTATTGAATCTAGGATTAAATACAAACTCTCCTGTTTGGTATTTAAAGCTCTTCACAGCATGATGCTAACCTACCTTTCCAGATTTATTACGTATCACTTAGTCTCTAATCACATTTTTTATTTTGTTTTATTTGTTTTGTCATTTTACAGGATTTTCCATCTCTTCTGTCTTTAACTTTACATATTACCTGTGCCTGAAATCGACATCTTCCTCATGTCTCCTTCTTTCTTGGAACTTGGCTCTGTCTATGAGCCTCCCATGCTGACTCCCTCTCAACTGTCGGTGTTGCTGCTTCTTCCTCTCACTAAAAATATACTCATATTTACTTGTAAATAATTTTATTTACTTACGTGTGTATATGCTGTTTCCTCAGTTAGAATGTGAACACTTTTTTATATTTTTGTCTTTGGGCCCTTTGAATGTCTGTCCCATAGTAGTGTTTAACAAATGCTCATGAACTGAGCCAGAAAATGGATTCAAATTCCTCTTGACCTGAAGTGATTTTATGATATGGAGCAAGTTGTTTAATATCATCGTGCTTCAGTCAACTTATTAGGGCCTATCTGTTGAGTCACATATAGCTTGTCATATGGTTTGTTGGACCCGGAAGAAAAATGCAACCCACTGCTGTTATTAATGAACCCTTTACATCTTTATGATTATTTGCCATATTCACCCACTCATTTACATACAAACATACATGTATATATAGATACATAGTTATATGTAGACATGCATGTATGCATATATACATATGTCAATATGTTTGCACAATATTGAATTGGTGCTTCTGACTTGTTTTCTTTCCTATGCATTTACCAGAAAATTGAATTTAGATGTAGTCTCCTTTAAGTATTAACATTAGCAATATGTTTGAGAGTAATATGTGAATCCTTAACAATTAATTCACAAATCAAGATTAATCAATTTATTCATCTTTGTAGTATGCAAATTCAGGGAAAGTGATTTTATCAAAGTAAAATAAAAATGTTGTCATGAGCCTTTAAAATGCTGTTATGTGTTAACAACAGACTTTCAAAGAGAAGAATGGACTCTGTTGCATGGAAACCTTTCAAATATATAATTGACATTGCTTCATTGTATTCCCTTCATCAGGATGTCTGAATTTTTTTTCTCCAAAGTAAAGTGATAGCTGCACTTTCTTCTACAGAGATTTTTCCTCTTTGAATGACATTTATCAAGAATCAGCATTATAATCAGATGGTTAGTTATCTCAGAGCTCCCAGTCTTCCCTAGAGGCATTTGTGAGCATCTAATGGATTGTCTAAAATATCCCTTTTTCTTATCATCAGCGATATGTATGTGCTATGATAAATAGAGATAAGAGGAAATTACTCAATAATAGTAACTCATCTCTGCCTATCCTACTCCAGTGAATCTTCAATTTCTCCCCTAATCTGTCCCTTGCAAATGACTCCTACAGGCTTGCTCAAGTTTTGTAAATGCAATTAAAAAAGCAAGGAAGGAGAGAGAGGGGAAAAGAAGAGAGGGAGGAAAGAATGGAGAATAAAAATAAAGGGGGAAAGTGAAAATGAAAGGATAAAAGGAAAGCATCTCGTCTTCCCCTTTCCCAGTAAATTTCGTGAGAAAGTTTTCTGCACTTACTGCTTCCAATTTTTTGTTACCCATTCTCTTCTCAAAATCTTTAAGCTTAAATTTTGTACCCTTCGATACATTCTGAAATTGTGCTTCTTTAATGTTATCATTGAAGTCCTAACCATCCAATCCAGTGTTATTTTTTTCAGGCCTCATTATCTTTAACTTCCATTTAATTTTTTTTTATGACTCCCCTATTCCTGCCTCTCTAATTGTACCTTCTCTGTCTTGTGTGTATGTTTGCGGGGGTGGTGGTGGTGTAATAGAGAACTTTTTAATACTATTTGAAACCTTTTAATGTTGGCATTGAAAGTATCACAGAATCTCAGGACTTAAAACAGACTTCAAAATTCTTCTAGTCCTACTGATACATATCCTTTCTATTAAGTATCTCAAAATGATCATCAAACCATTTATTCAAGACTGCTATTAAGGGAGAACTCTACTGTGTCCCAAGGAAGTTCATTCCACTTTTGCATAGCTCTTATTCTAAGGAGGGTTTGGATTCTTCCTTCCTTCCTTCCTTCCTTCCTTCCTTCCTTCCTTCCTTCCTTCCTTCCTTCCTTCCTTCCTTCCTTCCTTCCTTCCTTCCTTCCTTCCTTCCTTCCTTCCTTCCTTCCTTCCTCCCTCCCTCCCTCCCTCCCTCCCTCCCTCCCTTCTTTCCTTTCTCTTTCTTTGGTTTATTTTATTTTTCTTCCCTGTTCCCTCTAGTCATTACTGACCTCTTCTACTTTGGAACTCTATAGTTCTATGTTTTATATTTCTCTCATGTATTTATTAATATTGTATATGTTGTCTTATTCCCTTCTGGTTATATATATATATATATATATATGTTCTTTGAGGGCAGGAAATGCGTTATTTAGGTTTTTATCCCTTTCAATACCTGGAAAAGAGCATAGTCTTAGTAAATGGTGATAGTATAAAAATATCTTATATTTAATTTTAAAAGGGAACTTAGAGCCTGAGTTCCCTCCCCTCCCACCCCAGTATTTCAGATGAGGACAAAGATAGATAAGTGACTTGCCCAGGTTTATATAGCTGGTAAGGATCGAAGTCAGGCTATAAGTCCTGGTGACGACAGTTGATCCTATCAGTCCATAAATTTTACTTCCCTTAGTCTTTCTTTATGATAAATCCCTTATATTCTGGGATTCAAGAAGCATATATATAGGCTTCCCTTCCCCACTATCTTCCCCCCTCCCGCAGCTTCAGCCCTCAGAAACACTTTATTCTTTAGATGAATTATTAGTTGACTTCATACCAGCACTACCTTCATTAAAGAGCCTTATTTAAGAGTGTGCATTATGCCTGGTAAGGAACTCAACCCTGGTCCCATCTTGTGGATTCTTGTTATTTTCCATTTCATTATAGAAAAACGAAGTGAGAAAAAGTTTTACAGCACCTCTGTGTATCGACAAGAGGTTTCATAAAACCCGTGACTGCCTCCTTCCCATCAGCAAAAGTTTACCACAACAACCAAAATCCCATAGTTATTTCTTGCAGCTAATTTATATCTTTTTTTTTTCCTCAGTGCTCAGCTAAGATTCAATCACTTCTTTGCTAAGCTCCATGGTTTTAGAGCCTACCTTGGGCCAACCTCTTTCTGAAAGGGCCAACAACATCTTTTCCCTCTGAATACTTGCACTTCCATGTGACCTTAAAAGAATGGTTTCATGATGTAGTTATAGAGTGGTTTCCTCGCAGAGATCAAAACCAATTCCTCTCCGAGTGGTTTGATTAAAACAACTTAGAGAGCAAGTAATTACTCTCAGTAAAGCAAGAATAAAGTACTTCCAAAGTTAATAACATCCGACTTGGGAACATCTTATACATGTAAAAGCCCAGTCAGTGCTTCTGCTTCTCCCGTCCTCTCAGAGACTTGTCCAACACAGACGGTAACTAAGGAGTCCTAGGTATGGTGCCACCTTTAATATTGCTTGGAGGACTAATAACACTTTTAGGTTTCTTCCTTTGTTTCCCCTTAGAGCATCCAGAGCAGTCTTTGCTTCCCACTCCCCTTTGTCCTTCATAAATCACTTCTAAGTCCAATGATTAAAATGCAGAGGTCAGACAAAAATCCAGTACTGGAATATTGGCACACGCTAAGGATGATGTCATAAAGCTTCAGATGAAACAGATTTAAAAACAACAACAGCAATTGTGTCATCTCTGACTCTACAATTCTGACTCCCAGTTATTGTTCTGATGATACTTAACTCAATCACAGCTCTGAATGAAATGATGCTTGAAGCTCCTTCCTCACTAGTTGCATCATAGGCAGTTAGGAGCTTCACAATGGCAAGACAGAATCGCTAATGTGACTTCAGCCATTCACTGAATATATGAATCAATTGTGTTTGCTTTAAAATATGCCGAGCGATAGAATTATCTTATTTATTAAAATGGCTGTCTTCTTTGTATTTATGTGTGAGCATGTTTCTGTGTTTCTGCATATTGGTACATGAATATAATTTTTCTTACTTGTAATTCTATTATGAAGAATAATAATTTGCTAACATTAAATATCCCTGAGAATTAACATTTTGTGAAACTGAAGAATGGTGATAAATATCTGTTAAAAATATAAAGTGGCATTCCAACATAACCAGGGTTTCTACAGTTCAGACCTGTTTTCTCTTAATGATATGCTCTAATACAATAAACTAAGGAGACCTTAGATGGATATTCTTAGTTAATTAAAAGAACTGCAAATATGTCGCTAATTAGTTACGTTTCTTTACTTTTTCCCCTACTTACCTAATTACCCCAAGGTATTTTTAGTCAAATATAAAATATTTGTTCTCCAATAAATATAAGAGTATTTCTGTAACCCCTGATAATTAACAGAATGCAACTTCTTCTGTAAGATCAGGAAAACAAAACAAAACAAAACAAAAAATCCAAAAAGACAATTCTTGTTTTCCAGTGAAAGTATTCTACCTCTATTTTCTATAATTGAAAACCAGTGCTTTTAACTCTACAACTATGGATTTATTCTTACTTTTTTTTTAAATCACCTGCTGGAGAAACTTCATTTTAGGTGAATTGCTGAGTTTAATGAGGCCTGTCTTAAGCCAATTTTCTACCTGGGTTGAGAAAATCAGAGAGGATCATGTGTGTGGAGCAAAGTTAGAGTGACCCAAGTTGAACTGTCTAGAGCCAATCTAAAGCAGTTTTTAAATTTAACTTTACATTGGGAGAACATCCCCTGAGGCTGTTTTCTTTCCTTTATGAAAGGAAAGCACAGTAGCACCCCTTCCAATGGCATTTAAGAAACATTCCTTTCACTTTGACATTTAAAATGATCGAAAATTATTTAGATATATTTCAGTTTTCTAAAAGATCACAGTTCAGGTGGGTTAAAATAAGCAATCAGCATGCATTGAGCGTCATAAGTGCTATGAAAACAACCAAGGACATTAGCACTTTTCACTTCGGAAAATTAAAACACCTCATGGACCTTAATAAGTGAGTGATCATAATACTTTATGAAGTGATTAAGTGGCACTTGTTACTTTCTGAAGCTTAGCCAAATGAGTTAAACCTCTAATCTTCCTCCTTTGTCATTTTCTGCTTATTTTTAACATTTGGAAGTCTTGATATCTTATATCCTCTTCCAAATAAAACACTTAGCCTTTCCTCTTTCTGTATGTGTGTGTGTATATATATATATATATATATATATATATATATATATATATATATATATATATACACACATATATATACACATATATATATATATGCATATATTTGGGGGAAGAAGAGGGAAAAAGGAGAAGCAGGTCACAGCTATATCCATTTTTTCAGAAATATGTTTTATGTGATTGAGCCAGTTGTTTTTCTTGATATAATCATGGATTTAAAATGGACCCTTAACATGTTTTACTACCAGTGTGACCAAGAGCAAGTCACTTGATAGTTTTCATACCCACTTTGATTATCTGTAAAACCAACTTGAGTCCAATGATTTCTGGTTCTTTTCCAGCTCCCTTCTCTATAGTTCCCTGAGTTGTGAATTCTATACACACAAATGTCTTCTAGGTTTCTCAGTCATCTTAGTCAGGAAAGGTGAGAATGCCTCATTTCCTAAAAATAAATACTGGAATCCATTTTAATTCAAACAAGTGAAATTATACACAATCTAGTAGTGTTATTCAAGAAAGAACAGAAATTCTTTGTGCACGCTGATTTCTTTTTTGAGAGGAAGAGAGGTGGTGGTGAGGCAGTTGGGGTTAAATGACTTGCCCAAAATCACATAGATAGTGTCAAGTGTCTGAAGCTGGGTTTGACCTCAGGTCCTCCTGACCCTCGGGCTGGTGTTCTATCCACTATGCCACCTAGCTGCCCCATTCACATTGATTTCAAAACAGTAGCATAGGGCCACCAAGGTAAAAACCTTTAGGTAAAAGCCATTTTCCAGGACATGTGTGATTAGAAAAGGAGAAAGATTACCAGTCATTTAAAGGGGGGGGCATAGATGGATAGTCAATGGTCTCTTAAATATTAAGAAAACCAGAGGGAGAACCTCTAACACATTGAGCACCTGATATATGGAGAATTTCCTGAAATATAAAGAGAATTACACCAGATGAGGTGTGGGATTGGACTGTGTCCTGTGCAAATGGAAGAGATACCACATAATAAGATCACAACTTTAATGAAGTATGACAGTTAAACATTTTCAAGTGGAATGTACTGTGTCATTTGTCAAAGATATTCTTGAAAAGCCTCTTGTCCAGGGTTACAGGTCAGACTAGATGATTGCTTCAGCCCTTTCCATTGCTAGGATGCAATGATTCTATAATTCAGGAATACATTTAATTCAATAAATGTTTTAAAAATTGCCTACTGTGTTCAGAATATTGTACTACATTCTAGGGAGGTAAATTTTAGATACAACACATTCCTTTCATGAAACTAAGATTAGCTTTAATAATAGTCTAACCTTGACTTGTTCCTATGAGGCAGATTTATAAAATATATTCTGTATTCATTGTAATTGTGCATTTCGAAATGGTTTGTGCTTATTCCTCCAGTTAGAGAACATAATTCTCTAACAAAAACTGAGGTCTAACCTCTCAGCCCTGCACAGCTACTTTCCTTTGTGTCTCCAATTGCAGCTTCATACTTCAAACCAAGAGATACCCAACAAAACAAGAATAGTTTAGCCGCAGTTCTTTATTAAATCCAGAAAATGAATTCCTTAATAGAATAAATTTTTTAAAACTCATTTAAGTGGAAGTAAGGCCAGAAAAGGGTAGGGCCTGCCCATTGATTCTTTTGACTAGCTTATTTCTCTCAGTCTACTCAGCTATCAGAGTGAGCGCCAATCACAAAAACACACTCAAACGTCTCGCTTAGCTTGACCCTATCTGTGATCTTGAGGAAGGCAACTGCAGATGTGGCAGACATTGACATTTACAGCCATGGGCCTGTTGCTGCAATGCTTCCACCTTGTTTCCTTTCTTCCTTGAGAGTCTCCCAAACTATTTAGCAAGCATGAAAATGTCCACATGCCTCTTTCCCCCCGGGGGGGTTTCACTTTAGGCCTTAGTTCTTCTTATACCAAGCTGAGAAGAGCTACAAAGCCCAGAGGTTTTGTAACCAGCCAATCCCTTAACAGAGGTATGCTTCTCAGGATTAAAATGAGATAATGATAAAGGGATAAATTGAGGTAAGATAAGTATAACACCACAAACCTTGATGCCATATATAAATGTTAGATATTACTTTGGCTATTGCTATCCCTTCTCCTTGAAAAAGAAAGTATTCAGTTTTATTTTCAATTACAGGTGCCATATTTTTTTCTAAATATAAATTTATTTATTTAACTTTTTGCATTCATTTTCACAAAATTTTGGGTTCCAAATTCTCTCCCCTTTTATCCCCTTCCCCCACCCCAATACACCGAGCATTCTAATTTTCCCTATCACAAATCTGCCCTCTCTTCTATCATTCCTTCCTTCTCTTGTCCCCATCTTCTCTTATGTCCTGTAGGGCCAGATGACTTTCTATTCCCCATTAACTGTATTTCTTATTTCCTAGTAGCAACAACAATACTCAACAGTTATTCCTAAAACTTTGAGTTCCAAATTCTCCCCATCCCTCCCTCCCCACCTGTTGCCCTTTGGGAAGGCAGGCAATTCATGTAAGCCATATCTGTGTAGTTTTGCAAATGATTTCGATAACAGTCATGTTATGTAAGACTAACTGTATTTCCCTCCATCCTATTCTGCCCCCCCATTGTTTCTATTCTGTCTTTTGATCCTGTCCCTCCCCAAGTGTTGACTTCAAATTGCTCCCTTCTCCCATTGCCCTCCCTTCCATCATCCCTCCCTCCCTGCTTATCTCCTTCTCCCCCACTTTCCTGTACTGTAAGATAGGTTTTCATACCAAAATGAATGTGCATTTTATTCCTTCCTTTAGTCAAATGTGATGAGGGTAAACTTCATGTTTTTTTTCTCAGCTCTGCTCTTTTTCCCTCCACTAAAAAGTCTCCTGCTTGCCTCTTGAATGAGATATAATTTACCCCATTCCATTTCACCCTCTCTCCTCCCACTACATTTCTCTCTCACCATTTACCTTAATTTCTTTTAAGATATGGTCCCATCCTATTCAATTCACTCTGTGCTGTCTCTGTATGTGCATGCATATGTGTGTGTGCGTGTGTACGTTTGTATGTGGTCCCACCAACTACCCAGATACTGAAAAGTTTTGAGTTACAAATATTGTCTTTCCATGTAGAAATGTAAACAGTTCACCTTTGGTAAGTCCCTTATGACTTCTCTTTGCTGTTTACTTTTTCATGCTTCTTCTCATTCTTGTGTTCGAAAGTCAAATTTTCTTTTCAGCTCTGGTCTTTTCATGAAGAATGCTTGAAAGTCCTCTGTTTCATTGAAAGACCATATTTTCCCCTGAAGTATTATACTCAGTTTAGCTGGGTAGGTGATTCTTGGTTTGAGTCCTAGTTCCTTTGACTTCTGGAATATCCTATTCCACGCCCTTCGATCCCTTAATGTAGAAGCTGCTAGACCTTGTGTTATCCTGATTGTGTTTCCACAATACTGGAATTGTTTCTTTCTAGCTGCTTGCAATATTTTCTCCTTGACCTGGGAACTCTGGAATTTGGCCACAATGTTCCTAGGAGTTTCTCTTTTTGGATCTCTTTCAGGTGGTGATCGGTGGATTCCTTCAATACTTATTTTGCCCTCTGGTTTTAGAATCTCAGGGCAGTTTTCCTTGATAATTTCATGAAAGATAATGTCTAGGCTCTTTTTTTGATCATGGCTTTCAGGTAGTCCCATAAGTTTTAAATTGTCTCTCCTGGATCTATTTTCCAGGTCAGTTGTTTTTTCCCATGAGATGTTTCACATTCTCTTCCATGTTTTCATTCTTTTGGTTTTCTTTTATGATTTCTTGGTTTCTCAGAAAGTCATTAGACTCTATCTGTTCCATTCTAATCTTGAGAGAACTATTTTCTTCAGTGAGCTTTTGAACCTCTTTTTCCATTTGGCTAATTTTGCTTTTGAAAGCATTCTTCTCCTAATTGGCTTTTTGAACCTCTTTTGCCAATTGAGTTAGCCTATTTTTCAAGGTGTTATTTTCTTCAGCATTTTTTGGGTCTCCTTTACCAAGGTATTGACCCGTTTTTCATGCTTTTCTTGCATCTCTCTCATTTTTCTCCCCAGTTTTTCCTCCACCTGTCTACCTTGATTTTCAAAATCCTTTTTGAGCTCTTCTATGGCCTGAGCCCACCAGACATCCACCTCGGATGTCTGGGATAGAGAGGCCCCGACCTCCACGTCTTACCCTGATGGCAGCAAGTATTGTACTTCCTCATCAGAAATGAAAGGAAGAAGGAACATCTCTTCCCCAAGAAAGTAGCTCTCTATGGTCTTATTTTGCTTCCTTTTTCTGGGCATTTTCCCAGCCAGTTATTGACTTCTGAGATTCCTCTCCACCCCCACCTAGATCTGCCCAGTTAGTGCTTGGGGTCTAAGATTCAAATGCTGCTTCCCAGCCTTAGGACTTTCCGCAGCAGAGCGGCTGCTATTCAATGTGAATTTAAGTTCTAGTGCTCAGGTGGGGGCGGGGCCGCCTTCCAGGCTCAGTTCCCTCAGGGGCTTTATGCAGAGACCTTTGGTAATTGAGCTCCTGGCTGTCCCAGGCCACTGCTGCCTCTGCCGCTGCCTCTGCCGCTGCCTCCCGAGGGGGCCTGAGCCACGGAGACACCCTGCTCCCCTTTCGGCCAACCCAGAAGTCTCTCTCACGGACTTGTAGCACCTGTGGGTGGAGGGACCTTCACGGCCAAGGGAGATTCCGTCCCTGAAGCCTGCTCAGATCTGCTCCTCTGGGGCCGCGTGGCCAGGGCAGCTCAGGGGTGGACTCCGCTGTCTGGAGTGCGACGGACCCCTGTCAACGGCTTTCCAGGGCTCTCTGGAATGGAAATCTCTTCCACTGCGTTGGTGTGCAGCTTGCATCACTCCAGAATTTGTGGGGAGTTCTTTTTACAGGAAATTTATGGGCTGTGGATTCGGACCTAGCATACGTGAGTCTTTCTACTCTGCCATCTTGGCTCCTCCCCAGGTACCATATTTTAAGAAGAACATTGATGAACTGGAGAAATCTGAAGATCTCAACCAGGATGTTGAGGTCCTTCAAGAACATTATATCAGAAAGAAATGGAAGAATGAGGATTGTTTGCCTGGGGAACAGAAGCCTTAGGGAGTTCATAATAGCGGCCTTCAGTTATTTCTGGGATCTTTGTGTAGTAGGCAAAATAGACACATTCTCCTTGGCCCTAGAGAGCAGAACTATTTACTATAGGAGTAATGGGTAGGAGCTGGGTAGAGACAAGTTTCTGCTCAATGAAAGTATATTGATAAAGTGAATTCTCATCTTATGTATATAGTGATGAGAATGAATCATTATGGTCCAGATTCTTCCAGGTTAAGGGATCTTAACTCAAGGGGGATCTCACCCCCTAATTTATTTCAAGGGGTTAAGGAATTTGGATGGAAAATATGTATGTGTGTATATGTGTGTGTATCTTTATTTTCACTAACTTCTACCTGAAAGTTAGCATTTCCTTCAGCTATTTGAATCCATTCTTACTTAGAGGTAAATGTATAGATATTGCCAAAGGGGCTCATAACAGATCAGTTGTTTGCCTGTAAGATTTCATGCCTCTGTCATAATTTGACTCAAACCTGGCTCCCACACTGGAATTTTGGAGAGATGTCCAAATAAAATGTTGACTCCATATCTCTATTAATATTCTTATCTCTACCCTTGTTTTGTGTGACTCCCAAGGAAAATACACTCACTTTATAGTTTAGATACATTTACTGCAAGAAATAGAAAAATAATGGAACATAGTATTGCTGCTAGGCTCAGAAATGGCTAACTTTACTGGAATACCCTTTTGGGAATCTCAATACCATACTGCAGTTCAGACCCAGGTAAAACCAGAGAAATGTGAAGACTCGTTCTACCTCTCTGGGTGGATGCAACCTAAGCAAAAACTTCCTAACAATTAGAGCTGGTGAAAAGTGGAATGGACTGCTTTGGGAAGCATTAGTTTCCCCTTTTGAAGTGGAGGCTTGATGTAGAGAGTATCTCTTCTCCAGATGCCGTTTGAGCTAATTAACCTCTGAGGTACCTTCTAGCTCGGAGATACTGTGATGCTGCCAGTCAGAGGAACTTGAATTTGATTGGGTAGTGGTGGAATGAAGCACAACTAGGAAGAAGGGGAAGGTTTCAATAGAAGTTCATCTCTTCCTTTGATATAAACAATACCAAGGCCAGTAGGTAGTCCATGTAACTGCTCACTTCCAAAATATGACAGCTTGTATTACGGTCATCTGGCAGCAGATTTCTATCCTCCATTGAACAGAAAGGCGGGACCTCAGGAGTCAGTGAACTATGTAGGAACTTAGCCATAGAAACTGAACTTTGAAAGTAGCAGGACAGAGAGAAAATCAAGGTCTATGATTTAGAAAAGGAACATTTGGCAGAACCATTGACACAAAAATCCCACTAGCACTGTTTACCCAGCTTTGTTTCAAGTTCACATCATGTGCTGAACTAGATGATTTTCCTCTATTCCAATACATAAAAAAATTTTCTTTACCTCAGGGTCTCACATTCATTAGGCTGAATCAGATTCAGCTCCATGATTCACTTTTGACCTAAACTGCTTTAATACACAAGCATCAAAATATCTTGTGTGTGTAGCACTATAGGACAGCATATAAAACTGTAATAAATGTGTTCTATTTACTCCACATACATGCATACATATATTAACATGTATAGGGGACACACAATGTATATACAGAATGTAACTGAGATTTGATACTCAAATTAGTCATTTTATTAGGGCTGGATACATCAGAGTCATCCACATGGCTGTTCATTCTTTTCAGCTTATGGTAACTTGAAATAGCAGGGAGGATTTACAGGAACCAGCAAGGTTACATAAAGTTCTAAAACTTTATTTTCTAGGCTCTTACTATGTCAGCTGTCAGTCGATTATTATTTATTAATCTTATTTTTGTTTCAGAAGTCCATATAAAATAAATAAAAGTAGATATTTCTATGGAAATAATAATGTATTATAAGCTTCTGCAGATCTGAAAAACTCATTAGTACTTTAATATGTTAGTACCTATTTTAAAATGGATTTGTAATATCATTAGCATAGAAAACTGCTGATGAAGAAACTCTCTCTACTAATACAGGTCAGGATTTTGTCTGTACCTTACAGTAGCCTAGTTTTAGAGATTTTTCCCAGAGTCACTAATTTAGTATGTATAAGAGATTAAACTTGTCTTTGGGTCTTCCTGACTGAGTTTAGTTCATTAGCCACTATACCATGCTGCCTTGCCAAGAAAACTCAATCATACAATGCTAAGAAAATGAGAAATTCCTGGTCTTTCAGCTGAAGAGATCTTTGGTTATCTGTATAATGAATGAGTAGGGGATGCTGTTGATCAATAGATTTCGCCCCAACCTAGTTGATGTAATACTAGGAGATAAAGGGCAAGAATCAGAGGCAACAAGGTATCAAGGTTTTAAATGAACTATAAATAAAAACTTTTGCTTTTTGATTCCTTCATCAGTTATGAAGTTCTTTAATCAAAACTAATAGAATTACGTTACAACTAGCCATTGGCTAGGAAAGTATCAACCACACACCAATGGATCAATTGGTTTAAAATCAATTTAAAAATCAAAATAATATATGTATTTAAAAATACATATTTTATGTACATATGCAAATATATGTAAATACAATTTAAAAATCAGAATAAATATGTATTATGTATACATAGAGCCACATATGTATACACACATATAGATACATATGTATATGTGTATATGTATTTCAGTGTATGTGTAGTTGTATCTTTCTGCATCACCTTTCTTCTATATTAGACCTGCCCAAATTTTAAAATAACTGTCTATTCTCACTTGGGTATTCTTATTTGCAAATGAGCAGAATATTTCTAACCAAATCTAACTTTGCTGTCATTTCTGGTCACATTTTAATGTGTCTATGTTTTCGTGGAATTGGTCAATTTGAAAAAGAAGCCTAGTTTCTTCTGTAAACTTCTCAAATGTTCTATTAATGGATGTATGGTATATTGATAGGGCCCTTTTTGTCACTTTTGTTGGAAAGAGTGAGAAATATAGAGGGATTAAGAAAACATATTCAAAGAGCCTAGATAAATAGATATATTTTGAAGGTTCAGAATTAATACACAAGGATAAAGAAGCAAAGTGAGAGTTATACTTCAAGGAACTAACAGTCTAAAAAAATGCTTCAAATTGGGCTTGCATAATGATTTGTTGATTTGTATAAAATGATACCTCAGAAGCCTAAGTTAACAAAGTTTTGTAATGCATAAATGTAAAGGTAAAATTGTATTTGTAGTTCGGCACAGATGGACAGGATAATACAGTATAGATGTTTAGAAATTACTTGGATGACTAGATTCATTCAACAATAGATGGTAGCAATGAGATTAATATAAAGACGAAAGAAGACACTTATATGAAGATAATTAATTTATATTTAAATTAAGTAATTATTGAGGACTTCTGGCTAATAGAGGTTTATGTTAGAAGCTAGACAACCCCCAAAATACTCCAATTAAATACCTTAAAATTAAATTTAAAAAATCCCGATGCTATTTCTAAGGAAGAAATCATGACAGGAAACCAACTTTAGCAATAAGACCTCAGGACTGGAAAAGAGCTTTTTGTAGAAGAACAACCCAGGCCATGAGAAGTAATAGTTCCTTACCACTAGTGGAAGAGAGATTCCTCCTCATCAAGATTCAAGGAAGTGTTGTCTCTCAAGGACCAGATTCAGCTTCCCTGGCTTGTCCACTTTGCTACCAAGATTCCCACAGAAGTATTTCCTATTTTGGCTTGGATTACCTCATCAATTCCTTACTACATATAGGAAAGCCAGGTACTTTAGGGAAATATTTTGTCAGTTTCTGTTTGGCTATTTTAAGATTGTAAACAATGATTCATTATATTAGCATTTTAATTAACTTGGCTGGTCAAAATGGTCCAATAGAACTTCTGACTGTACTTTTTAATTGATGTGAGTCCTTAAAGAATCTAAAGAGCCAGAATGATCTTGGGATATAGTCATAGCTTGTCTCCACGCTGATCTTCTAAACTTAGAAAGTCTTCTTTCCATTTTCTGTGTGAGTAGTGAAGGGGATAAGGTGGAGGGGAGGGAGGAGGAGACACATTTAATTGTACTTCGGAGGTCAGGGAAATAGAATAGAAATAATTTTTGAATAATCACATACAATGTACATGTTGTTAAGTACCTCTCAGTTAGGAGACCTGGATCAACTAAAAAATATTGCTCAGGAAAAGAAAACTTTCCGGTGACCAGCAGGCTAGTAATTTTGCTACATATCAGTGACAATAATGATTATCACTTTGAAGAAATGATAATCCATTGATAAGTTGAAGGAAACAGTACAGACTTAGCCATCAAAAACATGGATTCTGCAAAATGTTTGATATAAGAATATCAATAAAATATAAGAATTACTACATTATAGTTCTATATAGAGCCTAGCATTTGGGGTAAGCAATTGTTTGTTAGAAGTAGCAAATCCCAAAGTCATTTTCAATCTATCCATAAAGTTCAAAGTTAAGGATAACTAATGATGTTTGAAAGGTCTGATTATTAAAGACTAATTAGCATAGCTGAAGACAGAATAGTTTTCTTTTTCTTTGTCTTTTTGATTTTTCTAAGCTTTCTTTTCTTAAACATTATTTTATTATTTTTTGTTTACAACATTCACTTCCACAAAATTTTGAGTTTCAGATTTTCTTCCTATCTCTCCACTCTGCCCTCCCCAAGACCTCTTGCATAACAATTACCCCTTCCCCCAATCTGCCGTCCTTTCTGTCACACCTCTGCCTTCTTTGATGCCCTTCCCCTCTATTTTGTTGTAGGGAAAGATAGATTTTCATACCACATTGCTGGTATATCTTATTTCCCAGTTGTATGTAAAAAAACAATTTTTAGCATTTATTTTTAAAAGTTTAGTTCCATCTTCTCTCCCTTCCTCCCTCCTCATCCATCCCTACTGAGAAGGCAAGCAGTTCAATATAGGTATATGTGTGTAGTTATGTAAAACACTTCCATAACAGCCATGTTGTGAAAGACTTACTATATTTCCCTCTACCTGTCCTGCCCCCTCATTTATTCTGTTCTTTCTTTTGATCCTGTCCTTTCTCAAAAATGTTTACTTTGAATTATTCCCTCCTCCCATTTGTTCTCCTTTCTATCATCTTCCCCTCTACCTATCCTCTTCCCCCCAACTTCCTGTAGTGTAAGATAGATTTTCATACCAAATTGATTGTGCATATTATTCCCTCCTTAAGTCAAATCTGATAAGAGTAGGATCCACTCTTTCCCTCTCATCTACTCCCTCCTCTCATCCATTGTAAAAGCTTTTTCTTGCCTCTTTTAAGTGAGAGATAATTTACCCCATTCTATTTCTCCCTTTCTCCTTCTCCGAATATATTCCTCTCTCACTCTTTAATTTTTTTGGATATCATCCCTTCATATACAACTCAACTTGTGTCCTCTGTCTATAAATATATAATCCCTCCAACTACCCTACTACTGAGAAAATTATCAAAAGTTACAAATATTATCTTTCCACGTAGGAATGTCAACAGTTCACCTTTAGTAAGTTCCTTATGATTTCTCTTTCCTGTTTACTTTTTCATGCTTCTCTTGATTCTTGTGTTTGAAAATCACATTTTCTAATCAGCTCTGGTCTTTTCATCAAGAATGCTTGAAAACCCTCTATTTCATTGAATTACCATTTTTTTCTCCTGAAGTATTATATGCAGTTTTGCTGAGTAGGTGGTTCTTGATTTTAATCCTAGTGCCTTTGACCTCTGAAATATCATATTCCAAACCCTTTGATCACTTAATGTAGAAAGCTGCTAGATCTTCTGTTATCCTAATTGTGTTTCCATGATACTTGAATTGTTTGTTTCTGGCTGCTTGTAATATTTTCTCCTTAATCTGGGAACTATGAAATTTGGCTACGATATTCCTAGGAATTATCATTTTGAAATCTCTTTCAGGAGGTGATTGGTGAATTCTTTCAAGATCTATTTTACCCTCAGGGTAAAATTTTACTTTAGGGAAATTTTCCTTGATGATTTCATGGAAGATGATGTCTAGGCTCTTTTTCTGATCATGGTTTTCAGGTAGTCTCATAATTTTTAAATTGTTTCTCCTGGGTCTTTTTTTCAGGTCAATTGATTTTCTAGTGAGTTATTTCACATTATCTGCTATTTTCTCATTCCTTGATTTTTCTTGTGTTTTCATAATTTCTTGATTTTTCATAAAGTCATTAGCTTCCATCTGTTCTATTCTAATCTTTAAGGAATTATTTGCTTCAGTGAGCTTTTGGCCCTTCTTTTCTATCTGGCCAATTGTGCTTTTTAAGGCATTCTTCCCCTCATTGGCTTTTTGCGTATCTTTTGCCATTTGGGTTAGTCTATTTTTAAGGTGTTATTTTCTTCATCATTTTTGGATTCCCTTTAGCAAGCAGTTGACTCATTTTTCATGATTTTCTTGCATCACTAAATTCTCTTCTCAATTTTGCTCCACTTCTCTTGCTTGATTTTCAAAATCCTTTTTGAGCTCTTCCATGGCCTGAGACCAATTCATATTTTTCTTGGAGGCTTTAGATGCAGGAGTTTTGACTTTTTTGTCTTCTTTTTGTATATTTTGGTCTTCCTTGTCACCAAAGTAAGATTCGAAAGTCTGATTTTTTTTCTGGTTTTTGCTCATTTCCCCAGCTGTTTGACTTTTTAGCTCTTTATCAAGGTAGTTCTCAGCTTCCAGTGGAGATCAGGATGTGTACTATCACCTGTTTGATCCCTCCACAATTTGTGGGCCTGTAGCTTCTGAAAATACTGCTGTGGCTACTGTGAGCTCCTCCACCCCTCCCTCACCCTAGAGCTGGGGCCAGACCACTTCATTCTCTCATAGGGATCCAATAGTTTTTTTTTTTTTCCTACTGATCTTTCAGTTTGTCCTTGGTGTTTTGGATTTGTGAAGCCTGGAAACAAACACAGGTGCCAGAGACTCAGGTCTGCCCCCACTCCCAGCCTAGGCCTGCTCAGGTCCTGTTTGTGTTGGTACAATGCACACTGGACTGCATTCTGTTCCCAGCTTGGTGTGATAGACACATCCTTTTGAGCTTCCAGGCTGTCTGGGCTGGAGATTTGCTTCACTCCATCATTCTGTGGGTTCTGCAACTTCAGAAGTTGAATAATTGTTTACTGTTATTTGGCTGGGTTTGGGGAGAGCTCAAGAAGTCCCTACTTCTACTCTGCCATTTTGCCTGTGCCCCCTCATACAAGCTTTCTTGCAATGAAAATTTATTGTTAGAAAATTTGAATCCTCTCATGTTCTGCTATGCACATGACATGCTTTTTTTCTTTTTGACTTGGTATTTAAGTTCCAATATGCAAGTTTATTAGATGCTTTTGGGTTTTTTTCTTTATCCTGTTATTTGTTTTCTGGCATTTGAGTCTGCCATGGCTTCTACTCTCAACAGAACAGTTTTCAAAGACTCTCCTTTATGTGTTTATATTCTTAAACTTTTCCCCTTGGATAAACAGTAGTACTAATTAAAACTAATTAATTTAATCAAGTCTCTACTGTGGAACTCAAGGTCCCAAGAGAATACTTAACTATATTAAGTATATGGAGCTGCATTTTTTTTGCACAGATTCCTTTTCTTATGTTGAATAAGAACTCACAAAAAAATCCTTTAACTGAGACGTACTAGAAAAAAGACATTCTGAGACAAACTAATGGTTATAGGACTGTGGAATTCATTGTTGAGAAGGACATCAGAAATTATTTATTCCAACTCCTAATTTTACTGGTAAAGTGAGATTAAGTGATAAAGTGAATTGCTGTAGGTCATGCATCTAATAAACATGGGAGCAAGGATTACAATTCAGGCTGTCTGATTTCAGATTCTGTACTGTGTTCTGGAGCAAATGGGGGAATATTGAGGCAGTGAAAATCATTAGTGGAGGAGGGAGAGCTTGCTTTGAGCAAAGTATTGCCCTTTCTTCTACCATTCTATCCCTGAATAAGCATATAAATCTCCTTTAGATTCTCTAAAGGCTTTCCCTGCTTGTTACTACAGAGAAATATAGAAAAGCTTAAAATAAATTTAAAAAGAAAAAAAAATTACCTAACACATTCACCTATAAAATAGAGGGGCTTGAATATGACCTCAGAAATCCCTTCCAGTTTTAAATCCTATGAACCCTGTGCTCCTGTTGTCTGTAAATCTTAGAATTGGTCTAATCTGCCTTGTAAATTTGCAAGGAACCAGGCCTAAATTATTCTAAGCAATTAATTGACTCTAACTTTGCTTCCTTTAATTTGTCTCCCCACAGTAAATTGCTTACATATGGTTTGCCAGTCTGAAGTTTCACATTTTTAGTTCTTAGCTGATTTGATATGGTAAGAGCACTAAGGTTCTTAGCTCTTCTAGAACTTGTGGCTGCTTTGTTTTTTTTTTTGTTTTTGTTTTTTGTTTTTGTTTTTTTTTTTTTTTAAATCTCTGCATATGGGGCTCTAAGCTTCCATAAAGTACTTGATCTCTAGCCTACAATCATTCATGGCCTCCAAGTTACAAAGTCACAGGAAGGCATGTCAGACATCATCTAATCCAATTTATGTCAGATCTTGCTGCCCCAATATTCCTGAATGAGAACAGGGAAAAAACAAAGGAGAAAGCTTATAATAGAAGTTCTGTCGAAAAGCATAGTATGAGACAAAATAAAAATTATAAGTTTATAGGAGTAAGTGTTAAGGGGAGATCCAGGTTCCAGTGGCGGGGGGGAACCCATTGCTTCTATAGGTTCAGCATTTCATTTTTGAATTTACTTAATTTTAGCAAGTTTTCCTTACAAAAAGTTACCTTCTCTTTAAATTGAACAAGTATAATCCCTCTTCTAGGTGGCACCCCTTTAATCTTTGAAGAAGATACACCTCTTATGTACTCCTTTTGAATTTTCTCCTCAGCACTCTATATATATCCTAAATTCCTTTTATATAGCATGACCTTGGTGCCTTTCACCACTGTGTCATTACCCTAGCCCTACCACCTGTGTACTCTATACTGTCTCCAGCTAATGAATTCTTTTTCCAAAAAGAGTGTATTCTGGAAAATAGTATATTCTGACCAGAACAGTGTTCAAGAAAACTATCCCATCTCTGGTTCTGGATGTTTTGGCTGTCAAATCACAGTACTTACTTTTATTGAGATCGTTGCCATGTAGAGGCCCCATTTCTGTTTGTTTTTATAAAGATGAATGGTTATCTGACTACATCTTTATCTTGATAAAGTTGATTTTTTTAATCCAAGTGTAATAATTGGTATCCATTCCTATTAAATGACATTGCATTAAATTCTACCCAAAATTCAGGCTTTTGGAGATCTTATGTTATTCTGAGTATATTAGCTAACTTGTTACCTCTTGTCCATTTTCACATATGACATGCAGTATCTATTCCTTCATCTCAATCATTGATAAAAATGTTAATTAACACATTACCAAACAGAGATTCCTGCATCCTTCCCCTACATTCCCTCTTCCAATTAAAAATCAAACCATAAATGATTATGTATCAAGTCCATTCAAGCATTTTAAAAAAATACATAATTGTGCTTTCCACTTCACAACTCTCAATAATTCCCCACAAGAATAGCCCAAGAGCCTTTAAAAAATATCTTGGAAAACTTAAGTAACTTCTGTCTTCAGCATCCTCCAGGTATTCCAAAATAGGAAACTCATCAGAAAGAGAAATGAGATTCATCTATTCTGGTCAAGTTTTGGGAAAGCCATACCAGATACCAGTTCTCTGTTATCAGAGCTACTTTTTCTAAATGGTCACTCTTCATCCCTTTAATAAAATGCATTGTAGAACTTTTCTAGCAATGTAAGTCATTTACTGTAATGGGAAAAACTATTTTCTTCCCCCATAAGGGCAGCATTTGCCTTTCTCCAATTTGCAGTACATCTCTCCATTTCTCCATATTCCCTAATCGTCCAAGGATCATTGACAGAGTCAGAGTATTAAATATTAGTGTTTTGTGTGTTTGTTAAGACCCAATATGTATAATTTGAATGGATGCTTCCTTATTATCTCCTGACTTTAATATCTATTAAATTATTCTGTTTGTCTTCCAGTGCACAAATTATTCTCTTGATCAGGGAAAGCAAAAATTGAAAAATCAGAGTTGAGCAGCTGGCCTACTCTCCCTTTAACTCTACTTTCTTATATTCCCAATGCAGTTATAACCTTAGATATCTCTTGTTCATCTTCACTCTCTCTACTGGTCTCAGGTCCTGTGGTACAGTGATGGAAGCAACAGATTAAGAACCAGAGGATCTAGATTCAAAACCCAGCTTTGTCATTTACTACGTATGTAATTTTGGACACAAATTACTTCCCTCTCTATGAATTTCATATTCTTCATTTGTCAAATAAGGGGAGTTGGACCCAGTGACCTTCATTTCAGCTCCAAATCTGTGGTCCTGTAATTATGAGCTTCCATATTTCTGTCACTGTTCTTCCTGGAATTGTGCAACACTACATAAAAAACACATTGACACAGGTCCCTAAAGCCAGTATAGAGAAGAGAAAACATAACTGGGTCTGGAATCAGACCATCCTACTATGCAGTCTACTAATTGTCCATTTCAGTGAGTCATCTTAAGTCTCTTGGCCTCCATTTCCCAATCTGGAAAAGAGGGGTAATTAGACTACACAATTTCTGTGATAGCTTCCAGATCTAAATCCTGGATAGGTTACATTAGCTTTCAGGGTCTTTTCCAGGTCTCTGTTCCTCTATTCAATTAAATTAAACAAACATCTTACAGTATTAAATTCCTACTATGTGTGTCAGGTGTTGCGCTTGGCACTAGGGATAGTAAGACAAAAGCAAAACAGTCCCAACCTTCGAGCATCTTGTGTGTGTTCATCCTTCGTTGCTGAACAAGACCATGCCATCAGAGAAATGATGACATGACTTGCACTTGACTTTGTTTTGAGTGAGGGAGGGCTGTGCAGGTCACCAGCCTCACTTCTCCTCCAGAGCCATCTGAATCCAGTGGCCAGATATTCATCAGAATGACTGGAAATGACCCAGAATGAGGCAGTTGGGTTCAGTGACTTGCCCAAGGTCACACAGCTAGTGAGTGTCAAGTGTCTGAGGTGAGATTTGAATTTGCGTCCTCCTGACTCGTGCACTGGTGCCTTATCCACTGCACCATCTAGCTGCCCGTCTCATTTAATGCTTACAACAGTCCTGGTAGGTAGGTACTCTTTTAATTTCCATTTTACAAATAAAGAAACTAAGTCAGAAATTAACTGACTTGGCCTGTGTCAAACAGTTAGCATATGTCTGAGGGTGGATTTGAACTCAGGGTTTCCTGACACCAAGTCCAAAATTCTGTCCATTGATGATGACATTGTTTCCCCAAATGAAATGAAACCAGATTTTTCTCCCTCATCCTACATCCACTGTTAAAAAGGAACAAATAGAAGTTCCTAGTTTCTGAAAAAATAAAAGCCACCAGGAAACAATGCAATATTGTCATTGTTAATGTATTCTTTCCCACAGTCTTCACAATCAGCCCAGCTAGTCTTATTTGATCAGTCTGGACAACCCTCAGGCCAGTCAGACCAAATATATTCTCTAAGAGAGAGAGATGCTTTGTCTGATGACCTGTCCAGAAACTCAAGTCAGCAGAGGAACCCTGATCTTTGCCCAAAATAAAGATAAAAATTTTCATCCTCATGTTTACCCCAAATGTTCCCAAACAGTCATCGTATTCCTTGATACAACTTATTCCTAAAATATATCAAAATTGGTATCCTGTTTTGTCCATGTCTCAGTTTTTCTTGATCTCTTTTTTTTCTGTTTCTCTTCCTCACCCCCAGCCCCACCCCCATGATCAAATGATGGTTCTTTCAGATGTAATTCATAGACAATGTATATGAAAATCAGCTGGTGCTGCGTATAAATAAGTACTAAATGCCTGCTTTGGATGAGGAGAGTAATGATGGTGTGGGAATGTCCCTTACAGACTTTCTACTATAAAACATAAATATATTTTATATCTATTTTTTATGGCTTCTGATGCTTGAGATTAGGAAGAGCATATGATAAAGCACATTAGGGACAACTGAAGGGCACCGTGAATAGAGTATTGCACCTGAAACGAGGAAGACCTGAGTTCAAATGAGTGACTCTGGGCAAGTCATTTCACATCTGTTTTCCCCAGTTTGCTCATCTGCAAAATGGAGACAACAGTTAGCACCCACCTGCCAGTGTTGTTGTGAATACCAAATGAAATAATAATTGTAAAATGACTGGCAAGTAATAAGTATTTTGTAAAGGTTTAGTTATCATTATTATGTTAAAATAATATATCATAAGTAGATTTTATTCCTTTTTAATGGATGGATTTTTAAATTTAATGAATTATCAGGACAAATAAATGTAACATAATTCAGTTTTTTCCCAGCTTCTATATCAAGACACATCAAAGTCTTGTTATTAACTTGATAGCCTATGCAACAAGTGTTATGCCAAATGAGTTAGCATCTCCATCATTAATAAGTTATATTATTTACTAATAAATCAACCCCGTTGAAATGATCCGAAGGTTTTTTGTTGAATACTCAGAAATTGAGAATGTAAATTAGAATGATAATAAATTAATATAACTTTAAAAGGAAAATTTTCAGTCCAGCTTCAGTGAAGCAGATGGTATCTTAGCTATTTCTTAAGTGAAACTTCAAGTATATCACCATAAGCCACCGTGACCCAGAGGTGATGTTATGGATTGTGATTTTGTCTCAGTGATATATCGATTTCAGAAATGACACAGATCTTGCTTTGATTTTGGCATCCCTTAACCTATAACTTCTTTATAACAAAGATAAATTTTATGGATAGAACATAATACTTTCTGTCTACTGCTGATCTACTGCTTCACTGCTTCACTTCATACCAAACTTAGAAGTAAACAAACAGGTAAAAAAAAAAAAAGTGGCCATTGCCTTGAGCCAAATCCATGTTTTGAATTTAATTGCTAGATATACTAGCTAATCATAGAGAGTGTATGTTTGTAGTAAGCAATAACAGTGAAAGTTTTGATCCAGGCTCTATCTCCCTTTTATTTCCAGGAGGACACAAACAATATACCCTCTTAATGACTGTCAGAGAATGCAACAACCATAGGAAAAAACAAAACAAAAGCACTTCCCTGTGAATTTTTCTAGATGCCAGTGATTTCAGTAAGTAATAGAACATGGCTTCTGTTCTCAGATCAAGTTCTATGAGTGGAAGTCAGATTGTGGTAGGGGTGGAAAACTCTAGACAGGGATAGGGAACCAGTAGCCACATGTGGCCTTCCAGGTCCTTGGTTGTGACCTTTTGACTAAGTCAAAGTTTTACAGAACAAATCCTTTAGAGCCACCCCTTTCCCTCAAAGTAGTCTTGAGGCTGCAGTTTCCCCACCCCTGTGCTAGCATTATATGACCACTGACTGATTGTTTTAGACTGGTATCATTCCTGAATGAGAGCCTTTCTGTTTTATGAAAATTATAAACATTTATACTCCTGAAGGAAATCTAACCAGTAGTTATATAATGCTAGAGTTTTCCTCCCCTATTACACATCTGACTTTCCCCTCATAGAATGAAAGTAGAAGAAACCATGTGCTATTAGTGACTGGCATGTCTCTGTGTGTGTACAAATGTATGTATATAAAGACATATGTGTATATGCATGTGTTTGTACATATACATATATCTGTATAACTGTCTATAAACATATATAAATATGCTTATATAAGTTTTTAAAGATAACTATTACCTTTATTCTAGTAATGTTTTAGATCTTCCTTCTCCTCTTAGATTGTCTTTTGCTTAAGGAAGAAAATTTGCTTCCATGTGTGTAAGAAGATAGAAATATGGTTGATATGGGTTGATTTTATTCATTCAGAATCCTGCAGGAGTGCAATTATATTATAAATATGGTTGATAAAACCATGAAAGTGGTCACCAGACAGCTGAGTTGCATTGGGACAGTACAAAAGAAATTAGTTCTTATTCTAAGCATTAGAAAATTAAACACAATTTTTAATCTGTAGCCATATTTAGATACAGGTAAAATTATGAAAATGGAAAAAAATGAATCATTTCTCCCAAATTAATTTTGCCTGAATCAGCTTTAGGAATATTGTTCATAGGATCATATCATCCTCAATTTAGAGCTGGAAGGAAGATTAAAGGTTTTATAATCCCTTAATGGGAGAACTGAGTGACAGACCAAAGTCACAAAAGGAATTAATAACAGAGATGGGTTTGGACTGTGGTGTGCACTGACTCCAGATTCATTGGGGTTTTTCCCCCTACTGTGTCTCTCTCACTCATTTTCATATATACTCTTTTAACATTACCATACATAAATAAGAATAGTGAAGTAAAGTCAAACAGCCTGGCTTTTAGAACCAGTTCTCCTACTAATTTTGCCAGGTATGACGACATCTCAGGTTTATCATTTGAGAACTGATAGAATGACACTAAGTAATATCTCCATTCCTCTAAATTGCACCATTCTGTAATCTATAATCATATTATTATATAATCTATAATTTTATAAATTATTCTGCAGTAATGTAAAAAATGTTGATATCAGGATCCCAGAAATCATACAGTTGATCTTTAGAGCATATAAGAAAGAAGAAGTGCAATAACACTTATTTTTTAACTATAAGAGTGTGGATAGGGCGTGAACAAAAAAAATTTCTTTGGTATATGGAGCTCCTTGGTGAGGAAATGACTTCTGTCGATGTAGGTCAGCACCTTTTTGCAATTTAGGGTGATTAAGAATTGGCTTGAGTAGTGGTATCACCTACCACCAACTCTGATCTTGAGCATCTCCTCTAAGTGATACTGTGGGCACATGTTGACTTACAAAACTACAAATTAGCATTATGTTATATTGTATTTTTATTTAATTAATTAAACAATTCCCTGTTACATTTTAATCTAATTCAGATTAAATCTAACTCCCCTGGGAGTTTTGTGGGCTGTCTAATATCCATAAGGCCTTGAGTTTGACAGTTCTAGCACTAAGAAGTTAATTGATGTTTCCAGTGTTATACAACCAATGTGTGTCAGAAATAGGATTTGAACTCATGTCCTACTATGCTTATTTTCATTATATAGATATTAAATAGATTAGAGAGACAATATCAGAAAACCCAGGATTGAAATTGGGAGTCAATCACCAAGCATTAATTAAATGCCTGATTTTTGTGTAATGCCTTCTGTGGATAGATACAAAGACAAAGCAAAAGAGTTTCCATTCCAGTGGAGTAGAGAGAACATGTCCATGTACAAAAAAACACATAAAATTCACATAAGAGATAGCCTGGAATTGAGGAGAGACACGACCAGCTAGAGCGACTCAGAAAGACTCTGAGCTGAGTTTTAAAGGAGATCAGAAATTCTGTGGTGAGAAGTAGAGGGGAGCAGACAGAGCATTCCATGCAATGAAGACAAACACTCCAAGAATTTAGACCTGCTAACTCCATTGTCTTCATGTGATTTTACTACAAGGTTCCTAAGACCTCTTTACTTTATCACGACAACATTTTTTCCCAATGAAGCAAAAGAAACATTTGTCTATTTAATGAGATTATTTAGTTCATATGATTTCTTTGTTACCAGGTGTCTTCCAACATGTTTTCCTGTTTCTGATTTACATCATGTGTAATGGACTTCTACTGTATGTAAAAGGGTCTATCATGATTTAAGACACTGTTATCACACAGTACAGACTTGGGGCTTCATATTCTTCATCTCTATTTCAGTAATGAAAGCACCCAATGAAATTGGCTTTGAAATGATGGAAAGTCAAATTAAATTACATTGCTTTTTGTGTTCAGGAAGCTTAAAAAATAAATCAAAACTATGATTACCTTGAAAGTTGTCGTTCACACAGGATTTTCATGACCCCTAGCTTTTTTTTTTAATGCTGAAAAGACCTGTGGAGAAGTAGAGAAAATGCTCGAGCTGAAGGCATCAGACATTCTCTGACTTGGCTACTTCTAACTCTTTGACATTAATGCATTGGTGCCTTAGTTTCTCTTTGTTTATAAAATTTGCATGATTATATACCTCATGGGTTATTATGAAGATTAATTGAGATAAAATATATGTGAAACATATTGTATGCTTACTGTCATCGTTTACTTTGCTAGTTTGAAAGGTTTATGATTTTGTCACTGTTGAACTTCCTTAATCAGCAAGCATTTCTAAGTATCTATTATATCTTGGGCATTACGCTAGGCACAGGGTATGTTAAGATAAACATGAAATGATCCTTGCCTTCAAGGAACTTATATTCTACCAGAAGGATGCTGTATATTCCCACTACTGATCCAGATGAAACACAACTCCACATAATTTATTTTGACCAAAAAACACCATCACCTACTAGCTAACTCCAGTCTTGAGCATCTCCTAAGTGACCTAGGCCAGTTTTCTGACAAGAGTCTCAAAGTGTGTCTATATTAGACACGCTGAATCAACCTTTGTTAATTTGGCCGAATTAACCAAAGTTGAACTCTGCTGGGCTAGTATTAAGAGAAATCAGCACAATGCAATGCTGTGGTATTAAAAAAAGGACTTTAGCAGAGGAGTAATGCTTTTTTTTCTTCCTTTCTCATCTTCTTCTTTGTTATTCTTCTCTTACCTCCCCTTTATTAAAGCATTATATAACCAATCATACTCTTATAGTTCTCAACTCCCGGATCTGAATTTTTAGGCTCATTTAGCACTCCATTTACCCTCTTTGAGGATAGGAAATGCAGCAGTTTCCAACCCCTGGAGATTAGATAAAAATAACCAAAAGAAAACCTTTCTCTATAGCAGCCTTAGGCTATACAATTTTCTACTCCCAAAGATTTATCTGAGTGCTAGTGTTTTAGCAGTCTAAAACAATCTATTTCTTCATCTGGTTATTATCTCTTGTCATATTAAAAACAAAACAGAAATGAAAGCAAAAATAAACTGAAGTTATAAAAATATGTATTTCTACCCAAACTCCCAGCATTCTGATGAGGAAGGAAAAGAGATTTTGAGTGATTTTTAAGGGAGTCATTTAATTGGTTTGAGTGTCTAATCAGTAAAACTAAGAGGATTGGACTGGATGGTCTCCAGGTCTCTTCTAGCTCAAAAATTTTGTAATTCTGAATTTAACACTGTTTATTTTTTCATATATAGGCCGTTCTCTTTATTGACTTGATTTGTGAAGAGACATCTCTCCACTGCAGAACTCATTCTTTATATTAACTTGGTCATTCTGCAGTCATGAAGACCAGTGACCTTTAGTAGAGTGTAACTCAGACAAATGCTACTAAGAGAAATAGATCTGAGGTAGAAGTTCATTGCTACATCTGATCTGTTGTCCAGATACAACCTGGCCATGTCCAAAGAAAGTCATCACCAAGATGACCATAGAATATTTCAATTTTGTAGATGTGTCAATTCCTACAGATCATCTAATTATGCACATAGGAGCTACAGTCAGTATCATTTAAGGGGCTGCTTGCATAGACAAACTTTGGAGAAGCACATGTTTTCTGTTCAACTTTCTTAGACATGTTAGCAGGAATAATCAGAAGAATTCATCAGTCCAAAAATTGTTTCCAGAATCTCAGGCTTTCAAATCTGGAAGTAACCTTATGTCTATAAACCCAAAAACTTTTATTTAATTTCCCAAATAAGGAAGAAGAGGCTAGCAAGAATGAATTACTTGCTAGTGATTATACAAGTTAGATTTTTTTTCTCTATTGGGAAGTATTGTGAGTTTTTTTTTAATTACAGAAGAGGTAAGAGATTTACCTTTCCAATTATGATTTATGTAGACTATTCTTAAATTACTTTATGTTCTCTTAGAATGTACAAGCTAGTGATGGGATGATGAGGGTTCTAATAAGAGAATGTGAGGAAAACCAAGAAAGATATCAAATGTGTTTAGCAGATAATATACAAAATCAGTGGGTTAGAGAGAAATAACCAGTTGTTATTTTTTATTTTTCTATCTCTCTCTCTCTCCTGTCCTTATTAAGCTATACCAAGAAAGGAATTATAATTGTTCGGTGCCATAACCAAGACCCATATTTTGGCACAGTTTGTTGACTTAAGGAATAGTTTTAAAATTGAACTCAATTAAATTAAGTCAAGTAAAAGTTAACTTTTTCTTGGAACAGTCATGTAAGACTCTGTGAAAAAGGACACTAGAAAGATCTAAAACAGGGTCATATATACTGGGCCAATCCAGTCTTCACTGCATGTGTAGAGAGAGATGTGAAATACAGATCCTTTCTCCATCCAGGTAGCAGAGAGTGAGCTATAGTCAACCTACAGTGATTTGGCTTACGTGGGCCTGCTATGGGGAGCAGATCAATGTGAATGATGCCATAGGGAACAAATCAATGTGAACACATCAGTGCACTAATTTGTGATCAGAGTACCTGATATTACAAAGGAAAAAACAAAGTTTCTCTATGAATTTTGACCAAATTGAAGAAAAAAAAAAAAGTTCTATATAGCTCATGGCTCAAATTTGCAAGGACAGATACTGATTTTGAAGAGAATAGTCTCCAAGCGTCTAGAACATTTGGTTTAATTTTTGGTTAGTTTTGGGCCCTCTTTCTCCAGCAATACATTTTTGAGAGCAATAGCAAGTGTATATTGTACAGTGCTATGAAATGCAGGTGGCTTTGTGTAATTAGTGTTATTAATTTGAGTTCACAGTTCCTGGCTCAAAGCATGAAATGTACATTATAAGTCTATAAATATATATCCCAGGGTGATTCTGAGTTCTATTTTCGTAGAATGATTAGTATCATATATACAACTTTTTTTAAACTGGAATTTTACCTTTCCTGATTTATTCTGTGTTACAAAGCCTGTAGGACTATCTGGAGATTTTCAGAATATTTCTTTAGATTACTTTCTCAGGATTAGTGGAAGGTATAATGAGTTTCCCTGAATTCTTTAGTTTTTTTGTTTGTTTTTTCCTATTGGTGATTGGCCAGATTAAAGGAACAAATCCAAAATGGGTATATGTACGGACCTACTGAGCAAGGTCAGTTTTACTAGAAGTGTATGCAGGGACTTAATTATCTTCTATGTGGATGAAATTTCAGCTGTGTGGAGAGCTGTTAGTGTAGAAACTCCAGGTCCAGATTAAAGATTGCTCATGCTTCTGTGATTTATAGTCTTAAAGAGCTGCTCGGGGCAGTGATTTGCCCAAGATAACACAAGTATCAGAGTCACTTCTTGAACACGTTTTCCTGACTACAGGACTAGGTCTCTAGGCATCAACGATACTGCCTCATATTTCTTCTAATCCCTCTCCCTCTTTCTCTCTCTCTCCCTCCCCCCCTCTCTCTCTCCCTCCCTCCCTCCCCCTCTCTCTTCCTCCCCCTCTCTCTTCCTCCCCCCTTCCTTCTCCCTGTTTCCCTCCCTCCCTTCCTCTCCCTCTTCTCTTTCTCTCTTTCATATCTTTCTCTTTGTCTCTGTTTCTCTCTCATCTGTTGATCTATTTAATCTCCATTGATTCAGACAGCTCAATAAGGCTGTAAGTAGTAGAGCAGGTGTTGCAAGTCTTCATTGGTAAAGGGAAATTTGTCACCGAAAATTCCTTAAATTAAGACACCACAGATTCAGAACTCAAAGCATCATCTATCTCCCCATCTATTTATGTCTCTGCATAAATTACACCTATATGTGCATATATACATATATTCATACCTACATATATGTTTACATACATATGTATAGCGTGTGTTGGGGGAGTGTGTGTGTGTAAGTAAAAAAAAATGGGCACTGAGTGAAGTTTCTGTTCACATTTTAGAGAAATTTAGATATTTGTGACTAGATTGGCCTTTAGGTAATGAAGTTTTTTCATTACCGCAACATTGAAAGACCTTCTATTGAGTCATAAAGGATTTGTGATTTGTGGCAATGGAAGAATTACTCACACTGATAAAATCACAGAGGTAATTGCAATATCGAAGCATTGTCTGAGATTCCAAAGAGTTCTATGTAATTGTGTGAGATAAACCAATAAACTAAATTGATGCTTCCTGATCTACCATTGCTATATTCAGTCCCACATCTCTGTGCCAAGTTATCACATCCAATTGTGCCATATGATGAGCATAGAAATAAAATTGCTACAAACTTTTCTTCTTATAGAATGATAGGATTTAAAGTTAGAAAGGATATAAAGGATCAACTATTCCATCCTCTTATTTTATAGATGAAGCTCAGAAGTGAAGTAATTTGTGGTCCACTTCAACTTCAACCCAATAAAAAAAAAAACAAAAAAACAACGCAACACTTAATCAAGTGCCTACTATGTTAAAGAATCTTGTACTTAGAAGTCAGAGGATTTAGAGCTTGAAGAGATCTGTACCCGAATCCTTTATTTTACAACTGGAAAAACAGGTTCAGATAACTTGCATGACTTGGCTAGAGTCACCCCAGCAACAAATCTTAATGAATGAAAACCTATGGTATCTAGTAAATTCATTGGAAAGTAATGACAAGAACAATAGTTCCAGTGCTTTAACGTGTACAAAGAATTTTATATATTTTAATCTCACGTGTTCCTTGAAAAGTGTCAAGTGGATACTATTATTACCCCAGTTTTAGCAATGAGGAAACAGAGACAAAGAGAAGTTAAGTGACTTACATAAGATCAGACTCATAAGTCCAATACTATATGTATTGTGCCCCTAATGTGTAATGCAATTCCTCTCCCTTCTCTCACAGAATTCCTTCGAGACACACTTTAAAAAGCCACTTCCTACACTGGGCTTTTTATGATCCTCCTCTCACCTACCCTAAAGTTATTTATATTCCCTTCCCCTAAAAATTACTTTGTATTCCAGAATTGAATGTAAATTTCTTAAGGGCAAGTTGTTTCATTTTTTTATTTATGAGTATCTTTCACCTGGTAAGAATTTAATAGAATGAAGAAGTGAAAGAATTAGGAGAGCCAGAATATATTTGAAAACAAAAGAGGAACAAGAATATGATAAGATGTAAATGGTCAACAGTGTCAAAAGCTACCAAGAAAGTTGATGTCTTTAATGAAGAAAAAGAGGCCAACGGATTTGGCCTTTAGGAGATTAGTTTCAACAGAGTGGTAGAAATAAAAGTAAAGGGCTAAGAAGAGAAATGAGTAATGAGGAAGTAGAAGCACTTGGGCAGAGATAATTTTTTTCTGTTTGGTAGTGAAGGGGAAGAGAGAAATATGATGAATGGTAGCTAGGTGACACATTGACTAAAAGGCCTGCCCTAGGAGTCAGGAAGACTCAGCTCCCTAAGTTCAAATCTGACCTCAGACATTTACTAAATTTGTTACACCCTAGGCAAGTCAGTTTAACTTTGCATGTTTCCTCAAATGGAAAATGAGCTGGAGAAGGAAATGGCAAACTACTCCATTATTTTTGCCAAGAAACTCCAAATACGTTCATGACGAGTTGGACATTATTGAACAACAAAAATGGATTAGATCATTCAAGGTATTTAGGCAACTTTGGTGTGTTTATACATAGATAATAAGGAGTCTGTGGAAAGGAAGAGATTGAAGATACAGGAGAGTGTTCTGGAAGATGGAGAGGAGTTGGAGGTGATGTGAGAACCAATTATCCAATAGGTATTTATTAAGTATCAGCCATCATGGTAGGCACTATTCTAGGCACTAGGGATTCAAATACAAATAGGGAGATTGTTTCTATCAGGAAGGGTCTTATATTCTACTGGCTTACATTTTCACAAAAAAGTAAATACAGTAGTACAAATGTGACAACATATTGCACTGACGTTGTATGTTGAGTAGTACTCATAAAAGACCAGTAGATGAAGCCAACTCATATTGATGTTCTCTTACATTCTCTTCTCCTAATTAGTAATGATAACCTCAAAACTCATAATAGTGATAATAATAAGACAGAGGCAGATTTATATACAAATATTATCTCATTTGAGCCTCACAGCAATGCTGTAAGGTAAGGGCTATCATTTCCCCAATTTTTCAGAAGAGGAAACTGCCAAATAGAGGATAACTGACTTGCCCAGGGTCTCACAGTTGTTAAGTGTTTGATGTACAATTCAAACTCAAATCTTCTTGATGCCAGGCATTGTGCCAAATGGCACTTACCTACTTTCTTGTACCCCTCTCTCCCAGTCCACACCTTCCTCCCCTCCTTATTTTTTTCACCAGAAGATTAGGTGGGGAAAGCCAGAGCCGACTGAGAAGATTGGGCTAAACTAGGGAAAAGCCAAGCCTTGTCTGGATGAATTAATTGCAGAATTAGAGCTTAACTTTTCATTTTAACTTAATTAACTTCAGCTTAACTTAGAATACAAGTTAATACTAAGAAGTAGCCAAAGTTTGGTGTTAACTGCTTTCTTGACTACCTTTCTGAATTATCTGCTACCTTGGCTCCCCATTCCTAATGTTGAATGCTGCCTGTCGGTAGTATTAGATCACATACAGTACATTTTTCTCTTTCAACCTCAGACTAACAATTCTGAATATCATTCGATGGCTTTCCAATGAACTTACTCATAAGAGATTACATTTATGTAGCACCTCTTCAGAAACCAAACCAAAAAAAAAATAATTCCTTCAAAACAAAACTGTGAGATTGAGTGGAACATACCTGTTTCTACTGATGAACAAACAGATTCAAAGAAGATAGTTACTTAGTATCATAGAACAATTGGATAATATCATGAATGTCACATTTACATATCATATAAACGAAGAAGGATAACTTACATGTTAGATGTCAGCATCCAAAAATCTTAACAAATTAGAAAAACTTGTAGAATTGAATCAAAAGATATATTTTGATGAGAATAAGTGTAAAATCTATCACTTGGCTTCCAAAGAAATGAACTTCATAAATGCAAAATAAGAAAGGCATATCTAGCCTGCAGTTCCTCAGACAAACATCCAAGAATTTTAAAGGACTGCAAATGTAGAGCCAAAAATGTGATATAGCAGAAGGGTGTGTGTGGGGAGAGGGTGGGCTTGGGGTGAGGGGGGTGATATATGTGAAATTAGACCATATTAAGAGTTATCATGTCTAAGACAAGGGAGGTGATCTCTTTCTGTAATCTGCCCTGGTGGGAACATGTCTTTGGCTTAGTCTTTATTTTTAGGCACAGTATTTTTTGGGAAGAATATTGATAAACTAAAGTATGCCCAGAAAAGGGAAATAAGATTGGTCAAAGACTTAAGACTGTCAGATGTGAAAGGCCATAGATGCTATCTTTAAGGAGAGAGAGGCAATTTAATTTCATTTTTCTTGTTAGTGTCATTTTGTTTTGCTGATCTGTTTGAGACAGCTAGGTTGTGCAATGGCCTGGAGTCTGGAAGACTCATGTTCCTGAGTTCAAATCTGACCTCAATCACTTACTAGATCCTGAATAAGTTACAAGTTACTTAACACTTTTTGCCTCAGTTTCCTCATCTGTAAAATGAGCTGGAGAAGAAATGGCAAATTATTCTGGTATCTTTGCCAGGAAAACCTCAAATGGGGTCTCAAAGAATCAGACAGGACTGGAAAATAAGATAACAACTGAGCAACAACTTGTTTGTCTTGGTTAGATATATGATCTTTGCTCCTTCCTTCAATGGAGATTTGGGGAGGAGTTCCTCACTGCTATTTAATCAGAAAGGTCTCAGAGCAGAAGGATATTGTTATGAGTAGCAAAACTGATGTGATCTTACAGGATGATGTAATTACTGTGGGACATGGAGAAGTTCAAAGGAATGGAGCTGGGATTGGGAAATGAAGAGACAGCTGGCTAGGACACCCTTCTTATATGGAGGTTTGGGGTAGAGCTCTCCATCCATCCTGCAGTCACAAGGATCTCAAGGACCTCTCTGATAGGTAGTGCCTATATTGTTTTTACCATCATTAGCAACTGTTTTAAATAGGTCAGATTCCCAACTGAAGTTCCCTCAACTCTACATCTCATTTTTATTCTTATGCTTTAAAATCAGCTTTGATCTTTGCTCTGATTTAATCATTTGAAATGAAGTGAATCGCTCTAGCCAGCCAGTGACCTGACACCAAACATGGCTGATTCAGGAATGCCAGTCATTTTGGAATAACAAATGATATCATTTTAAAATTATAATGGCATGTTTATAAGCTCTTTACTTCTCTCACAATAAGCATGATGCACATAGTGAAAGGATTATTATCCTTATTTTTCAGATTAAGAAACAGAAGCTTGAGTGAGTGAATTAACATGCTCATAATTATACACCTGTAATCCTTGTGCAGTCTGGGACTCAAACTCATTCTCAGAGATCATGACTATTTCTCTTTTACCTTGCCACCTTTGTGGTATTACAGTTCTCTATCATGTGCACATTTGAAAAGCATGCATTTTTAATGTGATTGACTATTATTGCATTATTTTCAACATACCCAATTATTCTTGCAATTAAATTTAATTCAATTATGGGCATAAATGAAGTATTTTCCTTTTGTATCATTTCACAAATATTAACTTACAGCTATAAAAAAGTAGAAGTAACGTAGAGGCATTCAATCTATAAAGCATGTATATTTTTTTAAAATTTATTTATTTAACTTTTTACATTCATTTTCACAAAATTTGGGGTTCCAAATTTTCTCCACTTTTATCCCCTCCTCCCACTCCAATACACCGAGCATTCTAATTTTCCCTATCACCAATCTGCCCTCTCTTCTATCATCCCTCCCTTCTCTTGTCCCCATCTTCTCTTTTGTCCTGTAGGGCCAGATGACTTTCTATTACCCATTAACTGTATTTCTTATTTCCTAGTAGCAAGAACAATACTCAACAATTGTTCCTAAAGCTTTGAGTTCCAACTTCTCCCCATCTCTCCCTCCCCACTCCTTCCGTTTACGAAGGCAGGCAATTCAATATAGGCCCTGTCTGTGTAGTTTTGCAAATGACTTCGATAATACTCGTGTTGTGTAACACTAACTGTATTTCCCTCCATCCTATCCTGCCCCCCATTGTTTCTATTCTGTCTTTGATCCTGTCCCTTCCCAAGAGTGTTGACTTCAAATTGCTCCGTCCTCCCATTGCCCTCCCTTCCATCATCCCACCCTCCTTCTCCCCCACTTTCCTGTATTGTAAGATAGGTTTTCACACTAAAATGAGTGTGCATTTTATTCCTTCCTTTAGTCGAATGTGATGAGGGTAAACTTCTTGTTTTTTTTTTTTTTTTTTCTCAGCTCTCCTCTTTTTCCTTCCACTAAAAAGTCTCCTGCTTGCCTCTTGAATGAGATATAATTTACCCCATTCCATTTCACCACTTTCCTTCCACTACATTTCTCTCTCACCATTTACCTTAATTTCTTTTAAGATATGGTCCCATCCTATTCAATTCACTCTGTGCTCTCTGTCTCTGTATGTGCGTGCATGTGTGTATGTGTGTGTGTGGTCCCACCAACTTACCCAGATACTGAAAAGTTTTAAGAGTTACAAATATTGTCTTTCCATGTAGGAATGTAAACAGTTCACTTTTAGTAAGTCCCTTATGACTTCTCTTTGCTGTTTACTTTTTCATGCTTCTTCTCATTCTTGTGTTTGAAAGTCAAATTTTCTTTTCAGCTCTGGTCTTTTCATGAAGAATGCTTGAAAGTCCTCTGTTTCATTGAAAGACCATATTTTCCCCTGAAGTCTTATACTCAGTTTTGCTGGGTAGGTGATTCTTGGTTTGAGTCCTAGTTCCTTTGTCTTCTGGAATATCCTATTCCACACCCTTCGATCCCTTAATGTAGAAGCTGCTAGATCTTGAGTTATCCTGATTGTATTTCCACAATACTGGAATTGTTTCTTTCTAGCTGCTTGCAAGATTTTCTCCTTGATCTGGGAATTCTGGAATTTGGCCACAGTGTTCCTAGGAGTTTCTCTCTTTGGATCTCTTTCAGGTGGTGATCGTTGGATTCTTTCAATACTTATTTTGCCCTCTGGTTGTAGAATCTCAGGGCAGTTTTCCTTGATAATTTCATGGAAGATGATGTCTAGGCTCTTTTTTTGATCATGGCTTTCAGGTAGTCCCATAATTTTTAAATTGTTTCTCCTGGATCTATTTTCCAGGTCAGTTGTTTTTCCCATGAGATATTTCACATTCTCTTCCATTTTTTCATTCTTTTGGTTTTGTTTTATGTTTTCTTGGTTTCTCAGAAAGTCATTAGACTCCATCTGTTCCATTCTAATTTTGAGAGAACTGTTATCTTCAGTGAGCTTTTGAACCTCTTTTTCCATTTGTCTAATTCTGCTTTTAAAAGCATTCTTCTCTTCATTGGCTTTTTGAACCTCTTTTTCCAATTGAGTGAACCTATTTTTCAAGGTATTATTTTCTTCAGCATTTTTTTGTGTCTCCTTTACCAAGGTATTGACCCATTTTTCATGCTTTTCTTACATCTGTCTCATTTCTCTTCCCAGTTTTTCCTCCACCTGTCTAACTTGATTTTCAAAATCCTTTCTGAGGTCTACCATGGCCTGAGCCCACCAGACATCCCCATGGGATGTCTGGGATACAGAGGCCTTGAACCTCCACGTCTTTCCCTGATGGTAAGAATAGTTCCTTGTCATCAAAATTGAAAGGCGGGAACATCTGTACCCCATCAAAGTAGGTGTCTATAGTCTTATTTTTCTTCCCTTTTCTGGTCATTTTCCTAGCCAGTTACTTGACTTCTGAGATTCCTGTCCACCCCTGCCCAGATCCACCCAGCTAGAAGCATGTATATTTTGATAATTCCTTACCCATTCATATTGGAGGCAAGGGAGCAAGCATTTCTTAAGTGCTTTACAAACAGTAATTGATCTTTACAACAGACCTGTGAGGTAGGTACTGTTATTATCCCCATTTCTACAGTTGAGAAGATTGAGGCAGGTAAATATTAAAGAATTTTCTCAAAGTCTTACAACTAGGAAATATTTGAGGCTGGATTCTAACTCAGGTCATCCTGACTCTAGACCCAGAGCTCTAACCACTATGTCATTTTATCAAAGACCCTAGTAATAATATGCTAAGTGATAAAATATCTTAGTATGGGCAAGTAGTGGGCATGGAATCCCATGGCCATATCATATCTTAGGCCACTGTGATCTGAATTCTAAGAACAAATAATATAAATGAAGCAGAGGAGTCTATACCTCCCATCTGATGCTCTACCCATTAGATTATATTCTTAGATTACAAATCCCTGAAGAATAGCCATTATGGGAGTGACTTTCTTGGAATGTATATCTTACTTAATCAACCAGTCTTGTGTGTTTACTTCACACAATTTTAGCTATTTCAGAAATTCAAGCACAGGAAATATTTGTCTAGGTCTGCAAATTGAGATTTTACTTTCCATTTTCTTTGTTCTTCCTATAATCCTTTATTGTAGGTTATAAGTGGAAGATCAAGAAGAAGTCGCATATATAATGACATTTGTTGCTTGTAGCAGCAAATAATAGTCTTGATTATGAATGATAGCATTTCAGAGTATCCTAAATAAAAATTAAAGTTTCATAGTATTTTAAATTCTTAGATATTTACAGTTTTATGCAATAAAATTTTGACTATGTTTATCATGTTTGCATAAAACTGTGGCCCAGTCCATCTATAAGTTTCAAGTCCATCTATAAGCATCACAATGAAATGGTAAAATTTGTATTAAGATAATATTAAACCCAAGCAAAGTGTAACTTGGGGTAGAAATTTGATGTGGATTGAAATTTGACTAATTATGTTCATAGGATCTCAGTGGATTCTCAGCCTGCTGAGAATGTTTGTACATTAACTGAAAATCTATGCGCTGAAGTTGGAAAACTAACTGTGGTCCAAGCTGTACAGTCGGCTTCTGAAATTATCTAAAAAAGAACCAGTTTAAAGTCAGGATAAATATTGCTGTATCAGAGTGTAGGGATGGGATGCTGATTGAGTAAATCAACTGTTACCTTAACCTCGCTTAAAGTAAATGATATGATCCCCAGAAACTTTAATGATGTGAGAACAAGTCTCAGTTGAACAATCAATCATAAACTTTATGACTTGGCATGATGCTGACAGGAAGAGTATTGGGATTGTCTGAGGAAACTTAATCATATCCTGTGGGCTTTCTGTAAAATACCAAACCTGTGACAAAACTGGGAGATAGAGGTTAAAAGTTAAGAGGGAATTCAAAGGCCTGGTATCAGAGATTAAAAAGGAATGTCCAGGGAAGAGCTGGAAGAAAGAAAAGGTAAGACTAAGCAGTGAAATTGAATGAAAATATGGAAAGTCATTAATCATACAGGTGCCTTTGACCAGAAGATTAAGGCTAATGACACCAATTGATCCTGCCACCTAAAGGACAAAGGGAAGAAAATTCCAAGAAAGGCTTCCCATGATAATATACCATAGTAATAGTAGGTTAACATGCTGTTTTCTTGTAACCTGAATTTTGCCTCATCCACAAAGGAGCTAAGGGTTAACTAGAGGTACATAAAATTTGGTGGTGATGGTTGTCCTTAATTCTCAAAAAGGACCAAAATGATTTCACTATAGTAAGTCAAGTTTCAGTGTGTCTGACTGTGACTGATCAGAGCAATATGAGCTTAGAATACTCTGCCACAGGTTGGGCACATTTGGCATGGATACTCTAAATTTGCACATCCTATGTTTTCTTTGAGCTGTTTCAATTCTGCTTTGCTCATAGAACACTTCTCTGATGTGGGCACACCATGCTGAGCAGTCCTGTGCCAGTGTCTCCCATGTCACACAATCAGTTACAGTGCTTGAGTGAGATCTTGAGAGTGTCCTTGTATTGCTTCTTCTGATCACCATATGACCACCTGCCCTGTGTTGATTCTCCATAAAATAGTCTTTTTAGAAAGTGTACATTTTGCATTCAAACAATGTGGCCAGCTCATTGGAGCTGTGTTCTCTAAAGCATAGTTTGAATGCTTGGTAGTTTAGTTTGAGTAAGGACCTCAGTGTGTGGTACCTTATCCTGCCAGGTGATCTTCAGACTCTTCCCAAGACAATTCAAATGGAAGAGATTCAGTTTCTTGCCATGACACTGGTAGACTGTCAATGTTTCACGGGCAAACAACGAGGTCAGCACAATCGCTCTGTAGACCTTCAGTTTGGTAGTCAGTCTAATACCTTTTCTCTCCCAAACTTTTCTTCAGAGCCTCCCAAACACTGAGCCAACTCTGGCAATTTGTGTGTCAAACTCATTATCAATGTGTACATCCCTGGATGGTACACTACCAAGGTAAGTGAACTTATCAACAGCATTTAAAACTTCTTAATTTGCTGTAATCAATGGTTACATGTATGGATGGTGTGATGGTAACTGATGGAGCATGTGTGTTTTCTTGTTAATTATTAAGCCCAAATTAGCCCAGGCAGCAGAGAATTGAGCCATACTTTGTGGCTTCTCAGCTTTGGAAGCTGCGTTGAGTGCACAATCATCTACAAACAGAAAATCATGCGACAATACTCCCTCCACTTACATAAAATGTAATAAATTTCTGTCTATAATTTTAAGAATTTTTCAGAGGGCTCAGAGCAATTGTGACTTTATTTGTAACTTTTAACTAAATGTGCAGTAGACAACTTAAACTCAGCATGTCAAAAATGGAACTCCTCTTTCCCCTTAAACCTTCCCTCCTTCCAAATTGCAATTTTATTCTTTAAGATACCGCCAACCCCGCAGTCTTGTAGGCTTGAAATGTAGGTATCATCTACTCCTCACTATTTCTCACTATTCCTTTCTACCCCCCCATCCAACCTGTTGCGAAGACCTACCAGTTTCACCTTTGCAGCATCTCTCAGGTACTCTCCCTTCTGATATTTCCTTCACACTTAAGATCATTGCAATAACCTACTTTATGTCTCTTTTCACTACAATCTATCCTTTATTCAGTTGACAAATTTATTTTTCAAAAATGCAGATCTGAGTCCCCACTCAGTGAACTCCAGTGGCTCCCTATCATCTTCCAGATCTAAAAGAAAATCCTCTATTTGGCATTCAAAATCCTCCCCCATCTTTCTAGTCTTCTTACACCTTTTTGACTACCATGTATTCCTTGATCCTGTGATATTGACCTCTTTGCTGTTCCACTAGTAAGACACTCTGTATTTTGGCTCTGGGTATATTCTCTCACTGTGCCCCATGCTACAATGCTCTTCCTCCTCGCATCTCTGGCTTCTTTCAAGTCTCAACTAAAATCCCACCTTCCGCCGGAAACCTTTCTCAACTCTTTTTAATTCTAGTGCTTTTGTAATTATTCCTGTTTATCCTCTATACTGGTTGTTTTTACATATTTGTTTGCTTGTCTCTCTCATTAGAATGTGATCTCTTTGAAGGCAGAGTCCATCTTTTGCCTTGTTTTATTTCTAGCATTTAGCACAGTGACTGGCACATAGGTGGAGAATAAAAAACTGTTTATTGACTGAATGAATGAACAAAGCAAGAAGGCAACCACATGGATCTGAAGGCTATTATATTTTAGTGAGGCTTGAAATGAACACATTATTCTAATAACCACATGTCTAAAGAAGATGAGAACTTAAGAATCTTGACACAGTTTCATTTGGTCAAGTACTGGGGTTCAGTCAAACCCCGTAGCGTAATGGTAGACATCTGAGGAACCTCACTAGGTATTATTAATATACGCAAAAATGTAAAGTGGCAGATGTTTCGAGTATTGTCCAGAAGAATGCAAAGGAGAATCATAATGAGATGTTTGATGAGCAACCTGTCCTCTCAGTTTATCTGCTTGATTCATCTTATTTGCTATGATATTTTACGAGGTTGAGAAAGCGCCTCATAACAGCCATCTCTCATTCTCCAGACTGAGCCATCCTGCTTCAGGTGTTTCCTGATTCTGGTCCTGTGGGTCCCTTCTCCCAATGGTGAATTCTTCTTAGAACCCCCATTGTTGGAAAAGGCCCAGACCAACCATCCCTCATTCTCTGAACTAGGCAGCTAGACAGCACAGTAGATAGAGTGCTGGGTCCAGAATCAGGAAAACCTGCACTCAAATCTGGCCTCAGACATTTACTAGCTGTGTGACCCTGGTTGAGTCATTTAATCTCTGCCTGCCTCTAGTTCATCAACTATAAAATGAGGATGATAATGGCACCTGACAGGTGCTATTATTGTGAGGACGAAATGAGACAATATTTATAAAGTACTTTATACGTTGCTATTTACTCCCTTTCCATTGTCACTTCTCTTTGACAGTTTAACTACTATGTTTCTTTGTAGTCCCCAATCTTTTTTTTCCTTTAGCTCTATCTTAAGTTTACTTTTCCTATTGGAATGTAAGTTTTTGAGATAAAGATTATCCTTTGTGCCTGCATTCTTATTCCTAGGATTTAGTACAGTTAGCGCATAGTAAATATGTAAAAACTGACTGGTAATCCCATATCAGATATTCTGTTTTTCTCATTCAATTTTTAAGTACGTTGGGATGCATAATAAGATACATATAAGATTATTTTAATACTGACAATGAATGTTTGCTGTTTGTACTGAATCCTGTCTTTCCAACCCAGCTACTAAGAATATGTCCTAGAACGCTTACGTTAACTGGACCTGCACAAACGTTTTGATCAATCTTATGTTCTTCTCCCGCTCTAAATGTTGTCAAGCCATGTAGTGTATAGTAGGTAAGTATACATGTTTTATGTGCTCATGCATTTGTATACTTATCTGTGCCTTTTTCAGACTTCTCTGAACAGACCAGATATTATGTATAATATGCTCAGAGGAAGACAAAGAAAATGACGAAGGGGCTCAAAACTGTGTCAATTGAAGATTGCTTTAAAGAACTGGAAATGTTTATTTTGCTTGGGGGGAACATAGGAAGGACATAATAGTTATTTGTATTTACTTTAAGAATGCTAATATAAAACAGGGAGCTAATTTATTCCATTTAAACCAAGAGAGAAGAAGCAGGAGCATTGGATATTAGTTGCAGAAAGGAAAATTTGACCTCTCATGAGGAAATTTCCAAAAATTAAAATAAGTACGCTTTATTAATTTTTTTTTTTGCTGTCATCAACTCCTCTGATAGTCTGATGAAGGCTATCTACTTCTTTTCATAATTACATTTTTAAATAAAGAAGTTAAATTTCAGTTAGCGCTTAGTGCCAACAAAATATAAGTTCTTTCTGATCCAAGTACACAGATCCTAAAAGCTATTCTCAGATCCCATTGGAGTCTGTGGAGCAGAGGTTAAGGACTCCTGAATTAGACTGATCCCAATGTGGAATTATTTGTTTCAAGAGGCAGAGTTCACTTTCATTAGAATTCGGCAAGCAGAGATTGGATGTTGGCAATGGGGAAAATTTGTCGTCAGACTCTTGTTCATTTAGTCCAACCTGAGTTCCCTTTTTGTTGTTGAAATTTGAGGGGGCTGGGAGGTGGAGAAATTGTGAGCTGAAGATATTAGTCTTCCTAATGTATTCGGATATTTTATTTAGAATAGAAGAAGGTCTGTCATTTATAGGGTGGGAGGAAGCATGATATAGTGGAATGAGACCTGAGAAGCCAGAAGGTTTGTCTTCTATCTCAGCTCTAACACGAACTAGATATACAACCTTATGCAAATCACTTTACTTCCCATCCGTAAACTGAATGGTTAAAACTAGGTGCCCTGCCAAGAGATACAGCCAAAGCAACAGACACCCCCCTTTGCCAAGCGAATTATGAAATAATATGCTTCACAAGATAAGCAAGTTCATAGTATAGTAGATCAAATATGGGGAGCGTAGAAAATGCTTCTCACTACCTGTGTGTCACTTAACCAATCTTTGGGACTCAGTTTCTCATTGGCCAAATGTGACATTTTAGATTCCATTCCTCCTATGTGATCCCATGACTCTTGAACATGAATTTCTGAAGACTTTTCAAATGTCAAAAAATTTCTGAGCCACTTTAAGCTTTATTCCACAGCTATATCACATCACTTGTATTCTTAATTTGAGGGGTAAGGATAGCATTTGAAAACCCCTTTATCTGTTATATCAGATTAAGAGGGGAAAACTTACATGTGTATGTGCATATGTATCACCCATGCTCATATATAAATAAAAATATATACAGTTATGTTTGAGCATATATTCATTCACCCATCCTAGTATCTATGATTTGACCATCTTAGAAAAATAATGGAGCAGATCTGTGCTTAAAAGTAAAATATATTTAACAACTGAATCCTAACAAATAAAAGGCATACACAATTGCCAGCTCATTGCTGGTAATGTGACAAAGTAATATTCATGTGCTTAACTATGCTGCCTTTCTACTGAGGACCCCTAACAAGAAATAGAATGTAAAGTAGAAAGAGATGTAAAGTAAGAGCACTTGTATAAATCATGGGAAATTAATGCCATAGAACATATAATTACCAAACGTATGTTCTTGGAGTTAACTTTATTGAAATGTGCATTTGTAAAAAAAAAATTGATGTGTTCTATTTTTGTTGGTGTTTGCAATTTTTAACTATATTATTTAGAAGTGTTTTTGCCCATAAAAGACTGAAGTTGTGCTCAAACACTTTTGCTAATCCATTCTGAGTTACACAATTAATGCTCTGCAAGGTGTACAAGAGTAAAATAAATTCATTTCATAAAATGAATGTTACATTGCAAATCCCTCCGTCATCATCCTATGACAATGGACCTTATAACCTGGCATTCTCATAAAACAGAGCTGTAGCCAAGTAAATTGGCTGCTAGTGCTATCAACATCCTGCAGTGTTTCTGTTAATTACCTTGCCTTAGCGTCTGACTCAGATAGCAATCTCTCCAAAAGAGCAGACAGATTTAAAGAGGCAGAATTAATTAAAATTGATTCGTGCATTCTGTCATGTTGAGATCTGCTGGGAACCTTCTTTCTCCTCCTTTCCCTATTTCACGTTGTTGTACTACAAGGCACAGGTGGGAAACTACACCTTTGAATACTAATCATGGTACACGAATGGGATTATCTGCTATGATTGGCAGAGTAATGCATGAAAGGCCATCAGAATTTATTTTGTTCAAAAGATGTCTGGGGAGACTACCTCTTTCTTCTGATGTTTTATGCGTTGGTGGAGAATGGAGGACAAAGCAGAAAAATGCAAGGTCACTAAAGAGTCTATTGAGGTTCTGATTAGGAATTTTAAAAAGTAAATGTTTGCCCATGTGCATTTGAAGTGAAATAGATAGAACTTACATGAAAATGAATTAATGGATGATAGAAATGCCAAAAATGAGAATGAAACAAGTAAACAGTAACCCCCTTTGACACAATATCAGCATTTACCTCAGTTTGGGAAGAAATCTGTAACATTTGGTGTTCATATCTGAGTGTTCATATCTGAACATATGCTAACAGCTAATAATGTGACAAATAATAAGAACAAAGGCATTTGGTAATTATATGCACATTTGTTCTCATGCTAGACATCATGGGCCAAAGAATCCCCCTTTTCAATGAAATTACAGTTATTTAATCTGACAGGGTAACAGGATAAAACTTCACAGAATTAAAAATTATGTTTTACAACATAAATCCAGACCTTTTGGGTAGGGAAAAATTTTTTTGCATTAATTTCAAAGTTCAAATGACTCAGAGATATAATATTATATTTAATAAGCTTTGGATGTCTCTGCCTTTCCTATAGTCAGGTAGGGGGCACCATAATTACACTAGGCCTGGAGTCAGGAAGACCCAGGTTCAAATACTTTCTTCAACACTTACTAGCTATGACCATGAGCAAGTCTCTTAACCTTTGTCTGCCTCAGTTTCCTCAACTGTAAGATGGAAATAATAATAGAACCCATTTTCTAGGGTTGTTTTGAGGATCAAATGGGATGATATTTGTAAAGCACTTAACGAAATGCCTGGCATATAATAGACTTCATATAAGTGATCTCCTTACAACCCCTTCCCTGTCTCATCTCCTAATTGTTCATCAGCTTTCGCAATGAGGACTCATTATGGAAGATCAGTTTTACACATCAGAAATCTGGATGGCAAAACTGTTTTAATGTATTAATATTCTTCAAACAAGAACTTACAGCAAGACAAAAGAGAATTATATTAGATTCACCTCTTCCATGGGGTCAAGAGATCGTCATCAGGTTCATATAATAATGAATGGCATTTATATAGCGCTTTCAATATTACAAAGTGCTTTAAGTAGTTACTGCATATGTTAGTATTATAATCCACATTTTCAAATGAGGGCACAGAGAGGTTAAGAAACTTGCCCATAGACCTACAGCTATTAAGTGAGAGAGGTTGGATTTGAACCTAGGCCTTACTGACTCAAAACTTCAGCACCATTTCCTACCAAAGCCTCCATATTCCATGGAGGCTAAACATTTCTATTTATAAAATGGATGTTTCATTACAGTGCCAAAATTTCAAAAGATATCCATTTAGAAATCAGGTAATACAATGTCATCATGTTGAATTTGCCTTGATATTAAATCTATAATTTCTTTATCAGAGAATTTTCTAATGAAGGCAGCTTTCTTCCCAGTCTTACAAAATTGTAACATTGTCATGATATCTCATACAAATTTCTATTGGTATTAAAGGAACAGTTTATTAGCTCTAATAGCAAGGGTTTCAATAGGAATTTCAAGGTAATCTCATTTCAGTCATCAAAGTTACTTACTCAGGATGAAAAAAGCAACTTGGCACAATCCATATATTTATTTGTAAACTTAGAAATCCATTCTTCTCTGTGCTATTGAGTGCCAGAAAAGGAAACCACCAATTTTAACCTACTCCTTATTTATTTTTATGGTTTTTTTCTGAAACCTGAAACGTTATATTTAAAAAGTTAACAGCCTCAGAATTGTTCTAAATGTAATAGCTTTACCCCAAAATACCAAAAAGTACAGTGTAAAACACCTTTTCATTAAATACAAGCTTTCTTTTCATGATGACATTGCATCGGTGTTTTGCGTCCATCTTGATGCAAAAAGAATTTTATGTTGCATCCTAGGACATAGAAATTGTATAAATTGAAACAGGATGACTAACACCAATTAGCTGCTTAAATTCCCACAGAGGGACTCTTTTCCCTTTAATAAAAATGACCATTTTCAATGTTTCTTAAAAGCTAGTACTCAAGAATTTCAACTTAATTGTAACAAATTCAAATTTGTATTTTTAAAAAGTAAACTGTAGGTTGAATAATATTATGGAAGCATTAAAACAAAAAGCTTGAAAAACCAAACCAGTCCTGTTGCTTGAGGTACTTAATGTCAGCAATCAATAAGGAATTTCAAAATGAAACATCACCTATATTAATTTTGTAGAATCATTTCCAAGACTGTTGCAATAGGAAATAAAAATAATTTAGACTCCCCTTTCAATCTTTTCCACAAAAAATTATAGTAGCAAACTTGTGCTCAGACATCGGTCATTTCTTTTTTTAAAAATCATCGGGGGGGGGGTATGTGGAGCCAAGATGGTGGAATACAAAGATGCACATACGCTAGCTCTCCCCCCACAGCCCATAAAGTACCTGTAAACAAAGACTCTCAACAAATTCTAGAGCAGCAGAAGACTTAGAACAACGGAGTGGAGGAGATTTCCAGCCCAAGGTGATCTGAAAGGCTGACAGGAAAGGTCTGTTGCACTGTGGAGCAGAGCCAAGCCCAGCCCAACCCAGCCTTGACCATGCAGCATGGTGTTGGGAGGAGGACCTGAGCAGGCCTCAAGGACTGAATCTACAGCACAGTAGTGGCAGTTTGCAGATCCCTCAACCCAGAGGCACCAAAGGTTAGTGAGAGGGTTTTTTCAGCTGGCCAAGAAGGGATCAGGGTCTTCCCAAGGCTCTTGCCTCAGGTAGTGGTGGCAGAGGCTGCATCAGGTATCAGCAGCTCCCACAGCAGCCTATTTCCATTGTTGCATCATAAAACCCCTGGGGGAACTGAGCAGCTGATCCTTACCTCAGCCCTGTGTAGCAGCCCTGCTCCCACATAACACTCCTGAGGGAATTGAGCAGCTTCTCTGAATCTCAGCCCCCAGTGCTGTCTTGGTGGAACTGGAGGCCAGGTGGTTGTAGAGAGGAAATGTCACTCACAGATTCTGGGCACAAAAGTTTCTGGTTTCTCCCAGACCAGGGTACACACTTGATTGTGCCACCTTGGAGGAACTCTGGGATCTTACAGATCCCCAGAATATACCCTACTTTTGACAAAGGACCCAAAAGTCAAGTAACTGATTGTGAAAATGCCCAAAAAAGGGAAAAAATAAGACTATAGAAGGTTACTGTCTTAGTGAACGAATATCTTCTCCCATCCTTTCTGATGAGGAAGAACAATGCTGACCAATAGGGAAAGACATGAAGCTCAAGGCTTCTGTATCCCAAACATCCAAAATAAATATTCAGTGGTCTCAGGCCATGGAAGAGCTCCAAAAAGGATTTTGAAAATCAAGTAAGAGAAGTGGAGGAAAAATGGGGAAGGGAAATGAGAGAGATGCAAGAAAATCGTGAAAAGTGAGTCAACAATGTGCTAAAGGAGACCTCAAAAAATGTTGAAGAAAATAACACCTTTAAAATTAAGCTAACTCATCTGGCAAAAGAGGTTCAAAAAGCCAATGAGGAGAAGAATGCTTTAAAGAGCAAAATTAGCCAAATGGGAAAGGAAGTTCAAAAGCTCACTGAAGAAAATAGTTCTTTAAAAATTAGAATGGAATAGATGGAGGTTAACGACTTTGTGAGAAACCAAGAAATCACAACACCAAACCAAAAGAATGAAAAAATGGAAGATAAAGTAAAATATCTCATTGGAAAAACAACTGACCTGGAAAATAGATCCAGGAGAGAGAATTTAAAAATTATGGGACTACCTGAAAGCCATGATTAAAAAAAAGAGCCTGGACATCATCTTTTATGAAATTAATAAGAAGTGCCCTGATATTCTAGAACCAGAGGGCAAAATAAATATTGAAAGAATCCACCAATCACCTCCTTAAAGAGATCCAAAAAGAGAAATTCCTAGGAGCATTGTAGTCAAATTCCAGAGTTACTAGATCAAGGACAAAATGTTGGCATGCAGTTAGAAAGAAACAATTTGAGTATTGTGGAAGTACAATCAGGATAACCCAAGATCTAGCAGCTTCTGCATTAAGATATCAAAGTGTGTGGAATATGATATTCCAGAAGTTAAAGGAGCTAGGATTAAAACTAAGAATCACCTACCCAGCAAAACTCAGTATAATGCTTCAGGGGAAAAATGGTCTTTCAATGAAATAGAGGACTTCCAAGCATTCTTGATGAAAAGACCAGAACTGAAAAGAAAAGTTGACTTTCAAACACAAGAATCAAGAGAAGCATGAAAAGGTAAACAGGAAAGGGACTTACTAAAGTTAAACTATTTACATTCGTACATGGGAAGACAATATTTGTAACTCTTGAAAGTTTTTTCAATATCTGAGTAGTTGGGGGGATTATACACACACACACACACACACACACACAGAGAGAGAGAGAGAGAGAGAGAGAGAGAGAGAGAGAGAGAGAGAGAGAGAGAGAGCGCACCAGCGAGCACACGGTGAGTTGAATAGGAAGGGATCCTATCTAAAAAAATGCAATTAAGGTAAGAAGTGAGAGAGGAATATATTTGGAGGAGAAAGGGAAAAATAGAATGGGCAAATTATCTCATAAAGGAGGCAAGAAAAAGACTTTTCAATGGAGGGAAAAGGGGGGAAAGTGAAAGGGAAAACATAAAGCTTACTTTTATCACATTTGACTAAAGGATGGAATAAAATGCACACTCATTTTGGTATGGAAATCTATCTTCCAATACTGGAAAGTGGGGGAGAAGGGGATAAGCAGGATGGGGTAGATGATGGAAGGGAAGGCAAATGGGAGGAGGAAGCAATTAGAAGTCAGTGATCTTGGGGAGGGACAAGGTCAAAAGAGAGAATAGAAAAATGAGGGGCAGGATAGGATGGAGGGAAATATAGTTAGTCTTATACAACATATTATGGAAATCATTTGTGAAACTACACATATATAGCCTATATAGATTTGCTTGCCTTCCCAATGGGGATGGGTAGGGAGGAAGGAAGGAGAAGTTGGAACTCAAAGTTTTAGGAACAACTGTTGAGTATTGTTCTTGCATACAACTGGGAAACAAGAATTACAGGCAATGGGGTATAGAAATTTATCTTGCCCTACAGGACAAAAGAAAAGATGGTGATAATGGAAGAGAGGAATGTTAGAAGGGAGGGCACATTGGTGGTAGGGGTAATGAGAATGCTCGGCATTTTGGGATGGGAGGAAGGGAGAGATGGGCAGAAAATTTGGAACTCAAAATTTTGTGGAAATGAATGTTGAAAACTTAAATAAATTTAAAAAAATAAAGTTCAGCTCAAACAAAAAAAAAGGAAAAAGAAAAAATATCATCCATCAAACTAGACCTGCCTCAGTTTAAATTCCATTATTCTTGGATTGACTTTGTATCTATGAAAATGATTTGAAGTGGGGCCCCAGTCTCTGTTAGAAGCATAAATGCCTTAAGAGCAATTTTAATTTTCTTTTGGAGTCTATGGATGACTCCTTATATTTCTTTATCAGTATAAACCAGGCACAAACTTGACTACTTTGGTATATACACACAGATGGTATTGACAACTTTCTATCAATAGCTTCTTAAGAGACCAAGGAAATAATCCAGAAGGGGTAAGAGATGGGGGAGAGGATAAACTGAGGAAATGGCATGGGGAAAATTTTTTTTTTTTATAGGAAAATAAAGTCAACATTCTTAATAAGATCTTAAATTCCTGTCATGCATTTTTTAAGTGACATGGCACATCAGAAAATTCAGGTTTAGAAGTGACAAGAATTTCAGGTAAAATGTTCCCTTGGTATTTGGGCATCAAATCACTCATGGGGTACAACTTTTTAAGGATCTCTCAAGCACTCTCTTGGCACAACAGGCCCCTTAAAACCTGAATAAAATTAATATTTCTCTCTGTACATATCTCAATATCACTTCATTAACCTGAATTTGGTCATAAGCATAAAATAATGTTACAGCTCACCCCATTTGCTCTCTTCTCTATTTGACAAGTTCAAGTCCATAAAACTAGTTTCTTTTTAAGGGGTTGCTTTCAACTTTTTTTTTTTTTTTTTTTTTTACCAGCGTGTTTAATAAATGTAAAATTTAACATCCCAGATGGGAGAGCTCAATGCTTTACAGATTTTAACTTTACTGCTGAGATTTCTAACAAGGCAGATTAAATTTATGCCAACTGTTTTAAAATATGATTTGAACACCTGGTCATGGGTACAGGTTTCAGGCCTAAGTCCAGTCTAGATGATACATATGACCTAGATGTCAACGTTGAAGTCCCATCATCTATATTCCTTGAATTATTGTCATTTTCAGTTCCTTCATTTGATAAAAACTTAAAAGTAAGATTTTTATAGTAGATAGGTAATTATGCAAATGCCTAGATTCAAATCACTTGTTAAAATATAATCACTGTAGACTTATTCTAGAAAAGTAAAAAGTATACTGGGAAATTTGCCTTCTGTTATGAACCCATTGCCTAAAAATATCTTCAATTAAAGAGAAAATAACAAGTTTTGGGTATACACTTGCCATCATTGAAATTCTAACTTTTCTGACAGACTTTTTTGTACCCCTCCTGAGGAAATCCATTCCATGTCAAATGCCAATCTGTAAAGAAAGAGAATAATACCGACTTATACCTCTTTAAAAAGTGATTTGCAATGGACATGTCTATGTAATCTAAATGGGTAAAGGGAAAAAAAACCAAATAGCACTATCACAAAAATAATTAGCTTTGGCAGGTTTGTTGCATATATATTGCATGAGGAACCAAAGAAGAATGCTGCCCCTTTATTATCCAATTAAGTCCATGTAGAATTTTCTGTCAGTCCAAAAGACTCCTGTAAGAATAGATTCAGATTTCCCTAGTGTTCTCTCAGGGGATAACTTCATATGTTAAAAAAAAATGCTATTCCAAAGTAAAAGCATGAAGAGTTATTTAGATTTATCAGTACCAAAACAAAGTCCCATGGAATTTCTGGGACACACTTTTCTTCTGTCAACACAACTGTCCAAAAAGTTGTTACTGAAGTGTCCTTATGATGGAGAAATCTATCCCACAGTCATAAAGTGACTTCCTTTGTTCTGAGTGATAGCAATTATTTTTCCTTCTGGATTCCAAATTGCTCATTCAAAGTCATCTCAATTTGTTTTCCAATATTGTTTATGTCAAATTATAAAAAAAAAACAAAACTTCTCTTCAAGATGATCCCTTTTAATCAGAAATGATGGTATAGGAGTGCAAGTTGGATGGGGTCTTTACGCTACTGAAGTATAAATTGCTCCAGGATTGTCAATGGATGCAGTCAGAATTCCTCCATTTGTGGTAGAAGTTCACCATTGGCTAGTTCTCTTTGCTATTGGCTTGCCTAACAGCTGTCCTGGGTGCACCTAGGTCTGAACCTTTAGGCCTCTTCTCGAAAACAAAACAAAACAGGTTGCTGGGCGTGTCTTTTTGCTGTTTAATTTAGTATCATTCCTGGTGAAATTGACTAGAATATTATTCCTTCTTTTTGAGTGGTTAGGCCTCTTCAGAACTGGGATTGGTTTCCTCAGCATGTCATTTTGCCTCTGAAAGTTTCTCTTGCTTTTTTACTTCGGAAAATATCACTGTTATGTTTTTCTTACTTTGTGGTAGTCGATTGATAAGGCAGATTCTTTTACAAACCCCATTTGTTTTCTGAGCTGCCAGGCAAATGATAAATTCATATGAACATCTTTTTTCCAGAACCCATTCTTCCTTTTTGGTCCAAACCATTTTTACCAAAACCAGTCTGTTGTTGCAGTTCACATCTGGCTACGCTTATCCTCAATTGCCAGGCACCAGTATTTTTAAGTCTATTAAATTTTGAAAAATTCTGCTTTCTTTTCTTCCTTTTTATTCAATTTGATGATATCATCCAGAGACATATCAATCTTTTCGATATTTTCATAGCTGTTGGTCTTCAATGACAACAGAGTCGATATCAAGTCTGCCATCCTGAGACCAAACCTATTTAATCGCTCTAAGTGTCTTCATAGGGACTTGTCACTGGAGATGGCCTGCATTTCAACCTGGCCAAATACCATAGACTGACTTCTAATCACTATTTTTTTAAAAAGAAATTTATACCTTCCACAAAATAATCAATAACTAGTCTGTTCTGTATTTCACAAAATGGCAGACCTACCAGAAAAAGAAGAGGTGCATCATCTCCATAAACATATATCATTTGTTCTGTCACTGAAACAAAACATGGTTACTTTATTCTGAATGTAAATTACCGATCTTATGCTATTTTTCTCATTAATTTTTAAAATTCTGATGGCCTTGTAACTACATATCTGCCTAATGCTATGAAATACTCATTCTTCTTATTATAATGAATTTTCCATCCCCATTTATTCTACTTTTTAAGGATGGCATGTACAAGCAACAAATTCAATACCATATTTATTCCTCTGTCATCCTTTGCCCTTTATTCCACTCAGAGGCAGAGGGGAGAAGCTAAAGTAACATTCTCATATAATAGACATGTCCAGTGGACATATATGTAACTATTCTTTTCTGTCAATGTGGGTACCAGTTATATTAAAAAACATGCATCTAAATAAATGTTTCTATAGTTGGCCTTTCCACATATCATAAATCAGCTTAAGCTTACAGGACTTATTTTCACGATCCATGAAAGGAACAGTAATACCTGCTTGGTAGTGTTCTGAGACCACTTTTCCAAATACACATTAGAAAATAGAAGTCAGTATTGCCAATAGTCATAACATTAAACATATTTTGGCTTGAGTATTCAAATGATTAGAACAAAGGAAGTTTTGTTACCTAACTTATCTGGATTCTGGTTGAACTTGTTGATTTAACTTTAGGTATTCATGAACTACAGCAGAGTCATACAGAAATGATCCAGTACCCTCCATCTCTTTGATCATGGGCATATTGAGTGGTTGAAAATGGTACAACTAATACTACTTTCTTCAAATTGGCATTGCTGTGCTGATTATGCAAATTAGTTCTAACAAATATTTTCATCACAAGAAATTGGAATTCCTATGGAAGCATCTTTGCATGGCTTCATAATCTATGACTGTATATTAAGGATATTGTAGAAAAACCACTTGAGATATAGATTGGACTAGGTTACTTCTGAAGTCCTTTTCAAGGTTGAGATTAGGCTTTTAATGCCTTTTCTGCAGATCTGGTTTTTGACAAAACATGAGTTTGTGAAACTACTCAGTGTGATGACCTGTGTACAGTGCAGACAGGGACTAACTTAAGTAGGGGAATGACATTCTGAGACCTGTGCTTAAGGAAAATGACTTTGGTAGCCCTGGGAAAGATAAGGTGAAGAGGGGAGAGATTTTATACAAAGAGAACATTTACAAAGCTGTTTCAGAACAGTCCAGATAAGTGATAATGAAGACATGAAGTTGGGTAGTTACCCTTTAAGTGGAGAGAATGGGATCGATGCAGGAGATATAATAGAGGTGGCGGTGGGGGCGGGGGAAGACCAAAAACAAGATGTGGCAATTGATGAATTATGTGAGGTAAGAGAGTGAAAAGTCAAGGAAAACAACCAAGGTTGCAAACCTAGGTGACTGGAATAATGGTGGTACCCTCAATAGAAATAGTGTAATTAAGAATCAAGGGGCGGTGAATGGAATAGATAATGGGTTCAAGTGTTGTAACTGTGTTGCAGTTCAGATGCCAATGGGCCATCTAGTTTGAAATATGCAATAGAAAATTACAGACAAATGAGTCAAGAAACTGGGATATATACACACTAAACAGTGTTTATATACATATATACCTATATGTAGGCATTCATATATGTGTATATATACACGTACACATACAAATATAAAATTAGTGTCACAAAAACTTAGAGAGGAGAGTGTACAGGAGTGATGATGTTAAATGGTGTTAAAGTCTACAGAAAACTGAGAATGGTGAGGGTTTTTTTATAGTTCAACAGGTTTTGCAGTTTGAGACCATTTGTAACCGATATCAATAGAAAGCAAAAATCTGTCAAATTAGTAACTCTGAAATAAAATTTATCACAACATCATAATTTATATAACTTCCAATCTAGATTAAAATATATGCCTTTGATTCACCAGGCATGAAGTTATTTTGCTGAAGTCCTTTTTATTTTTCTTTTAAAAATATCAGGGTCAGAGAAAAGGGAAGATTATCTCCAATTTTGTGAAGGGAATAACTAGACAATGTACATGTTAAACTCCTTTATGTAATGGGCATCATGGGATCTTGTGCTGTTTTTGTTTTAGTATAATCAAGAATGCCTCTATTGGAATGTGATGAAGGAGGATCTTTCCCACCCATTGTTGGGGCTGTGAAGCTTGTCGGAAGGTTCAAGCCTTTGTGAGTGAGGCACTGGTTCTTAAGCAATGTGATGCCATCTGGCTCTAAAAAAGTATATATAGACCCTGAGGATGAGGTTTTGTTTTGGGGTTTACTGACTGAGGTGTTTGTTTGGCCAGATGAGGACTCTGGAAGTTGCTAAAGGCACCCTGCCCCCTGCCACAGCTTTCACAACTCAGATGTCAGTGCTTCCCTCTGTGGTAACTCTGGTCAGACAGTTGAGATCCAACTGTCTGTTGAATTCAGGCAGAGGAAGCCATGTTTATTGACTTTTAATTTCTCTGTATTTTCTTTGAAGTTCAGGGTGCTGACTCTCCTGAACTAGGTGAATGATATATGTGCTTGTTAACCCCTCAAAAATTGCCTTTCCTTTTATAAATGCAAATCTAAGAACCTCTGTATGTTGGGGTGCTTATTGTTACATATACACAGTGGAATATGAGATGTATTTTACTTAGAGACAAAGATAAAAGATATTAACGTGATATATAGTTTATACACATCGTTTTAATTCAGATAGAATCTACATAGACCTTTGTAACATGTGTGTCTACACATATAAATATATGGAAGGATATGGAAAAAAAACATAGCTACAAAATAAAAGCTTATCATTTGAGTCAAGCCTTGCCTCTTATAAATATACTGTCCATATGACCAGACATGAATCACTTCACTACACAGCCTCCACAAGCCAATATTTAACAATGCAGTGTACAAACAGGTAGTGATCTAAATCGATAGATGAAGTTCCTAACTTGGTATTCCCTGTACCAATGAAATCAGAGGTTTCATTCAAATAAGTGCATACTTACGTGTTATAAGTGTGTACATATGTGTATATGTGAGTATCATTTGAATATGTGTATATATAATCAGTTAATAAGCATTTACATTAAGTACCTACCATGTAGTAGGTATTGTGCTAAGTTCTTGTGATAATGTATATACATACTGGATACACAAACATATTAATATTATGTATGTATATTTAAATGCAGATGTGTATATATGTAAGAATATATATATATATATATTGCCAGATGAAAATTTGGAGTGGTGGATAACCACACTTTTCTGAAATGAATTGATGTGTGGCAACAAGAACTTTAAGCTTCTTCTAAGACAGATGAAAGAAATCCTGACAGAGAATATATAGGCTTACCTCTTAGAATTAATAGGTATATGAATATGTTATTAGGCATAATTCTTAAAATTAATGATATGCAAATATGTTCATTCAACACATACTAAATTCTTTTTAAATAAATGGCACTGCAGTTGAGATTGTATATGTGTGTGTGTATATACATATATATATATACATATATATATAAAATTTGTATGAGTATGTCCATGTGCATCATAAATAATCATTGATTTGTCTGATTTTCATTGACATTATTTTTTCAAATTGGAACTAACACTTAGGAGACTTATGGGCTATGTATAACTATTTAATAACAGATCACACCATATTATAACATTAAGCATTCCAGAAGTTCAGATGTTGAAAGCCAATACTAATTTATGCCTAGAACACCTGAAAAGCAAAGCAGATTGCCTTGATGCAGACTGTTGTTAAGGGACACTGATACAAAATGATAGGAAAGTTTTCATGTCTCACATCTAAGACCTTTGCTGAGTGAAATGGGTACCTGATTGTCTGGTAGAGAAACAGTCTGCATCAGACATGATATACTTGTCTCATGAATCACTGCTTCCTATTTCAGATATTTACTTTCAGCATAGAGGAAAGAAATCATAATTTACCAATATAGTTTTCTCAATGTTGAACTTCCTTTTAAAGACTGTCATTTCAGTAATGTGCTTTTATCTGTTTTTCACCCAGTTCTCATCATTTTTCTTGACTAAACATACTTTGGAAACTGTAGTGAGATGAACCTTGAAGTATCCACCCAGAGTAGTAAGAGTAATAGCTTGAATCCATTTCAAACCCATTTTTATGTTCTGATCATTTCTTTTTCTCTTATGTCATCTTTGAATTACCTATCATTTTCTCATCCCTCATTGCTCCCCCTAGAGCCACAAATAATTTGAAAATACAAAATGTACTATGGGGAAAAAAAGATATTCACTCAAATTTACTTATAAATTGAACTTTCCTTTACATGAATACTCCCTGCCTCCCTATACCAAATAGTTTTTAGCTTATTAATCACGTGGATCTGATCAGCTATAATAGTCAAAAGAATTGATACTATATAAAACTAAAAAACAAAATTAGAATTTTAAATTATAGAAGCACTTATATTCTTAGCAAGGCAATGTTCTCGATAGTGTTGGATAGAGAAAAAATAATTTATTCTTCTTGACAGCAGACTTCGTATTCTAGGAAACTTTGATCAACATTTAGAAATTAAGGAAGCAAGATCATAAATGTTTATAATGTAAAAAAAAAAAAAAAAACAAACCACAGCATGTTGGAAATTATTGACTCCAGTGGCATTTTACCATTGAGGTGGCTGAGGTCCAAAGAAGTTAGATGAATATAGCACGCTAGTATTTGAAGTGAGTTTTGAACACTAGTTTTCTTGGTTTTATGTCTAGTGCTTTGTTATTTATAGGAGTTCTTTCATCTTGTTTGTTGAGGAAGCCTAAAGTTCCCTTTACTACTTGTCTCCTCATTGCAAGAAAGTGTGGGGAAACAATATTTTCCTGATAGCCAGAAGAAAATTTTTAGAAGACAAACCTTTTCAGATGAACCTATACAATTGAATATTTCAAAGTTGTCAAATGATTCTAATCACTTTTCAGGACCACTTGAAGACAGACCCTATAGTAGGGGTTCTTATCCTGCTTGCATAGATCTCTAAGGAATTCAGGGATGTAGGTCAAAGTGTCAATAAACTCTGGGAAAGAAAAACACAATTTTAATTTCACTAATCGGTAACTGAAATTTAGCATTTTCAGTTATGAATGGAAACAAACCAAAACCCCGCATTTTGCTAAGATGGAGTCCATGGGCTTCATGAGACTGCTAAATTGGAAGGGATCTATAACAAAAAAATGTTGAGACCCTCATTATAGAGAACAGATGACTAAAATACCAAGTGTAGAATTATAATGAATAAACTTAAGGACTAGCTAGAAAAGCTTCTGTGTTTTGCTAAAAGCAATGCTAATGAATTCTAACCCTAATAACAGAAGGGGGAGAAGGGGATTTTTGAGAAACTCTGCTGATCCTTTAAGAAGCTAGTTACTTGAAAGGCCATGGAAGAGACTGTGAAATGGGATTCAGGAGATGTATTCACTTCTGCCATAAGTAAGCCTATGAATCTTAAGCCCTTGAGAACATAGGAGACTTGGAAGGTAGGAAATAGGTTATTGTTGAATCTCTACATTGAGAGGGACTCAGTGTTCTGACCCAGTGTACTGTTGTTTTCTCATGATGGAAAAGTTCATATCGCTATAAATACTACAGTCTGGTTTCTGGTGTAACTGGGACTAATTAACTTGCTTTCTCTGAGTGTGAATGTAATGAGGCCAAGGTCATAACTCAAAGTCTGTTGCCAGAGACTTCATCCCAGAGAACTATCTCAATAAAACAATATGATCTTCAAAGGTATTTTTGTGTTTGTGTGTGTGTGTGTGTTTGATAGAGGGGGCATATGAAGGAGAGGGAAAGGTAAAGGGATTAGATTGGAGATAGGAAGGAGGGAGTGAGGGAGATACTAAATAAATGTATACCTATCAATTCTGGAGAAAAATGAAGTCAAACAAAATAGCAACAGAAACAACTCAAGGTTCCTGTTGTTCAGAGGATGGAACAATGATATGAGATCTCTATGGACAAGCTATTTTTGTACCTGCTAATAGTATCTGAATTGAATTTTGATTAACTACCTATGTGAATATTATATTGAGAATGAAAATAAAGTATTCAAATTTTAAAACCCTTTGTGATGAAAACATAAACTTTTCAATATGAAACTTACTTAATACATTCTCTGTGAATGTGTTCTATGGTTTTTTTTTAGACTTGTCTTGCTCAGGCTGTAAGTTTATCCCATTGTTGATCTGTCATGGAATCTTGAACTGCTTGATGTCTGAGCAGGTACAGTTCGCTCCTCCTTAGGCAGCATGGTATGTTCACCCCACAATGCCCCTAGTCCCATCCCTGTACCTTCCTGGACCTCACCATATTGGTGGGAGACAGTACAGAGACTCAGTGATCTCTTATTGCTCAGAACTCCCAAGTCCCAGAGATCTTCCAATCCTTTGCTCTCTAGGAGCATGTGGTGCAGACTTTTATGGTCATATACCCATTTTCCTGTGAATTTCAGCAAAAATCCAATATTACTCTATGAAAAGTATCCACTCTATTGAATAGATTTACTTGACATTATAAGATGTGTATGAAATTTGAATATTTAGTAACATTAGAAGTTTAAGCCCTAAATTCCAAATACAGTTCTTTCTTCTGATGGCAGCATGGTGTAAATAGATGGACTGCTGGACCTGAAGTCAGACTTTGGATTAATTTCTGTGTTAACCACTATTAGCTTCATTATCCTCATTGAGCTACTTACCTTATCAGAGCTTTATTTCCTCATTTTTAAGTGAGGACAGTAATAACAGCATTAATTACTTCAAAGCACAATACTTCATATGTTTTAAAGTACTATATAAGTAGGAATTCTTAATTAAAATGAATGTTAATGAGGCAAACGCACAAACTACTATATAAATTTATTTACCTATTTACAGACATAATGGGAATATAGACTTAGTGGGATCCTTCTATGGTGCAGTGAATGTTTGTATAGTTCAGTGCACATAAATAATGCAAAAATATGTGAATATGTTACCGTCAAAGCAAATGGAATAGTCATAGCATGAGTTTTCTGAGACTTGCAAGCCCATTGGGAAATCAACTTTGAACATTTCATTTTGTTCCCTTTGCTGTTTCACCCATTCCTGATCCCAGTGCTAGTATACTAACAGGAGCCCTGTAGGTTCTCTTTCTGCCCAGGTGTTCAGTCTTCTTACTGTCTCTGGGTATAGGGCTGCTGGCCTCTCCGCTGTGCCATTCATGCCACAGCCCGCTACTGCTGTGCTGTACTCCTGGACAGCCCCTTCTTAAGTGCCCACAGAACTTTCTGTTTGTATTTCAAAGCTACCTGGGATAGAAAAATGACTCTACTGAGAAGTTGTGGAAGAGTTAAGGCAAAAATGCTACATTTCACTGTATCTGGACTCTTCAACCCCCTCTCCCCTGATCCACATGCCATATTGTCACTCTGAAAAGTGATTTGGGAGAGTCCTCATAGCCCAGTAGCCAGGATTCTTAAAGAGGTGAAGGTTTAGCTTTATTTCACTTGATGACTGTTTTGACCAAATCATCTATCTGAGATCTGAAAAGTGGATTAGATTAACATTGGTTTTCTTTAAATTTTCTAATTCAGTTCCAAAATCTGTGTGATCTGTTATACATGGGTAAACTATCCCACTATATAATTTTACCTACTACAATATAAAATGAAGTTGTATAATAAGACAAATAATTCTCCTATTAATAATTTTCCAGAAAGTAACATTCCAAATTGTTTGCTCTCTTTAGGCAGGTGCAATTCAAATGTGAATTATCACAGCTTCAGACTCTTACCTGAATAGAATTAAATGATAGGTTTGGGGATGAGGAGCAAGAAGATGTCATTCTGAGTGAATTCTCTACCATGGAAAGTGGAATAATTCCATGAACCCAAAGTCCTCTTCATTTTCCCTTCTGGCTTTTAGGCTAAATCTAAGAAGCAAGTAGTAGGTGTCTTTAAAAACAATTATAAGAAGAAGTAGAGAGCACATTGTCAGTATTCTGGTCTATCTCTTCTACTGTTGCTATCACTTAGGGAATTTAACATTTTATAATTGAATAATAACATGTGTGCCCATATATTTCAATTGACTTTAGTACCACTAAGTCAACTATCTTCAGACTATCAGTTGTTGACTCTGTTATAATGCATGATTGCTGGCTTGTTCAGAAATAAAATGAATGAATGTTTATAATCATTAATAAGATTCAGATTTCTGTTCTGTCTGGTTAACTTTCAGATTGTCAATCTGTGTGAATTGGAGGTTCCTAAATAACTTGTCAACTTTATTGTAATCCATAAATGTTTCTTTTAAATGTAAATAATTGCAGTTTTCGTAGAACAAAAGATGTTAAATACGAATTGAAGAAGCTTCAGGAAAAACATTGTAAGGATTTTTCTAATTGTAAAAATTCCTTGTTAGAACCAAAAGTCATGTGTAGGTGACTTTTAAAAACATGATTTAGATGACTTAGTGCCTAGGTAGGAATTACTCTGGTGTGACAAATTTAGTGATTGTTTCATTACTGTAGGGCACATAAGAACTCCTGATAGCAACAGATGAGAAAGGATATTACAATGCGAAAACCATTGCTAACACTTTCACACACTTTTCAATCTTGCTAAAGGCTTAGTTATTAAAATCATTGAACTATTAATTGAGTATATCACATATAAACCTGTTTTCCACTACAGCCTTTTATATGACCGATTAACAGAAAGTATTACTCAGGGTATATTAATATAAATGTTTTCTCTAATTGGTATACCCAAAGAGAAACTTTTATTCATTTGTGTCTGAATTCTTCATGTGATGAACCAATATCAAAATAATTAACATCTGTAAATTCAACATAATACATGTAGTTTTTAATGCCTACTAATGGAATTGGTTACTTTTCTTATGAGTATTTCTGCATTGAAATATATGATATTATGATATTAAATGATATTAAATGATATTGATAATGATATTGATAATAAATGATATTTATGATATTAAATGATATTAAATGATATTTATATCATGATAATTTATGATTTATAATTTATGATTTATAAATGATAATTATGATATTAAATGATATTAAATGATATTAAACTACACAACATTTCCTAGATAGTCTATATAGATTTGTAGTCGATCAGGTTTAATATTTGCTAGTTAGCTGGGTTGTTGATACAGTAGAAAATAAACTATTTTGTCCTAATGCTATTAAAATGCTGGTTATGTCATGTTTTTGTACATAATGTCCTGTGATTTCCCCCAATAATAAGGACATCCAGCATAATCTTGGTATAAACTTAGAAAAATACATATATCCTCAAAATTATCCTATGAAATGTCTCATAGGTGTCAGTATGTACTTGAGTAGGTGACAGCAAATTTAAAAATAGAGACTAAACAAAATTAAATGTATACATTTAGGAGCAGGGGTATTTTTGAGGATAACTCTTAACTTCTTGTCAACTATATTAAATGGCACAAGCAAAATCCAGATTGTTTCTCATCGATTGGACAAATGGCACAGAATATAAAAATTAAAAATCATGCTATCCTTGACCAGTTGCAGTCCACTGCCTAGGTAATACAAGAAAAATCAAGAACTTTTAATTTCAACTCCTCCTCTGCCCTGAGAAAGACAGTGAAACTTCCTGTAACTAACATTATCTATAGAAAGATAATGACTCTTAGAAGATGTTGAAGGAAGTAACTATTCTAAACCAATCTACTGAAGCTCAGTAGTTTTTGGAAAAACCTGAAAGCATAAATCAACTAGGAAAAAAATCCCTTTTTTTTAATAAGAATTATAGGGCAAATTTAAAGCAATTTGGCAGAGATTAGATTTATAAATTAAACATGTATATGTAACATGAATGTTAGAAATCATACTGCAAACAATTGGGGGAAAGAGATAAATTCTTAACTGAATATAGAGTGGAGAGAATTAAGAAAATAACATTTTTAATTACATGAAATTGAAAACTTTTGCATAAACAAAATTAGTGCATTGCCAATAAGAAAAATGATGATGGGCAAAAAAGTAAAACAAAACAAAAACTGCATTGAATATCTCTGTTTAAGAGTTTGATAAGCACTATAGACTTTCTCTAACAATTTTAATAACATGTTATAACGTATTCATCAATGATCAACAAATGCCTAGTCATATATTGTCCATCCTGTGTTTTTGAAATCTGCCTGTCATTATTTAAACTGTACTCCCTGTCCCCCAACTGCACTCTTCCCTATTCCTATCTCCTCTAACTCCACCTCTCTCCTTGTCCTACTCGAAAACTATCCTCCCCTCCCACTGACCTCTCCAGAATACCTGCTTCATAAGTAACAAACTTGATTTCACACTAAATCTTTTCCTTTCTTATTCATTTCATCTTCTGGCTGTCATTGAGATTCTGGCTGTCTCCTGATGACCCAACCTCCCTGGCAACCTTTTCCAGCAACTGTTGTGCAATCATTCATTCCCTTTGACTAACTAGTCAAAGTGGAGGGGTTTGAATTCTCCATCTTCCATCAGTAACCTCTTCTAGGTCACTCAGTCCATGTTGGTAAGTGGTGCCTATTGACCTCCTGGACACTCCCCTTCTTTCATCAATACTTTCATCACCTGGCTCCATATCTTTCTGTCTTCCTCAATTTCTGCACTAATACTAGGGAATATGTATAGATACACATATATGTATATATGCATATATATGTGTGTGTATAAAATATATGTATGTGTATGTATATATGTATATATACATATACATATATATGTAGGTAGATAGATACATACATGCTCCCTTGCCTCTTCTTCAGATTACTCATTTTCTATAATCTACTTCCTCACGCTTTAGCCCTTGATTACTCCCATTATCTGCTTCTTTTCCTCTTACTCACTGACTGCTGAACAAACCAAGTAAATCATTGAACTCTGATAACTGACTGGGTTCACTAAACATTTGTTATATAATCTCAAATGGACCCTCAGAGAAGCAAATCAGTCTCTTTTTTACCCCGATTAACTGACATATCATTCCACTAATCCTAGAGGTTTTTCCCAGCCTTTTTATATCTTGTCAAACCTCCCATGTCATTCATTCCCTTCCCTCTCAACTGAAAACCTTACCCCATATTATGGTGAAAAAATTAGAGTAGAGGCAAACAGAGTTAAATTACTTGCCCAAGGTCACACAGCTAGAAAGTGTTTGAGGCCAGCTTTGAACTCAAGAAGATGAATCTTTCTGATTCCAGGCCTGGCACTGTATCCATTGTACCACCTCACTGCCCTTGCTACTTCATGGATTTAATTGTCTTCTCTCTGCTGGTGATTCTCAGATCTACTTATTTAAAATGCCCTAACCTCTCTACTGACCTCTAGTCTCATATTTCCAACTCTTCATTATGTATCTTGGCCTGGATATTCTATACATATCTTAAGCTCAACATGTCCTAAACTCCTTTTATTTTCCCCTGGACTCTCCCTCTTCCTCACTTTCCTACTCCTGTTGCAGGTATTGCTATAATCATTTAATTGTTCTCATCACAAGCTTCTCCCCACTTATAGCCCATGTTCTACTCAGAAAGGATCTTCCCAAAGTCCAACCTGACCATATCTCCTTCCTACTTAATAAACACTAGGGAATACTTCATGATCCAATATAAAGTTTTCTCTTTGGTGTTCAGCATCCTTTTGTAACCTGCCTCACCCATGTTTACCGTCTTCTGTCACCTTATTAATCCATACATACCCTGCTAAAATCCCCCCTTCTGCAAAAAAATCTTAATTATTTCTAATTTATCTTCTTTTAAACTCATTTGTACATAGTTGTTTGCGTGTTGCCTATTAATTGGACTGTGGCTTCCTTGAAAACAGACACTTCATTTTGCCTTTGTTTGCATTCTCAGCACCTAGCGCAGTGTCTGGCATATACTAGGCATTTATTAACTCTTTGTTACCTGACTGACAAGTCATGGAAATATATGGTCAAAATTAACCAGTATATAATTGGTAAAACATGAATAAACATTCCTCAAAATACATAAACTATTAACAATGCATATGGCCAAATTAGTACAAATAATAAATCTAAATAAAAGGAACTGTTAGGTTTCACCTCATGTGCAACAAAATGGCAAAAAATGGCAAATTATATAAATTGTCAATGTTGGAGAAATTGTGGAAAAACAGACCCAGTAATAAATAATTGATAGAAGTGTTAATTGGTACAATCATTATGGAAGACAGTTTTGGATTAAAGTGAAATATATTTAGCTTTTTGCCCAAAGATTCCCTATTGGGATTATATCTCAAGCAAGTCAGTGCCAAAAAGAAAATATCCATAAATATGAAATATTTATAGAAGTCCTTTCTGTAGTATCAAAGAACTGGAAATAAAGTAGGTACACAACTATTAGAAAATGACTAAAAATTAGAATATATAATATTATAAGAAACAATAAATGTGGCATGCAAGAAACCATGGAAAGTAATGTAAACTGATGAATAGTGAACAGAAACAGGAAGACTATAGAAAAAGACTACAAAATTTATTTGGATATTACTAGAAGCACCAAACTGAATATTGTGTAATTATAAGAACTTAATTTAAATCCAAAGAGATTACGTGAAATAAAACTTTTCTGGCTTTGAAGAAGGTCGGGGACCCAAAGGTATGAAACTTTACATATAACTCTCCATTTCTTGTCCCTGTGCATTTTCATTAACTGTTCCTCATTCTTGGAACTCCTTTCCCCCTCATACCTATCACCTTGCTTCCTTTAGGTATCAACTCAAACCTCATCTTCTATATGAAATTTTTTCCAGTCTTCTTTAATGCTAGTATGTTCCCTTTGTTCATTACCTGCAATTTATCCATTTCTATCTTAAAACATCTTTATAAATTTGATTAAATTTTGCCTTCTCTGCAGATTGTGAGAGGTATTTGAAAACCAGGATTTTTTTTTGCATTTTTTTGGGTATCCTTAGGATTTAGCATAGTACCTGGCACATAGCTGGCACTTAATAAATGTTTGCTGCCTCAGCCTAATGAGACACATCTCATATGTGTACCCTGAATTGGAGAAATGGGTAGATTGAGTTAGATTTAATCACATTGTCTATATTAAGCACCTAGGACAATGATAGAAGGATGCAGTAGTGATTTATGTGAGGTCATAGAATCTTTGCCCTCTATAACTTCACCTATCTCTTCATGTGTTTTACTTGCAATAAGAGAATTGGGATCAAATACGTAATTTAGGAAAGTCTAACCTCACAAAATTATAACTTGAAAAATATTTATCAAATTTTCTTTAAAATTAATATTCAAAGAGCCTCAATGAATGATAAAGATATGAAAGGACGATTCACATATAAATAAAATATTGCAGTGAAATTCCTCAGGAGTTGGGGTGAAGAAGTGCAAAACACTGAGCAGCTAATGAAGATGGACATTTTAGCATATATGATCCCTGCTAATGCGATCTAGTTTGTTGTTTGTTTTTTTTTTACATTATTGAAGAAATGGCTTTTGAAATTGAGTTTTTGGTGTGTTTTGTAAGGTTACTTTGGACTTCAATACGTACATTTAAAAAAAAAGTCAAACATAGCCCTGGTCTTCAACTACATTTTTGTAAAAATTATCTTAAAAAAAATAAGTGTGACTCATTGTTATTCACATGACTTTCTAGAATTAGTATTTTAAGGCTTTGAAACTCCTCTTTTATTTCTAACTTTACTTCCCCTCCACCCAGTGCCCTCCCAACTATTTTAGTTGGGACTTCATTTCTCTTAATATTGCTTTATTTTTTTTGTTTTGATGTGGCCATTATTTTCTGTGTTTATAGGCATTTTATTTCATCCAGCATACCTACTTATATATCATGTCTTCCATCATCTCTGTTTTATACACAAACAACCCCAGTGTGAATGCATCAAAGATACCTGTGTTCAATACTTCAAGTATAATGTGACAAAAGGAATAAATTTGTCTAGTAGGGGATAGTAGAATTCATGTTCATCGTACCTGCATTCCAGCTTTGAATGATCTTCTCTATCTGTTCTGTGCTTTGTGACTTACCTTTTAAGTCTTACATTAATTTTATTTTGTGTCATGTTTTTAAAACATTTTCCCAAAGTCATCAAAATGTTAAACGATTTCCATTTCAAATTTTTTCCCATCTGTCTTGTTATTAGTTATAGCATATGTATGTCTTGTTTAGACACACATAAATTCGTAATTAGTTAAGATGTAAAATTTCTTAATTTCCCACGCTGGAAATATTTGAACAGTGAAAAAATATGCTCTGAGAGTAGCGTCCCCCTTGTTATATGTGTGCAATATATATTTACATATGTGTATATAGTGAATGACATTACACATATATGTATGTATGTATCTGAAAAAAGCAATATAGTTTCTTAATTTACCACGTTAGAAAATTTTAAACAATGAAAATACTTTATTCTAAATCACCCATATATTTCTGTGTGCACAGCTACTGACAAGCTTCTGACATATTCGTTCTCAAGACTGTTAAATCACTGAGTGAATCCTTCAGAAGAAAGGAAACTAATTAGAAAATAAAATGGTTCATTTTATTTTCAGAGAAGTTAAGGTTCAGAAAAGAGAGGGGAGTTATTGACATCTATTATTTCGATTAGATACATACTTTTAACTCCAGTAATAAAGAACTGTGGGATACTAAAAACAGTTTATGGGTTGTTTCTTAGTTTAACAGTCTATAAAATGGGAACAATAACACTTAATTGTGTGTAAATAGAATTCGTTTTTGCTACTGGTTTGAAAATTTGAATGTCTGAATATTGCTAAAAAACCCTCACATAATCGAAAATGGTGCATTTCTTTATAAAGAGTTACATATTAAGCATACTTGTAGTTCAACGTATTCTTACCCAGAAATCATTTCTAAGTTCCGAAATTTATTAATCAGGAGAACTAAATGCTGTTAGGGTTAGAAACATTATTACTTGAGGCTCTCAAAGCTATAGAGAAATGACATGTCTGAAATGAAGGTATCAGAAAATATTGCAGCAATTTCTCTGAGACTAATATTAAAATTCCAGTGGCTAAATGTATCAGTCTATTAATGAAAGTCTCAGGTATGAAGTCACTGTCCATAGTTTGGAGTAAAATTGTGTTTAAGGAACTGCTGCTAAGTGCAGATATCTTTTTTGAGTAAAAATGTATTTCAATTGATGTTTCTGGTTTTTGTACACATTCTATAACAAGCTAAATATAGAAATACATGAGCTAATGTTAGTCTTCAAAGGAAAACAGTGTGGTTTATGATTTTTTCTAGAGAATGATACAACTTACACATTTGTTGATCCAACTTACACATCAATTATTGTTTCAAATACCCTACAAAGATGTTAACTCACATGAATTGCAGAGGACATTTACACCTATATTTCATGTTAATATTCTATTTTCACTTTATACCAAAGAGTACAAATTTGAGTCCATTTTTAAGTGACCATGACATCATGGCATTGTGGTAAAGTTTGGCCATATGCCTTAATGGAATGTGACTGAACACTGTGACTCTTTTCTGTTAGTAGGTCTACAGACCACACTAAATGGATGTTCACACCTTTCCAACTGACACTCTTTAGCACAGCTCATTAGTGGAAGGAGAAGGTGACCTTATTAGTTTTCTTTTTCTGGTTGTTGTTGGGGGATTTAGGCAGGTGATAATTGGCATAACTCCTAACTGTCTCCAAAGACCAATTAGCAAAAGGGAGTCATGTACAGCACCAGCCTGTGTTTCAATTAAATGTCTATTTCTGCTAGAGTTGAATGGAGAAATATCTCTCACGGAAGATTTCTGTCAGTGCTATATTTGGATTCTGCTGTGGATGACCACAGCACTGAATCCAGAAATGATTTTTCTTCTACCCGATGGACTTCATCTGTAGAAATCACGATATTTCACAAGTTCTAAATATTTTTGGACATTTAAGTATCTTATCAGGATACTCTTTAGTAATTAGAATGGCAGATACTGCGTTCATCTTTGACTGTTATTATCCTTATTTTTATGTAAGAATCTGGACTTAAAATTATGAATATCATAACTTCAAGCAAACCAATTATGCTTTTTAAAATCACTTAACATTACATTAAAGCAGAGTCTTTTTAACCTGGGTTCTATGGACTTTTAAATATTTTGACAAGTGTATTTCAATATAATTGGTTTCAATATAATTGTTATCCTATGAATTTTATACATTTAAAAATGTTATTCTATGAAGGGTCATGTAGGTTCAACTAGACTACCAAAAGATCCATGAAAATGGTTACGAAACCTCTGCTTTAATGAAATCAGTGAAAGATTGTAGACTAATTCAAAGATACGCTCAAATTATACTGGAAGCATATAATAACATGCAGTCTCCCTAGCTCTTTTGCTCTGCTTTGGTTTTCAAAACAAATCTTACATAATTAGTCATTTTTCTGTTTGAAGTCCAATCGTTAGAATAGAAATATGAGAAAAATAGGATATGCTTCCAATTATTTCAAATAATATAATTTTAAAAATAAACTTTTTAGTCTATATAATGGGAAATTAAGCACAAAGTTCTGATCAATTATATTCTTCAACATTAGGTCTACATTGACAAGATATGGGATGTCATTTAGCCCGATGACCGTTAATTAGAGACTATTGTATTGTTTCTGGTACCGCATTTTTACTCTGAAGATATTCCTCTAAATGTATTTTGGACTATGTTATAAAATTATGCTTACATATATAGTCCTGTATTATGGAGTGAAAGAAAGAAGAAAGGAAGGAAGGAAGAAATATTTATCACACACTTAATATGTTTCAAGCCCTGAAGATACAAATCATATAACTAAGAAAGCCCCTTATCTCAAGGGCTTATGTTCTAAAATGGGAAGAAAATATTTAAAAGGAAAATGAAATGCAGAATGGTTCGCTCCCTGTAGCATATTGTAGAGATGGCTGCAAAGGAGTTTCCTGGTTCTGGGCAAGATAAAATGAATACTGACCTAGTAAGAGTCCAGTACCCCAGAAATGAAATCCAAAATTAGAGGAGAGTATGGAAAAGATGATTGTGTTATAGGCAGCATAGTATGGGAAAAGGTAGGAGATTTTATTATCCTTATACCTTTTTTAAGTAAATCAGAAAATAATACCATATATGAACATTACCTCATTTTAATAACCCATAATTTTTACTGATCATTTTCTTCACCTATTCATACGTATACATTAGCTAAAAGTTAGGCATAGGTGTTCAGTTTCAGGGAAAACAGCTTATCATTTGTCTTATGCCACTTATTGTAGGCTACTCTTTCCATTTACGTAAATGACAGTTCATTTATACTGTAACAAGTCACCTTCATGACTTCCGGTAGCCTTAAAAATAATGAGTTAGTGGTCTCCTGTCCACTGAAGAAAATCTCCAATTTAGATAATCTTCTTAAAAAATAGGTACACATATGATCCATTGATGGAACTAAACACAAAGTCTTTCCAGCCTGAAAGGATATAAGCAAGCTTTTGTTCCACTGGATTAGATTTGAAGAATCCAGGGTCACTTCCACATCACAAAGGAGGCACTGAATAGAGTAGGACTTTAGGGGAAGATTGTAACCAATATGACCTCTTTCGTGTTGAAAGTACGTGAATTATGAAGGTCTGCATTGTGTCATTGATGTAGGACTGGGCAAATCATTCAACTTTTTGGTGCCCTAGGCACTAAAAGTCTGTAGGCTAGATTGCAGGTTTCTTTGGTGAAGGAAGTTTCAAAACAGACTTCTTATCCTCTATCATCATCATCATCATTGTCATTATCATTATATGTAAAAGTCTTTAAAAAATATCTTATAAACAAGTGTCTAAACAAAATATGGAAATGTGACAATTAATATATTTCCTTAGGATCACATTTTGTATTTTATCTCTTTCACAGAATTTGATGATTGGATCATTATTCACATAACTTAGTTGACCTGAAGTTATTTTTGTCTAAAATGCTTGAAATAACTTTTTGTTATATTTGTGGTTGCCAAATCATAGTTTTCTTTGTGATGTATTTTGCCATGAAGTGATGAGAAACCAGCCACTTTAAGCACATTTGTATTTCAGAAGAGGAAAAACTGAATTTCCTCCCAATGGAACTTAACCTTACTAAGATTTACTCAAGCAAATAGGACAGCACCTCACACAGTGAATGACTAATAAATAATTGAATTGAATTTGGCAGTAAAGAAGTGGAATTATCTGATACACCATTATCAGAGTGTGACAAAGCTTGCAGGATACTTTAAAAGTGTTCTAAAGGGTGATTTCTTCCCTTTCGTAAGGAAAAAATGTAAGAAGAGTGAAGAGGGTTGAAGAAAGCTTTTTAAACTGAAAGAAAACCTCAAAGACAGGCACATGATGACTTTTGACATTAGATTATAAACTCCTTATTTCTCCAACATATACCACAATACCTGACACATATAGGTACTTAATAAATGATTATTGATTGATTTCCACAAAGACTTTAGCTCTCCTTTAGCTCCAAAAAAAAAAAAATCATCAAGGTCAGGCTTCAATCTACAGGTGTAGGGATCTCTATAGTTTGTTTTTTTCCATAAGTTTATCTTGTTTCTGCCAGGCATCCACAGTCATATTCTCAGTAGTGAGAGACTATGAATATTTTGAGTAATATAGGCACTGGAATTCAGTTGTTATTTCCTGTTTTTGATGTTACATCCTGCTCCATAAATGGTATTAATACATGCTACAGTGATATCTTTATGCTGCATTGTATATTTTTTTCTGGCTACTTCTGAGACACAGTCTCTCTAAGCATCTGTGTATTATAGACAGGACTACCTGACCCTAGGAACTGGGAAGGCAAGGGACTTGTTGAAGCACCAACTTTCACAGCACAACTGGATTGTTCATTCAGAACCAAGGAGACCCGTTAAGACTGTGTATATTTAAAAAACAAACAAACAAACTGTGTCACTTACAAAAGGAAACTGTGACAGATTCCAGAATGTGCAAAAGTCTGAAAAGTCTGTGTGCTTCTTCTGGGACACTTTGAAGCTTGGCCCAAATAGGTCACTTTGGTGTAGGGATAGACATAGGGAGAGGGGATAAGAATGGGGACTAGGACAGAAATAGAGATAGGGAAGGGGAACAGGAAAGGGCTGGGGATAGTGATGGGCATGGGGTTGAGGATGGAGATAGGAATAGGCATAGAGAAATGGTGTGGAACTGTGGTTGCACTGGTATGAGGAAATCATCATCTTGATGTCATGGTTCTCTTTGAGAACGAAGGACAAACACAGTCTGTGAGTGAGTAGCATCTTGTAGCCTCTCCTCTCCTTTCCTATGGTGTTCTAGCCAGGGCGAGGTACACTTCCATGGCCCAAAACTGCCTTTCTCCCATTGGGTTTACTGGCTAGATTTCTTACTCAAAGACAAAGCCTTAAACTCAGTTCATTCTGGAGCTCATAGACCAACAGGTCCCCCATCTACCTAGCACAGAGTGAATGTAATTAGTAAATAATAACTGTTTCTCTTTTACTAGGAACCCTGAGTGTCTTTCCCTCCCAGTTTGATTTTTCTTTTTTTGATTTAAGGGGCCACCAATTGAGTAACTACTTAAAGAAGTCTATTTATTGAATGGGTGTGTCTAATTCAAAGTGAGAATATGATAAGCTCTTAGCCTGAAAGGTCCAGGGTCTCACATTGCATCCTGGGCCTTCTCCAGTCTGTACATTCTTCCATTTTGTACATTCCTGAAGAATATCAGACCACTAGACCCAGATGGCTGTGGAGAAGAAAGTGAGGTTGGTGACCTTGCACAGCCCTCCCTCATTGAAATCAAAGCCAACTGTAAGTCATGTCATCATCTTGATGTCATGGTCTTCCTCAAGAACAAACACAATAACAATGAGGAAATCTCAGGGGACAAAATTAGCTCTACCAATCAGGTAAGCACTTTCTCTGTAGCATATAGTCTTAGAGTATTGTCTAGGATACTGAGATGTTAAATGAGTTGCCTAGTGTCACACAGTGTGTGTGTGTGTGTGTGTGAGAAATTGAACCCAAATCAGTCTAATTTCGAAGTCGTCTCTTTCTGCCCCATTCTGCCAGATCCACAGATAGATCTAATCATTTATCTAGACTGGCCAATTAGCTAAAATTATCTATGTTGAGTGTTGAAACTGTTCATTAAAGACATGCACTTTGAATAGTATCTTTTGGTCAAATATGATTGTAATTAAAGAGAATGACTTCAGTCTTTTTACTGAAAAATCCTACTTTTCTTTATTTGGCTTTTTAAAATTATTTTCTATGTGCATCTGGTCTAGGGATTATAACTTGCCACTAAAACACACACACACATACATCATGCCTAGAATATTTTGGACACCTTACAAATATTAAAAAATGACATCAAACAGAATCCAAAAAGAATGAGAATTCTAACAAGTAAGTTCTCAAACCACGGACTCTCAGACATAATTGGGCATGTGCTGTTCTTATGTATTATGAATATGTAAGTGATGATAGAATGTTCAGCATAAATAAGTCATCATTTTTTCTACAAAACTATAGCTTCCTTATCATGTAAACTTGGAGGTTAACACTGAACAAATTAGTGGAAGAACTCAAGCATTGAAAATCATCTATTTGAAAAGTTGAATGGGAGCCATGTTGTATAAAAGACATGACTTGAATTTGATGAGGAAAGCAAAGATCCCCTCCTTAAGAAGTGTAGTATTCATTTCAAACTGCAAAAACTCTACACTTTGCCACAGTTAAGTGAGCATGTAGCAAGAAGCGATCAGTGGAATGAAAAGGGAGGGAGGAGGGGAGTAGAGGCATTTTTGTTGCTGTTGCCAGAACTTTATTTGGAAATATCACTGTGAGCACCTGTCCAATGCCACAGCATGACTGCAAACACATGTTCTACGTGCTCCCGAATCATATATTTCTTACTTATACCAGCACACTACAACAATCTTGAATTTCTACAATTGAATTTCCAATCTTGAATTTCAGTGATCACATCCAAGGAATTCTAAGCACTTGACATTTAACTCTGCAGTACATTCATCCACCTATATGTAAGATTAATATACAGTACAGGAAATTGAAAATTCTTGCTCTGTAAATGTTAGAAACATGTAAATATTTATAAATAAGCATCTATTGAGGAGAAAAATGACAATTCTAATTTGTCTTTATGCACAGAGTACTTACAGCAAATGGATAAGGAGATTGCACAGCCACCTGGCTAACCCAAGGAGTCCTCAGTCCCAGCTGGAACCCAGTACAGGGGCTGTCAGTTCAAGGGGTACTGACACAGACAGAAAAGTCAGTGAGACATTGTGCATTTATAAGATCTACTTACAGACTGAACAAGTGTCAGGCCATTCAATCTAAAGTAAATTGGGAAGAATGGGCAGGTCAAGACAGCTCTTTACATCATTTCTGTGGCTGTAGGGATGAGAGTTGGGGGGAGTGGTCACTGGGAAGAAAGGAGAGGAGAGTCCGCTTTATAGAAAGAAATAGAGGCATAATCAAACCATACAGTCTAAGCACCATGGCATAGATTAGGAGAGGATCATCTGCACAAATAGGGCTATTGTACTCTTCCCTGAACTCCAGGATCACCTACAGTATCAATGGCAAAGCCAGCTGCCTGCCCACTCAGGCTCTTGTTGAGGCCTGCTTCCAGCTGAAGAATTTATCAGGGTAATTCTTGGTGTTGGAAAGTTTGTGATGAGAACAGCCACCACTAGGCAGGCCAGAGATAGTGATGATGCCCACCATGGGGACAGAATCAATGACCAACTCAGGTCACTTGATTGACATGGCTGCCATAACAGCCCCACTTTTTTCTGTGCCATAAACTGGTTCCAAGACTGCTAAAGACCATATCAGCCAAGGTGCCTATGATGATGAAGAAAGATATGTACTTGGTACTCCCAGCGATATCCATGGAAGGTCAGTCATTGGAAGGCAGATGGGGTTGTGGAGAGGGGAGAGAGGTAAGGATGGCAAAGCCCTGGGTAGTGGTTAAAGGACTGGAGAGTGGGTAGACTGGTGGGATGGTATGGACTTGGGAGACAGAGTACAGATATTCTTTCTCAAAGTAATGAAAACTGTTATATGTTTCTGTCTTTTTGTGATGTTGTCATTGCCCCCCTAAAACAAGTAATGGAAGACTACGCCAAGTATTTACTGCTATAGGATGTAGGAGCCTTCAAATGTAGTTCTTATTGGCCTTGATGGAGCTATTGTCTCATCAGATTGAACATTCTGCAAATAGTTCATATTAAAACCAGTCCAAATCTCCTTGTGAGCTATTGTTCCTATCCTATAATGCTTTACAAAGGGTCATCCACATACTGAAAATCAGCTTCCTTAAGATTCCTTAATGTTACGTGCATGCCAATTGAGTAAATAGGCCATCCATATGCTATACCTAACTTCCATTACATGACCTGTGATTTTCTTTTTTTTAATGTTTTTATTAGTATTTTTCATTCATTCATATTTTTTAGTTTGTCTTTCTTTTTCAAAAAAGGTAATTTGTTTATTTTAAGCATTCTTTTCTTTTTCAGTTTTAAATTTCACATTCTCTTTCTCCCTCCAACCCCTCCTCCATCCACAGAGAAGGCAAACACAATGATTTCAATTAATTATACATGTGAAATCATGCAAAACATTTCCATATTCGCTGTATCACAAAAAAGGAAAAAATAAAGAAAATAATACTGCAGTTTGCACTCAGAGTTAATTATTCTTTCTGGAGGTGGATAACATTTTCTCATAATGAGTCATTTGAAATTATCTCATATCATTTTTTTGATCAGAGTAGCCAAGTCTTTCACAGATGGTCATCATTACATTACTGTTACTGTGCACAATAATCCCCCAGTTCTTCTCACTTCACTTTCCAACAGTTCATATAGATGTTGCCATTTTTTGTAGGGTTTTTTTAAAACCACCACAGTCATCATTTCTTATAGCATAGTAATATTCCATTATAATAATATGCCACAAATTTGTTAAGCTATACCCCAATTGATGAACATTTCCTCAATTTCTGATTTTTTGTCACCACTAAAAGAGCTACTAAAAATATTTTTGTATATGTAAGACTTTTCTATTTTTTAAAAAAATCTCTTGAGGTTACATATCTAGTAGCGGTATTGCTGGGTATGTATGCTTTCATAGTCCTTTAGACATAGTTCCAAATTATTTTCCAAAATAGTTGGACCAGTTCAATTACTCCATCAATAGTTTTTTTAGCATAACTATTTTTTCTCATCCACTCCAGCAGTTATCATTTCTGACAGGTGTGAGATGGTATCTCAGAATTATTTTCATTTGTATTTCTCTAAACAGTAGTTACTTAGAGCATTTTTAATATGACAATAGATAGTTTTGATTTTCCTTCTATAAAATGTTCATATCCTTTGATCATTTATCAATTTGGTGAGGGGTTGCATTACTATACATTTCACACACACACACACACACACACACACACCACCCACATATACGAGAAATGAGGCTGTCAAAGATACTTGATGTAAATTATTTTTTATATTCCTCCATTTTCTGTGGTACCTTTTAGTAAAATGTACTTTCCCTGATTATCTCCTGTATAGGTCTACATTTGCTTTGTCCAAAATCATGATAATTTTCCTGTTTGTTTTTTTTTTTTTTTACTTCAGTGGAAGCATAACAGATTCTGCTCACACCCTGTATTTTAATTATGCATGTGTTTCTGTTTCAAGTCTATCTCTTGTAAAGAATATATTGTTGGATTCTGGTTTCTAATCTTTTCTGCTATCCACTTGTTTCAGGATGAGATTATCCCATTCACACTCACTGTTTGATTACTAACTGTATTTCCCTGCATTCTGTTTTTCTTCTTTTTCTTCTCATTCATTTTCTTTTAAATCTTCCCTCCTCAAAATCTATTTTGCTTTTGAACACTGCCTCTTTTGATCTGAACTCACTTTTATCATCATTCCCCCCACCCATAACTCTTATCCCTTTCAATTCTTCTTTTCCTATAATTTAAGGCAGATTTCTATACTGAACTGAGTGTGTGTGCTTGAATTGTATATATGTATGCTTGTTTTTGTGTGTGTGTGCATCTGTGCATCCTTCCCTCTTTGAAAAAATTCCAATGAGATGATGTTCAAGCATCGACCACCCCCTCCCATTTTCTCCTTTAACATAAAGCTCTTCTTCACTCTTTTATGTGAGCAAAAGTTGCAGTTATACCTCTCCCTTTCCCTTTATCCCAGTGCATCCCTCTTTCTCATTTTTTTGTTTTGTGTTTTGGAGATGATCCAAATATAACTGACTCACACTCGTGTCCTTTGTTTATGCAGACTCTGCCCTAAGGATCATAATGTTTTAGGGTTTATATGTACTCTTCCCATATAGGAATGTAAACAATTTAAATTTATTGAGTATCTCATGATTATACTTTCATATTTATTTATTTATGATTCTCCTGAGCTTATTATGTTTGCATTTCAAGTATTCTATTCAGTTTGGGTCTTATCATCAGAAATTCTTGAAGGTTCTCTAGTTCATTAAAAATCCATTTCCTCCCTGAAGGATTAGACTCACTTTTGCTGGGTAAATTATTCTTGCTTGTAATCCTAGCCCCTTGGCTTTCTAGAATATCACAATCTAAACCCTCTGTTCCTTTAATGTGAAAGCTACTAAGACTTTTGTCATCCTCATTGTGACAACATGACATTTAAATTGTTTCTTCCTCACTGTGTGCATTATTTTCTCCTTAACTTGGAAGCTCTGGATTTTGGCTATAACGTTCCTTGGAGTTTTCATTTTGGATCTCTTTCAGTAGGTGATCAGTGTATTTTTTTCCAATTTCCGTTTTACCCTATGTATCTAAGCTAAAGAGACAATTTTCCTTGATAATATCTTGAAATATGAAATCTTGACCCCTTTTTTAATGATGGCTTTCAAGTAGTCCAATAATTTTTAATCTTTCCTCAATCTATTTTCTAAGTAAATTGTTTTTCTGATGAGGTATTTCACATTTTCTTCTACTTTTTTATTGCTCATTTTGTTTAGTTTTTTCTCAATATTTTATCAAGCCATTACCTTCCACTTGTCCAACTCTAATTTTTAAAACAATATTTTCTTCAGTGAGCTTTTGTACCTCTTTTTCTGTTAGGGAAATCTTGTGGAGAGATTTTAAACTATTTTTTGTTCCCTTTTTTTTAACCAAGCTGTTAATTCTCTTTTCATAAATTTCTTGAATCATTCTCATTTCTTTTCCCAATTTTTCCTCTATCACTCATCTCTTTAAGTTTTCCGAAATTTGTTTTTGGGCTTAGATCAAGTTAGCATTATTATTTCAGGCTTTGCTTATACCCATTTTCACATTGTTGTCTTCTGAGTTCATGTCTTGGTCGTCCCTGTCACTGTAATGTCTTTTTGTGGTCATGTTCTTTGTAGGTCTTGATGTTTGCTCATTTTTATAGCCCATTTCTTAACTTTGTACTTTATATTAAAGTTGGGCTCTACTCACCAGGTGGTGGGAAGGTGCTGACCTAAACTTTAGGCTTTTTCATGCTGCTGCTTTCTAGTTAGTTATGTAATTCTGCACCTTTTCCATGCCTCCAAGATGGTGTGATCCTGGGAGAGACGTGGTCGCTGCTGCCAGGTCTTTACCTGGGAAGGATCCTTGTTCCCCTGCTGCCCCAAGGGCTAGTGCTCTTCTTTTCTCTGGAACTGTGACCAGTGGCTATGCTCCCTTGTGATTAACCATAAGTAGTCTTCTCCTCTCTGGAACTGTGATTTAGAACTGAACTGCTTATATTCATTAGAATTGCCAATCAGAGGCAGCTATCCAAGTGCCAGCAAAGGGTCCACTGTGATGTCTTTCTGACCAGTTGTCTGACTCTCTTATCATCTCTTGACTGAGAGCATCTGAACCTGCTGCTGCTGTGCCTGCTTTCACAGCTGGCTCCAAGGTCCACTGCTGGTGTTCCTTCCAGGCTTTCTTCCCACCTCACTGTCAAAAATCTCTCTGTCCAACCTCTTAGGTTATTTCAGGCTGTAAAAAATGTCCTACTCTGAGCTTTTGTTGACTCTAGTGCTCTAAAATTTAAGGAGTTACTTAAAGTTGTTTAGAGGGAAGTGTTGGGAGAATTCAGTTAGGGTACTGCCTGCATTCCCCATTCTTTCCGTGTGCTGCTGAACCCCTTGCACCTGGAATTTCAAATGCAACTTTATTTCTCTTGTAATAAATCAAGTTGAGATGCATGTCTCAAGGACTTGTGTTTTGTTTTGTTTTTTTTGGTGAACACTAACATGTAATATGTTACAGTGACTGACTCCCTATTGCCTTTAGGGTCAGATACATTGGATCCTCTAACATTTAAAGACCTTTACAACATAGTCCCTTCCTGCTATTTCAATCCCCTTACACATTGCTTCCCTCTACCCTTGTACCTATTGTCCAAATGTCATAGCCTACCAGTCCTTACAGCTTCTCCATCTCCTGCATCATCCATGTAATTACAGTGGCTGTCTCTGAGGCCTGGAATTCTATTCTTTCTTCAGTTCTGCCTCTTAGAATCCCTACTTTTCTTTGAGACTCAAATCAAATAACCCTGTTACATGAGACCCTTCCTTTGGTCTTCCCAGACACTAGTACCTTTCCCTTTCACATTGGGGTGGATGATATTTACATGGTTTATAGATAGATAGACAGAGAGATAGATAGGTATGGATGCTTTCCTCAATTAGGATATAAAGTCCTTGAAGTCACAGACTGTATTACTTGTTTCTTATATGTACAGTGCTTAGTACGGAACCTGGCACATAGTAGGTTGTGCTTTGCTCTGCTTCTTCTGCATACTTCTTTAGTGGTAATATATCATAGCTTATTCTTGTTTGCCATTAATCTCCCTGTTTTTCTTTGGATGGTATGCATTTCTGATTCTGTAGTATTCCTTGACTAGCTTATAAGCACGCAGCATCACTTAGAAGCATGCTGACAATAAAAAGATGAATCTTTGTTTTCAATGGAAGTCTACATAATTTCCCAAAAACAACAGATCCTATTCTTTTCCTCCTTTTCAGTTGTGGGTCATAGTGATTTTCAATTCATCATGTCACTCAAAGAAAAATGGGCCTTCTAACTGTATATTAGTGTTTAGACAATAGACTTCCTTCATCAGTTGTTTTTTTTCTCCGTGCATATATTTAGGCTGAACTTTTTTGAGGGTTGGTAATCTCATTTAGGGGCCTCTAATACATCTTTACCTGCATGATGGCTAAAATTCTAGATTATTCTCTCTTGATGAGTAGAAAATATCAAATTATGCAGCTTTCCCAAATTGCATTTTATTCTCTAGGAAAAATTTTGATATTAAAAGAAAACCTTCATAAAATAAATAGACCAAATTTTGCATAATAGTTAAGAAGGACTCTTAAATTATTGAGAATGATAACTAATAAAAATCAATAGAAACAGGAGTATATAGTAACTCTGCAAAATATTCCTGATTTGGGGGGATTAGTTTCATGTACTTGACCCATTTTCCAATCAGCTATTAAAATGATCTTCCTACAGTGCAGCTATTATCATGTAGTTCCCTTATTCAATAAACTGCAGTGACTTTCATTGTGTTCAGGATTAAATATAAAATCTGTTGGCCTTTAAACCTGACCCCTTGCCATGTTATAACTTACTCAGCTCCATGTACTCAATAATCTTGTCACTCAGTCTTCCTTATTTTTTCTCCTCCTTTCATCTTAGCACAATTTCTCAAGTTTTCCCTGAGGCTGGGAATCCTCTGCCTCCTCACCTCTGCTTCCTAGACTTTCTGGCTTTCCTCAAGTCTCAAATAAAATCCTAACTTCTGCAAAAAAACCTTTCTCATTCCTCCCTAATTTTAATGCCTTCCCTGTATATGTCTTTTTTCCTACACAGCTGTTTGCATGTTGTCTCTCTGTGACAGAATGTGAGGTTCTTGACAGAAGAGAATGTTTTTGCATTTCTTTTCCTTGTATCCCTAGTACTTAGCAAAGAGCTTAGCACATAGTGGCACTTAATAAATTCTGTTGACTTGACCTGCTTCATGAAGCTTTTTATAATCTTTAGTCAGAAGTATTTTTTTCATCTAAATTGCCGTAACATTTTTATCTCTTCTTTGGAATGACATGCTAGTTTATAATATGTATATGTATGTGGATAAATGTCTCTTCTTCCTATATTGGATTATAAATACTTTGAGATCAAAGATTATTTCATTTATTTTGTCATTGTCCTTATCAAAGTATAGCACAGATCTTACAAGCAGAGAATATTCAAGTGTTAAATTGTCGTTTGGACTTTCCATTGCTCTCCAGAGCTGTATGTTTATTGCTACGTGCTTTCTTTCACTGTAACAGATTAAGAATCTGTTAAATATAATATAAATGCCAAAGTTGAATAATTTTCTCAGGGTATATAAATAAATGCTTTTAATTTTAAATATTTGTATTTTGAACATAGTCTGTTGACAAGCATTTATTAAGAGCTTACTAGGCACCAGGCATCATGCTAAGTGTGAAAGATACAAAGGAAGGTAAAAACAATCTTTATCCTCAGTAACTTATGTTTGAATGGAAGAGAAAATATTTGAACAATCTTGTTCAAACAAGATATATATATATGTATATATATATATATATATACATATATATATAGACCAAATTGTATATAATAAACAAAAAGAAGGCTCTTCATTAAAAGGGATCAGAAAATGCTTTCTGGGGAAGGTGAAAGTTTATCTAAGACATGAAGAAAGCCAGAGAAGGTAGGTGGTGGAGATGAGGAGAGAGAATTTCAGACATGGGGGACAGACAACCTATAAAAAAATGTTCAAAGTTGTGATATAGGATGCATGTGTGAGGAACACCAAATGACAATTTTTGTTCCAAAAGTATGTAGAGGGGAATGAAGTGTAACAATACTGGACCAGATAGAAAGGGATAGGTTTGTGAAGGACATTAAATGCCGAAATGAACGTTATATAGTTAATCCTTGAGGTAATTAGGAACTACTGATCTGAGTAAGAAAATGACAGAATGGAAGAAATACTTATGGTATGAAATGAGGATGTAAGATGAGAGAATTCTTTGAATATAGCATCATATTTTTTTCAGTAAATATGGGGCAAGGACATCAGTTGATAGAGTGAGAAGTTGACATAGGAGGCTTGAAGAGGGATGAGCAGGTTTTGAAAAGTTGATGATAGAAAACGTGAATTGAACAGGGAGATGTTAAAAGAATTATGATCAAATAAAAGAAATTCTAGAGTTCATGAACATAGAAGTTGAAAATTTGATGGTGATGATAACATCAAAATTATGACTGTCACTTTGTGATACCACATTCCCCTCTGAGCAGAGACTGAGTACATTGAAGAACCAAGAAATTATGTAGACTTTTTTCCTGCTATGAAGAAATATGTGCGTGCGTGGTGTGTCTGTGTATGCATGCAAAGTCTGTGAATCAAGCACTGAATTCATTCTGAGGAAAGAAGTGTAGAACATTTTGGCAGTTGAAAGATAATATGCACCAGCATCTAGATTGTGTTGAAAAACACTGTTTTGAATCCCCAGATTAACTCATCGTCACAACTACTACTAAATGGTGCATGAATTTTGTGAGACACTTTCCCTTTGTATTATAAGAAATATTAAAGGACTAACATATTCTTGAAATGGGAAGGGACATGGGGAAAGAGAAGGGAATAAGCATTTACACAGCTTTTATGCGTCAGGCATTGTGCTAAAGCACCATACAAATATCTCATTTGATTTTGAAATCAAATGCCCTATCATATTCTGTATTAATTGATTAATATTTTAAATGATCAATTTAATTTTTATTTTAAAGATTACATCAAAAGAACATAGGGCTAAAAAAAAAGGTCATAAAGCTTTTTTTCAAGTAGCTCATGGATCATCTGCGGTATCATAGAGATAGATGATGGGCAGTTTTGCCCTCATTCTTACCTTTACAAGTGTGAGATGCTGTTGTTATTTTGTCCTTTGTTCTCTAAGAGGACCATGATACCATGACTTGAAAGTGAATTGAATTTAAATGAGGCAGGGCTGTACAAAGTCGCCAGCCTCACTTTCTCCTCAGGATCCATCTGGGCCCAGTGGCAGGATATAAATCAGGACAACTGGAGATGACCCCAGGTGATGTGGGAGACCTTGACCGTTTTAAGTTAAGACCTTTCCAAATCTCAGTTTGACTGAGGCAACATTCACTCGGTGTTTAAGTCTGGGTAAGGGGTGGGGGGAGGGGGGGCAGATGTGGTAATCAAAAGAAATACCTTATTCTATCTAATTTACTAAGGAAGGCAAATATGAATGACATCGTTCATTTCCTAAAAGGTATTTAAGTTCTAGGCAGGGAAGTTATATTGAATAAATAACTATACTACAAAATAGATCAATTAGCATTTATTAAAACTAATAGGCAGCTAAATGGCACATTGGATAGAGCTTGGGCTCTGAAGTCAGAATGACTCATCTTCCTGAGTTCAAATCTGGTTTCAGACACTTAATAGCTGTGTGATAGGGCAAGTCACTTAACTCTGTTTGCCTCAGTTTCCTCATCTGTAAAAATGATTTGGAGAAGGAGATTGATTGCAAAGCACTCCAGTATCTTTGCCAAGAAGATCCCAAATGAGGTTATGAAGAACTAGATATGACTGAAAAGACTGAACAACACCTACTATGGCCCAAGCACTTTGTTATGCCCTGTGGATACAAAGAAAAAAGTCATATATTCCCTGTCCTTAAGAGGTAAGTTTTTAGAATGTGATAAATGTGCAGGGGAGATATAGGTACCAGAGGAGGTAGATTCGGCAGATCCATTCAGAAAGTGGAATGGAATGGAATCCACAATGGAACAAGCCAAACTGTGGCTGAATGGATGGGAGGAGATACAACATCATTGCAATAAATGGCAGCTAGAGGCAATAAGAAGTTGACCAAGATGCAGTGAACAGAATGTGGTATTTGTAGAAAGGGGGCCTGGTTTTAATTCTCTTATCTGCTTATAATTACCTGTGTGACCTCAGGGAAGTCATTTAACCGCTCTGTACTTTAGAGAAGTCCCCCTCTACAAAACAAAGGGATGAACTAGAAGACTTTTGTGGATTTAAGTGGAGGAAATACTTTATTATAAAAGAGCACTTAGAAGTTTCAAGCTGAGGTCTTCTGATTCTGACTGCAAGCTTTTTTGTTTAACTCCACTTTCTACATTGTGTCACCAATAAAACTGCAAGATCCAAAACATTTTTACTGATTTCACTAATATTTTGCTTGTGTGGTTATTTGATAGGTCCAGCGTATCAGTGCTCAGATAATTGAGATCACATCTCCCCAATGCAATTGTACTGTCCAGTTTTTATCCATGCCCACCTCTTAGCATGTTCTTTTTTCTTATTATAATGTGTTTTTATTTATTTCATTCAATATTTTCAGGCTACATATAAAATATTGTTAGCTTTTCAAAAAACATTTGAGTTCCAAATTCTCTCCTCCCTTCATTTACCCTCCACCCATTGAGAAGGCAAGCAATTTGATATAGGTTCTACATGTACAAGCATGTAAGGCATGTTTCCCTGTCAGCCATGTTGCAAAAGAATACACTGATGAAAAAAATAAGAAAAGCAAAGAAATTAAAACAAAAGTATGCTTCAGTCTGCATTCCGAGTTCATCAGTTATCTGCAAGATAGAACATTTTTCTGCGGTATTTTTCGTCTTGAGTCCTACGGAATTGTCTTAGATCATTGTCTTCATCAGTGCAGCCACGTTAATCATCCTTACAGTATTGCTGTTCTTGTGTACAGTGTTCCTCTGGATGTTACTTCACTTTGCATTAGTCATATAAGTCTTCTGAGGTTTTTCTTTTTCTTGTCTTACTCCTTTAGCTAGCATTTCTAATATTAAATTGAATAATACACGTATTGGCATCCTTACTTTCCCACTGACTTATTGGGATGCGTAGAGCCCATGTAAGATTGCATACTGTCTTGGAGAGGAAGGAGGGAGAGAAGAAGAGAAAATTTAAAACGTATTGAAAACTGAAAACAAGTTAACAAAAAACTTAAAAAAAAAAGTTAAAAAAAAAAGAATGTATGTGTAGAACCCATATAAGATTGCATGCCATCTTGGGGAGGGAGGGGGAGAAAATTTAAAACATATGGAAGTGATTGTTGAAAACTAAAAACATATAAATTAGTAATAAAAAAAGAGAAAGACTCCACTTATTCTTTCTAGAGTTTTTAATATGCATAAGTATTATATCTTGTCTAAAAGCCTTTTCTGCATCTATTGATATGATCACATGATTTTTGTTGCTTCTGTCATCGATATAGTTAATTATGTTCATTCTTTTCCTAATATTGAAAGTGACCTACATTCCTAGTATAAATCACACTTTGTCATAGTATATGATCTTTTTGATATATTTCTGTAATTTTCTTGCCAGTATTTTAGAAAAATCAAAAGGTAATTTAACACTAGTAATTCAGAGAAAGGAAACTTGACATCATAGAAGAGTAACCCCAGATGTGGAGTTCAGAGACGTGAGTTTATGGTCATTCTTGTCGTTACTGTTATCATTAATACTGATATCAATCAGCATCATCATGATGCATTTATCATTTAAGCACTGAGGACACAGAGGAAGGAAAAAAGAAGTGTGCTCCCTGTATTCAAAGGATTCACATTCTAATGAGGGAGAAAATATATAAACAACTTTGTGCACATACTATAAATTGGAGGTAATCTTACAGAGAATGCTCTGTGTGCGGTGTTGGTGTTAGTAAATTAAACTTACAAAAAGTAGCGTATGAACTCATTCTGGAAGGTATCAAGGAAGCCAAGAGGCAGAGGAGAGAAGCGACAGCTTTCTAGGCATTTGGTACAGCCAGGGAAAAGACATAGAGGCAGGATATATGAGAGGGAGAGCAAAAGGACCACTGTCAGTGGATCATAAAGTTTATGAACTGGGAATGGTAGGAAGGTCCCATGTGGGGAAGGATTTTAAAAGACAAACAGAATGTTTTATATTTGATCCTAAAAGAAAGATCTCCTAGAGTTTTTGCATAAGGCATAACATATCCTAGATATATAACCATGGGTGAACCATGTTCTGATCTCCATTTTATAATGAACAAAAAGGGGTGATCCTATTTGTATAATTTCTTTCCTAAGTATTATTATAAGGAAAATACTTTGTGAATTTTAAAATGCGATATAAATGTGTTATTATTGTCGTGAAATACCCACAAAACAGCACACATCAGAATGTCTTAAATATTTAATTACTCTGGCTAACACTGTTTCTATGTTCTTTGACATTAAAATAAAAAAGAATTGATTCTCACTGAGTTGAACTAGATTGGAGAGCACTGATCCAAGGTTAGGTGGAAAGAGCTGACTCTGTAAATTCCCCATATAATTAAGTCTCTTTGAAAATCCTTCCTTCAGCTGTTTCTGAAGGAAATCACAAAATAGTCTAGTTTGTTCATGTACTTTAAAAAAAAAAATCTAGTTTTTTGAACTATATACGCCAAGCAAGGAGGAGTAAATGGTCATACTCTCCCACATGTTCAGCTCTAATTTTAGCTGTAAATAGCTGTCTGTGGTTAAAGCTTTGTGCTCATATACATGGCCTGGATTTCTGTCCCTTTCACTGCAAGTTAGCTTTCAGGACTACACATTATCTATCCCCTCGATCGAGTCTAGCATCCTGTAAAATGTGAACCCGTAGTCACAAAAGCAAATGAATAGAAGTGTATTGTTGGATCAGTAGAAATACATCAACACTACTGGGAAAACGTATGAAGTGATTGTTTTGCTGACAGTTGTAAATTTAAAAAAATATTCAAATAAGCTGCTGGAAAAAATGGTACTTTTGAGTAAGAAGGATATAGCCTGACCTCTCAAGTGTTTATTTTTACTGACATGCAGCTTATCCACCCCATTTATTGTACTTAAAAATATTTAATATTTCCAGAAATTGGTCATTCTAATTTGTGAAATCTAATCAAAAGGAGAATAGATGTCTTTCAGTTATGATTCCTGGAATTTTTTGACCATAGAAGAGGTTGCAGTCATCACAAAAGATAAAACAGTTAACTTGTAATTACTATAAGCTTCCTAAGGGCAAAGACTAATCTTTCCTTGTCTTATTTATATTCTCACATCTTAACATAGTACCTAGAAGATAGTAAGCATTTAATAAATGTTTATTGAATTAAACAGTAGAGTTTTATTTTTTGAATTTTTTTTAAAGAAAGGATATAAATCTCTTGTAGCACCTCTAAACAGCATTAGTGAGAAACTATGGGAGAACAAATCACACAGGATGAAAAGACGTGGAGAGGTTATGACCTGCAGTGGTGAAGAAAATACATGCGTGTCAGTTTGCATATGTATATGTGTATTTGGGGAAGAAAAGAATGTAACTGAATTGGATAGCTAGAAGAAACCTCAGTCAATTGCATTTTAATTGAAATTATAGCCTATACTATGTATGGTATATCCATTTTAAATCAAATTTTGATTTAATAACAATGAGACATCAAGTGGACATTTTTCGTATTTGTGAAATATGTGTTTCGCAAATAATGCCGACTATAGCAATTGTTAGGTAAACAACACAGTAAGGCTTCTAGCAAGTGTTCTAGCACTAGCATGGGTTCACTCTTGGTCAAGGCAGACAGGAAGAAAGGAACGGAGTCATAAAAAGGGGTTAAATAAGGTAGCTTACTTTATTTTTGTGTAGTCTGCTGATAACGGGAGTACTAACTCCCACAGCACTCCCTAATCTCCACTCCCACAATCGCTGGTGAGAAGGTGAGGGCAACTACCCCTATGTCTCCATGGGGTCAGTCAAGACAGGTACAGTATTCCAGTTTATGCCCTCACCTAAATCTCTTAAATCCTTAATGGGGGCCGGTAGAGGCAAACACAGATTCTTCCCAATCCTTGATGCATGCCTTCTCTATGCGTTATCCAAATCCTAAATGGGTTCCCCACTTACTGACCAGTGCCTACTTGCTTCATAGGGCAACAGACAAGAAAGGCATCTTTCCAGCAATAGCTTCAAAATTTAACTTTAGCAATATTATCATTCACCTCAAGAGTAGTAAATACCACGTTATGTCATCCTATACCTTACCACGCAGTCACAGTAGGAGTTGTTTTGGCCGCTATAATTCTGGGAATTACTGTCTAGCACCTGGGAACTAGAGATTGTTGTAGCCATGGAGTCTGGGAACTAAACCCTAAAAACAATAACAAAATCCCCCTTACTTACAATATGAAATATGTTTAAAATGATATAGGAATGTAGAGCATTTAAAGGTGACATATTTTATAAAATTACAATTGAAAATCCTGAACTATTTTTCTTTATATTTAACAAGAAATAATTGGCACTAGGTATTGACAGACCTGTTTTTCTCAGTTGTACATACATACATACACACACACACTCACACATATAATCATGGATATAATTGATCAAGATGTGGATGATAGAAACGTGTAAAAGAGAACACTTTTTTGGGTCACTCCCAAAGACTGGTCATGTGAACCAAGCATGTGAGCAAACTGCTTTATGAAAATATGCATCATAAAGTACTTTGTATTTTTGTTACTCACTTCTTCCATATTACATGATGAAACTTACATATGGCAATAGGTCTATCAAAGTAAAAAATAATTTCAGGTTCATGACTATTTAAAATATAGGTTTCAAAAAAGGAAATTCAATCACATTTGCTTAGATTAGAAATTAACCTGAAATGAGATACATCAGTGATTAGGCCACATCAACCTGAATATGGTGCATTTACTTAATTCATGTTGATTTGTAAATGTGCTTATATTCTCTGTACCTGTACATGATTCCTTATTCTGTACAGCATAGAAACTTAATTACTGTATCAATACCTGAGATGATATTTGCAGAACTGTTGGCTTTCAATATTAATAATACAACTATACAGCTATAAAAGAGAGGCAACATCATGTGTTAGATCAAGAACCAGTCGTGGACTCAACAAGACTTGACTATAAACCTCTGCCTCTGACATATACTGTCCTGGGCATTTCATTTAAACTCTCAGTTTCCCAGGTAAGTTTCTACAGTTGTGAACTGTAGATGAGTTGGCAATGAATTTAATATTTTCATTGTGATAAATAAGTGAGCTGACTCAGCCAAAATCAGAGTTAATTTTTCAAATCAAAAGCATTCATTAAGAACTTACTACATTTTGAGCACTGTGCTAAGCACTGGGGATACAACTGCAAGCAGAAAATAACACAGCCCCTGCCCTCCAAAGAGTTTACATTCTAGTAGGGGCAAGACATCACACAAAAGGAAACAGAAAAGGGTATTCATGGTCTTGGTAGAGAAAAGGAAGGAGTGAAGCAGGAAAAGAAATGATATGGTTGTCTTGGGCCCCTTCCTTAAAATAGAAGTTCTGGAAGGAACAAGCTAGTCAGAGGCAAAGATTGCAGAGCTATGGAATATTTCTAACGTGAGTAGTCCAGGGAAGAATAAGTTTCTAGGGTGAAAAATTTCTAATGGCATGGAAGATGAAGTCTTGTAGTGAGTCTGGAGTGTGGTGAGGAATCCTCAGTTCATGGAATGTTTAATTAATACTTAACACTTAAACCCAGCTTCATTCTAACATGTCCAGTCTAAATCTGTTTTTAAAAATCCCTTGATGCATCTTATATAAACTAAATGCAGAGGTCTGTAATCTTATCTATCATCTATCTGTCTGTCTAATTTTAGTTGTCAGACACTTATTTTTTTTTCTCCCTCCTACTTTTTCCCACTCACTGAATTGATTAATATCCAGAGAACAATTAGAGAGTTGAATAAGACATGGACCTTTATGTTGGTGGTAATGTGGTAACTGAATTTAGCCATGTGATGTCCCATTAATGGATCCAATGACTGACAGGCAAGCCTTGATCATTTCCAAGGTTTCTGCCAGCTCTGACCGTGATTCTTCACACATGTAAATAGAGAGCAATAAAGCAGTAACTTGTCACACCAACACACCTGCTCAGATTTATTTAATAAGTGATATGCAATGTTAACAATCATAGCCTTGTTGTTATTATGTCTGTAGACTTCAAGGTTTGTGAAGCTCTTTACTGTCATCTCATTTGAACTTCACAACAACCCTTCAAAGTAGCTGATGTTATCCTCATTTTACAGATGAAGAAACTGAGGCCAAAAGGGCTAAGTGACTTTCCCAGAGTCACACAGCTAATAAGAGTCTGAATATAGATTTGAACTCAGGTCTTTCTGACTCCCTGATGACTGAAACAATTAAACAAAAACAATAACAAAAAAAAAGGTATGGGGTGGAGTAGTTAACCTCACTTTAACTCTTATGGGTCACAGTTACCTATAAAATAAGGGGTGTGGGGTGGGAGTATACAACTTCCTGGGATTCAGTTTACTTCTCTGTAAAATAAGGGATGGAGTAGGATTCTTCTGGCCATAAGATCCTATAGCACAAACTCTCAGAGAGGTGACGTACACACAGCAAACCAAACCTCATTTAAACAAAACTTGTTTTCACTTTGTCACGGTGGGCAACCGGTCAAAGAAAATTTTGTTCTGTCCATTATATATCATAAAACAGTTTTGAAAGATGCACTGTGGCAGAAAAGGGGTAGAAGTAAACATGTGAAAATATGAACACTAATGAAAAAATGTTTGTATATGTTAAGGACCAATGGACATTGAATATGTAGTAATTTGTTTACGTATCTTAAAGCTTGCCTTTCTATGTTTTCCAGTCGTGTCCAACTCTATGTGTCCCCATGTGGGATTTTCTTGGCAAAGAAACTGGAGCAGTTTGCCATTTCCTTCTCCAGCTCATTTTCCAGACAAGGAAACTTAGACAGGGTTGAGTGACTTGCCCAGGGTCAGACAGCCAACATCTGAGGACAGAGTTCAACTCAGGTCTTCCTGATTCCAGGCTACTGTACCACCTACCTGCCCTTTACCTTTCTATACAGTTCAGCAAAATCCTATTAGACAGGTATTCACTGAATGGGTGTATCTCACTCAAAGTGAGAATGCTTTAGGACCTTAGCCTGAAAGGGCCAGGGTCTCGTATTGCATCCTGAGCGATCTCCAGTCCACCTGATGAATATCAGGGCACTGGACCCAGATGGCTCAGGAGAAGAAAGTGAGGTTGATGACCTTGCACAGCCCTCCCTCACTCAAATCAAAGTCAAGTGTAAGTCATGTCATCATCTTGATGTCATGGTCTTGTTTGAGAACGAAGGACAAACACAACATGATAATTAAGCTCTATGTATATGTATATGCATACACATATATGTACATATACATATATATGCACACATGTATTACCATTTTAAAGAGGAAGACTTACAGCATTGCTGTGATATACATGTGTCTTGTAATGACTGTATTTAACACGAGTTGGGGTGTATGGGGTGAGAAATACTAATATGCTCCACCAAAATATTGCCAAATTTGAAATGAAGGTTATTTAAAGCAAACAATCAAAGAGAATATCACGGCTCAGTTGTGTAATACATGGAGTCCTATAAAAAATAAAACAACACTAGAACACCATGATTAAGGTTTCTAGGTTGACAGAGTCCTCTCTCGAGGGAGCTTGGATATATTCTTTCACTTTCCACTAGTTCATTCTTTAGAGTAAGATAATTTCATCAAGAATATGTAACACCAATGCTTTTATAATACTAAATCAATTAGATATTTCACCCATATGATACTGACATTTGTTCATGTAGAAGATTGAACTTGTAAGAATCTTTTATATAAAATGTTGGATATTAAAAAAAAGGATCTCGATTTAGCTTTGATTTGGGAGCAAGTGGATTTTATATGTTAGAGAAACTTGTATACATGTTTTGTAGAGATTGCTTACAAATACATGTGTATTTGTATATAGAGTTTTATCTATATTAGACATCAATTTTTTTTTTCCCTTGAAAAGTTTTCTTGTGTTTGTTTTCTGTTTCTGATAGCATTTGTTCTTAAACAAAGTGAAATTGTAGAGGCCATCACCCACTGACTGTAGTTTTGACCCTGTGGACATGCATATTCTGTGGGTTTGGAAATGGCATTATTTTTTAATGTTTAATCAGTCAACAAAATAAAGTTCACAGCTATGTAATTCCATGTTCCATATTTTTTTGGCTTTTTTTAAGGATGAAGGATAATAAAGTCTTATTATAATGGGAAGTAATTAGGGTAGAGATTTAAAATAAATTGCCTGTCAATGATGGAGGGCATGGAGTTTTATTTTCTGGAAATGTTTTGAAAAAGAAATAAATCTGCTGTTGAATTACTAATCTTCTTACGTTTTCATTACTTATATCTGGATCTTAACTTTCATCTCAGTGTCTCTCTATAACTAATATTAATTCCATTAGTCTCATACCTTTTGGAATTCAAATTTTCTCTTTCTCCCTTATCCATTACCAAACATTATCATTATTTTGACATCTTTATAATAGCAATGCATTTTTTGAAGATTTTCTAAATTATACCTAAAACACATTAATATTGGTTGGTCATTGATTGCCTAACATGACATTTAATCATGGGTGTTAAATCCATGAACCAGATTATGCATGAACTTTTCACCTTCTTAGGAAAGTAGCACAATATAAAGTTCATCTCCTCCATTTACTATCTTGAACAAATGACTTAAGCTCTCTGGTGTCTTCCTTCCTCCCTTATAATTTGGAAGAGTTGGATTAAATAAGCTTCAAGGTCTTTTCATGCTCTAAATTTATGATCCTGTGATAATTATACCAAAATTTACTAAGCAATGAAGAACACCTTGCATTCATAGTTGTGCTCAAATCATTCTTAAAACCTGGAATCTCTTCCTAAACCTATGCCTAGTGAAATCCTAATCATTAAGCAAATATTTTGTTTCCAGTTTTGTGTTCATACAAATAATGCTGCATTTGCATATGCTTATGCATACCCATATTTCCCTGTCAACAATTTCTTTGGGATTTACAGCCCAAGTAGTACAGTCAATGGGACAAATGAATTGTACAGCAATTTAGTAACAATTTACTAACTTTTGGCGGGGAGAAAAGTGTTCCATATTGATCTCCAAAATAAGTACACCACAGAATTCCACAATTGAATAGGATTACATTAAGCACTGAATTCCAAAAAAATTATCTTTCTTCCCACATTCACTTAAGTAGTATGTTATTTTAGTTTCTTTGATACCTTCATGGTATCATGGTTAAGTAATAATTCATGGGTGTTTTATTTCTGTTTATTTGATTCATCAAGCAACAGTTCAATTCAAAAAGCATTTATTGAGAATCTACTCATCTTCCAAGCATTTAGATGGGTGTTGACAGTATAAAGAAAGAATGAAACTCTGGTATCCTCTGAAGAGTTTATATATTCTGCTGAGGTAGGGAAGGAGTGTTTGTGCATAGACAAGAAAATGCAAAATGTTCATGCAATAATATTGTTGAAGGAGAACAAAGACCTCTTATAGGAAGTAGATTTTGAACCTTTTTTCCAGTTATTGAAAATTTATATTTCTTCTTTTAAAAACTTTCTGTCAATAATTTATCAATCATATTAGGTAATGAAACTTAATCTTGTCATTTGTGTCAATTCCTGATAGATTTTTGCATGCCATACTTTTGTCATAAATATTTTATTTAAAGATGTCTTTTGAACTCATATCTTTTCCTGGCTTTTACCTTCATTGATTTTGTGTGCATATCTTCTTATTTCTTCTTTACATGACTGAGATTGTTTTATCTTTTATAATTTCTATTCCATGTTTGGTTACAAAATTTTCCCACATACATAATTGTTGAATTATATAACCTATTTTATCTGGTTTTCATAGTATAATTTTTTTTAAATAGCTTATCTTTTGGAATGTACTATGGCATAAGGCATAGCATGGAGGTCGAAACCTGTGTTTCACTATGCTTTTCATTTTTCCAACCTCAGATTTTCAAATAAAGGGACCCTTCCCAAGAAACTTGTGTTCTTGTGTTAAGTGAATAATTGAATACATTTTTGAAGGCCTTGAATATATATTATATTGATTATATTTTTCTACTTCTAAATCCAATACCAGTTAGATTTCATAATTGTTATTTCTAGGGAAAAGATAAAATCAGAGAATGTCAATTTCCATTGCTTCATTTCATTCAATATGAATATGTCTTCACCTCTTACCAATCATGATTTTCTATTCCTACAAAACATTTTATTTTTGCTTCTTCTAACTCTTCTGAGCAGTGTTTTGATTATTTGATTAGTATAACATCATAACAGAAAAGTAATTTAGATAATGTTGTCATTTTAACTATCTCACTCATGAATACTAAATATCTCTCTTGTTTTAGGGGGTCTTCTTTTTTTCTGTGATACTTGTAGTTTTATTGAAGTTCTGAGTTAATCTGAATGAGAAAATTCCCATATAATTAATGCATTTTGCTTTTATCATAAATCTAACTTATTATCTTATTCATTAATTCTCTTTGTGATATCAGAAAGACTAATCTTGTTGATAGATTCTGTTTCTATTTTGATGTTTTGCCAGCTTGATTATTTTTAATTAATTCTCTAAAGAATCAGATCATCTGAAAATATTATTTTGTCTCTTTTTCTGATACTTATACTGTTAATTTGTTTTATGTTTTTAGTTTGTATTTTTAATTTGATATTAAATAATAGTGTAGATAGGTGTCCTTATTTTACACTTGATATTACTAGGATAGCCTTCAAAGTTTTTTTTTTTTTTTGGACTCAAACACCAGAACCCAAATACAGAATAGAGAAAAAAAAAAAAAAACAACATATCCTAAACTTAAATATTAGAAATTAAATAGAAAGTAAGAAGGAGGAAGCATGTCATATACATAGCAGAACATGAGAGAATTCAAAATATATTAGAGTAAATTTTCATTTCAAGAAAGCTTGTATGAAAAATACTACACATTGTGTTGAGAACTGTTCGTCTTTACTTCCTTGTAAGTTTTCTTTTGTTCTCTGCTATGCACTTTTTTACTTTGTTCCTTCTTTTTCCTACCCCAGGATACAATTAAGTGTGGATGTATTTCTTTAAAGCTATTGATATATACATACACATATACATATATAAGTACATATATAAACATATACTTTCCAAAACAAATTCATCTCCTGATCTTTGTTTTTATATTTGTGCATATCTCTTGTTTCCTATCCCGCCTGCCTCCTCTACTTCTGCCTATAACCTTGCCCTTCTATTACTTGTCTACCCCCCTCTTCAAGGGTCCCTGCCCTGTCTTTTTATTCTCATAAATCTAAACACCCTGCAATAGCCCCCTAAAACTTACTGCCTCACCCTCCCCTCTAGAGATCCCTCCCTTATCCTCCTATTCCCCTTGATCTAAACACCCTTCTACATACCCTTTTATCTATTCCCTTCCCTCTAAACATCCCTCCTTTGTCCCCTCCCCCTCATCTAATCCCCTTACCATTTTATTTCTTCTGAATTTGAAAGTCTTTTATACTCTTCTAAATATATATGTATTGTTCCCTCTTAAACACATTTCCAATGAAAGTAAGTTGCCAGAACTACCTGCCTTTCTCACCTCATCTTAATTCCTCTGCATGGATTCTTCCTCTTGCACCTAATTTTATAGAATAATTACTATTTTAGCTGTTCCTCAGTGGTTTTACTTTGTAAATTCACATCATACTCATGTTTACCCCATTTCTTTCTTATGAGCTACCCAGTTATTAGTAAGAATCTTAGACGTGTTTTGCATATTACATATATAAAAAACATATGGTCGGTCCTTTTTGAATCTGTTGGCTCTTATATATGTCAAATATTCTATTAAGTTCAGTTTTCTTTTTTTTTTTAACAAAGTCTTGAAATTCTGACAATTAATTAGATGTTCAGATTTTTCATTTAGGATTATACTTAACTTTGCTGGGTATGATATTTTCTGCTGGTGGAGCCCCAGTTATTTTGCTCTATGATATATAGTATTCCAAGACCTGTCATCCTTTAATGTCTCCACTGCTGGGTCTTTTGTGATTCTAATTGTGGCACCATCATAATTCAATTGGGATTTTTGTTGTTGTTACTGTTGCTTTTAATGTTATCCTTGAGCTGGTGGTTTCAGAATTTGAATATCATATTTTATGAGATTTCCTCATAGGATCCGACCATAGTAGTTGGAGACCAATGGGTTTTTTAAGTGATATTTGATGAATTCTTTTCTCTATCTATTTTCACCCCTTGTTCTAATGCTTCCGGACACTTTTCTGTAATTATTTCTTGTATTCTTATATCGAGATTCTTTTTTTTTTTGGTCATAGCTTTCAGTTAATTCAGTTATTTTTATATTTTCTCTTCTTGATCTGTTCTCCAGATCTGTGGTTTTTCTTCTAAGATGTTCACTTTCTCTTCCATTTTTTTCATTATTCATATTTTGTTTAATTATTTCTTGATCTTTTATAATTTCACTGACTTCACTTTGCCCAATTCTAATTTTCAAGGTGTTGTTTTCTTCCTTAAGATTCTGGATCTCCTTTCCTAATTGGTTGAATTTCCTTTCATGATCTTGTTTTTCTTGGATTATTCTTTTTGTTTTAAAGTTTTTCCTCCATCTCTTTCATTTGATTTTTAAAGTCTTTTTTAAGATCTTATGTGAATTTTTGGGAATCAGGAGATCATTGAAAGTAACTCTTTGGGGTGGAAGGGGGGGTTCTGACTTCAAAATCCTCCTCTGAGGATACACCCAATCTTTTTTATTCCCATAATAGTTTTCTCTGGTTGGATTTTTCTCCTTCGTGCATTTTTTTGTAGTAATAGCTTAATTTTTGCAATCACCTCTAGCCCTGAGATATATGGTCTCTTTTGCCCCAGATATCAGTTCTTCCCTTTATCTTGGAAACAAAGTATGCTTCCAACCTCCTGTAAGCGCCCACAGCCAAGGACTTTCTGCCCCACTGCTTTGGCACTCATTGGTCATGTACTGGTTTCTTCTCCCCCACTGTACTTTGCAGGACAACTGGGTCTGGTGTTCCTTGTCAGCAGACATTCTCTTGATTTTCCCAGACTCAGATATCTAACTTCTCTCACTATCCCAGGGGTAAAAGTGCCTGTGGGTAGGGGTAGTGGAAGCCTCTCACACCAACTAAACCCAGGGCTTGCAGCCTGTTGTTAAAGTGGACTCTAGTCTGGAGGTTTGACTCTTCACTGAGTGAAACCTGTCCTGGGATTTTTCTTTTGAGCTTCTGAAATGATCCTAGGAAGACCACAGTATTTTTGTTTATTTTTACGGTCACTTTGTGCTCCCTAAGGTGCTGTTTTATCTCTTTTGTGGGGGAAAACTTGGAGATCTTGAAATTTGCTGACTCACTCCACCATCTTCCCAGAATCCTCTCTCGGTGTTTCTCTTTTACAAATATGAGCTTTTGCTCTGTACGCTTTTAATTTAAATAAATGTTATATTTTCTCTAAGGTTTTCACCCTATATATTATCTATTGGTAGAATAACAATGCTGTAATAATTTCTTTCTAATATTCTTTAAAATAAATTTCTCTAAAATGGTGAAAACATAAAAAATGAGATGAAAGAATTTTGGGAAAAAATAAAGAAGAGGAAGCAGTAGGGTAAAAAAAGGAGTAACTCACTTTTGTTACTATATGATTTATTATGACTGTAGTTCTTGCTAATTTTCAATCAACCTTGTTTTCCTGGCATAAATGTGCCCTTGTTGTAGTGAATATTTTAAATATATGTACAAGGCTGTATCTTCTATATAAATATTGTGCTTAATATTTTAGTTAATATTTAACAGATATTGGTTCATAATTTTCATCTGTAGTTTTTTCTCAGCAAAGTAATTAGCAGAATGTCAGTGCAACATTTAGTAGGCAGCATCATCATAAAATTTGAGCACCCTGTTGCTGGTGAACCTTTTTGTTCGGATGTAGGAATTCTTTGATGTAAGTTGTCATATTTATTCTTTGGTTTATCTGCTGTAACCAAGCTGTCATCATACTTATGTTTAAAATTCTAATATAGGATGTGACATATTTCTCTTGAGAGATGGGACCTATATTCATGTGGTTTCTGTAAAGTACCAAGCATAATAAATATTAAATTAGCTCCTGACTTAATAAATGTTAATTAAAAGGATACCTGTCATGCTGAAGTCTAAAGAAAAAAAAGTCATAAATTCCTTCTCAAAGTAATCTGAGGAGGCTGTATTTTGAATCCAAATGCTCAAGTGACTTTCAAGAGGAACAGTTTGGTCAATTCCAATTTTCATGGAAGTTCAGCAAAAGAGATGAGTCCCCGATATAATCTGTAAATGGAAAATTGATCATAGGTCTCTCTTCCTTCTCCTTTAACAAAAAAGGGCAGTGGACCCCACAAGGACAATGAAGAAGGCTAGACTCTGTTGCTGTTAAAGATGGAGGAAGTAATAACTTCTCCAAGTCTTCTTTTCTATATCCTCAAAATAAGAATAATAATCCCTGCTTTTTCTTGCAGAGATGTTGGATGTGGGTACATTTCATTCCTCATTTCTTATTTTGCAGTTACCTTAAGATTAGAGTCAATGAATTGCTGATGAAAAGCATGTATCAAATACACACTTATAATATTCTTACTAAAAAATATCAATTTTAGAAGAATAATACCTCTTTCAATTGGACAGCTACTGTAGTAATTAAGGAATAACAATATACTTTACTAACATAGGGATAAAACTTTCAGTAGCATTAACATGACACTTGAATAGTAATTCCAGTTCTATGATATCTCCATGTAGGTCAACTCAAGAGGCAGTCTGTAGGGAATTGATAAATATATGGACTGATGACAAAAAACAATAGAAACATTAAATAAAATACTTCTTTTTTTACTTTAAATTCATATATGTGCATATTATTTGTATAATGTTTTAATGTCTAATAATTACTTCTTCCCAACTTACATATATATATATATATATATATATATATATATATATATATATATATATATATATATATATTTTAAGAATTTAGCACAGTGACCCAAACATCTTAGGCACTTATTGAATGATTCTTTTTCCCTCCCTCCTTCCTTTCATTCTTCCCTCTCAGCAAAAAGACAAATGGACCTGAGGAGAATGTAAAATTCTGTTTTAACAAGCTTTATTTGAGATGCCTGTAGTTGGAATTGTCCAGTTGTCCACTAAGCAGGTGATGATGTGTACTGGAGCTCAGAAAGTTATCTACATAAAGGTAGAAAATGGACCTATGAAAGTTGGTGATGTTAGCAAAGGAAAGAATATAGAGAGATAAGAGAACAGTTTTTAGGATCAGTGCTTTGGGTATTATATATTCCTTATAAAATCCTATTTTTATAGGATTTGGAGCACATTTTATCTATTTTACAATATATTTGAAGTTGGTAGCATTTTCTTCTTTGTGTTTGTGTCCCAAATAGATCTGTGTTGTTTTCAATGGGAATCCTTTGGTCAGAAACATAAGCCCAATAACATAATCAGTTATTATATATAATGTAATAAACGTATAAATATGATGCATTTTATAGCAATCTACTTTATTCATGATGCTTAGAAACATATTGTATTGTGGCATATGGTTACATCTTCCATGACACCAAAAAACTGCATCATGTTAAAGAATAACATATTTATTACTGCAACCCCCTCCACCCATATGGCATTAATAACAAAAAAAGTAGTTTAATTATCAGCCAAAAATTATTTTTAATAGAACAGAACATTATATATTCTTTATAAGAGTTTTAAGCTTGATAGTAGTGCATGCAAGATAAGTATTTTTTTAAATGATATTGTCACCACTTGAAAAAAAATCTTCACCTTCCATGTGGGAATCGTCTGGCAGTCAATTTTGAGTCCACTAAGAAATTCAGTCATTATTCTAGAATTTTTGGTCAAAAGACATATTACCAAGTTTTTATCACCACCTTGTTTTCCAGATAGAACTCTAAATGATTTCAAATTATGAGAATGCGTTATAAGTTCTACAGGTCTTTTTGAAGGAAGAGACCTAAAATTTTCTTGCATAGATGGAAACAAAATAGTCTGATTCTCAAAATGAAAATTTGAAGGAACAAAATTTGCTTGGAAATTGAGTAGTGATGAATTTATAAGATATTCAACTTATTTTTAGAGCCCGTCATATCTCCTATTTCTTCTTAGTTTGCCAGTACTTGGTTTTAGTTTGAAAGTTCTTAAACAGTTTTGAAAGTATAATCCTCTTCCTTCACATTCATCTTTAATTAGCAGACCTTGCTGAAAAGAACACAAACTTTATTAGGGGCTTACTATGTCCCTGACACCATGCTGACCACCTTACAAACATTATTTCCTTTGATCTGCACTATAACCCTGCAAAGTTATTTCCTTATTCACCTTTTCACATTTGAGCAGCCTAATGCAGAGAGAGAGATTAACTGAGTTGTCCAGGGTCACACAGCAATTTACAAGTCTAAGGTCAGATCTTGATTTGAGTTTTCCTGAGTCCAGGCCCCTCATTCAGGCTACTGAATCACTTAGTTGTCTAACAAAAAAAAGTGGACAAGAAATGTTTCCCTTTGTTGCTGTTTTTTTTTTTTACAGGATGATATCCCAAATTCAGTAATAATATGCTAAAACAAAGTAGTGGCTAGCAGCAAAACTCCATTTACTTATGTGCTTTTCCCCTCATAAAGTTCATGTCACATTTGATTTCTTTGTGCCCTTGTACTCCTGTTCATTGAAACAATAGTTGGTTAAACCCTATAATTCTAAACCTTAAGATGAGCAAAATATTTAATTTAAAAGCTATATCCTTTCAAAGCTTACAGATAACCTTTTGTGTTATCTTTGAATTTTTTTTATAATTAGATTTGCCATTGGCTTTCTTTGAGAGGTGTAGTAAATGTTACTGAAACATTATATTTGAACTTGAATTCAAATATGTTCACCAAGACTTGCCTTAATAGCTATAATCATAGCCTCTGTAAAGATGCTACTAGAGCAAAGATTAAATTTTCTGATGCTGTCCCATACTGTTATTGCAAAAAAAAATATAAGAATAGACTGTTATGAACTGGTTGGCAGTATCTAACAAGGGACTAAATGTCCTGTGATTTGTGCTAAGCCCTGAACCTTAAAGATACTGGTTTTTGTTTTCAGAATTGCCCAGTCATTGGTTAGAACTTAAGGAATTAAAGAGTTCTAGCTTATCAATAATACCTGACCCTCAGATAAGGCATCAGTCTTCATGTTGATCCATCATAAAGGATGACCTAAGGATGAATAAGGGAATGGTTCACACTTTCATAAATGTAGGAAACACTGAGTTCTTTTTGGGAGGTGGGGAGAGGATAAGTAAGCCCTTTAATACTTTGAAATACAATTTTAGATATTTTTCTTGACCTTACTATTTAGTATTATTGGTTTAGTTTTAAATTTCTATTAAACTCCAGATCTGAGCCCTATTCCACCTCAGCACAGACATTAGTTTAAAAATTGTGTTGTGAAAATATTCAATCATCATGTTGTGTTTTTCTTAATATGTGGAAAAAGGAATAAGAAGAGGAAGGAAATAAGCATTTATATCTCACCTACTTTGTGCCAGGAATGGTGTGAAGTTATTTTTTATGAAATGGATATTATTTCACTTGATCCTTATAACTCTTTGAGAAAGGTGCCATTATTATTTTAATTTTTCAAGTGAGAAATCTGAGGCAGCTGGAGGTTAAGTGATTGGCCCAGAGTCATGCAGCTAGTAAATATCTGAGACCAAATCTGAAGTCAGGCCTTCCTGATTCTCGGTCCTGTGCTCTATCTGCTACAGCACAGCTGGCTTCTTAAAGTCAATTATTTACTACAAATGTGCTAAAAAAATAATTACTGTAGTCTGAACTTAAGTTTATTTTAGAAACAGTCTTGGAGTGTCACCCAAGATTTAATGTATTAAACTGAACTAAAGTGAAGAAAGGTTAGACTATGCGAATAGCCTGAAAAATTAAACTACTGAAAAGCTGGCTGTTCTTCCTTAAATTTCAGCTGTGATAGACACCGAACCTTTCTGCTGGACCCACCAACCTTTTTGATCTTGAACTCATTATGTAGAGCTCTTTTAGTGGAATCCTTAGATGAAGGTTATAGGGTCAGGTTTCTGTTAATATGTCAACTATATGCTTCATCTTAGCAAAGAAAAATGATCAAGAGGTCATTAGTGTTTTAAATTCCTGACATGTAAATTGAAGAAAAGAATCTCTGCCATTCATTGCCTCTTTAGGAATAATCTGAGTATTAACTCAATAGTAATTACAAAATGCTCTGAGCACACCAGAGAAAAGGGCCTATAGTTTGTTGAAATAATTTATTCAACTGATAGCTAATACAGGAGCTGTTTACAGGACTCTGAACAGAATGACTGATATATTATGGCCAAAACAGAAAATAAATCACCAATTTCCTTTTTTTCTAAAATTCAATAATACTATGTTGGAATTAATCTGGTATCTATCTCTTCAACTCAAGTGCTTCCTTTCTTGCAGAAACCTTCTGAGGTTTGGGGTGATTGTGAAATGTATTGTTAAACAAGAAATATGGGCAGTTATATGGGTCTCATATAAGGCCCTGATGGTCACCTTGAGTACCTGGAAAGAAGAGGTGCAGACCCTTTCAATTTTGAAATGATTCCATATGGGAAACCCAACATATAATTTCTTACCAAAAAACTTGGTAGCACTGAATAATTGTTCAGACTTAAAATCAGGTTCTCAATTTTACACCACATGGTTTCAAAACAAAAAGGAGGGTCTTCAATTAACTTTATTTCTGTGCTACAAATGAAGAGTGAGTGGTATGGCAATAGTGAAAAAGAACTTCCCCTGAGTGAAGACTCGTTAAATATTGTCTCTGAAATATCCTGGCTGTATGATTGTGTCCCTGAGCAAGTCATCTAACTTATTGCATCCCAGGCAGCCCTCTATAAGTTTCAGAGTAGAAACTAATCTGCCTGAGTGAAGAGGATGTTCACACTGGAAGTTACCTATAGAGTTAAATCTGAAGCCACAAATCTTGTTCCCTGACCATTAGAGTTCCAAGATCTTAATGACCTTGAATTCCAAAAGACAAATGAAAGTAATATAGTTTTCCTACTTGTCATAATAAAGAATTGAGTTTATCATGAAAAGAAATTACTTTAAGTATTAGTAGTATATGAACCATTACCATAAGAGAAGGAAGGAAGGGGAAAGGTGACTAATTCTGACTTTAATGTTCCAGTGTTCATAAGTGCTTCTTTACAGTTTACTAAAGCCTTAAGGTAATTTTCATGGAGTAGACCCAAGCTGCCAGGGCATTTAGGTGGTACAATGGATAGAGCTCCAGACCTGGAGTCAGGAAGACCAGATCAAATCCAGTCTTAGACACTTACTGGCTGGATGACCCTGGGCAAGTCCCTTAACCCTGCTTGCCTCAGGTTCCTCATCTGTAAAATAAACTAGAGGAGGAAATGGCAAGCCACTCCAGGATCTTTGCCAAGAAAACCCCAAATGGGGTCACAGAAAGTCAGATGCTAAACCAACTGAACAACAGACAAGGAACTGATTAAACTTGAAAGGACCTTGCCTACTCAAATTCTCTTACAAGAAGTTTGCTGGGAGTGAAGTAGGGTGAATCGGAACAAAACAAAACAAAAACCTGAATGGCTTATCTGCCATTTAGGCAGACAGAATAAACAAGCAAGCTGAAAATATATAGATTCACCCCTAGACATGCTTGTTGAAGACAATCTTGCAAAAGAGTAGATAGGTGATACTCTCTGTGAGACAGAAGCAGCCAAAAATGCAGATGGATGTAACAGCTTGGCAGAGAATAAGTAGACATTAGCTTTTGCAAGCATGGAGAAGTAGCAACCAAAGACTAAGAATGAATCAGCAGTGAGAAAACAGCCATTTGTCAGATGATGAAGCTATGAGATGTTTTCCAACCACATTCAAACTCTCCATAACTAGAAGCTTAGCATGCCTGGGGGTGTTCTCAAAATGAGAATCTAGGGAGATTGTACTTCTTCACAAATGAGGGAAGAAGGATATGGATCCTTTTGATCCTTGGTTGTCTTTCGTTATTTATTTCGCTATTATACCCTGATTCCATGCTTTGCTAGATCATTTTAGTTATATGGATCCTGCCTGGTTTGTGGTAGAGAACTAGATGGATACTTGAGCTAGATTTGTGCAATGATGATTAAATAAATACTCAAACTGTATCTGAAATAGTAGAGGCTTCCAGAGTTGAGTAATCTTGAGGAAAAAGATATGTCATCTTTCTGGACCTTACTTTCCTAAATTAGAAAATAAAGTGATTGCACTTGCTGGCCTCCAAAGATTTGTTCTTCCTCCAAAACTCTGACCTTGGGATCATGTAACAGAAGGAATTACACCTTTGGAACTTAAAAAACTTTGAATCCAATATTTATACATATATATATATATATATATATGTATATATACACACACACACACACATTCTTTCACATAGGAACTCTCATATATGTGTATATATATATATGTGTGTGTGTGTGCAAAATAATATTCATGGAATGTATTTTCTGTGCAAATATAAAGTGCTATACAATGTTAAGTATTATTACTTTTAATAATTTTATTATTTTGTGCTTATATATATGTTTGGATATTTGTAAAAAATCTATTATGATAGCCTTAGGCTTTAATATCATGAAAAATATATTTATATTGCACATAATTATATTATAAATAATAGTTATATATTACATAAATATATTTATTTTTTATTAAAACACAGGCCCATCATAATCTTAGTTATCATAACTAAAATTTCTAAATTACTTTAATGTTTGCAAAACTCATAAACCAAATATATACTCAATGAATATAATGTCTGTCTATCTTAAAGGGAAGTTAAATATTAGAGCTATATTAACTCTTCCTTGGGAGCAAGACTCTGTATGAATTAATCTTTGGGGCAAAAAGTGTGGGTTTCACCCAGTTTTATGAAATTTGAAGAAAATTATATATCCTTGATATTCTCTTGGTACAAAATGTATAATCTTGTGCAGAATAAATCGCAGCTTCAGTTTAATACTTTGTGATAGGTTCTAGTAATTATATAACTGAAGAAAAGACAAAAATCCCTTCATTTTTCCTTAGGTAAGTATAGCCTTTAGTCAGTCAATCAATCTATAATCAGACACTATCAAAGGTTCCCAAACTTTTCTGGCCTACCACCCACTTTTCAAAAATAAATTACTCAATACATCTTTGGAAATATACTTTCTTTAATATTATTTTTATTCAATGCCTCCCCACTCCAATTGCATGCTCATGAAGGTACTACTGTCTGCCACCTCCAATGTTCCAGCACTCCCTAGGGGCCGTATTGCCCACTTTGGGAACCTATGTAAATGCTAACTGTAAACCATATGTAATAGCAAGCACCCCAGCATACACAGGAGGGTTGACTGTACAGGTTCTTATATCAGCTTTTCTAAAAGGAAAGCAACTTTTGAGGGGTCAACAATCTCCTTTAATCAAGCACATATATCATTCACTTACTTCAGGGGGAAAGTTAGCACCTTTAACTTCAGACGAAATACTAATAGAGAAATAAAGATCAGCAGACTGGATTTACAGCTATCTGATCATAAGCAATACATACATCATAGATCAACAGAGAGATCCATCTGTCTGCCCAATGCACACATAATTACCAGAGAGAGAAACACCAATATCTGTGTTGTCAAAGCCAGTGGTGAGGGGATGGGGTCCTTAGTGGCTTCCCAGAGTCTCATCTGGCACACGAACCTTCTTCCAAACTTTATGCCCCAAAGTAAAACCTCACCTGAGAGTATTTATGCAATTTTTCGGAGCTGATGGGCAAGACCCTCTGACCCAGTGCCTCAGTAGAAATTAAATAAAAGTACTGAGGCTTAATGACTGGGGAAGATTTTTAACTCTTCCCTTTACACACCATTAATGTTAAATTACCGTTACACCTGGCACTTTGCTAAGTACTGAAGATACAAAGAAGGAAAAACAAACTTTGCCTTCAAAGAGCTTAAATTCTAATGAGATAAAGAGCATCTATATATAAGTACACATAAGGAAAATATTGAGTAGATGAAACCTTAGATATGGTGATACTAGCCTCTGAAAGGAACAAAAAAGTCATCCTGGGGAAAATGATCACTGACTGATATTTAAAGGAACTCAGGGATTCTAAAAATCATAGTTTGAAAGGGAAAACATTCTGTCAAGAACAGTCAGTGCAAAGGCACAGAGAAAAGAAATGGATTGTTTTGTGTTAGAAACGGGAAATAGTCCAATATGACAGGAACACAGTATGTGCAAGAGAATAATATGGAAGGAGATCTAATGCCATGCAAGGGAATTCCATGAATGACAAAGGTGATTTAAAGGGGAATAAAGTGAAAAAGACTGGGAAAATAGGAAACTGCCAGGTTGCAAAGATTTGTAAATGTCAAACAAAAGGCTTTATATTTGGTCCTAAAATTGATCCTAAATGTATTAGGGAATTACTGGGATTTATGGAACAAGAGATTGATGTAGTTACATCTATGCCTTAGGAATATCACTTTGATAACTTGTTGGATGATGGATTTGAGTGAGATGAGACTCAAGTCAGGGGACAAATAAAATGGCTTGTGTTGTAGTCTCTCAAGAAATGTTGAGGCCCTCTAAGGTTAATTATGTTAAAGAGAATTAAAGATTTTCCCCACCCATTTATGGGCCTGCCAATTAATGGAAGCTTGATTAGGGAAGATCAAGGGTCATGATGCCCTCTGGCTTCTGAGGTGAGATTTTATTTGGGGACTTACTCATTGAAAATGTCTGTTTGGCCAGATGAAACTCTGGTTAGCTTCAAAGGAGACCTTGGGCTTTGAAAAGAGTGATGTTGGTGCTTCTCTCTCTCTGATCACTATGTATGTGTGTGTGTGTGTGTGTGTATATATATATAATGGTCAGACAGTTGGATCTGTCTCTTGATCTGTAATATATGTATTGTTTATGGTCAGGTAATTGGAAACTCTGTCTGCTGTTCTTTATGTCTCTATTTGCATTTTATCTGAAATTCGGGGTGCTGACTTTTCCCCCTGAACTAAATGAATGATATGTGCTTGATTAAAATAGATTGTTGACCCCCCTCCAAAACTTGCTTTCCTTTTAGAAAAGCAGATCCTAGAACCTGTTCAGCAGACCCTCCTGTGTGTGCCAGGGTCCTTGCTGTTACATTATGGCATAGTTGGTAGGATCTGCAAATTAAAAGGAAAGTATGGGGGATGGGATAATTGTTCATTGTTTCCCACTTGTGGTGGCAGTGGTTCTGCAGAACCCTGGAGCAGAAGCAGAGACCTGCCTGTGTGCCATCCTTGGAGAGGTAAGCCATGGAACAGGAGCACAGAGCTGCCTGCAAGCAGACCCAGGCAAAAGCCAGAAGCAGTCAGCTCTTGCAGGAGAAGGAGGAACCCTGTCACTTGGAATTTAGCCCCAGTGCAAGGTAAAGACTGAGAGGCAAGGCAGGAGACTTAAATGTTCTTTCTTTGCAATGATATCCTTTGGACCCAGGGGTGGAGTAGCCTATTGTGGGTGGGGGGAAGTGCCAAATACCACCAACGACCCTGCCCTGTTGGTTTTGTTGGCCAGCTGTCCCTAAGGACTTGGAAGCCTGTAACAGCAGTGTGGGAAGAAAGACACACCCCCAAGAAGGACGTTATTTGGACATTTGAAGGAGGAGCTGGTTGCTGACTCCCCAAAGATTGACCTCACAAAGAATGGTGTTATATTATGTTATATATTCTTCAAATGTGAAGTACATGATGTGCTTGTGGGAATTATGTTGTAATTAATTTAAGGAATGTTAATGCCTGTTGCCTATGTAATGGACCAGAAAGATGTTAATGGTGGTTGAGGGAGAAGAGTTAAAGATCTTCCCCACCCATTAATAGGCCTCAATACCTTTATTTAATTTCTGTTGAGGCACTGTTTCAGAGGGTCCTGCCCTTCAGCTCTGAAAAAGTATTAAACACTCTGAGGTGAGGTTTTACTTTGGAGCTTAATTTTTGGAAGAAAATTTGTGTGCCAGAGGAGACTCTGGGAAGCCACTTAGGAGTTCCCCAGCTTTGAAAACACAGATGTTGGTGCTTTTCTCTCTGATAACTCTTTATGTATGTAATGGTCAGACAGTTGTTTCTGTCTGTTGATCTATGTTGTATGTATTGCTTATATTCAGATAGTTGGAAGCCCTATCTCTTGGTCTTTATTTCTCTGTTTGTATTTTCTCTGAAGTTCAGGGTGCTCATTTTTTCCCCTGAACTAAGTGAATGACATGTGTGTTTGATTAGATTGTTGACCCCTCAAAAGTTGCTTTCATTTTAGGAAAGCAAATCTAAGAACCTGTATAGCAGGCCTTCTTGTGTATGCTAGGGTCCTTGCTGTTACTGGCCCTCAAATAGGGTGGATGATATATGAATAAAGGAAGAAACATTATATAATACACATATTGTAGAGAAACAACTTAGAAGGTTTATCAATCAGTTGGATAAGTGGAATAAGTAAGATAGAAGAGTTGAGGATAATACCAAATTTTTCTCCCTTATAAACTGAGAGGTTGGTGATACCATTAGCGGAGGCAGGCAAGTTAATAAAAGACGGGATTTTAGTACTAAAGTGAGATATGTTCAATTTTAGACATGTCAGATTTGACATACTCATGTGATATCCTGCTCAAAATCTTTGTTAAGAAGTTGGTGATGGCAAAATATATATCAAAAGAGGGACTATAGCTGGATAATTGAGATAATGTGGTCACCAAATGAGAAATAAAAGAGACATGGCCCTTAGAGTTTTGGGGTGAAAGCAGCATTTACTGGGCATGTCATGGATGAAGGTCCAATGAGAGACTAAGAAGAACTAGTCAGATATGTAGGAGGATCACCAAGAAAGAACATCACAAAAATCCAGACATTCGAGAATATATAGAACTAAAACAGTCTCATATGCCACAAATAGTTAAAAAAAATGACCATAAAAAAGGCATTAGATTTGGTAATTAAGAGATCATTGTTAACTTCAGAAGTAGCTCCTTGATAAGACATCATAAGAAGAAACTTTGCATCAGACAAAAAAAAAAATCTCTATCTACATGGTAGTCATGAGTGTTTTTAAACACAAATCTGTAAATTAGTTATGATTTAAGGGACTGTTTAAAGTGGTATAAAGATGTTGCCATTCTAATATAAGACCAAAATGTGAATTTCTAATAATTACATTTTGTATTGTAATATGCCTGCTTAACAAGAGAAAATTCTGGGAAAACAAACACTCTTTCTTGGAATTCCTATTCCAGTTTACATTTATAGAGATCTTTCTCTGATCATGTCATACAGAATATCCCTAAGTATAAATGTCGGATTTTTATTTTCTCTCAATTCTAATAGGGAAACCATTTATTTTCCAGTATAGTTATTCATTTTTGTACTTATTGTGATGGTGCAGAAAATAAATTCCATATATTATGGCAAAGAACTAGCTTATTATCAAACTCCCAAAGTGATTTAAACATTATTCTTTATGATGTTATTGCATACTACAACTTAATTTCATCCCATTCTGCAAATGTGAAAAATGAGGTTTGGAGATGAAATTTGTTAATAACTTCAGACATAAAATAGCTAATGAGAACACTCTTATAGCTAGAGCTTAGTCAATATGGTGGCAGTTCATTTAATTGCAAAATGAAAATAATACTGATTTCAAAAGTCGTAGTGCTAGCTAGCTCTCTGGGAATACACACACATATGTACATACACATATAAATGTACATATGTGTGTATATAGACATATATGTAGATAGATATACATGGATGGATGGATGGATGGATATTTGGGGGGACGAGTTGTGAACTATAATCAGCTGTTAGTTTTAATGCTGGACACTTCACATCATGAAACAGAAAAATTAAAGGCAACAATGACCTTATTATATGATCTCTGGAATTAGGAATTTATATAAACTCTAAATATCCTGTTTTAAAAATAACATAGTGGAAGCTTTCCCCTAAACTAGTCTTGATTATTTTTTTGTAAATTTACAAATTTAACAGATTCTACCATGGGCAAATACTCTTCTACCCCCATTGCATCAGTGCATGTTTCTTTTAGAACACTATTTTAGGAAAAGCTCCAGCTCTGCTTCATGTTATTTCTGCCTCTCAGGGAAGTTCCTCTGTACACGGCAAACTCCTTTGCCCCTGCACGACTACTCCCTCCAGCTCACCTCTACTATTCTGTAACAATGAACTGTAGTTCAATCAACACTACCACTGTTCCTGAGTGGGTTGTGTCAGTCTACTCTCCTGAAGACCCCATTCATCTTCATTACTTGACTGAAGCCTATCTCACTGGAAACATCTTCCTTGGCATAGTATGGGCTGTATAAATGCTAGCTCTGATGAAGACAATGATGATGATGATGATGATGATCATGCATTGTTTCCTTCGTTAGCTTGTAAGGTTGCAAAAAAGCAGGAATTGTATTTCTTATTTGTATCCTGAACATTTAGTACCCTTACTGGCACATAGAAAGTCCTAAAAATGCTTTTTAAAAATTTATGCATGGTCATAGAGTAGCAGTGGTTTGGGGAGGGAGGATGAAGCAAATGGTTCAGAGCAGATGATAGTCACATGGCTAGTGTGGCAGCTCTGGGAGGGTTGAATACAGCTGTGCTACGAAGCATATCCTGCAGTCAATACTTGGGGGAAAGTTGGAGCCTGTGCTTTCACAAAACAAGACATAGGAATCATGGTCTTATTAGGGAAGGAAATACAGTGTTCCCTCATGTCAATACATGGGGTGGAATCAATCTCTGTCACTCAGCATTGAGGTCCAATTTAGCCCAAGCTATTTTAAGTTTCTTATCTAGCAGGAAGAACAATTTACTATTAAGGATGGGAATTATAAAGAGCTCTAGATGCTGCTGCTTATATATTTTTTGTAAATTTACATTAAGAAGTATTTCTCCCAGAATATCCTTCTTTTAACCATAATCCTTTGGAAAAGTACAGGATTTTTTTTTTAATCTCCAATCTGCCTGGTAATTGAACCCCTGGAATTTGTCACCTATTTTTATTTGAAGTCATTTTATAAAAGATTAAACTCCAATAGGGAAAAATAAAATTGTGATCTTGCTTATTGTTTTTTTTTTTCTGAAAGGCCTAATTACTAATTAGCATTAGAACATGTCCTACTAAAGCGACAAAGATGAGGTTATTCCTGTTTTCTTCAGGAAAGGACAGGTAATTCCCAAATTGGTGCAATGTTTACATTGCATTGTGAAAGATCATATTTTTAAAACTATAATAAGACCTTACAGTATACTTCAAATGGAATACTGAACAAGTCTGGAGACTTGCTGTGAAATGCAAAACTCTGAAATTACAACCCACTTGTGAATTAAGCACACATTATAATTTACCAAGAATCACAGCAAAACCCAGCCTGTTAATCTCATTTAAAAATAGACTTAAACTAATGAATTTTCAAAGTTTTTCTTTCTTGTCATGGAAATCATGAAATCTCATATTGGAAAGGTATATTATCACAGATCATCAAGGCCATCTAGAAATTACCATGGCACTGGTGCCTAGAGTCCTGATCCTGGAGTCAGGAAGATCTGAGTTCTAATCTAGACTCTGACTCTTCCTGGCTGCATGACCTTGTGCAAGTTATTTAACTTTTGTCTGTCTCTGTTGTAAAATGTAAGATGAAGACAATAATAGCACTTACTTCCCTGGGTAGGGGAGGAACAAATGAAATATTGTTAGTAGAGTACTTAGTATAATGCTTGGCATGTAGTAGGAGATACATAAATGCTAGTTACTACCATTAGTTAGCTACGATCAAAGTAAGAAGTGCTTCAAAAAAATGTTTTTTGACTGAGCAACTAACACAACATTATGATGATAATGCTTTCATGCTCCAATATTCATTTTAGAACATCCGGAGATGGGGCCCTTTTAAGGAAGCTCATTCCATTTCAGTTGAATTACACATGCATTAAGCACTGTGCAAAGCACTGTGTTGGATGCCCTGAACATGTATACCCCCAGGACTACTCAGTCACCTCCACTATAGGAACTGTTACTTTCATCTTTGCATACCATGGACCTAATACTGAGACTTATACATATTCCCCTCCTTGAAACAAGTACACAGCTCTTTAAATAGTGATTAAAAAAATTCAAGGAGGCAGCTAGGTGACTCAGTGGATTGAACAGTTGTCTAGCCTGAAGTCAGGAAACCCTGGATTCAAATGTAGACTCTTATACACATTAGTTGTATGCCCCTGGGCAATTCACTTAACCTCTGTTTGCCTTAATCTACTGGAGAAGAAAATGGCAAATCATTCCAGTAGCTTTGGCAAGAAAGCACCATATGGGATCACACAGAGTCTGACATGACTAAAGAACTGAACAACAGTGAGATGGGCAGGGGAAAACCTCTCATATGCTACTGTTCCATATCATATATTTTATCTTTCTATATATAAATATACTAATATGATATATATATATATATTTAAAATTTAAATCCATTAAAGAAAGTTATACCCAGGTGATGAAGGAGGATAAGCACTTAACGTCTAATTTTATTGATACATAGTATATATATGATATATTCCCAAATGAAGAAACTCCTTCCACCAAAGCAGGTCAACACCAACTTTTGCTACTTTGAGAATTAGAAGATTGTGTAGAGCACTAGAAGTTTGTGACTTGTCCAGTCACAGAGGCAATATGTGTCACAGTTAGGACCTGAACCCTAGCCTTCCTGGCTCTGAAGCCAGCTTTCTATCCATGTCACACTATTTTTATTTTGTTAAAGTGAGCCTATCTGGGAATAAAAAGGAATGAGTTTTCTTATGCATCTCACAGAATAAGCTGACTTTAAGTTGCCTTAGTGGTTTATCACTGAAGCTGAAGTTCAAATGTAAAACCATATTTTTACGGTAAAGAGAAGGAACAATGGAAGGCACTTGAGTGAAGAGAGGGGAGCAATAAAGGTGAATAGGTGAGATATTGAAATAGGAGCTAGGGATAATCTAGACAAAGAAAGGACCACCATCAGAGTTGTACTTGGAAGGGGAAGAGAAGCAGAGTATAATGGATAAGAGAGTCCAGAGAAGCATCCCTGGGAGCATCTATTTCTTCCTTGATACTCACACCTAGAAAACCACTTGGATCATTCATGGGACAAAGTGACAGATAAATAGAGATAAAGTGAAACAGGGAGTTCTTTTGTTCATAGGGCCTCCTATCTTGGAAGGCTATTGTTGGATAAGGGAAACAGGAAAACTAAATTTGAGTAAGAAGCTGCCTACACTATGGAATATTAAATGTTGTATGTTGTAATTTTAAAAAATGAAAAAAAAATCTACATTTAAATTATAAAACTACCCAAATTTTTACTTTGGGCAAGTCATTTCATTCTAGGCCTCAGTTTCCTCATTTTATTAAAGAGGGTATTTTGACTAAATTATTTCTCAGGTTCTTTCCAACTCTAAGAAATCTTCTAGAACTTTGTCAATCAGCTTACTGAACTTGAGTGACTAAAAAAAAAGAGAGTTGGTGATTCTTCACGAAAAAAAAAAAGACTTTTTAAAATTTGGCTCAATGGAAATTGAATAAGGAAAATACCTACAATTGTATCTGTTAATAAATTTGATAAACCATGAAAAGAAAACAGGGTTGTAAATGCCTTTGCTTAGAATTGGAGGACAGTTTGGGCAAAGTATATCTCAGCTTTTTGTAAGTAAGATATTTGAAAAAGTGTTGTTGAAATAAAGTTTTCATATGTTTGAATTAAAACTGTTCTGTGTGTATGTTTCCACTTAAAAAAAAACAAAACAAAACTGTTACGTTTATCCTAATCAAATGGGTAAACTAACAAGATTACCATTAGGTAATTATGGCATAAAATAGAGTGTTTTAGGTTCAGCTTAGACTAGTAGTGCCTGCCACTACTTGTAGAAATTTGTTTTTCTCTAGGAGGTTAGATGCAATGGGGCACTGTCTAAATAAGGCTCATTCAGGGACTTCATATACAAGGTAAAAAAAATGTGTCCTCAAGATAATAAGTATGGTAGATTGCTTTGGTCTCAATCAACACCTCCTGAAAACTCAGTCCCATCATGTATAGGAATTCAACTTTTGCCTGACTTAAGACCTCAGATTCTTGAATTTGATTTATCAATGAAAACCACTTAATACTTCATTTAGATCACAACTAATCTTAGCATCTAAAACAGTAAAAAGTTAGTAAGAAATTTCATCAGTTTAACTATTTATCTTCTGTGGTTACCACCTAGTTTGATTTATATTGAGTAGGGGTGGTAATTGACAATTGACTGATTGTAATGGAGGAAATTTATCAACTAGTCTTTCAACTAGATGTAAATGGATAACAAATGCATAGCTTGGAACAAGCATTCACACACACCTGTACTCAATTCCTTATGATGAAAGTTCAATATTCCTACCCTCAGAGATAATCACTATTATGAACATAATACCTTTTTCATAGGCACTTAAAAATAGTTGTTGAACTAAAATTTCATAAATCATTGTGACATTCATCTTTAAGTACAACAGGATATGAAGGGTTGATAGTCATAGCATAATAAGAAATGGCAAATATATTCTACACACATCTTTTTTTTTTTTATTTTCAGTGTCTTCATATATTCTCTTTAATACTTAACTACTCTTTTTTTTCCCGTAGCCACGGAATTTGTATATCCCAGAGTAGCCTGTGAGAGCTGTGAACAATAGGAGAGGAGTCATTAATGGATGAAAGCCCTCTTAGATATATGCTATTTTCTCCACTATCTATTTCAGTGGTATGAGGAGTAATGTTTTTTTTTCTTTCTCATAAAAATAATTTTGTGGTTTTTTTTCTCTTCTTCTCCTTCGGTTTGATTTGTGTATTACTGTAATTCTTTTCTTTTTTAAATACACTTAACAAATACAATATAAAAATAATAGCTAACATTTATATGGCTCCTTTCATTTAGGAATTGTTTCTTTTTTTGTGCTCGTACTTCTATCACCTATTACAGTTCCTGGCAGAGAGAAGGTAGTTAATAACTGCTCTTTGATCAACCGATTGTACTTCAAGATTTCAAAATGATTATGTAATATAAAGAAAATGACATTTAGATAGTCCTTTAAAATTTGCAAAGCACTTTCATCACAACACTGTGAATTATAGATAGTTTATGATATGAAGAAAACTGAAGTTTAGAGAAGTTTTCACCTGCCCTGTGTCATAGAACTAGTGATAGGTCATGGACCTGAACTTAGATTCTCTGAGCTACCATATCTAGTAGTTTCTCTGCTGTAGTAGATTAAAATGTAATACCTGGAGATGAATATATAAGAAAATAACCTATTGTTCTGTTTTTCCATAAGTTTACAATCTAGTTGACTTAGAAACATACGTATGCACATGAAATAGTCCAATAACAGCCTCTGACATTTTCAGATGGTTTGATTCAAGGTGATATCCACTATTTTCCTCCATCATCTATGAATAGCCTCTCTATACAGTGAGAGTTTGGATTCACTTGCATCTAATTTAAAAATAACATATTATTTTATTGTGTAGGTTAGAAGCAACCATTATAATCCTCAGGGACTAAAATGGTGCTATGTTCAAGCAGCAATTCTGCAAAACCAGCTCATTTGTCCTAACCCAACTAGACTATTTTAAATGTCAGTCTGCAGCTCCAGTGTCAGCCTGTCATTACATTCATATCTACCCGCTGACAGTGACTTCTGCATTGGAAATGAATGCTTTAAAGTTGAACTACACTCCAGTGGCAGGACATTTGAAACTGCAATAAATAAAAATACTGTAAAATGGCTTTGAAAATTCAACACTATAAGCAGAGGAATGCATGACTTACCCTGAATAACTCCTAAAAACATCTTTTTTTTACCCTCCCCAGTCAGAAGTTGAGACATTTTATAGAAGCATCTAAGCATGAAGAACAGTATATTTTTTCTAAAAATTTCACAGAATCATACTCTTAACCTGAGGTGACTTCTCCCCATTTTATATTTTTAAGTAGATTAGAGCCTTAAAGCACAAACTACTGGGCCTGTTTGTGAAGGATATGAGTATGAGATTTTGTCCTCCCTGCTTCCCCAAGGTAAAACTTCTAGTGGCTTCCTGCTCCAGGATCTCCAGGACCTCCTAAGTGATCTCCCTGACTCAATTCTCTCTCATCTCTACTCCATCTTCTACACAGTTGCCTAAGTGATATACCAAAAGCGGAAGTCTAACACTGTCACTCTGCTCCTAAAATAGTTTCAGTAGCTCCTACTTGCCTCTAGAATAAAATATGAACTTCTCTCTTCAGTATTCAGAGCACATCACAATCTGTCTATTGGTCTACCTTTCGAGGAATGTTGCTTTGTTTCAACCAAACTGGCCTATTTGATAATACTTGTGCACAACATTAAATCTTTTCTCTCTATGCCAGTTCTAAGACCCATCCTGTGATGTATTCTCTTCCTCTAGATCAGGGTTCCTTAAACTTTTTTGCCTCACCCAAGAAATTTTTACGGGAACCACAAGGGGGAAGATATATAAAATAGCATGCAAATCAAACATTAACTGATAGTAAATCATAAAGAAATTTATTTAAAACAATTCATTGGCATATGTATAAATTTACCATTTATTAAAGATGAAAACAAATTTACATGAGATATATGTGCTTTTTAATTTTTGCATGAGGAATTAAGTCATGGAGGAATATTTAAAACTGTAGGATATATAGAATCTTCAGAATTTTTCAGAATTGGTAGATATTTTAATTTTATAATTGTCAGTGCTGAAAATGCTGCTTCACAATACATAGTACAAAATGGCAGAAGTATGTTTAAGTCCATTTCAAAAATTGTTGGAAATTCTATCCTAATGCCAAGCAAAAATTCATTTAACAATTCATTTGTATGTCCCGTAAAAACACTGCAATTCATAACATACAGTAGTCTTGAAACTGAGCTGAGGTATTTCTGGCAGCCTTCAGTGGCATGATGTCATGTGCAGTGTAAAGTGTGCACATTGTGCGTTCAGAACGAAAACTGCAGTGAAGTTGTGTGATGCAACATGGGCAAGAGCTCCCAAAAACAGCTTGGCTTCATTTCACATTTGATTTTGAATTACTTTTTGGTGATTGAGTGTTCAGAAGCTTTTTACTGTTGTCAAATTTTTGTCACATTCATTTAGGTGAGCCTAAAAAAGTGCTGCTTGAGAGGCAGCTGGTGGTAAAATGGATAGACTAGTGACCCTGGGGTCAGGAAGACTTGAGTTGCTATTTGACTTCAGACATCTGTTAGTTGTGTGACTCTGGGCAAGTCTTTTAACCTCTGTTTACTTCAGTCTCCTAAAATATAAAATCGAGATAGTAGCACCTGTTTCTCAGGGTTTTTCTGAGGGTCAAATGAGATAATGTTTCTTTAAATAAATAACAAATGAATGTTACTGAAGTGCCTATCACATAGCAGATGCTTTATAAATGCTTCTTTCTTCTCTTTCATTACCACCATTTTTAGAATCTTCTGTTCCTTTCAAAACTCAACTATAGTGTCTACTCACATATGAAATCTTTATTAAATTCCCCAAACTTCTAGTTCCCCAATAAGTAACTTTACATTTACTTATGTATTTAGGAAATGTAGGGCATACTAATGGGCATGTTGGTAAATGTTTAACTACAGGTTCTAAAAATGTTCACATGACATTTTAAATTTAATCTGAAGCATTAAAATTTTCCATCATTTTCCAGAATCTGGACAAAACATCAAATTAATTTGTGTCATTTGTAAATTTCTAAGATTAGAATGCTAGCACTGAAAATTTAACAACTGACTATCAGACTATAGCATACCTGTAAGTAAAGGCAGAGAACCAGCCTTAGAATGGCACACCTAGATTAGTGTCCCTCCTCTATCATTTTTTATCTGTGTGACTTTAGTCAAATCACTTAAACCCTCAGAATCTCAGTTTTCTCACCTGTAAAAGGAAAGGCTTTGACCAGGTGGTCCCTAAGGTTCCATCAAGCTCTGAAGCTACGATCCTGTGAATCAGTATGTCATGTACATGATGCTAGGCATGGCATTAACCTACTCAGTTCTCTAAGACCACAACTTGTAAAGAAAGTAGAGAGTTTCTTCATCACAGATTCCATAAACTGATGAAATCAATGACCTTTCTATATATTTTGTTTTTCTCCCAAAAGATGTATATATTCTTTTTTCTAAAATTTATTTTGTCTTTATTTCCCAGGACCTAGCACAGTGTCTGGCACATAGTAAATGTTTACTAAGTTTGGGCTGATCAGTTACAGAAGAGCATCTTTCCAAAGTCTGGTTAACCAGCTCTACTTTACTTCTAGCTCCTCTATTCCCCGCATATGTTTCTAGCCCAAGTTTCACATGTCTCATTCTTTGACTGTGGGGATCTAATAGCATACTCATTATGTGCTCCACTTACATAAAACTCTTGACAGGGTACCACAATATCATGGAGACTATTTGACAGTCTGTGAACTAAATGCCAAATTAGCCAAGATGATGGCCTAGGCCTTGCTACTTTTAAAATTTTGAATGCAGGGGATTGGCAGAGAAAGGGACATGTTCGTTTTCAAGGCTGCCTACTGATGGAGTCAACATTTTTAGCTCAGAGCACAGAGAATTGCTGAACTCCTTCCGTAGAAATCAGGCTGACATTGAGCCCCACATGAGTAGGTGGGTACTTTGGCATATTGTGTCAATACTATAAAATCTAACCAGAAGATATTCTGGCTTTCTTTTTTCTACCTTTTCCATGTTCTGACAATAAAAATATTCATTTTCATCTGGCCATTATTTTTAACCCCACCCTCCTCCTTTTGCACTAAAATGATGGGTCTCAAAAATAAACTCATGACTAATTTCAATGCTAAAAAGTGCCAGGCTCATTCCATCTGCAAGTAACATGCATGCAGAGGAGTGCTGTGGAAACCATGTAAGGCATCCTTCTGTCATTTTAAGGACACTAAGCAAGTAATAAAATGAATCCGGCGCCCATTAAGTGGTTCCTTTCCAGTTCCTTCACAATTGGGGAAGGAGAGCAAAGGTACTCTGTGTTACCTGAGAGGATTTTAAAAGTGATTGAATTGGTAAAGCAGAGAACCTATTGATTTTATTGCTTTTAAATGAGTCTTTGCTAGAGAGATGAAAACAAAATCATATCTCCTGAGGCACACCAAAGTAGGACTCTGATTCTGCCCATTTAATATTACATTCAATTAAATGGCAAAGAGAATATGTTAGCACTGCATAAACACTTAGGGAGAGTTTAGATGGGGATTTAACAGCTGCTTTCTGCTTTGAAAGTGAGTACAAGCTAATTTCCCTCAGGTGGTACTGGGGTCTTTTATAGGCTTAAGGATAACACTGAGTTTAACTTGTCCATGGCTTTTTTGCTCTTTGGATTCCAGGTGAAGGCAGGGTGAAGATAGTGGTGAGTGATAGTAATGTCCTTAGGTAAAAAATATTAAAGGTGAAGTTATTGATGTACATTGCAAAGGAAACATGAACAATGCAGCTGAGTGTTGATGAACTTCTTACCACAGCAAATTCCCCTGACTGAAGGAGATAAATAGATTCCTCGGTAGAAGCTTTCATTCTATTGCACTGATTAATGTAGGAGGAATTTTTTGGGAGTAACTTCTGTTCAGATTTTAAAATTGATTTTGATGACTGAATTTCAGGTAAATGCATTTGAATGCTCAGGGATGTAGTTGATTGACAAGTATGGATGGGAAATCCAAGAATGGCCCTGGGGGGTGTCATTGTTGTAGCAGTCATTTCTATAAAATGCCCATCAAATCCATTTCCACTGAAGGTAGTTATCCTAAACTATTTACAGAGCTAAAGATTGTAGATATTACCTATCTATTTTCCTGTTTCAATATATCTCACCTTCATTAAACTTGTGGTGATGGGGCTAGAGCTGTCTCCTCTGTCTTCTATTGAAGAAATGCAAAGTGATTATAGATTTATGTAAAAGTGCCCTCACACTTAGACATTTATCTGTAAATAATTGGTCTTCTCTTCTATAACTGGATTCTATTAAATTTCCAAATAAAGTCTCAACTATTGCTTTAAAAAAACAATAAATTATTTCATGGGAGGAAGCACAAGGATGGGAAACACAAGGATCCTGAGCCTTGCCTGTATATATGGCTTATTTTATGAATATGTATATGATTTTAGGTGAGAAATATTTAAAACAGATTGTCTACATTTTCATGTGATGGATTATAGTAATTCATCTGTTGTAGGATAAAAATCAGTACTGGTGGAAGAGAACCTTAGTTACTTTTACCTGGTAGCACCTACCTGCTAATTTAATAGCAATCATTTAATCTGCAGAAATGGTAGTCTGCCATCCTAAAAGTTTAAAGGCTTTTGTTTTCAGAATTTTGTAATTATGGAAAGGGCTCTACATTTTCAGAACTCAAATAGTGAAGTCCATTTGCAATAGCAATCTTGTAAAATTATTTTCTTTTACTTTTTATGGTCTATTTGTGTTATTAAATGATGTAAAAAAGGAAAGTCAGATGATGATTTTGAACTCTTTATTATTCATGGTACCTGGCATATAGTAGTTTCTTAATAAATGTGAGTTGAACAGAAATGAACTTTTTCTCTATTTCACTTGTTAACCAGGGTTGGAGGTATGTTCTGGTTATTCAGAGATAAAGATAAATGATGTATTTAGCATCTTCATCACAGAATCTTTTAGACTTTAAGATATTTTCCTGAAAGGCATGCAGTACATACATTAAGGGAAATATGAATTATGTCAAAAATATCTTTGTTTTTTTGTAACTATATTTATTAACAAAGAAAATTAATGATTAAATATCTCCCCTTCAAAAAAAAGTAGCAACATACCATATCCTTTTATGTATATAAAAAGAAACAAAAGTAATTATCTTCTCTCTTGGTGGTGTTCATAGTCTGTATTTCAGCAGTGTCTTTTATTGAATTTAAGCAAAAACTCTCTCTACTCTCCCCTCCCAATGAAGTTTGGTATTCTCTTGTAGAGCTGAAAAAAATTAAATAGGTTCCATTTCAGAGTTGGGTAATATAATTTGAAAATGGCATATAGTGGGAATTATCCTTTTTTTCCAAATGAAATTGAATATCTTTTTTCCCTTAAACACTTTTATTTTGAGACTGTATTGAAAAATGGAAACTGGGAAACTTATATTATTAGAAATGCTATGTGAAATCCAGAGTGAGAACTAGAGCCTTCAATCTACAGTCTAAAAATTTCATTCCCTACGGTATACTCCATTGAAAGATGGTAGAATCTGACATTTCCTAATCATTTCAGAAATACGTGCCTTCTAGTATCCATATAAATTCAAGATAGATAATGAATTTTAATTTATTATTCTGTTTCTGTTCTTTTCTTCTTTTGTTTTAGCCATTGAAAGACCTGATTGATTTTCCTTGACTATTAACAAAACTATATATATCAAAACCAGAATCTGAAGTTGATGTCATATAATATACATATTGTGTGTTCGTGTGTGTATACATGTATATGTATACACACACATAGATATATAGACATATATGTACAATAATTGAAATGAAAAAATTCTGTGCCTGAGTAAAAAAAAATAAAGGAGAATATGGAGTGTAATCAGACCATACCTCCAATTCTTGTTCAGTAGTGAAATAGAGAAAAAGTCTATTTCTGTTCAATTCACATTTATTAAGAAACTACCATATAGTAGGTTCCATGCCATGTGCTAAAAAAAGAAACAAAAATCCAAGACAGAAAACACAGTACTTGTCTTTAAAGAGGTGTACCAGGTGTATATGAATATCTGTTAAGTGTATGTATGTTTATATCCTTATAAACAAATATTGTGTTCATCCTTTGTTGTCAAAATTTTGTCATTCTCTTGGATGAAATTATTGATTCTCTGATTTGTTCTCTGATCCCCTCATTCTTTAGGACTAGACTATTTAAATTTCAGTTCATTTTTGTCTATCTTTCCATGACCTCTTACGATATGTAATGTTTATTGTATCATGATCTAAAAAAGGATGCATTAAATATTTCTGCCTTTCAGCATTGTATTGTGAGGTTTTAGTACCCTAATACATGGTGAAATTTTTTGTAGGTGCCATGTACCACCGATATTACTTCATTGACTATGGTTGTGTTCATCCTTCATTGCTGAAGAAGACCATGCCATCAGAGAAATGATGACATGAGTTGCACTTGACTTTGTTTTGAGTGAGGGAGGGCTGTGCAAGTCACCAGCCTCACTTCTCCTCCAGAGCCATCTGAATCCAGTGACCAGATACTCAATAGGATGACTGGAGATGACCCAGGATGCACTGGGAGACCTTGGCTCCTTTAAACCAAGGTCTTTGCAGGTACTCTCTTAGGGTGAGGAAATACCCATTCATTGAATAGGCCTGTTTAAGAAATAACCAGGGCATGGCCCCATTAATGAGGGAAAGAAAAGAAAGACATCAGGCTGGGAGGGAAACAGCAATAGTTACTATTGATAATCACTCTGAAGCCAGGAGGGTCCAGAAGAGAGCCTTTAGGCAGGGGAGGCAGGGGTACCATGGTGTCTGAGCTACATGTGCAGTAGGATTAAGTGTAGGGTAAGGTAAATTAGCCAGTAAAACCCAAGTCACCTGGGCATCTTTTGGACATCCCAGTTTACCTTCCTTTGGAGAGGAGAAGGAAGGGGAGGGGAAGACAGGCAGGACTCAAAGGGCCAGTGGTATAGAACTCTTTCCTTGCTGGTAAAGACCAGTGACTCAGTGTCCACTACTGTGTGGGTGCAGACATGGTGAAAATAGGAGAGAAGAGACATCCAGATTCTTTTGGTTTACAGATTCCAGAAAGAAGTTTTGCATTTCCAACTTCTTCAGGTCACTGAAAGAAAGATGCTGCAAAGAAATCTACATGACAGGAATAGCAATATCCATTGTGTGTACTTGGATAAATGAGTTTATTTGCTATTTGATTTAAATGTTCATTGTGGAACTGGTATTTGGTGCTAAGCGTATCAGGCTTTGCATATATAGCTCTGAAAACTTATTTCCTATTTGAGAGTAGCAACCAGGAGTTTAGCTTGAACATAAAAACTGCTTTCTCCAAACTAATAATATTTAGGATAGCAGAGAGATATACTGTAGCACCTTCTATCTCTGAGGAGAACAAAATGGTTAGACTCTCACCCTAACCTCCTGTTTCCTCTCCTGGTAGGAATTAGTCTCCTTTGGGAAAGGTTAGGCAGGAAAAGACATCTTTAAATAGAAAAGCAAAAGAAAAAAACACTGAGGTATTTTTAGTTTGTCCTAAAGGCAATAAAGAATCCCTAAAGATTTTTGTATAGAGGAGTGGCATGTGTTTTAGGAATACTAATTTGATAAGTCTGTGGAAGTTGGATTGGAAAAGGGAGGAGCTGGATAGAAAATAAACCAGTATGCTTAATCTAATAGTCCAGGCAGAAGGTTATGAGGGCCATGATTATGGAGTAGCCATGATAATAGAGAGAAGAGAATGGATAAATAGGTGATGTGCAGGTAGAATTACCAAGACTTGGCAATTGTTTGGATATGGGATGTAAGTGAAAGTGAGAGGCAGTTTGGTATAATGGAAAGTATTACATTTAGAATTAGGGGACCTGAGTTTGAATTTTGGCTTTGTTATTTATTAGCTGTATCATCTTGTTTGAGCAAGTTACTTCACTTCTCTGGGCCTTGTTTTCCTTATCTGTACAATGAAGGAGCTGTACTCAATCTATAACACACCTTATAGATACTAAATGATGACTCTAAGAACCTGGGAATCTGGCAGTTGAAAATGATACACTCGACAAAAATGGAAAGTTGAGAAGAGAGAAAATAGGCTTTGAAGACACTGAATTTAGTTAACTATGGTACATTCAGGTGGAGATGGCTACCAGATGATCAGTTATGTGTAGTGCTGAAGAGGGAGATGAGGGATGAATTTGTTGTAGAGGCAATTGTCAACGTAGAAATGATAATTGAACCCATGGGAACTAATGAAATCGTCAGTGACAACAAAGAGAAAAAACCTCCAGTAGAGAAGAGACTACTTACAAGCAAGGACTAGGTATACTAACACATGGAAACAGTTAGGAGTGGGGAGAAAAAAGGAGTTAGGCAAATGTAGAAGCACAGAAAATCCCACAGTTGGACAGGAGCTGAGTGACCATAGCCTCATGAATTAAAAGCTGGAAGGTACCTTAATGTCACCTAGAGGTATTACCTTCTGTTTTCCTGCTGCATAAACATAAGTCCTTTCCATCTGACTTGCAGCTGAATTCTTCCTTCTATATTGTCTCATCTGTTAGAATGTAAGCTCCTTGAGAGCAAGGATTTTCTTACTTTTCTATTGCTATCCCTAGCACTTAACACATAGAAGTGGTTAATAAATGCTTTCTTTCCAATCATTTATTCATTTAATCACTTAAATTTAATTTAATAATTAAATTTAAAAAATTAATTCATTTACAGTATTTAAAATACTTGTATTTTTATAGATGTGAAAACTGAGGTCTATCAAGACTTAGTGACTTTCCCAAAACAAGAGAGCTGGGTTCTTGGACTTCAAATTCAGCCTATACTTAATGAGGAATTCCCCCTATACAGTTAGTATCTGTGATGAGTGGTCTTCTTAAACAATTCCAGTGTTGGAGAATGTAAGTCATTGCAGAGAAGACTATTTTATTTCTATCTAGCTCTTTTCATTATGAAGTTTTTTCCTTATATTGAGGTAAATATTTCTCTTCCTGTCATTTACTTAATTCCATCCATCCTACTTCTGCCCTATAGGACTGAGCAGAACAAGAGATATTTCATTCCCATAGGACACCCTTCAAGTATTTGAAGATAGCTACTGTATCCTGTTGAATCTTTTCTTCTTCAAGCTAAACATCTCATGATCCACAAATAATCTTTGTATGGCATTGTCTTGAAACTGTTCATCATCCTTCACTCTCTTCTTGATGTGTAAATGCCAGGAAACTGGCCAAACCCAAACTAGGTAACTAGACCAGAAATTGTACAAAGAGGATTCTTGTTGTATGTCCTTTTTTTTCCCTAGGAGGACCATGGCATCAGAGAGGTGATGGCAGGACAAGCAAGTGAGGGAGGGGATGTAAGTGAGGGAGGGCTATGCAGAGTCACCAGTGTCACTTTCTCCTCTGGAGCCATCTGGGCCCAGTGGCAAGACACAGATCAGGACACTGGAGGTGGCCCTGGATGCAGTGGAAGACCTGGTCTTTTTAAGGTAAGGTATGATTGTTCTCCCTGTACTTATCCATGCTAGCTTCATTTTTTCCAACTTTTTCTTGCCTAGTTGGACTGTTCCTCACATCAATAAGATAAAATGATATAGAAGCCTTGCAATGTAATACTTGTAGTGGTGGACTGTGCTTCCCCTTCCTCCCTACCCACAAGAATATTTTAAATATCTTGCCAGTGCTAGGTCTTTAAGGTCTCAGTTTGACTCAGACACCTAATCAGTGATTAGGGTTAGGTAAGAAAATAGTCTCTTTACCAATTAAAAATATTCAATCTGGGAGGGAAACACTCAGGATTTCTAGCCAAAACAGAAAAAAAAAATGCTATTTATATTCACTTTGCATCAATTAGAATCCAAACCATGACCAAGTTAGAATTGGGCTGGGACCTATTGTTGGCCAATCAGTGAGAGCCAGAGTGATTTGGCTTTAAGGCAGCTTCCATAAGAAAGAACAACAAAAAAAGTTTTCAAAATTTACTTTCCTTTGGACTGAGTGCACACAAGTAAGGATATGATACCCTGTGTAGACAGAAGAAAGAAGAATAGAAGAGAAATCAAGAGAAGGCAAGACAGAACTGTGTTGTCCAACTGAAGAGAAAAGACAGCTGTGTAGCCCAATTGCCCATTTCCAGTTGGGTCCTCAGTGGGTCAACTCCTAGTACTACTCACAGTGGTGGTTGTTTGTCCTTCATTCTCCGAGAGGAGCATGACATCAGAGAGATGATGCCATGACATGCAGATGAATTGTATTTAAGTGAGGGAGGGCTGTGCAAAGTCACCAGCCTCACTATTTCCTCCAGAGCTGTCTGGGTCCAGTGGTGATATATAGAACTCTAAAGTTGTCTTCCCTTTGCCCCAATCTCCTTGAATCAATCCAGAAAGCTATAGATAAGGAAGTGAATAACCCTGTTAATGAGATTCTTTCCTTAGTACTTAACTGTTTTTTTCAGAAAATGAATTGCCCTCTTTAAATTCTCATAAGCCCTAGGCTTCCTTGAATTTTACATTAAAAATGGTAGGTATTCCACTAATAATTGTCAAGTCCTGTTAACACTTATTAATAGGAAATGCTACTTAACTAGAATGATTTCCTTGGGGTATTTCACGGAGACTATCTCAATCACACTTAGGATGCCCTTTGAAGGACAATATATAGTATATGTTATCTCTGTTTTGTCTGTGGGAAATTGTGGAGAAGAGAAGAGACATTGGAGCATTTCAGATAGGCCTTGAAAGTTATTATTCTTGCAAAAACATTTTCTTCTTATAAAATATGATTGTTCTCCCTGTACTTATCCATGCTAGCTTCATTTTTTCCAACTTTTTCTTGCCTAGTTGGACTGTTCCTCACATCAATAAGATAAAATGATAGAAGCCTTGAAATGTAATACTTGTAGTGGTGGACTGTGCTTCCCCTTCCTCCCTACCCACAAGAATATTTTAAATATCTTGCCAGTGCTAGGTTTTTATTTGCTTTTTCTTGTAGCTCTTCTGTAAACCCAGAGATTGTCATGCACATGCATTTAGGACTGATCTTTGGATTGGATGTTGAAGCAACAAATATTCATTCAGCACCTAATAGCTGTGTATATTGTGCAGTTTGCTTTATGAATATTTTTTAATGACTTGATGCCTCTCCTCTGGAATCTCACACTCTGCTAGAAGAGGTAAAAGGCCACAAGTTAACTATATAAGTTAAGGAGATATCTGATCCCTGCTGTAGGTAACAGAGAAGTCAGGCAACCAAGATTTATTACTTGTTTTCTATATGCCAGTTGTAGTGCTAAATTCTGGTTAATATAGAAGCTGACAGAAAGATAATCCCTTTTCTCAAGTAATTTACATTCCAAAATGAAGAAGATAACACATAAAAGGAAGCTGAGAAGGGCAAGAGTGGTCGGAAGGAGACAACTAAGAAAATACTGAGTGTGAGACATAGCAGGCTGTTTGAAATGCAGCCTCTAGTGACAAAATGGCTGGATGCTCACCCTACTTGTATGGAAATTCTGAAAGCAGCCATCTAAACAAGGAGAGAGGCAGCAGGGGCACAGATGGTACTTCCAATGTATGAATTCTAGGAGTAGAGAGAGTTTCCAGGAATAAAAGATTTCTGGATCATGGTAGAAAACTGTCAGTGTACAGACTGGAGAGGCATGACCAATAGTGCTGTAGGAAGGGTAGAGTCGGGAGGGGAAGAGGAAAAGGGAGAAGGAGAGGGAGAGGAAGAGAGAGAACATTTGCTTTGTGTAGCATTCAAGGTGGACTTTTAAGATTGGGTGGAATATTAATGACTGGAAAGACAGTGGAAACCATAGGAACAAAAGTATGGTGGAAAGGTATCATAAAATTTCTCATGCGCAAGAAGTAGGCCATTAAGGGAAGTAGTTGCAATAATTTGGAGGAATTTTATGGGAGATATAGGTGATTAAGTAGGATGAGATCAAATTTTAGAAGCTTGAAGGCCATGGTAAGGAGATTGGACCTTATAGTCTAATGAATAAAAAACATTGAAACCTTCAAACAGGGATGTGACATGAAACCACTTGGAACTAATCAAAAAAATTAAAGACCTGAAGAGTTGAAGGACTATTCCTTGACTGCCACTGACTTGATCCCAGATCTTTGACTCCAAAACTAGTATTCTTCCTACTATTATTATTAATAATAATAACTCATTTTGATATAGCACTTTAACATTTACAGAGTGCTATACCTATATTATCTCATTTGATCAGAACCACATAGATATTTGATATAATAGCACAAGGATGAATCAATAAAGTCCTAAATTATATTAGTGACAGTGGAAATAGAAAGAAAAAGGAAGTTGAGAAACTGAATAACATGGACACACAGCATGGTATATTGGAATGAGTGCTGTCAGTCAACAAACATTTGCTAAGCATCTGTTGTGTGATAGGCACCATGTTGATACAGAGGAACAGCAAAAAGCAGTCCCTCTTCTCAAGGAACTCAGAGTCAACTGGGGAGACATGCAAACAAGGTCAAGACGAAATGATCTTAGAGGGAAGGCTCTGGTATTAAGGAGGTTCAAGCAAAGCTTCTTCTAGTTGGTGGGATTTTAGGTAGGACCTTAAGGAAGCCTGGGAACTAGGAGGAGATGAAGAAATACACCAAGTTGGGAGATGATGTTATATGCCAGAAACAACACTTGGCTTGCAATCAGGGGATTTGGCTTCTGTTCCCAGTTTTGGGATTTAAGCTCCCCTGACCTTTAGTTTCCTTGTCTGTAATAAGATAAAAGTTGGAGATCTAATGATCCTTCTCAGATCTTAATCCTATGTCAATGAGAACTTTGGAAAAGATTAAGGGACTGAGCTAGATTGACAGTGAATAGTGAGAGAAAGAGTTGATGACTATGATCTTAAACCTGGGCACAGAGAGAATGATGGTAGGGTTAACAAAGATCTCTGCATCCAGAGAAAGAACTGATAAATAGAAGTTTGTATAGAATAGTTCTATATATACACACACACACATATATATATATATGTACGTATATATATATATACATCTATATAAACACATCCATATATACATATTTGTGTCTAATGGTAGCCAACTTTGGAGGAGAGGGAAGAAAAAAAGGAAAATAAAAGAAAGCTTCATAACTTTATTGTGTGTTTAAAAAGACTAACAAGTTGTACATAATAGATTTATAATTTCATGTATAATCATCTTTTCTATTCTACTTTGTTATGAAAATATCTGTTTTATTTCTTAAATTCAGAACAAAACAAATAAAATAAATAAAATTTAAAAAACCAAGAGGAAGGATTTTTTTTTTTTGAGGTAGGAAAGCTGTGAATGGTTTTAAATGCTGAATAGTGTCCTAGGAAGTGGGATAGTGTCTTAAAGAATAAGATAATAAGATACAGGCATTCAAGGTCCTTGTTTAAGGTTTTTGCATTTCCACTGGTGCGATTACCATCCTGACTGAATTGGGTGGGAGATCACAATCCCTGAACCTAACAATTTGAAATTGAAGCATAGGAAAAAAGAAATCCACACAAAGATGTTTAAGGTATGGGCTTAATTTCTTTTAGTACCTCAGAATATGAAAAGAATGGAGTTGCCCATTCTTTAGGCAATACTAAGGAAGGTGATAAGTGAAAATCTGCGTTGGTTCACTTCTCTCAGGGAGTGAATGTGGAAAAAGAGAAAAATGAAAAACTCGTATTTAGATAGGGTTTATGTAACACTTTCCAACCATACTGTGAGGAAAATATCTTAAGTATTATTATATGCATATTGTATTTGAAGAGGCTGAGACTTAGAATCAGTACTTTGACTAGAGTTATTTCACCACTCTGACACATCCAACATTGCATCACTTAGTGACTTTATTGTATGGGATTAATATAAGTATACCACCCATACCCACACCTAGAGCTGGAGAGATTAAAATATCTGGAAATCATCCATCCACTATCACATCTTATCCAATTCCCAACCTTGTCTCAAGACATCTCATCTAACACCTGCCTCCACACCAATCCCTTGTCACCTCTTCCCCAAAAGTATCCCGTAGTAGGGGCAGCTAGGTGGTGCAGGGGATAGAGTACCAGTGCAGGAATCAGGAGGATCTAAGTTCAAACCTCACCTCAGACACTTGACACTCACTAACTGTGTGATACTTTATTATTATTATCTCTATAGATAATTGGTTTTTGTCCTAATTAGCTTTGAAGAAGATCCTATACCTCGTGCCATACCTCACTTGTTGATTCAATTAATGAGCATTTATTAAATGCTTACTGTGTGCCAAGCACTGTTCTAAATTCTAGGGTTACAAAAAGACAAAAGAAAGTCCCTGCCCTCAAGGAAGTTAAAACCTAATAGGGGAGATAATATTCAAAACAAATATAAACAACACATGTGATATGCTGGGCAAAAGGAAATAACAGGAGGAAGATAATAAGAATTAAGAGGAGTTGGGAAATGTTCCTGTAAAATATGGGATTTTGATTGTTGAATTTAGGTTCCAACTTAGAGGAAACAAGGGAAGTAGGTGAGAGAAATTGAGAGAGAGTTTTCCAGGTTTGGGGATAGTCAGAGAAAATGCAAAGAACCAAGACAGCAAGTGTCTTGTTTCTGGAATGGCTAGGAAGGCAATGTCTTTAGATCTAAGAGTACCTATCTTGGTTAATTTCAAATTAATTGCCTTCTCTACTGTGAGACAAAAAGCATCCATATAAAAGGTCATTGCTCTTAGCTTTATTGGCTGCTTTGCTTTTGTCTGAGGAAATCTCCCTATCCTTTCATCACCCCATACTAGTAGTAGTAGTAGTAGTAGTAGTAGTAGTAGAGGCAGCTAGGTGGTGCAGGGGATAGAGAGTACCAGTGCAGGAGTCAGGAGGATCTAAGTTCAAATCTCACTTCAGACACTTGACACTCACTAACTGTGTGACCTTGGGCAAGTCACTTAACCCCAATTGCCTCATCCTGGATCATCTCCAGTCATCTGGATGGATTCAGATGGCTCTGGAGGAGAAGTGAGGCTGGTGACCTGCACAGCCCTCCCTCACTCAAAACAAAGTCAAGTGCAAGTCATGTCATCATTTATGTGATGACATGGTCTTTGGCAATGAAGGACAAACACACTGTAGTAGTAGTAGTAGTAGCAGTAGTACTAGTAGTAGCAGCATAGTAGCAGTGGTGATATTATTATTACTGATTCTATTGACACTAGCATTACCACCACTACTGCTTCTACTCTAACTACTACTACTTATGCTGCTGCTGCTGCTGCTACAACACTGCTGCTGTGCCAGACCCTGTGCTAAGCACTTTACAATATTATCTTATAGGATCCTCACCCTAGGAGGTAGATGCTATTGCACAAATGAGGTAACTGAGACAGAGAAAGGTTAAACGATTTTCCGAGAGTTGTGCAGCTGCTAAATGTTTGAAGACAGATTTGATCTGAGATCTTTCTGAGTCCAGGGTCAGGACTTCACCTTCTGAGCCACCTATATACCCCCACCTCCCTTTCTTGTCTGTTCTCTGACATTATCTCCAATTTACCCAGTAAAGATAGGGATATCTGTATAGTTATCTGTGTCTTTATGTAGATAGAGATCACATTTACGTAGTTTTTGCACATTTTTCCACCCTTTGAAGGTGAGTTCCTTCAAGGCAAGGACTCTATAACTTTGCCTTTCTTTGTATCTTCAGTGCCTAGCACAGATCCTGGTACTATGACACTCAGTAGGTACTTAATAGTGATTGTTGTTGATGATGAAGATGATGATGATGAAACCAACATGGAAAAACAGGATGAGGAAATCTCTAGGTTGTAAAACGCAGCTGCAATGGCCTAGGACACCAAGGTGAGAGAGGTTCACATAGGAAAGAACGATCAACTTTATGAAACGCTGCAGAAAGGATAAATAACAAGAATGATAAAAAAAAAAAAGTCATTGAATCTGGCTATTAAAAGAACAAGGTGACCATCAAGAGATCAGTTTCAGTAGAAGGCAGGAAGGAAAGTCAGATTTTAGAGACTTAAGACTGACTGATTACATGGAGGTACTCAGAGTAAACAAGTCCAGTGAGTAGCTTGATCATACCTCTCCCAGTGTGTGTGTGTGTGTGTGTGTGTGTGTGTGTGTGTGTGTGTGGTCAGAACAGCTAAAGTGAGGAAACCGTAAAGAGCTGCATACACATCTTTTCCTTCAGTGTACACAATATAGTAATGATTATATACTGACTAAAATAATCACCTTCACAAGTAAGAAGTGACCATTGGGCAAAAAATATGATACTTGGCAACTTTCTGAGAGACAGTCTGATATAGTAGCAAAATCATAGTTTTCTAGTCAGAAGACCTGGGTTTGAATGTGGCCTTGCCACTTACTAGCTGTGAAACTTTGAACAAATTGCTTGATTTTTCTGGGTCTCAATTTTCTCATTGTAAAATTTATGTAACTATACTTGCACTTCTTTTGTATTTCACTGCTCTATTGTGATGGGCATTCTCTCCACTGACCCACTTCCTTATCTATACGAATCTTATTTACTTCCACCCCCTAGAAATCTTCCCATGTAGAAAACTAGCCAATGAATTGGAGGCCTTCTTCTAGAATTTGTCTTCTAACCTTTCATACAATAGCCCAAGTCACCCTATGAAATGATTGTGCTGGTTACTTTAAAACATTTTTTTAGGGAATATGCTTTATAAACCCTTGTATGGCACTATACACTATATATTGTTTGTTGCCATTATGTCAAAATATCCCTTTTTACATCGATTTATTTTTTGTGGGAAGAGAATAGCAAGATAATGTAGTAGTACCTCATTTGTGTCTAGTTCAGGACCTTCCTAAGGCATCTTGTTTGGAAGAAGGTTCCAGAAATGGTGGCTTTGAATGTTAGAGGATAAAGTTGTAAGATCTAGATCGAAAAACCAAATAATATTAAACAGATGGGAGTAGGAGGATCTGAAGAGTTCCAACTATGCAAATGAGTGGTAGAAAGCCAGAAGAAAGCTGGAGAAACAAGGGGAGGACTCTTGGCGACACATTCTCCCTACCTGTTCCAGAAGCTCTTCTCATCAGAATGCCTAGTGCCTGCCCCCTTTTAAATGTGTGTGTGTATGTGTTTTTTCAGTCTCTTTTATGCAAAGCTGGATCCTTTGAGTACAAAGAAGAATTAGAATTTATTATAAAGGGGACTTAAAGGGGACTCTTTACCCCAAAGTCACTTTAGCTCCACACTCTCTAAACTGGACTCCTCTGGCCCTTTCACTGCCTGTTTTTGCAGTTTGTCCTTTGTTCTCAAAGAGGACCATGGCATCAGGAAGATGATGTTATGACTTGCGGGTGACAATCTGTGAGTAGTGATAACTGCCCCACTGGGGACCCAATTGGCATGTTCCAGTTGGGCAACACAGCTCCTTTCCTTCTTTCTTCCTCCCTGCCTTCCTTTATTCCTGCCTTCCTTCCCTCTTTCTCTCCTTCTCTCCCTCCTTCCTCGGAACCTCCCTCTTCTACCTCTGTCCACATAGGGAATTATACACTTACCTGTTAGTGTTATGGCCAAAGGAATATAAAGTAGATTGGAACTCACTGGTGTGGAAAGTATCCTTTCTCAAGAAAAGCACAGCATAATAGGAGGTAGGGCACTGGATCTGGAACCTGAAAATTTTAATTCAAATTCTACCTCATTAACTTGCTGTATATGCAACCTTGGACAGATCACCAACTTTTCAGTTCCTCAGTTCTTAGATCTATAAAATGATGAGGGTGTGTGTGTGTGTGTGTGTGTGTGTGTGTGTGTGTGTGCGCGTGCAGAAAGGGGATTTCATAAGTGATAGATTCATCCTCCTTTCTTTATACATGGGGAAGCTAAAGAACAGAGAAATTTCTTGACTTTCTCAAAGTCACATGGATAGTAAATACTTATTCAAACCCATGCCCTGTGATTCCTGATCCAGCAGTCTTTCCATTGAATCACTTGCAGCACATTCCTAAGCGCTGCACATGGCACCTTTATTGGGACATTTGGATATATCAAGTCCTGAAATGACATAGTTTGTCTATAAGAATATTTTATCTTCTCAAGAGTAAAAAAATTCTTTGTGGAATTATAAATCAAGGACAGGAGAGCTTCTCCAAAGTCAATCATCTTTAATAGAATATACCCTTCATGTTGTCAGTCACTCCAGTTCTACAGCTCTGAGATTGCTTGCTTAGGAAAGGATTCCTTGCATGGAAACCGGGGAGCTAGGATCATCTTTGGGTAATTTCAAGACAATAATCACATCAGAAGTTGATGAAAGACATAATGTGGTACTTATTATTCCATTTTCTGCTTTGAAGTTCAGTTTCTACACTTTGTACTATAACCAGAAATTTATTTTGGTATGAATTTTGTGCTGTCTCCTAAAAGGAGACAGAAACTTTTATTTGATGAATCTATGGTTTCATTGATGGGGATATCATTCCCACTGGCTCAGATGAAAACCCTTCTATAACTTCTCATTCATTCAGGAAGAGTTTTCTATATAATTTACATGAAGAATCTATATACATATTTGCATACATCTCTATGCTAACCTGCTTTCATATTCAGAAAATGAATAATCATTCCTAGTTCAAAATACAGTTTGATTATTAAAGTGTATCCTGAGTGTACATTCCTCTATATGTGATGTGATTCATTTTTAGGATTTAGCCTGGAGTAAGGAAGTCATGTGTTTGAATCTCACCTCAGACACTTAATAACTCTGTGATCCTGGGTAAGTCGCTTAACCTTTGTCTGTCTTGGTTTCCTCATCTGTAAAATGGAGATGATAATAGTATTTACCTTCCAGGGTTTTTTTTATGATTAGATGAAATAACATTTGTAAAGAGCTTTGTAAACTTTAAAACAATATATGTATATATGATTTTATTATTATTATTTTTCATCTTAATCATCATCACTTACAAAGTAGGATCATTGTAAGGACCAAGTGAAATAGTACATGCAAATACTACCTAAATATTTAAAATCACTATCTAAATGTTACATATTCCCAATACATATTTCCTGTTTCCACTGGGCTGGAATCATTTGCCATATTTTATATCACTCTAACCTAAAATAGTTTGATTTTTAATATATATGTCCACTTCAGGACATTCGTGCTAATCAGGACCTAGCTGTATTATCTAGTTTATAGGGCCACACTCAATTTACCTGTTAGAAAACTGAATAGAGAGAGGAAATGTCTTGCTCCAGGACACACAGCTGGGAATGTCATTGTTAAGTCTGGAATCCAGATTTTTTCCACTGACAATCCATTGATATTTTCCATAGTACCTAAATGCTATTCATACATTTGCCTCTTTTTCTTTACAATTTACTTGAACTTCCACTCTCTTTGGCATCAGTGTTATAGGACTTCAGTGCTTCAATAGAACTGTAATTTCACTGATGTGGACACCCCTTCTGACAGGCTTTCCCAAAAACTCCTATCTCTCCTTTGTCTACCAGTACTGCTTTTATCAATATCCTTCCATAAATGCTAAGGAGGAATTTTAACCAATCTGTTTCAACCTTCTTCTAGTTTCCTTAACTTTATATTTGTACTTGTTAAGTAATAGAGAATCTAATTATTAACTTTAACACTTGGTTTTATTTTCCCTGGGTAAATTGTTAGGCTAAATTATTTTGACTGGTAATGCATCTCATTGAAAAGGCTCTGTGGAGTCCTGAGTCTGCTATACTGAGCAAATTTTCTTTAAACGGGAATTTATAGAGGTCCTCATTGCTTATCAGATTATCCTTCTTTATTTTAGTCTCTGTGTTGGCATTCTCTCTAAGAGTTGCAGACCTTTGCAATAAACAAGTCCTCCTGTGTTTTGCAACAGACTCTATGTTACCAATCAAAATATTGTTGTACAAAATTATTTCTCTTGTTACATTTTTTCCAGGAATCTTATATAAGTTTAACACCTTTGCTAGAGGAACCTGGTTGGAAGAGAGCCTTTAAGATGGTACTTTGCTTGATTTAATCAAATGTTTCTTCATTGTCTTGTAGTCTACAAATAACAAAAACAATGGGATATTCCCTATATCTTTTAGTCAGTGGTGTGAATTTATAGATGTGAACTAGTATAGAATATTATCTTTGAAAACTTTCCTGTGTGCTTCTTGTGTTTCAAGAATGCCTTCAGTATGTGTGTTGATGATTTACATCAAAATTTAAAAGAAATACATGTTTTATTCTTCATTTTGTGTCCATCACCTATCCGTGAAGACATGGGTAGATTGAACATCAGTTCTCTGGAAATTGGGGTTGGTCCATTGCATTGACATGAGTTCTTAAGTCTTTCAAAGCTGTTTGTCATTACAATGTTTTTTTTATTGTATAAGTTATTTGCTTTATTCCACTCATTTCACTGTATATCATGCAGCAATTTGTTCTGCTTGACTCTGCATATTTATTATCTGGATTTTGTTTTTTCCTCTTTTAAAAAATTGGGAGAATACTGGGAGGGAGATAAAATCAGTCTTTGTTTGGACAAGTTAAATTTAAATATGTATATAAAAAAATACACACATTGGTCCTTAGTTTGGATGACCTTTTCTTACATGGGTAGTTAAATTGTCCATGATTTTGGTCAATCATTCTGCAACTTCCCTTCTTTCAGATATGGTGAAAATCAATTGCTGTTGCTATTGAGGTATCTTGTAAACCACCCCCTCCAGCATAAACTGTCACTTTAGTACTTGTTTCTCATTTTCCCAACCCCTCCTTAACAGGCAATATAAAAGGTAGACTTATTTAGACCAAATCTCCGTCCATAGTGAAGGGCATTATAACAAAGTGAATATGCATGTTGTTATAGTATACTAAATTTTCTAAACTTTAGGGGAAAAAATAAGATGAAGACTGAGGAGCAAATCAGGAAGTAAAAGAAATTGAAATTCCTAATTATGGGGAAATTATTGCAGATCTTTTAGTATACCTTTTTTGGATAATTTTTAGGATAATAGGTATGTAGAAAATAAATCAATATAAGTACATTTAGGAAAAATTCAAGCAAGATAGCATATGAAAATCTACAAAGAAACACCTCTGAATCTCCCTTTTCTTTTATTTCATATTTAGCTTTTTATATACATGAGAGAGCCATGTGGACATTCACACCCTTTTATTTCTTTCCTTTTCGCATCACTGCATCAGAGCCCATTCACCAAATTATCTTTCAGATCAGTGCACTTCTCATACAGTCTTTACAAAGAATACGCAACTTTTCTATCTTAACAAGAAATGCACATCAAAGACAAAGATATACAGGCAGACATATCCACAAGGACATAAGAATCACGGGTCATTATTGCTTTTCTTTTATCATTGTTTTTTCATCTTTTATTTCTCTTTCCTCTTCAGAGTGAGATGGAAAAAGTACACCTTAGTGGAAATAGATAAAACTTTTAGCTCCCTTTGTATACAATGAACCATGAGATAAAACAGGAAAAATACCTCATTTTGGAACCAGAAGAGGTTAAAACCCTAGGTTTGCTGCTTGTTAAATACAAGACCTTAGGCAAGTAACTGATTTTTCTGTTTCCTCCTTCATAAAATTAAGGGGATTGATCTAATTGTTCCTTCTAGCATTAAACCAAGAATTCTTTGTACACAGGGATGTTGCCCTAGCCAACTCATTGTTATTCATTCAATAGTAACTTTGCAAGTGGCACACCTGCAAGGTGGGCCTTGGAAACTGTATGACTCTATGTTTCTTTTACAGAGCATGAAACACTAGGCTTCCCTTTTGCGTGACAAGATGAAGTAAAGGAAAGCAATGAAAGTATAGATTTATTTCACCACCCCTTCTTTCCTCACAAAGTCCAGGGCAGGAATGGTGTTAGTCCTTTTGACTACCTTCTAGCCCATAGATCTCAAAGCAAGTTAACTTCACAAGCAAACTTCGATATTAAAAATACACTAGCATAGAGCCATATTTTCTTAATCCGTTATCTTGTGCTGCCTTTCATTCACTGTTTTCTAATTTGAACATTCCTATTGAATAAAATAGACTGTGTTTTGCCATGCATTTGAATTCCTACAGCTATATCACTGGTTGGTGCTATAAAAGATGAAAGCTCCATCACTCAGGATATTTCAGGTTTACTTGTCCTCAAAGCTGTGACTGAGTCTGAAGTAAGAAAAGTTTATGTATTGAAATCATTCACATTGTCACCTTGAATTTTCCTTTCCCAACAATTTAATATAATCTCCTTTGCTGCTTCATGTGGGAAAGAATGCAGTGTAGCACTGTGTCACTCTGGGGATGTGTTTATCATAATACCCTGAAGGAATGTTCCTTGTGAACTGTCTGTAGGTTTAACCTAAGACCAAGGTAAGGCTCTTAGCACATTAACTCTAAAGTCTAGCTCATGAGAAACATTTTTTTTAATATGGCAATATTTCCCTCTACTACTTGATTAATCTGAATGGAAAGGTCCAGAGGACTGGATTGTATGCTAGTTGGAGTCCAAATTCCATCACTAACATTGTGTGTTACAATAGCCAGATGTTTACTTCAGTTTCTTAATCTGTAAATTGAGGATAAGCATACCTCTATTCCTCACCTCAAAAGAACTGCTTTGAAAATCAAATTGGATAATGGATAAGAATTAAATGTATCAAGTCCCATGCATTTATTGCATTAGTAAGACTCAACTGAAGTCAGACTCTGTTGTCTCAGTGGAGTATAGAGGCAACAGTGTGTTCTTCAACGCTATGCCAGTGAAAGTCTTGGTATGGCAAGTACTAACAAGTAAGAAAACCTTTGAGAATGGCCACAATAGAAGATTATTTGAATTGAGAGAGATTAATCACTAGTTAGGCTGTATAGTGATAAATGCTTCGACCTCAGGAATCCTCAGACAATCTACTAAAGCGTACACTGAGAAGTTGTAATTTACATATATGAGTAGAGTAAGTACCCACGTTGATAATGCCATGGATCCTCGATGTAATGAATAGTATAATAATGACATTACCAATATTAATCATCATAATAATAAGTATAATTACTTAAGGTAAATGTATCTCCAAGACAGTATTCACAGCACTATGAAAATGGCAGCATAGTTCTGAATCACAAAATATAACAGACCCTCCATATACAAGGCAGAAGAAAATTATTTATTCCGACACCAGAAAGATGAATCCCAATGCCAGAAAGCCAAATCAAAGCCACTCACAATCTTAGCTGTCTGCTTGCCTGTGTGTGCTCTCTCACTCGCTTGCTCTTGCTCTCTCTCTCTCTCTCTCTCTCTCTCTCTCTCTCTCTCTCTCTCATTCAGCAAGCTCCTCCCACCACATGTGATTTAGGCTTCCATGCGATTTAAGCAGATCACATAGGCCTATTAATGGATGGGAAAGATCTTCAAATTAAACAAAAATACATTAAGAGTATGGTAGTACAGTGTGGTACAACAGATAGAGAGATGCTGTAGGAGTCAGGAAACCTGGGCTGCTCTTGGAATCTTCTTGAATGTTTTAGTGACAGATGTATCATGATATGTCAATATAGTGTTCAGGATGAAATGGTTGATGACTTTAAATAGGTTTTTTTTTTGATTCTCCATTTTAAAATATGTACACACACACAAAAAAAAATGGAAGGAATAGACATTCTTGGCTCCTCACTCCCACTCAACCCATACATCCATCCTGTTGCTGAGACTTCTAGTTGCTACCTTTACAATATCTCTCATACATCTTCCCTTCTCTCCTGTTGCCTAGCTGCCACTCTGATTCCCTCATTATTTTATGCCTAGGTAATTGCCATAGTCTTCCCTTTGGTATCCCTGCCGCAAATTTGTCCCCAACTGCTGAAGCAGTCTTCCTACTGCCCAAATCTGAACATGTCACTTACCTCAGTAAATTACATTGACTCCCAGGGAATGCAGTGCTGACCTGAAGTCAGGGAAAGCAAGTTCAAATTTGACCTGAGACACATATTTTACCTTTATTTTCCTCTGCCAAAGAGAAAGGTTATGGTTGTCAAAGTGCAACCCAGAAATGGTTAACATGGAGCTGAAACATAAATTAAATTCTTACATAAATGCTCTTTATGAGATCAAATTACCTTGTCCAGAAAAAAAAAAAATATTCCAATGCTATTCAAGTGACTTGTATATGGAATTTCTGTGATGCTCTTGTTGAAGCAACAGTTTGGGAGGCTAGGTGTGTGTGTGTGTGTGTGTGTGTGTGTGTGTGTGTGTGTGTGTGTGTGTTTTATAGATAGATAGAGTAGCTGATTTAGTATCAGGAAGATCTGAGTTCAAATTCCAGATAATTGCTAGCTTTATTGTCTGGGGCAAGTAACCTGAACCATATGAACCTCAGTTTCCTCAACTGTAAAATAGTGATAATAAAACCATCTACTTCATAGGATTGTTATAAAGATCAAAAGAAATAATGGTACATAATAAGCATTTCAAACCTTAAAGAAATATATAAAATTAAAGTATTATTAATTGTCATCTCTTAGTAAAATTTGTTAAGGCCTGGAGACAGGATATAAAGACTAGAGGTTAAAGGAAAGCATCAAAAAGAAAGAAAGAAGGAAAGAGAGAAAGAAGAAAAGAAAAAGTGAGCTGCAGACTAAAAACTATAGACTATTGTTTCTGAAAAAGTTCTTAAATATATTAGAATAGTTATGATTTGGGAGCATATAGAAGGAAAGAAGTGATCATTAGGAGCCAGCTTAATTTCACCCAGAATATATCATACCACACTAATGCTCTTTCATTTTTTGACAGTAAAAACAAAACAAAACACAACAAAAAACAATGCTGCAGACCCAACGGATGCAGATTTGAAAAGAATACCTTACCATACTTCTCAGGTTATCTTTGAGGATAAAACTAAGAGACATGGTCTGCATGATAGTGCAATTTGATGGATACAGAATTGGATGAATTTCCAGATGAAAGGGTAATTACTGATAGGTCAGGAGTAGGAGATTTTGGGGCAGAATTCCACAGGAATATGTCCCTAAGTGTACAGTATTTTCATGAATGACTTCAGTGAAAGTATAGGATTACAGAGGTAGAAGGGAATTTGATGGATCATCTAGTTGCAAACCCATTTTTCTTATCAAATTGGAAGGTACTTTGAATCTGGAAGGCTTGAGAAACATGTTGAGTAACATGACAAAATCAAAATCCCAAAGGATTTTAAATGGCTGGAATGATGGGCTGAATCTAATAGGAGGGGATTTATTTAGGACAAATATAGAATCCTCTACTGGGATTCAAGAATCACATGTAAAAGTAAAGGATGGGAGAAACTTGGTCAAGCAAAATGATTTACAGGGAAAAAAAGCATTGGGAGTCTTAGGGGATTCTAAATTCAAAGTGTGATTCTTTTGGGGGGCTAGCAAGGCTAATGCAGTTTTAGGTTGTGTTAGGAGAGGCAGAATGTATACAGAATGGAGGAGGTGATGGCTTATTCATCAGGTCATCTTTTAAATATTTTGTCCAGTCCTGCAGGGCACACTTAAGGAAAATTTCTGACCAACTAGTGGATGTACAGAGGCATTGTATAAAGTGAAAGGAACGAAGACCAGGAATGACTGGGAGCTCAGGGGTGGGGGAGCAGCAATGTGCAGACCAAGAAAATATATCTTAGATATCTTAATTTCAGCAAGCATTTGACAAAGTCATTCTTATGACCTATATAGGTAAGATGTAGAAATGCCAGGCATATAATAATAAATTTTGGTAGATTTATAACTGTGAACAACTGTACTTTACAGATATGTTGATTATATATTTTTGACAACTTGGAAGGAGCTCTTTATGCATGCCACAGAGCTCTGTTTTTGTCCTGTCTAACACTTTAATCAACAAATTGGATTTTTGGATAAGAGCTGCTTAAAAAATTTGCTTATTACAGAAAGCAAAGAAGAATATAGTTAATATGTTGATGATAAAACCAAGATTAAAAATATCTTGACAAGCTGGAACTCTGGGCCAAACCAGCAAAATGAAATTCAGCTAAATTTGTGGCAAAAATAAACAGAGAAGAATGTAAGGGGGGGACGGCCTACTGTATTGGCATTTGGCAGTTACAAGGGAGACAGATTTAGACTGACTGATCTTATAACAATTTAGGTTGCCCAACAATGGAACTGACTGATTCAAATTGCATAAAACAACTTATACTAGAAGTGTTCAAAGAAAGGCTCTAAGAGATATTTTAGCTATGGTGACAAAATGACTAGAAACAATTGGGTTAGACAACACTACTTAATGGCATGAATAGTGTGGTGATGGGTAGTGACATGGAGTGTACAAGTCTTATTTTGAATCTTTTTTTTTAATTATGCCGAGAATGAATTTTGACCTTGACAGTGCCCAATAAAAATGACTGAGAACTGATACTTAATTACGTTGCTGTTGTTTAGGCATTTTAGTTGCCTCTGACTCTTTGTGATCCCATTTGAGGTTTTCTTGCCATTTTCTTTTCCAGCTCATTTTACAGATGAGGAACTGAGATAGACAGAGTTAAGTGACTTACCCAGGGCCAGCACTATCAACACTGTACCACCTCACTGCCATAAATTAAGTAGGTTGATAATAACTTCATTCCCAGAACTTTTATTTTCTTTCTAAAAGAATAAACAGTACAAGAGACACTGCCAAATATTTTTTGCTAAAGTCTAGGCAAACTATATTTATAGAGTTCTTATTTACCCATCTAGTAATGGCTTTTTAAAAATGGAATTAATATGGCATGACATGATATTAATGAAACCATTATTACTCTTTGTGATTACTTGTCTATTTTCTACATTTCCAAAAAGGATATTATATAGTGTGATATTCTAAAATTTTACCAGCAAAAAGATCCAAGCTTTTAGCCTAACAATCTATTATTTTCTCTTTCTTGGGAAAAAAAGAGAAAACTTTCCTTGCCTAATCTTGTAATACTTCTCCCAAACAGCTTGATCTTTCAGTGATAATAAAGAGCTACTCATCAAACATGATTCCAATTCTGAATAGTTCGTCTGGATTAGATACTTTGAACCCATTAATATAAGATGGATGTTAGTACCTTCAGGTATATTCAGAATATATGTGACAGTAACCAAAAAGTAGTCATTAGGAATTAGGTGTCAGCTTAAAGGTAAGTCTCCAATGGAGTACTTCCTAACTCTGTAGTTGACCCTGCGTTGATCAACACTTTCATTTTCAAAAGAACATTGATAAGCTTATGCATTCTTTGTTTAAAAAAAACTCTTAAAACTGAGAAAAAAGAATTATGGTTATTAATATTGTTTTGATGTTCATGAAGAATAGATGTGGAGTGATAAAGACCTGTCTTCAAATTACATCTCCAAGACTTACAAGTTGTATGGCCAAGGATAAGGTTCTTATCTACTTGGACACATTTCTTCTGGAATAATGATCTCTATAATGCCTACCTTATACGACCCCTTAAGAGTTCAAATGTACATAAAACACTTTGAAATGAAAGTGGAAGTTCTCATCATCATTGGATCCTTGTTTCCCAGAATGTATTTTAGTTGTAAAAATTGTGTGCCTCTAATTCTAATGCAAAAAAAGGTCTTCATATTTTTAAAACCAATCATTTAACACCTGTTCTAAAAGTAAATAAATGTCAATTGGCATTTTTTCCATCCTTCAGAACACCCACTCTTTAATTAATTCAGCAGTAGCATTCTCAGTTACAATCCCCTGGTAACTTGTATGCTGAAAGTCTTTACAAATGTCAGCAGGAGTATTTAATAGGACAGGGCATGGTGCCTCTTCTGATACTCAGATACAACATTTCGAAAATGGTTTGGATGCCTACAGCATGTCAAAAGGCACATGTATAAGTGGGCATTCTCCCTTTCTTCTTTCTTGGGCAAGATTTTTCTTCCATATTTTTTTTTTTTGCATTCAATCTGATCAGACCCCTTCCTTCAATCTATCTGCTTAAAAAAATTAAAGAACCCTTTCTACAAGAATTTAAATGATCAAAAATATCCCCGGCACTTGTAATATTTTTGAAGGTAATACAATTCAAATGTCCCCAGTATAAGGACCCTTGACAGCAATTGAGAGACTTAAGGATTATACAGATATCTTCTTGTATGATGGGGCAGTTTGTTTCTGCTTTAAAATGTTGTGGCAGTATTTTATACCTATGTTACATATTATGATTCATCCAGGTGTAACCTTAGCTCTGATATATTAGATACATGCCAGAATTTTAAAGATCATAAAATTATCTTTTTAAACTGGAGGGTCATTAGGTAGCATGTCCTTCTTGGTGACCTGCAACTCCTTTTATAAAAAGGTGATTATGTGTGGCATTTGAAAAATGTCACATTTTTTATTTCATTTTGGGTTTTTGAAAGAACATTTTTTTTTGTTAAACTAACCCCTACCATCTTATGGAAAATTTGAATTTTTTGTAGCAGGTATATTAAGTCAATAGTTATATGTACATATGCATGGAAGAAACAAAAGTAGTGAAGGGTCCAAACAAAGGCCTCAGGATCCAAAGTAATACTGGAGTTGATATTGGAAATTCAATAAGAAATTGTTTCAGTTAAGACAATTTTTAGTAAGAATATTCCAATAGAGGTTTCATTCCCCAAGTTCCATAACCCCTCTAGCTTCTAAGACAGTACTGTGTACTATCAAGCCTGGGAAGGGAGGGAGATGAACTCCGTGATGAAGCTGTAGGCAGGGTTTACCTTATGCACAGATGAGAGTAGGAAGGATTTGAAAGGTGCTAGAAAAGGTACTCCTGCCAAAAACTTTTCCACTTTGCTTTTGAAGTGCCTCAAATGTCAGCATTGGACTCATTCCTTAAATGTCACCATAGGAAAAATCATTCTTTTGGTTTCAACCTGGAGCCCCATCTTTACTGTGATGACAAGATAATTTTAAATTTTCTGGCATTTGGGTTACAACAGCAAAGATGGTGAATGAGAAGTAGGACTGGGGTAAGAAGATACTGATAGTATAGTTCACTAGCAGGGGAAGAGGATGGAACAGTGACTATTGGCTTGGGGTTTGAACAGGGTCACATCTTGATTTCTTCTACTCAAGAATCATATGTGTACTGGAGAGATTCACAGGAATTAAGGGCATGTCTCAAATGTAATGGAGACCAATGCATAGGCTATATTATATATTAAAAGAATAAAAAGAAGATAGAAAGGCTCCCTTGAAAGCTCAAAAGTGATGATTTTAAGTTTTGTAAAGACCAAGGAAGAAAATAACATTTCACTTAAGCTATGAAAGGATATGGCTATGCAGTAACCAAATCCTTTTCGGTGATGATTGCCAAGGTACTGGGACTTAAAATGCTCACCTCTGAGATTATATCTAACACTAAAGGTTCTTCAGGAAAAATGTCATTTCCTGGCATCACATGGATCTCATATATCTGCTGTCCCCTATTTTCTACCCTTTCAGGGTTGCATGCTTGTCTTAGGAAGTAGTGTGATTCTTGGCTCAACCGCATCCAGCAGGAAAACTGTCCCTTTTCCTTCTCTTGTGAATTTCAGTGAATCCCAATCACAGGAACATGACATAATGGAGTCAGACACATGAGCATGGCTTGAGTGTATGCAATGCTGTTTTATTTTGATAACAGTAAAAAGAATAAAATCAAATATTTTGAATAACTATCTGCCTATACCTTTGTCAACATCTATACTTCCATTAACCAATCTATAGGAATGTTCTCAATTTCTAAATCATGAGTCCTTAAATCTTTTCCACGTGAGACCTGGCCCTTTCAGTGCTTCTCAAACTATGGGGTCATGACCCACAGTTTAAATAAATCTATAGGGATGGTCTAACTAAACCACAGAAGTCCCTAGATACATTTAAAATGCTTAAACTATGCTACTTGTTCTAGTAATTATCAACCTTCTGCAGTACTAGAAAACTGAAGGAAAGTTCTCTAAAATAGTTTGCTCACAAACTCCCATGAGATGAGTGTTGATTCCAGGGATGGAGAACCTATGGCCTCCAAGCCACATGTGGCCCTCTGGTTCCTCAAGTGCAACCCTTGGACTGAAACTTATGGCCTCCAAGCCAGATGTAGCCCTCTGGTTCCTCAAGTGCAACCCTTGGACTGAATCCAGATTGCACAGAACAAATCCCCTTAGCAAAAGAATTTCTTAAATAAAACTTAGACTCAATAAAAAGGTCGCACTCAAGGACCTAGAAGGCCATGTGACCTTGATGTCACAGGTTCCCCACCCATTGTTTATTCCTTTATGAGTCTTAAAACCTAGAGTGTCTCACCGTCTTTATCTCTTCTTCAAGTTATTACCAGCAACATACTCACAATTTAGATCCTAATTCCTCCTCTAACTCTTTACATCCTTAAGCTCCTCCACTATGACTATTCTGAGTGTTTCTATCTTATCACTGACCACTTGAGACTGTACTTTCCCTGAAGCATAACTTTCTTACCAGTCTCATGCCGAATATTATCATGATTGATCAACAAGGAATTGACTTAGCATGTCAAAATAAAGGTGTACCTAAACAGAAAACCTAGTCCTTGCCATAGATAATTTTGTGAATAAAGTTATGTAGCAAAAGTTAGGGAAGGAATAATTAATTGTATATGATATCATTATATCATATATGATATTTTGTTTTAATATATGAAAATATTTCATAAAAGGAGAGCTGTATAGAAAAGAAACTCAGAGAAATATATAAAGCGTTTCTTAAGCACTGTGCTAAGTGCTGGGAATGTAAGTAAAAACAACACATAAAGAAAAGGTGCAGCTCAGGGGAGGCACCAGGCAGATGTTGAGGAGGAGAGACTAGAGAGTCAATCTGTGAATGAGGTGAAGTATGTCTGATATTCCTCTAAAATACTGGTCCATGCAGACAGTCATCAGCGAGGGGAGTGGAGCCACTTGACAGAGCTATCTCCAGGTTTGGATGACATCTGGTGAGGAGGATGAGAGGTCTTGAGAATTCTGTTCTGACTGATGTGAAATTACATCTGACTCTGGTAAACTGCATTAAGCAGAACAGGGAACTGACAACAAGGAGCTCAGTTATTTATGAGTGCTATTGAATGTCCTATTTCATAAGCTCTTTGAACACAGAGATTCATTTTTGACTTTCTTTGTATCCCAGCACTTAGATTAGTGCCTACTAGGCACTTATTAAACACTTATTGACTTTTCAGAGTGCCCCTTTGTAATGCAGGTGTGAGCCTAAGTTGACAATGGCTTTACCAACTAACTAAGCCCCTTAGACATATTCTGTTCAACAGGAAAGGTTACAGGTATGGAACTGGCAACCGATTATGTTAGCTGGGGAAGCAGCCAAGCTAAACTCCAAGGTTAGTCACCAGTTTGTCTACAAGGTGATAAAAAATGTGTCTGCTGTAAGCTTTCAAAAATCATCCACGTCAGAGAGAGATTGAGATGTATGCCAGTGGAAGAAGTACTCATATAAGCAAAAACATGGATCCCTAATTCATTGAATTGTTTTTTAAATGACTCCTCTTATTTCTGTTTTACAAGTAATAAAACTGAGGCTCAGAGGAATAGTACTTTCCTATCATAATTCAGCAAGTAACAGTTATCCCTAGACAGAAATCCTGGTCTTTTGATTGCAAGTAGAATTACAATTACAGTTGTTACATTGTGTTAACCTGAAAACTTGTTAAAGAAAAGGCAACAGGCTAAATGCATACATTTTATGATTTAATTAATCAATTCCCTATTAAAGAAAACGGTAACACAGTGCATTATGGAGCCAGAAAATGTTCTGGTTACCCAGTACAGAAATCTTCTCGCTTATATGCATTTTGCCTTGAGAAAGGAGTTCTCTTAAACACATTGTAAACAAAGTGTCAACTGGGTTTAATGATCGCAGTCTATGGGCATCTTCCTTCCATAGCATGCCTTTGTGATTTAAAACAAAGTCCCATCACCCAGATATCCTGTCCCAAACAGGCCCTTGCAGTTGTTTATTCACAACCCAAGGTGTCTGTTTTTCTCTTATCCCTAGGATGCTAGAAGAAGAGTCTGATAAGGAAGTCTCATTTGCTTGACAAAAGCCATCCTCTAAACAAAGGAGACTATTAGGTCCAAGCTGTTCTTAATTCAAACTTTTGGCCCTTATTAAAGTCTAAAATTTATATTATCAATTGGTATGATGAAATCATTCATGTTTTCATAGGTATGATACTAGTTAAGAACATAAGCAAATCAACCATTCAATTCACAGATCTTTTTTTCTCCCTGATATAGAATGGATGCTAAGCACATGATTATGTAACTCATGCAAAAATTTACAAGACAATGGCTTTTTGTCTTTAAATTGAATACTTTAGAAATAAGCATTGCAGAGTACTGTAACTTGATTTATTGATGCATATTGGTTTTCTAAGGTCAATAACTGGGATATGTACTGTACCTTCTTTATGCTTATAATTTTCCACCTCTATTCTTTAACTCACATCAGTCCCTATATTTGAAATATGTCCTCCACCCCCATCCTTACTCACTAACTATTGAAACTATACTCATCCTTTAAGATCTAGCTTGAAAGCATTATTCTTCATAAACTATTATATGAACTTTCCTTCTTGGGAACTTGCACATTTTGTGTTCATCTATGTTTTTTCTGAACTTACCATGTTTGTCATGATATTGCATACATTATTTGCATGTATTATCATGTATTAAAATTATTTGTGTATGTGTTAAACCTCCCAGCCCCAGATAGGAAACTCCATAGGGAGAATTGTGCCTTATAAAATTTTTTAATTTCCCTTCTCCAACACACTTTTTCCCCTCCCACTTTATAGTATTCGGCACATAATAGTTACTAAATAAGTGCTTGATTAAATAAATTGAATCTGAGTAATATCCAGTAAGGACTGAAAGTTGGATGATCCTTCTATATTTCTCAGGGGAGTCCAAAAGTGAAGGATCTCACAGAGTTTTTAAATTCCTTATCCTAAGGATCTTGCTGAGATAGATTCCCAGGGTCCTGGATATTGACTAGAATGTCACTGTAACACAGTTTATAAGACTGAGTCAGTGTGTGAGATCTGCAATGTGATTTAAATGTATCCATTACAAATCTCATTCTGAAAGCATATCTAGGTCTAGTATTTAGTATGATGAAAGCAAGTGTTATAAACTACAGATTAAAAAATGCTGATTTGTTAATGTACTCGGCTCACTTCGCTTTTCCTTCTATAGGAAATTGCATTTCAAAGCAGAAAAAGAGGGTTACATTAAAGTCATAGCATAGGATTTGATGACACCGCAGTGCCTGCTTCCCAATATCTGTTCTATGTGTAAATGAAATGCATGGATAGCTGAATTTCCATTATTTACTCCAGATATTGCTGCTTCCCTTCTTAGCTACTAGATTACATTTGTGCTAACTGAAGTCACTGTTTACACTTATTTAACAGTATTGACTGAAATAACCCTGAATCTCCTCCAGTGAGGACTGATTTAGCTACCATCACCGTTCCAGCTCTGAAATCATTAATCAGCCTTAGGCTAGATCCATTATGTGGGATTTCAGTGTAGAAGAAATATTAACAGCTCCCTGGAAGAAACGTTGCCATCAGATTGGCTCTGACTCCCTGCTGGAGCAGCAAATTACCCTGAAGTAATAATTATAATACATTAGTAGAGGTTTAATTTCCAATAAGTGCTGTCTGTTTAAGGGATGGCAATCTCACCATGGCTCAGAGAACAATACATCATGTTATCAGCAAGAATAAACCCACATGGAATTAAAGGAAAGATCATAAAAAATTCATTACAATTTGAAAACTAAGGGGAAAAAATTGTACAAGTTTCCCAGTTGTGTTTTTATAGATAAATTCAGTGTTTATAGATCATCTGTCTGAATGATCATGGATACAGTTGTACTTTGCTTTAGCACCAAGTCAAGGTTCACGTAATTTGTCTATTTCCAAAATCTTTGGTGGGGGACGGAATGGTGGCAGGGGCTGCTTTTGATACTATGGGAATGATTAAGAAGTGGGTATGAACTGCAGTTATGGACTATACTCCCAGTTCCACAAAAAGGAGGGAACAGTACTAGGCAATAGAGATACAAAGAACATAGAACAAAGATCCTACCTTGAAGCCATTTAACATCTCATACCTTGCATCAGTAAATACAAATGATTGAGAATCCAAAGGTATTTTTACTAGAGACATCTACATGAAATAATATCATTTTGTAGGTTGCCCAAAATTCAAAATGCATTCAGATTCTAGCTGAATTAAAGAATTTGAAGAATCAAAATAGAATTTATCTGAAAATATTTGTAGTTATTGAAACTTATGCAGTTATTTTCTGAATGTTCTGGACTTGAGGAAAACTTCAGTTCTTTGATTCCTTCACATAAAAGAGGTATAAAGTATAGTCTCTACCCTTGATGAAAACTACACGGATTTGTTTTTTATTTGCAGGTTTTTTAATTGCTCTGTTTACTTTTTTATTTGTAAAGCATAATGTATTTTACTCTATTAAAACTCTTTGACTTATGAAAAATGTTATGGACATTGTGATATTTCTGTAATAGGGATCATGGTATGATCAACAAATGCATCCCCATGGCTTTTTATGTATTTGTGTTGCTCACATCTTTTAAACTGAACATGCTCTACCATGCTACATAAAAGCGTGTATGCATATGATGGTATTTGAAAATTGTTTCAGGTTCCCTAGACTATTGATTAATGGAATTCAAGGTGATTCTATTACTCTGTAAAGAGATTCATATTTTTTTAAACCTAGCAGAGTTTGTCATATGATTTATGTGTCTCATGAAGGCACATATTTGGAGTGTTTTTTTCTTCTGTCTTTCTGTTTGATAGATTCCATGTCATACTGTCAGATACATGTATAAAGAAGAATAAAACTGGGATGAGCTGGATCTATTTAGTGTCAAAAATGGATTAAGGCTGAATGTAGCTCCCATTAAACAAAACCAAAGGATTCACATTTTGTGGGTGATACGAATATGAATCCTTACTACAAAAATATTTATTTGATTAAAAAATAGAGTTTTAACATATATGAAATAAGCATATTAAAATTCTTTTTGTTCCCCATCCAGTGGCTTCTCTGATTCCTCTCCTTTAAATGGTGCCAATATTGCTTGCAATAGGTAGCTAGATGAGGTAGTACATAGAACATTGAAACTGGAGTCAGGAAGACCAGACTTTGAATCCTGTCTCAGACACTTAGCTTTCAGGGCAATTCAGTTAACCTCAGTTTGCCTTAGTTTCCTCATCTGTAAAATCAGGGTAATAATAGCACTCCCGTCCCAGGATTATTGTAAAGATCAAATAGGGGAAGAGTTGTAAAACACTTTGCAAACCATCTGGTGTGTTACAGACATTAAGTGTTGCATCTGTTGTTGCACCACCTATCCCCTAGCATTGTTCTGAGTCAGATATGCCATACTGCATGCTACTTCATAACCTTAACCGGCTGTATATACATTTAGGTTGCTATTATTTTTGTCAATTAGTGTGATCCAACTCCATGGTAATATGAATATTCGGGGATTTGTTTATTGACAGCTAAGCTAGATATTAATGGGGTTTGAGAAAGAAAGGAGGAGAGTTTAGACCCATGATTTCAACTGTTTATACAATCTCTTGGTCTGGGAACTACCTCCACCAATGCAGAACACCACGTCTTCCTTAATTTATAGTTTTAGAAATTTGCCAAGAATACTGAGAGATGAATTGACTTGCCCATAGCCACATAGTTTGTCTCTGTCTGGAGGAAATAAACATAAGTGTTCCTGACTCCAACGTGTTTCCTCCATCCATTATATCTGTGCCTTTTCACTGACTTTCCCCCATACCTAGAATATTCTCCTTCCTCACCTCTGACTCCCTGCTCTCCTTGTAGATTCACATCAAACCCTACCTTCTACAGGAGACATTTACCAAACCTTCCCAATCCCCAACCCTCCATGATGCTTTCCTGACTACCACCTGAGATTACTTTCTTCTCTTCTGTGTACAAAGTTATTTACTTGTTCTCTCCCTCATTAAAATGGGAGCTCCTTGAGTACAGGGGACTATGTTCTTGCCTTTCTTTTTAATCTTATCAATTAGAATAACACCTAATACACAGTAAGACCTTAATAAATGCTTGTCAACTTGATTTAACTGACATTATACCACAGGGTCTCTCATATGTTAGTCTTGGTAATCACAAAATACACTGGAAATGCTGAAAATTCGAATGAACTGAGGTTAATAATTTTGCAGGGAGAACATGGGGTTGGTGATGATGGGATGTAAGGGGTTGGATGGGAGGGTAATGAATTCATTTCAGGGAATATTATTTCCTTTGAAAATCAACCCTAATTATAAAAATATTATTTTAGATTAGAGGAAGGGATTGAGATCAAAAGTTGAGTGTGCCACAGGATCAAATATATGAACTTTGTACTTAATAAGATGTACTTTCCTTTTTTAGTACAATACTTATGTCAGCAAAAGTTGGATGTTTCAGAGAATAATGTATAATAATAGGTAGAGAAAAAGGGCAAAAAATACATCTATATGCAGTGTTAAAAAAACACGTTATGATACTTAACCTGGTCAACTCTTACTAATTTATTCTAATTAGAGAAGGATGATGACTTTGATTTTCTGAAGTATTAGAATTATAGTTTGATTTTAGATACAATTTTATTATTTTTAAGTACATACACAGTTATTAATATACAGAGATAGAATTACTGTTTTTAGCATTAGTGTTCTCATAGGTTGTTTTAATAATTATTGGGAAAACAAGTTTCCGTCATTTTAAAGTAAACTATTTCCTTTGTATATGCTATTAATTAATTAACATTAACTTGCTTATCTAACTTGAATTCTGTTTTCTCGGGGGGGTGAAATGTCACATTAATGGTGTCAAAGAGCACCAGTTCAGCTTATCTGAAGCATAATAGTATATTATGTATATTATAATGGGAATGTAGGATATCATATATAACTATATACCATATATTATATAACATATATAATAATAATACATTATAATGGGAAGAGCACAGAAATACCCAGGCCAATGATTCTGTTTTCAGTTCTGCTATTTTTTAGTTGAACTGAAAATAGAAACCAGAAGCTCTAACTACAAGCTCTGTGCATACATGACTATAGGACCTCACAGTGAGTTCTGATTGGGTGAGTTCCATGGGCCTTGAATGAAACCATTCTAATTTGGGGTAGCTTATCACTGCAACAGCCTTACATTGTGGCCCAGGCTCATGGTGAACCATACAACAGTTGTTGCAGAATGCCACGGTGCAAATATTTCTCTGATTTCTAATATTTGAAATCAGGGCAGTCATGCTTGGAATAACTCTAGGGGGGTACAAGTCTTGAATGAAAGAACATATGGAAGTTCAAAATTATAACATGATGCATGAATTCAAGTTGCTATTGTTACTATCAACTAGTAGGATCCCAGTTCTTCATGATATTTGCATATAATTATCAAAATGGTATTAAATTGACCTACAGAATTCAGTTCATGATTCACCTATGAGCATGTGGATAAACTGAAAACTTTTAAGTTCAAATGCATGCTAAATTCCTAGGGAAACATGAAGATAGAGCTAAACATCATTAGAGCTGCAGAGATATGACAGATCATATTTGTTCAGCACCTCTGTCACCCACGATGCCTGGATCGCTGCTAATTACTTGTGAAAATATGAGTCAGGCACTCAACATATCAAAATAATTTTACACTTGCATTTTTATCTTTGTTAGGTTATAAGGAGATGGTACCAAATTAAACTGAACTTTTCTGCACCTGATGACATTTCCTTTTTGCATGAGGGTGTTTTTAGATAAGTAGACACAGGGGCATCCAAACCTTTTGCTTAGATTGATATTGTAGTTCCAGTAGGGGAGCAAGATTGTGGAAATGGGTTGCTTCATGGATTGCTTAGTTCTAAAGGAAGATTTGACTACTCAGTCCATTTAGGAAAGCCTAAAGAGCTCTAAGTATGATAGGAATGTTACTTCTCCATTTACTTTCTATGTGTGTTTGTAAACGGTGGAATCTCTGGCACATCTGTATTTTATAATATTGCATAAGACTGAGACTCAGTCTCCTGATCTATAAAAAGGGGAAAATAATGCTTATAGTGCTCATTCATCGGCTACAAGTAGATGGCTACGATAAGGGTTTATCTGAGGTTGAAATGAGGAAATGTGTGTAAAGTATGTTTTGGAAACCTTACAGCTTCTACAATTTTCTAGTTAGGCTCATGTAACAAAATAATCAACTCAAAATTTTTTAAAAATACTTTTTGTTGGGAGAACTAAGATATTAATATTATGAATCCGAAAATGGTTAGATCTAGATTGGACTGGAGAACTGTAAAGAGTTAGGAAGTTAATGCGTATTGAGTAGATTAATATGAAAGTTTGTCATTGGAGGGGGATGGGGATAGAGGGATGTATTGTTTCTATCTGGTATTCTTGTTTTCCAGCCAAGCACGTATTAAAGGCCTAATGTATGTCAATCATGGTGCTCGGTGCTCAGATATGGATATAGAAATGAAATTGTCACTTCTCTTAAGGAGTATAATTTATAATAGGATTTTATATAGCATCTTCATGGATAAGTAACTATTGCAAAATCCTTTTGTATCAGGATACATACAAAATACTCATGCAATGATTAAAGGAAAATCACTAAAAACTAACAAAATAAGGCATTTTTAAATTTCAACTAAAAATTGAGGATAAAAGGTCCTTCTAGCTTGAGATCCCTGATCCCACAAGCATATATGAGGCTTTTATTATCTCATCTTGCTTGATCGAGCTATGAGGGGACTTCTGTTGAATATCATTACTGACATTAAAAAGTTTATTCAGAAAACATATCCAAAAAGGAAAAAATGAAATCTGAGAGGATATTCTTTACATATTGGGTTAAATATCTATAAGTTTTGTGATACTTAAAATGCTTAGGTTCTGTGTATACACAAATAATAAGATATTGTGCTGACTATAACATCATCTCCTAAAGGTTGCATTTGAAAACTATTTGTTAAATCAGAGGCAGAAATTAGTTTGTGTGATACAGGATGAAAGTCATCTCTTATTTGGCCTCCCTATGTGTTAAACCAAGCAGCATAGTACTTCTCTTCTCCTAATTTGGACCTTGTTTGTCATTGGAGCTCACAAGAGACTGTCACATAATAAAATAATGGACCAAGAAAGATTTAAAAAAACCAAACCAAACATGTACTTTTCTCCACAATTATTAAATATGAACAACTTAACTATTCAACTGATGAGACTGCATATTTACCAAATGTGCTTATTGCAAAATTATTGAGACAGAGATATCGCCCTCAAGGAATATAAAATACAGAAAGAATAGGGCATATGTAAATAGTAAGGATAATACAAGGGAGAATATGATAAATGTTATGAGGTGGTTGAAATCAAGTTCTGTAGGAATTTAGAAGACAATTGGATATGGGAAGTTCCGATTAAAGTCATATTTCCTACAGGTACCATTGTAAATAACCAAAGAACCATAATAGTAACAGATTCCTTTCATAAGGAATTTCACGCTACCCTAATGGCTGGTTAGATATGAGATCTGTACAAGAAATGCAAAAGGAAATGTTTCCAATTATTAGAAGAAGGAAGCTATATAGTTTCCTAACATCTAGGTAGCATACAAAGAATAAACAAGCAAACAGTAAACATTTCTTAAGCAGCTGCCTACTAGGTGGAAAGTACAGCTGTACAAAAGAGGAGCAAAAATCAGACACCACCCTCAGGGAACCTACAATATACAAACACATATACAAAGCAAGCTATATACAGGATAAATAAGAAATCATTTAAAGATGGAAAGCACTGGAATTAAGAGAAGTTGGGAAAGGCTTTCCTTAGAAGATGGGATTTTAGTTGGGACTTAAAGGAAGCCAAGGCGGTCATTGAAAACTGAATGTCTTATTCTTGGAACAGTCAGGAGGCCAATGTCACATGTTCAGAAGACCTAGGTTCAAGTTCCAGGTCTAGTCCTTAGTAAGGGATTGTGGACAAAGCTGAGCCTTGGATTTCTTATCTCAAAGATAGGGATTATAATGTTTACTCTAAAATAATACATAAATATAAGCTATTGATTATGATAAAGAAATGAGTTAAATCACACAGAGAATTTCCATGCCATTCCATCCATCACAGTGTCATGACTCCCAAATTCTTATATATTTTTTCCCTCTGTGCAATTTGAAAGGAGGAAGGTCTGTATGCTTGCAGAGTTTAAATACTTATTATTTTATACGCTTTATGAAGTTGCATTTTTTAACTTTAAGATATATTTCATTCTTAAGGGGGGAGCAGTGGTGTTTTTTTCATGTGAAATTCTTTTTCCCCTCAAAATATATTTGTTTGTTTTCATTTTTCAACAATCACTTCCATAAGTTTTAAATTTTTTCCCCCTCCCTCCCTAAGATGGCATGCAATCATATATGGGCTTTACACGTACATTTTTATCAAATACATTTTCACATTAGTCATATTGCATTTAAGAATTAAAACAAATGAGAAAACCTTAAACAAAACTAAGCATAACAAAAGAGAAAATAGTGTGTTTTATTTGTGTTTGGAGTTCATAGTTCTTTTCTCTGGATGTGGATGGTATTTTGCATTATGGGTCATTTGGTGGAAGTATTTTAGGTCCTTGGCATGACTGTGAAGGGCTAAGTCCATCAAAAACAGTCCTCGTATGTTGTGGCTGTCACTATGTATAATGTTCACCTGGTTCTACTCACTTCACTCAGCATCTGTTCTTATATGTTTATCCAAGTATTTCCAAAATCTGTCTGTTTGTCATTTCTTATAGCACGATAGTCTTCATATACCACAACTTGTTCAGTCATTCCCCAACTGATCGGCATCCCCTTGATTTCCTGTTCTTGGCCACCACAGAAAGAGATGCTATAAATGTTTTTGTATATGTGGATCCTTTTCCTGTTTTTATGATCTCTTTGGGATACAGCCCTAGAAGCAGTATTGCTGGGTCAAAGGGTATGCACATTTTTATAGCTCTTTGGACATAGTTCCAGACTGATCTCCAGAATGATTGGATCAGCTCACAGCTCCAAAAACAAGTTCATGTGAAATTCTTGCTACTCTATAAGGAAGTCTGTTCTCATTTTGAACAAAAGTCTTTTTATTTCAATTAGTTTGCTATCTTCAAATATATGTTTTATGTTCTATTTTTTCTTGTAGAATTTATAAATGTATCCATATATTAATTGATGTTTTACAAAGTTCAGTTTCATTATTTCCTGGAATTAAATGCTACAAATTGATGACATTAACCCTAGTATTTCAAGAAACTTGTATTTTCATGTCATATTTGACAGAAAAGTATTTGGTGTTGAGGAAAGCAGCAGATCACGCATTTTAACCATGGAATGTCACTTGCAATTATTGTGAGTATTTCACAACAGATCATCCCTTGGAAAACACCCTCAATGGCAATTCCATGAATTGCAAAGTATTGAAAAATATGAATTGATTTGTTCAGTTAAGAGAAAATGACCATGAAATATGAAGCGTTTTAATCATTATACCTAATTACACTGAGGAATATGGATTACTAAAATCTTGGCTTCAATATAATAGAAGTGATTAATTATACAGAAAAGGAAGTAGAGATCTTGAGAGATTGATGATACGCTGTAAGACTAAAGGAATTAGCTCTGCCATTTGAAAGCACCCCAAAGTGGAAATGTTCAAAGTGGTTATCAAATAAGTTTTGTATCTTTGAATTTTAAAACATTCTTCTTTTCTCTTCCCCCTTCAAGAAACTGCTTTGAAATGCTCCCAAATGGTAGAACTAATTCCCTCCATTTATACTGAATCATCACCCTTCTTCCATTTTTGAGCATTGAAAAACACATTTTCAAGGTGGTTGGAAAATGCATTTTCTGTTTTAATTTAAAAGTATTCTTTCTACCACCACCTTGAAAATCTCCACCTCTGAAATGGTTTCAAATAACAGAGCTAATTTCCTCAGGTTGCACTGCATCAGTGACTTTACACAATTTAGAAGCATTGGAAACCAATGGTTTTTCTGAAAAAGGCATTTTTTTTATATTAAAAAGGCCCAAACCTGATTTATCATTGCCTTGAATGTTTCTGTCTCCACTAGTTTTACATTTTGGTTGATTGCTACTAAATTTTCAAATCATCTTCATCATTTGGAGAGGTAACAGGATTGAGTAGATATTTTGTGCCTTAGAGTCAGCCATTCCTTGGGTTCATCCCTACTTGAAAATAATCTGTCTCTGGGATTCTGGACAAGTCACTTAACATTTTTGACTCTTAGTTTCCTTATCTGTAAAATAAGTATATTAATACCTGCATACTTTCCTCATACCATTGTAGGGGACAAATTAAATATGTAAAAGATTTTTATAAGTCCTCCAGTGTATTCATAAATTTGTTTCATTTATCCTCCTTAATCCTTCAACTCTGCTATTTCTTTCATTCCAGTTTGTTTATTCACTTAATGACCTTTAACCAAACAAAAGCTAAAGTGATTCTACTTGTTATTGGTCACAGTTTCATTTTTACTAATGTAATTATTTTCTCCAACCATCTGATACAGAGTAGTATAGTAGAAGCTTATTTCTTTAGAAATGAGAAGACTGGAGTTCCAATCCCAAATCTGCTACTTACTACCTATGTAACCTTGGAAAGGTTAGTTAATCCTAGACTTTGGTTTTCTCTTGTGTAAAATTAAGGAGTTGAACTAGCATATCTCTAAAGTACTTCCATACTCCAAATCTACACTTTGATTTATTCTCTAGATTCAGTATAATTTATTTTAAACTTGGAGTTTGTAGTTCCAGGATTCCTTGGCTCAGTTGTACTATCTAACTGCTGGTCCAGTAAGGTATAAAATCACCAGTTCTTTTCTTCAATCTGCTTCTTTTTTTTATTTTTTGGAGCAGGGAAAACAGGGCAGTTGGAGTTAAGTGACCTGTGAAGGTCACACAGCTAATAAGTGTCAAGTGTCTGAGTATAAATTTGAACTCAGGTCTTCCTGACTCCAGGGCCCGGTTCTTTATTCACTGTGCCACCTAACCATCAAATTCTTTTAAAAAAAAATTTTTTTTCCCATGCCTTTCAAGCTACATACGTACATACATACATACATACATACACACACACACACACACACACATATATATATATAAATATATATATATATATATATATATATATAAATACAGGCAACAAGTAGAATTTATTCAACATTTACTTTGTGGCAGATACTGTGCAAAATGTTTTACAGAGATTATTCCTTTTGATAATACACACACACTCGTAAGAGTTTTGCAGTGGGTCCTCTGCAATCCAGGAATGGTAGTAGACTCTCTCTCCACCCTGACCCACTCCCAAGCACAGTAATCCTCCCTTTGCTCAAGTTCAGCAAAAACATTACAAACTTCTCCATTGCTTAATCATCTAGTTAAAATTCATCCCTCCATTCTTAAATTTTTGTGCCAATCTGTACTTGTGTACTTATATTATAACTTGAATTTTGGTTAGATCATAGATTTCATGCTAAAAGGGATCTCTCAGACTGTCTAGTCCAACCCCTTAAACCATTCATTTCGTAGATGAGAAATTGATGCCAAGAAAGATTAAGCAAGTTATCCAAAAACACATATGTAGAAAGTAGCAGAGATAGAATTTGCACGCAAAGACCTCTGACCCCCAAACCAACACACGTTCCATCCAACTACAATGCTTCTCTGATCTCTATGCTTACCATATCTTTAATAATAGAATGCACTATTAGGGCAAATAGTGTATTTTATTTCATTTCTTATCCTCTATAGCTAGTACATAGGTAGTACAAATTCTAGTAAAATCCATAGGTACTTATCAAATTCAATTGTTACTAATTTTCTTATTATTTTACTTACTATAAAATCTGCCTTTATGTGTTCTTTGAGAAGTATCTCTTTTTAAGTGCACCTAGTGCAGTGAAAGAAAACAGATGACAGAAACCATGAAATATAATCCTTTACTCTTCATATTTGACCTCTGAGATGTGAAAATGTCAGATAAGTAGAGATCCTGACCAAGACATATTCTTTCTTCCCTTGAATTGTAAAACTTTTTGGTAACCTGTGAAAATGAATATATTGATTCAATTAAGTTCATTGCTCAGAGGTGTCCACGCCATGGTTGGCTTTTTTTTTTTTTTTTTTTTAATCAATTTCACTATGAGAATTAAGTAACTATTTCCTTCTCATTACCCTTAACCTTCAAAATGATCCTCCTAAGTAAATGTTCAAATCATTTCCATGTAGAACAGAGGAACACTAGAGATTAAGTCCATGTCTACTTAAGATACCCCTAAAGGCCGCTTTAATGTATATACTTAATTATATATAGCTTGAGGGCATAAGGTGAATTTGGATAAATGAAATACACAGATAATCTACACATCCCACTTTTGCTTATAATTTTAATCATCTCCTGGAACAACAGCAAAAAGAAATTATAGAAATTACTAAGGCTAAAATCAGATTACTTTATATTCCACTAATTTTCATTTGCAGTAATTATAATTATAGACTAGGCTGAAGTTTATCTTGTGAAAAACAAAAGCTTTTGTTTATCAAACTGAGTGTCAATGTGTACCTAGAAGGTGCTTAACCTAATGAGAACAAACTTTTTGAGAAATGTAAACCCAGTCCATTTACATATTCCTCTAGCATAAAGGTCCAATTACATTCTGAGGCATTTTTTCATTTCTTTTAACAATGCTGACCTCACTCAGGAACTTGGGAAGTCACTTCATGGAGATTATACTGAGATCAAGTGCCAGTCTGCAAACTTGTTAGGGACAGTATAATTGTGTTGAAAAGAGGATAACAAAGCAATCACTGAATCAGTAACTATTGATCCCAGGGACTCCTATTCCAAGTCCCCAGAGTTCCTCTCAGTCTCCAAATAAAGATCCTTCTGTTTAAGGCCCTTATTGAGGCTTGACTTTTCCTAACTACTTTGCTCACAATAGCTCACTGGGGTTGATGCTCCTTGCAGTTTCCAACTTTTTCAGTAGGCCACTGCAGGTATTAGTCCTATTTTCTCCAAGAAAACTTCCCTGATCCTTTTTAATGCAAAATTTCATTTTTTTCTTATTTAGCATTTTATTTTCCCCAGTTACATGAAAAAACAAATTTTAACATTAGTTCTTAAAGCTTTGAATTCCAAATTCTTTTTCTTCCTCCCTCACCCCCCCAATTGAGAAGGCAAACAATTTAAAATAGATTATAGTCATGCAAAACATTTCCATAGTAGTCATGTTGTAGAAGAAAACAGACCAAAAAGAAAAAAGCAATCCTCAATAAAAATAAGGTAAAAGAGTATGCTTCAGTCTGTATTCTGACATTATCAGTTCTTTCTCTAGGGATGGATAGCATCTTTCATCATAAGCCCTTCAGAGTAGTCTCAGATCATTGTATTGTTGAGAACAGTCAGGTCATCCACAGGCAACCATCTTATAATATTGCTGGCATGTTGTATACAGTACATTTCACTTTGCATAAGCTCATGTGAATATTTCCAGATTTTTCTGACAGCATTTTGCTAACCATTTCTTAGAACCCAACAGTATTCCATCAAAATCACATACCACTATTTGTTCAGTCATTCCCCCATTGATGGTAGTGTATGATTTTAGTTGAAACTCAAAGGAAACAAGAGAAGTAAGGAAGTGGTGAAGAGGGAGAGCATTTCAGGCATGGGGAATGAGCATCCATAGCTAGTAAAAAGGCATGGAGTTGGAAGATGTAATGTCTTATGCAAGAAACATCAAAGGGAGTATCTTGGCTGGATCACAGAGTACAAGGAGGTAGTGATATATAGGAAAATGAGAAACATAGCAAGACACAGAGCCAGAGGTGGAGAACCTGTGGCCTCCAAGGCCAAATGTGGCCTTCTAGGTCCTTGGGTGTGACTTTTTGACTGGAGTCCAAGTTTTACAGAACAAATCCTTTTACTAAGGGGATTTGTTCTGTGATGTTTGGATTCAGCCAAAGGTCTACAACTGAAGACTTGGAGAGCAACATGTGACCTTAAAGCCACAGCTTCTCCTCTCCTGGACTGGGATATGAAGGGGTTTAAAAGCCAAACAGATGATTTTATATTGACCCTTGAGATAATGGGGAGTTTATTGAAGAAAGGAATGGTATGGCTAGACTTGTACTTTAGGAATATCATTTTGATAGCTGAGTGGAATATGGACTGGAGTGGCAAGAGTTGAGTCAAGGAGACTAGTGAGAAGACTATTTCAAAGTCTGTGCTTGATAAGGGTCTGCACCAGGGAGCTGCCCTTGTCAGAGGAGAGAAGGGGATGCATGTAAGAGCTTTCATGAGGATATACTCAGTAGGATTTGGCAAAAGTTGAGATAGAAAAGGTGTGAGTGAACAGTAGGGGAGATTAATAATAACTGACATTTATATAGCACTTTTGTGCCAGACACTGTTCTAAGTAATCTACATTTATTATCTCATTTGGCTTCCACAACAACCCTGGGAGGTATCCCTGTTTTACAGACGAGAAAACTGAAGGAATTACAGGTTAAGTGTCGCGCTCACGGTCATACAGCTAGTAAATGTCTGAGGCCAAATTTGATTTTGTCTTACTGACTCCAGGCCCAGCTCTCTAGGATGACACCTAGATTGTGACAGGAAGGATGGTAGTGTCCTCACTGTAATGAGAAAGTGAGAAAGAGAGAAGGAATTTGGGGAAGAAATAACAATCTCAGTTTGGGATAAGCTGAACTTAACATGTTTAAGGGAAATCCCATTCCAGATGTCCAATAATAAGATAGAGAAATTAGGGCTGGATGAGTAGATCTGAAAATCATGTGCATAGAGATGATTTTATATGTGTGTGTGTGTGTGTTTACATACATATATTTGGGAGATATGAACACCAAGAAAAATGTATAGAGGGATAAGAGAAGAGCAAATCATCTGAAAATCCTTGGGGATACCTACAGTTAGCTGACAGTTCATGAAGAATAATGGTCAGTCAACTAGGAATATAACCAGGAGATAGCATTACCTACAGAAAAGAAGGTTTCCGTGAGAAGAAAGCAGTAGCAGTGTCATAAGATTCATACAGGTCAAGAAGGATGAAAACTGAGAAGAGATCATGAAGTCTGGAATTTTAAAAGTCAATGATTATCTTGGAAACAGTAATGTCAGTTGAATGATGAAGTATCAAGGGAGCTTTAAGAAAATTCAGTCAGCAAGCACTTACTTCCTTTGTGCCAGACTCTGTGCAAATTGCTTGCAATAAAAATAAAAGCAAAATGAAAGACAGGCCCTGCCCTGGAAGAAAAAATATAATACATAAAGTAAAGGGGAGGGATAGGAGAGGCGACTAACTTAAGGGCAGGAATCAGGTTCACAGAGTTACTAGCAGAGCAAAAGAGTAAAAGAAAGAAGACTGAGAGAAAAGCATAGATTTGTAGATATCCTTTGCAATGAGTTTTGCTAGCTAAAAGACATAGTAGGAATAGGTTAGGTGAGGGGTTTTGTGAGCATGAAGGAGACAAGTTTGTGCAGAAGGGAAGGAACCAGTAGGCAGGAAAAGATAGAAGATTAGTAAGAAACTGGGTATGTCAAGAAGGACAACTACGTGTGAAATCAGGATGAAGGAGGAAATGGTGAAGGAAGACATGTTAATGATGTGAGACCAGGGAGCTTTCAATGAATGGCCTCACTTTTTTTCAGTGACATGTGAGGCAAGGTTCTCAGCTAAGAGTGTAGGGATGAGCTTTGGAAGGTTTGAGGAGAGATGAAAAGGTTTGAAAAAGGTCCTGTGGTGAGTTGGGGAATGAATTGATTACTGTGATATTAAGGACCGTCTTTCTGCAATGAGGTTCTATTTAAGATTATATAATGTATTTGTAGTGGACCTAAGCAGTAGTTTTTTCATAATTTTCTATGGATTTTTTCAGAGGAAAGTAAATAGGATAAAAGAAAACATTTAATAGGAATAATCCAAGGCTTGGTAGAACAAGAGTAATGATAGAATAAGGTTGCAAGGGATTTGAAAGAGTAATAGACAGTCTTATTGATTTCCCAAAAAGCCAAGATGGGGAAAGGAAGAGACTTGAGCCAAATGTGGTAACTTGTGCAAGAACTGAGGGTTGGAGGGATTTGAAATCACAGTGAAGTTAGAAGAGCTCTAAGGTAATGGGAAATGGCAACAGACAATAGATTGTGATGAGATAAAAGGACTTCAGAGTTCTTGAAGCCCAAGCTGTGGGTGATGGCAAGATTAAGGTTATGACCATTTCTGTGTATGATGGGGGTGGAGTGGTAGAGTAGAGCATAAGAAATGAACAAATTGAGGAACTTAAAGGTAAGGGTACTTAAGGGAGTATAGTTGTGTATGTTATAGTCCCTAGGATGAGGGCAGGAGTTGGAGCAGAAGAGAGAGATTGTGAGTTAGTCACTTTACTCATTGAGGTAGAAGGAGCATGTCTTGGAAATAATTGATAGAAGGTATCAGAATATATGCATTAAATACAAGCATGTATTATACATATTTTGCAGTGCTTGTTGGTTGGTGGTTGTCCTTAATTTTCAAAGAGGACCAAAATGACATCACCATGATAAAGTAAATTTTCAGTGGGTATGACTGTGGGTGATCAGACCAGTATGAGCTCAGAATGCTCTAACACAGATTGGACACAGATAGTCAGTATGAACATTCGGGGTGGTTACTCCAAATTTGCACACATGTTGCCTTTCTTCGGGGTGGTTACTCCAAATTTGCACATGTTGCCTTTCTTTTACACTCTTTCAATTCTGCTTTACTCATAGAACACAGAACCCTTTCTGATGTGGGCATGCTATGCTGAGTGGTCCTGTGCTAGTGTCTTCCATGTCCCACAATCAAATCCAAAGTTCTTGAGAGAGACCTTGAGAGTGTCCTTGTATCTCTTCTTCTGATCACTACGTGATCGCCTGCCCCATGTGAGTTCTCCATAAAATAGACTTTTTGGCAAGTGAATACATTTTGCATTCAAACGTGGCCAGCCCATCAGAGTTGTGCTCTCTGAAGCTCAGTTTGAATGCTTGGCAGTTTAGTTCAAGCAAAGACCTCAGTGTCTGGTACTTTATCCTGCCAGGTGATCTTCAGAATCTTCCTAAGACAGTTCACATGGAAGTGATTCAGTTTCCTGGCATGGCACTGGTAGACTGTCCATGTTTCACAGGCATACCACAATGAGGTCAGCACGATGGCTCTGTGGACCTTCAGTTTGGTATTCGGTCTTATTACCTCTTCTCTCTCAAACTTTTCTTCAGAGCCTCCCAAACACTGAGCTACCTCAGGCACTGAGTGTGTCAACCTCATTGTCAATGTGTACATCCCTGGAAAGTACACTACCAAAGTAAGTGAACTTATCCACAGCATTCGAAGCTTCTCCACTAATTGTAGCTGATGTTTCCATGTATGGATGGTGTGGTGGTGGCTGATGGAGCATGTGCGTTTTTTTGGTGTTGATTATTAGGCCAAAATTAGCACAGACATATATTATGCAATAAATATGCACTGAATGATCCTCAAGGAAGGGGAGGTTACTGAATGATTGTAGTAGAAAGACAATCAGGAAGTAACAGTTGCCGCCAAGAACAGGGGAAGGGGCAGGGGATTTATGTAAGTGTAACCCATGCTGGAAAGGGTGACCAGGGAGGCTGTGTCATCAGGAAGCTACCAGGCCTCAAGGAGAGCAAGAAAATGAAAAGAGAAACAAGTTTAAGAAGAAAACCAAACAAACCATTTTGTTGCCTATGAAGCAGGCAGAGAATATGGTTTGTATAGTGATAGCTGGGGGTTTGGAATCTCTAAGATAAGGAGTAGAAGATGGGGTAGAATGCTGCTTACTGAGGAACTAGTTGTGGTAGATTATCATAGTCTCCAGGGGGCAAAATCATTAGGTAAAGAGGAGGAGCCGGCCGGAGAATGAGTAGGTAATAGAGAGTAAACAGTGAAGCTGATCCTTCACACAGCATGGAGATTCCAGGTAGAGTCTTACAGATTGACCTTTCAGTGGTGTTGTCTCAGGGTTTCAGTCAGTGATGTGGAGGTAGAAAGGGTGGAGATGGGACAACCAGTATGGAGTTGGATCAGGACTGAAAGCGTTGATGAAATAACTGTTGGGGCAAAGAGCCTCCTCCCAAGACAGTAGCTGTGGAGTTAGAGTAGACCATTTATTAAGTGCTTACTTTATAATCTGCAGCCAGACTGTAATTTAATGGGGATCTCCATCATAAATCCCTTGTTCAGAAAGAAGTAAGATCTTAATTATTCCCCAGCTGAGTGGGATAATTCAGATTAGCCAAAACTTTCAATAAACCCTGCTGGTGACTAGGAGGAGGTCCAAAGTCATTGAAATCACAAATCCCTTCCTGCATTTCCACCATCCACCTAAATAAACACACCCAGAAAGATGAGGGGGAGATGGAAAGATCCTCCTCCTGCTGCTACCAACTACAAAAGTGCTAATTATAACTCATTCTTTCTTTTTAAATTTAAACATGAGAGTCTCAGCTGGTCAGGAATTTGTACATATATGTCATATTATAGTAGGTTTTTGAAAGTAATAAAACTGTCTTTTCAAATCAATTAGTATGTATTGACTGAGCCTATGCTTCATACTTAGGTCTGGGCTAACCATTTTGGAAAAAGTAGTAGACAAGACCCCTGGCTTCAAGGACATTATCCTCTGAAGAGAGAGTCTGTACCAGAGTGTTGGCAAACTGCAAGCCCTGCCCTATTGCTGGTTTTTAAATGGCCCTGCAAGTAGGAAAAAAAATTCTACATTTAAAAATAAATTCAATTCCAAAATGGTAACAATCAATAATTAAAAATTTACTAAGTACCTTTTATATGCTAGGTACTGTGCTAAGAAATGGGGATACAAAAAATGCAAAAGATTATTCCCTCAAGAACTTGACACGTTGAAAATGTAAAGACCATTATTATTTCATGGGGCCATAAAACAAAACCAAGCAAACAAACAAACAAACAAAAAAAACAAAAAAAAAAACAAACCAGAAAATAGATTGGCTCTGGTCCTGGAACTGTAATTAACCCACCTCCTGACCAGACAATACAGGAAAGTTATTAACTAAGAAATAACTTGAGAATGGACCAGAGGTGACCACTAGAGGAGAAGGGCATCCCCCAGTGGTCAGGATCACCTTCACAGAGACATGAGATTTGAGCTATTGGGCAAAAGGTTGGAGACATTTAGACATGGTTTGGTTGACTCATTCCAGTTTAAAGTGAAAGCATGACATTGTGAGCCTGGTATGTCTCCTGGGACAGAGAGGAGTCAAGACTGATGTGGGTAGTGACTTCTTCAAACATCAGTCAAAGTGTAGGGGACTGTGTTGCCAGATTATAAAAGGTCTTGAAAACCCAGAATAAAAAAGAAATTTAGTTAATATGGCAAGCAATGTAGAGTCATTGAGGGTATCTGATCAAGGAAATGGTTTAATGAAAGGACGTTATTAAAAGATTAAAACAGTTCAGATTTTTCCATAAATTTGAATACTTTTCTCTATAGTTAGTCTCATTTAGTTATGTCTTAAGTTAGGTTGCAAAACCTGATTGATCTGCATTAAAAGTAGTAACAATGACATACTATCCTAAAAACCTTTTACTATTTGGAAAATACTTTCCATACATTCCAATTTGAGCCTCTCTTGTGATATAGCTATTAAAATATTTTCCCCCATATTACAGATGAAGTAAATAAAAGAAGTCTGACAGTGAATAAGAAGCTGACCTCAGAGTCTGGTATACTTGGGTTTAATTCCTTCCTCTGAGGCAAACTACCAGTGTGATCAAGGGCAAGTGACAACCTCTGAATACCCCAGTCCACTCTCTGAGAATACAAAATGTAGTGCAGGTGCCAGTCTGTATCTGAGGAGCTTACTTATCTGCAGTTAGTTATGTCAACAAAATCACAAGTTGGGTATTCTTCTCAGCACAGAGAAAGGGACTGGACATGGGGAGGAGAATAAGAGAGATGAAGAGGGAGAAGGAAAAAAGGAAGGAAGAAGAAATAGAAGAGTGATTTGCTCATAGCCACATAGCAGGTAAGCCCCATTGGTAGTTTTCAAATCTGACCTCAGATACTTACTGGCTGTGTAACTCTGGGCAAGTCTCTTTACCTGAAAAAGTTTGCTTGTTTCCTCAACTATAACATGAGGATAATAGCACCTACCTCTCAGGGTTGTTGTAGGATCAAATGGGAATGTTTCTAATGTGTGCTTAGCACGTAATAGGTACTATATAAATGTTTGCTCCCCGCATCTGCCCCTTCCCTCTTGTGCAAAATGCGAACATTTTCTAACTCTTACAATTGTCTAAAAATGCAGATTCCCATGATTCATGGTCTTCATGTAGAGGCTAGATGATCAATTTTTAGAACTATCGTAGAGGTCAGAAAGGATTTCTACTTCGATATTAAACTGAAAGAGACAACCTTTGATACCCCTGCCAACTCCAAAAATCTATGACCTGATTTTTATTTCACCTGGCTTCACACAATTTCTATTCACACATGTTAGAAGTGTCCGTTTATGAACAGTAAAGAAACATTGATGAATGGATAAATGCTGAGTTGTAAAGTCATTTCCTAAATAGTTATTGTATGCTATAATGAAATTAATTTATGTTCTTTCCAAGCCTATGTCCTTATATAGCTTTAATTGCATGTAACACTCCCATGGGAGGTGCGCTGAAAGATAATCCTATGCTGTGAGTTGTGTATGTGGAGAGATACCTATCTTCTGATGAGCTGTGTGAGGCAGATGTTACAAGTATAAGAGGGCTGGCCTTCAGGGCATTGTAAAAGGGTTTGTTAGATGTGTAAAACCTGTCAGCTTCACAGATTTAATTTCTACATTTTGAAAATTCATTCCCGGTGAATGAGCTTTGCTAAGTGTAGATTAAATCTGAATAAAGAGAAATCAATTTTCATAATTTTTATCAACTCAAAAATTATCTTTCAATGCAAGATTTGATTCTAAGGAGGAATAAATAAATAACAATTTCAAAACTGTTTAGAACTGTTCTAGAGTGAAGACCTCACAAGATAAAATCCTACTTCTTTCAAAATGTGTTAACATTTTTAAGTTTATATTTCAATCCTTCATATTTTGATTCATACTTTCTACATTTCCAGAAACAGAAAAGTTAACAGAACTTAACATTATGGATTTATAGTTTAAAGGGATCTCAGAAGTCATGTATTTTAATAATATTTTATACCTTAAGAATCACAGGCTCAGAAATTAAATAATTTACCCAAGATCCCACAACTAATAAGTAGTAGAGGGTACTTAAACTCAGGACCTCTAACTTTCCAGAAAGTGTTCTTTCTATTGAACTACAGTGCTTTGATGGTGCCCCTTTCTCTTTTCATTCAGCATAATATTTTATAATCTCGTTTTTAAAAAAGCTGACATTCAAACTGTCTTACAACAGAGTTTTAAAAGTAGCGCTAGGAAATTACCAAAATAAGCATGTCCTACTTAGAAACCCAATGCATTTGCCCTTGAGTTATGAAACATAAGGAGCTTTATTTTTCATATCTTCATATGAAAGCAAATTACACTAAAAAGAGATAGTCTCACTGTATAGTGATTCATAGTTGCAGGTTGGATTTAAGTAACTATAATTTTCAAAATTGCCACTGCCATCTTAAATAATGTTCTTAACTCTCCACTCACAGGACATGTGGTTGATATCTCCCTTGTTCAGAGACTGTGATTCTTTCTGTAGTCTCAGAAACTTAGTTATACTTTAACTAGTTATTTGGGTTTGTATTTGTATCCTTTGCCAGTACTTACATTCAGTTTCACAAAAGAATCAAGGAAGTCAGTCAGTGTTGAAGGTATTAGAGCTTATTAAAAATGCATTTTGACCAACATGAGTAAAAATGCTTAATTTTTGGTGGGGGGACTGTAACAGGAAAGATGTGGTACAGGATAGGTATGGTTACAGCACGATAAGAGATTCCACTGTGGTCCTGTAAAAGGCTGTTCCTAGGACTGGGCATCATGTCTATACCAAGTTCTCATCACTGCTCCAGATGGGGTAAGATGGGCAGTATTCCTGGTCCATCCCTACTGCAAATGTCAAAGATACATAGAGAGGGGAGCTAAAGAAGGCTTGATGTTTTATATGATTGGAGTGGAAAGGTGTCAGGATCTACTCAGGTTTAACAAATTGGTTTCTCACCTTTGAAGTCACCAGCAAGGAGATATACCAGGTAGTGTGATTATATGAAAGAGAAGTTTCTAAGTCAGGAGATTCCTGATAAAGGGAATGGGAGTGGATAGCCTGGAGAAGGGAACATGGTAAGGGGAGAGACAGCCTTTGAATGGAAAACGCTTTGGAAGATGGAAAGGAAACATCATGACGTGTGAGTTGGGTTGGAAGATAGATTTCTGAGGGGAAATTGGTCCCTAAATTGCCTTCTTTCAATGACATATCCATGTTGACAGCCCTTCAGCTCTGTTGTAGTTCTCATGTCCCCTTATGCATTTCCTATAAAAACACACAGAGACAGTCACACAGTTTCATTCACATCTATATATTCTATGTATACTAGCTAGAGAATTGGGCTTAAAAGTCAGAAGACATGGGTTCTAGTGTTGCCTCAGACATTTACTAGCAGTATGACTGAGGAAGCCACTTAACTTCTCCATGCTTCATTTTTTCTCAGCTATTAGATGAATATACCTCCCATTGTTTTTCACCTCTAAAACTGTGGTCCTGTGATCCTATAATTGGTGAGGGATTTACACAGCCAGTATGTATGTATGTGGATCAGACATAAGTCCTGTCTACAACATAATGATGGACATTGGTAAAAAGCTATCAGAAAGGCATCTCCGGTTGGAGAGAAAGCACCAGAAAAGGATATGAAGTAGTAACTAGAAGAATTTAAGAAGAGAGGCAATGAGAAACCACTGTAGGCTCTTTAGGATGAATGTCATCATAGGAACAGTATTTCCAGAAAATGTCTCTGTCCTCAATGCAGTACATAAGGAGCAGACAGAAATTGGAAATAAGATGACTGCTTAGGAACTAGCTATTTTGCTATGGGTAAAGCAGAATGAAACTGTTGGATTAGGGTGGTAGCTGTGAAAATGGAGAGGTAGAAATGACTTAATCAGAAGTGAAAACCAATGAGGAGGCAAGTATGTTGGCATAAATCAATGAAATGAAACAGTCATCTGCAGTATTTTCAGTCTCATATCCATATATTTCTGCCCTCCTTTATTCTATCCTACACTGTTCCCATACTATACATATTTACCCTTTTCCTTAAATCCCTACAGTCTTCTCTCATTCACCTCAGAAGTCTTCCCTTTCCCCTCTCTATCTTCAGCTTGTTTTCTCTTCTGACCTCTGACTATATTTTGCTGTGTAAATCCCTCTGTATTTTCTTGGGATTTGGCTGATACTGAAGCAATACATCTCTCTCAGTTTTATTAACATCAATTCAAATTTAGAAGTTTCATTTTACTGCCTATACTATCACCTCTGTCCTGACCTGTCCTCAAATGTATTTAAAGATGAAAGGGAGATTACAGAGCTGTAATTTGAGAAAGAAGAAAGCTTGATGTGAACAGGTTAAAGGGAGAATAAAAGTACTGTTATTTTGATCAAGTAAAGGGAAAGAGCAAGTGTTGTAGGAACTTGTTTCAATACCTAGACCAATAATGAGTCCCTAAGCTTGAAGTTAAACTACATGCAGACGCTATTCAAAAGACACTGAGCTACTTCCAATAATGCATTCAAAATCAAATCACTGACACCAGGAGAACAAGCAGCAACAGCAGGGGCTGGAGTAGTGGGGAACTTTGTGATTTTATCACCAGAGAGCAGACAGAGAATGTGAATGGGGCACTGCTGCTGTAAGGAAAGCAAGAGAGAAAAGGGAACAGAAGAGCTCTGCCATTACACAATTCTTTAATGAAGCATTAGAAAAACAAAGATTGCAAAACAGAAGACTGTGAAATGCTAGCATTCTCCTTGTTGAGTAGTACTGCGTGAGAATAAAGTCAAAGTCAAGAATCAAGTGATGAAAGTAAAAATGAAAGAAGAATAAAAATTTTAAAATTTTATTATTAAATCAGGAAAAGGCAAAAATAAGCACTTTCACACTTTTAAAAAACATGCTTCTGCAAAATGTAAAAGTTAATTTTAAAAAATCCAATGAACAAAGTGCTTTTTTTCTTAATGATTTATTTTCTTCCTTCCTTATATTATGCAGTGAAAAATAATATCAGTTTCTAATTGAATTTCCCAACTGGTAAATTTAAAATAATTTTGTGTAAACATATATAATGTTTGTGTGATGTGTGTATAAATTGCTCCATATAGAAATCCCATAAATGTATAAAGTCACAGAATCTCAGAGTTGGCAGGGATCTCACAAGTTAGCTAGTCAAACCTCTGTTTTGCCAAAAATGCTTAATATAACATTTTTTAATACTTCTTCTGATCTTGGTGAGATCCTTTACCTTTTGTAACAATTCCTTTATCTTCTTGGGTGAATTTTAATGTAAACATTTTCCTCGTTATCAAATCTAAATATTCTTTTGTAATTTTCACCCATGGCTCCTAGATCTGTGCTCTGGAAACAAAAAAATCAAATCAAATTCCTCTTGTAATATATATATAAAACTTCAAATATCTGAAGACAGGTATAACATATTACACAATTCATTTGTTAACTTATTGTTAAAATTTAAAAACATACTTTGGTGTTTTTGTCTTTCTTTTATAGTGAATTTCCATCCCCTTCCAGAGTGAACTTAACATTTTGGCAAAGAAAAACACAAGTAAAATTTTTGAATTACCAAGAAAGACTGTGTCTGCCAATGTACGGAATGGTAGGACCTAGATGTCCCCTACTCCTTTTCTTTTAGTTCTTCATTATATCTTCTCTGGGACTTTAATTGGTTTTTCAAAACCTGAAAATTCTTTTTTTTTTCCTTTTAGTGCTTTTTTACTAACATTGTTGTAGTCATTGCTCATATTGTTGTATATCAGTTCATACAAATCTTGCTTTTCTCAAAAATCTTTATATTCCTTTATATTACTTACTAAGCAGTAATACTCTATTAAATTCGTGTATCATACTTTTCTTAGCTATTTTTTGGACTGTGGGCCACTATTTATTTCCAGTTGCTTTTGTTCTTGTTGTTTTGTTTTATTTACTGTCACAAAGTATTGCTTCCAATAATATTTGGCTATGTATCAGAATAAAAAGTAGGTAGTTATGAGCTTGTTTTCACTGTCCTTATGGATATATGCCTCTATTAAAACAACCCAAGATAGATTTAGATTTTTTTTTTCTGCTTTGGTTTTGTATGCTTGTGGGAAGGCAGTTCAGTTGAGCAGTGAATAGAACTCTAGAACTGGAGCGAAGAAAATCTGAGTGCAAATCTCATCTCAAACAATAACAGTGTGTCCCTGGGAAAGTCACTTAACCACTGTTTGTCTCTGTAACCTCAAATGAAAATTGGTCACAAGGATAGCAACCACCTTCCAGGTTGCTGTGGGGATCAAACTAGAAAATCCCGTTAAAACACCTACCACAGTACCTACACATACTAGGTACTTGATAAATACTTAATTTCCAACTCATACGAAACATTGAGTTTGCTAAAGCTCTTATGTCTTGTTCATAAGCACTGTTGTCTAGTCGTGCTTCCCTTATACTGTACTTTCTGTATTTATTATTTCCTCAAATGTAAGAATTCATATGCATCCCAATTATAGTTTGTCATATTCTTTTAGCCTATTGTCTTTAGGCTTTAAAGATTATTTTGGATCCTGAATCTGTTGTCTAGATTTTTTTCTCTTTCCCATCATTTTATTGTCTATAGCTTTGGTAAGCATATTATTTTATAACTTAAACTAACAGAATAGTAAATAAGGTTGAACTGAAACGGGACCAAGGAAAAGCTCTTGGAAAACCCAGTGGAGAACTCCTATTTGGCTAACACTGTTCTGGTTTTTCTTTTGAGGTTTAATTATGCATCTTCTTTCAACTCGACGATAATCTAGCCCATGTTCCTCTATCTTATCTAGGAAGTTATGATCAGAAAATATATAAAATGCCTTACAGAAATAGAGATATGATGAGTCTACATTATTCCTGAATCCACTCGGATAGTAATATTGTCAGAAAAGACATTAGGTTAGTGTGCCATGTCCGTTGATGAACTCAATCAATTGATCTGTCAGCAATCTTTTCTTTAAGTTTTTGCTATCTTCCAGGCATTATCCTAACCACTGCGGTTACAAAGGCATCCCCAAAGTTATAGGAGCTTACTTTTTATTCAGAAATAATTACACATATAACTAAATATAAAATGTATTCAAATTAAATGCAGGGTTTTGGGGAAGGAACATGCAACCTGGGAGAGCTGGAAAGGGCGTCATGTAGGAAGTGAGCTGAATTTGGGAGGATATTAGTTATTCTCAGAGGCAGCACTGAGGACCTGAGTGTTATCCAATTATTTCGACAGCCTGTCTAAAGACATGGATATGGGAGATGTAATGTTTTGTATGAGAAAAAAAGTACCATATAATAAAGCTTAAAAATGTAGGCTGGAGATCTTTAAATGCCAGAGGTTTTATATTTTATACTAGAATCAATAGGGAGCCCCTGGCATTTTTTGAGCAAGGGAATGGTATCATCAGAGGTGCTTAGGAATATCACTGGCAACTATGTGGAGAAAGAATGAATTGGAAAAGGGGTACCAGTTAGAAGGCTATTGCAATAATGCAGGTGAGAGGTGATGAGAGCCTGAAACCTGGTGCTGGCCATGTGAACAGAGAAAAATAGATTGTCTAAGATATGTTCTAAGGTAGAAGTAACAAGACTTGGAAACCAACTGAATATTGGGGTAAAGGAAAGAAAAGGATGGGATGTCCCTGAGTTGTGAACTTACTACTCTTGGTTGAAAGAGAGAAGTTCAGAAGAGGGGAAGGTTTGAAGAAAAGACTATTCTATTTTGTACACATTGATTAGCAGATATGCGGCATCAGTTAGACACATCTATAAGTAGTTGGTGTCTGGAACTCTTTCTGATGCTTGGTAATAAAGGTTTCATATTCCAGTGAAGGTGATTTCTGAATTATAAGTTACAAAAAATTTCCAGTCCTGCAGCTTATCTAATATATTGTGTTATCTTTTTTTTTTTCATATATCACAGTGGGAAACAACCATTCACCCCCATTAGTTCTTTCAGTGCCTTTGACATGTAATTTTTCCACTCCTTATGGCTTCACTCTTGTTCTTTTGCCATATAGTCATTTACCTTGTTTTTCAATGTTGGTTTAAGCCTCTTTTGCTTTTATAACAACACAGGCCATCTTGGTCCCCACTGATTAAAGGCTGGGTATTTTCGATTTCATTCTTTCCTTGGGATTCTCCAGTATCCTTAAGGACTCGAGGATGTCTAGTCCAGGGGTGGGGAATTTACTGCCTCAAGGCCACATATGGCCCTCTAGGTCCTCAAGTGCAGCCCTTTGACTGAATCTGAACTTCACAGAACAAATCCCTTTAATAAAATGATTTGTTTTGTGAAATTTAGATTCAGTCAAAGGGCCACATTTGAGGACCCAGAGGACCACATGTAGCCTCAAAGTGGCAGCTTCCCCACTTCTGGTCCAGTCTCTTTGCAATTGGCTCTAGCCTCCACCAATGGAGGGAGTGGGCAGAAGGAAAATAAACATAATTTTCCATTCTTGATATAATTTATCATCAACCCCTGTATTCTAAGAAATTATTGCATTTCTTTTTTATATCCTAATGTTTTCTGACCTAGATAACTTTTGACATCTTTACCATTCTTTGATAGTTGCTAGTAATTTTGAATTTTCACACTCAGCAATATCCTTTCAAGATTGTGCCACTCTTTTGTACACAGACACCTGCCCTTTCACCTTCTATTGTTATATGCTTTTTTAAACAAAAAATTAAAAATCTATATTATTCAGTGTGTTTCCTGTGTGTCTACATAAATCTCTTTAAATTGCTCCCTGTTTTCACTCCCATTGGAATTATGATATTTGTATCATCACAATTTAATCCTTGAGAATATCCCAAATGTTTTAGGAAATTGACTCAATGATTTTCATCCATGGAATTCTGTGCTATGTTCTCATCTGATCACTTTTCAAAAGAAGAAGTATAATTAGTCTGATATAACATGTTTTCGAAACACACTTTCATTGTACTCTTTTTCTCCCATGTGTTCACATGTGAATCACCAGAAGAGGACAGAGCTTAACCATTTTAAAGGTCAATATGGCCTTCATTTTGAAAGTGTTGTTGGTAGCAGTGATGACTCCAAGTACAGAGGATATGTCAATATCCTTGGAGATTTCTCTTGCTAATTAAAGAATATTCAAACTTCCCATTCATTTTTTCTTTCTCTCTAAACAGGCAGAACTTAGATATTTTCGAGAGTGGCACTATATTCTTAGATCTTCCTTTATTAATGAGAGAACTGCCAAGATAATGGTAACACTATCTAAATTTACATCTCTTGAGGTAAATTTTAGATCTCATAGATCAGTTGTGCTAGATAACTCTCATTTGTCACACTGTTGTACAGCTAATTAACTTCAGTTTATTACTTCCTCAGGTGAGTCTGTGTCATCTTACAGTCTGAAGACAGAGGCCAAAAACATAACTTTACCTATGCCATAATTGAAACATTCCCATTTTCAGTATCAATCCCCAATCCACTTCTGCACTCCACTTTCCTCCCACTTTCTTTTCTGTTTGTCTTTTTCTTTCTTACGGAACATTTATTTTTTCCATCATTTTAATTTTATTTTTTGCATTTAATAGTATTTTTTCCTCCAATTACATGGAAAGAAAGGTTTCATCATTCTTTTTTGAAAGATTTTGGCTTACTATTTTTATTTTTTTATTGAGTTACTATTTTTTTCTCCCCTTGTTCCTCCCTTCCCCCTTCCTCGAGACAGCAAGCAATGTTATTATAGGTTATACACATACATTATAGGTTATACATGTACAATCATGTTAAACATATTTGCACATTAGTCATGTTATGAAAGAAGAACCAGAACAAAGGGGGAAAACAGCAATAAAGAAAAAAGCAAAAAAAAGTTGAGTTTTTTCTCTGGATGTGGCAAGTATTTTCCATCAAAAGTGTCTTGGAATTGTCTTGCATTATTGTATTGCTGAGAAAAGCTAAGTCTGTCTTAGAAATGAGAAATGAGGCCTTTATCACAAGCAGTTGATGTAAAGATTTTTTCTCAGCTTTCTACTTTCCTTCTAAGAAATCTTGGTTGTGTTGGATTTGTTTATACAAATTTTTTTTAACTTAATGTAATCAAAATTATGCATTTTGTATTTCATGAAGTTCTTTATCTCTTGTTTGGCCAGGAATTCTTCCCTTCTCCATAGATATGACAGATAAACTATTCCTTACTCTCCTGATTTGCTAGTAGTATCACCCTTTATGTCTAAGTAATATAGCCATTTAGATCTTATCTTGGTATATGCTGTGAAATGTTAGTCTATGCCTAGTTTCTGCCATACTATTTTCCACTGTTTTTGTCAGATAGTGAGTCCTTATCCCAGAATCTAGAGTCTTTGGGCTTGTCAAACAGCAGATTACTATAGTCATCGACGACTGTGTTTTGCGTACCTAATCTATTCCACTGATCCACCATATTTCTTAGCCAGTATCAAATAGTTTTGATGATTTCTGACTGATAATATAGATTTAGATCTGGTATGGTTAGGCTGCCTTTCTTTGATTTTTTCTTTAATTTCCAAAAGAATATGAACTTCTCTTCTTCCAGATGATTTTAGTTATTATTTTTTCTAGCCCTATAAAATAAAGTTTGCAGTTTGATTGGTATGGCACTGAATAAGTAAATTAATTTAGGTAGAATTGTCAGTTTTATCATATTAACTCTGCCTGCCCATGAGCAATTGATATTTTTCCAGTTACTTAGAAGTAAATTTTATTTGGATGAAAAGTGATTTCTAATTGTATTCATATAATTCCTAGTTTTGTCTTGGCAGATAGACTCTCAAATATTTTATATTGTCTACAGTTATTTTAAAAGGAATTTCTCTTTCTATCTCTTGCTGCTGGACTTTATTGATTATACATAGAAATGCCAACAATTTATTAGGGCTTATTTTATGTTCTACACTTTTGCTAATGTTAATTTTTTTCATGCAGTTTTCTGGTAGATTCTCTTCATATACCATCTTATCATCTGCCAAGGGGGATACCTTTGTTTCCCCATTGCCTATTCTAATTTCTTCAATTTCTGTTTATTCTCTTATAGCTAAAGCTAATATTTCTAGTACAAAATTGAATAATATTGGTGATAATGGGCATCCTTATTTCAGCCCTAATCTAATCGGGATTGCATCTTGTTTATCCTGCTTATGGAGTATTTATTAAAAATGTTAAGACACTTTTGAGAAATAAACTTTTCAATAAACTTACTTCCCTGAAAGAATATACATTTTAGAATAGAGCATTGTAGCTGCAAAGCTTGAAGGGACCTCAAAGGATATCTAGTCTAATCTCTTAATTTTACATATAAAGAAATTGTCTTAGAAAATGTGACTTGCTAAAGTTCACACAGGTAACAAATTATAGAGTTGAGATTTAAACGTGGGTCCTTGATGTCTAACTCCGGGCCTTTCTTTCTTCATTAGTGTCTTTTGTGTTATTTCTTACCTACAAGGAGTTAGTAAGTTGTTACATCATTATTATAACCAGCATCCGTATCCATTTGTGTAATTTCTGTTTTGACTGAGATTTTAACAAAAGGGCAAAACGAGGCAGATCTCTGTGCAAGGTAGCATTTATTAGTGGGGCATTCTCCCTGTCAATAAACGAGTCTATGGCTTGCCTCCATTAATGCCAAAGACCCCAAGCAAACAGACAGGTTCCTAGGTCTCTTTTTACAGATTTTGGGGAGTACAGAATGAAGAATGGAAGAGGCTAAATGATATCATGGAATTAAGATCAACACTATTAGTTACAGAGACCCTGGGCAAGTCACTTAATCCAGTTTTCTTATTTGTAAAATGAGCTGGGGTAGGCAATGGCAAACCACATAAATATCATTGCCAGGAAAACCCCAAATGGGATCACAAAGAGTCGAGCACAACTGAACAACAACTGCCAGCAGTTCTCATCAAAAGTTTTCTGAGACTTGATGCTAATTTCAAATATTAAATTACCTTGTTCAGATCAGTATATTCTACAGAACTTAAAAGGTAATGGTTAATATTAATGTGATTTTGTAGTGGGATTTTCAAAGACAGTCCTTTCTTCTGAACATTGTTTAATTTTTCAAAGATCAGACCTAGGCAAAGCTGTGAAACTATGAGTTTGTTTCCAGTATTCTTCTAACTTTCTGAACTGCTGTAATCAACCAATAAATCAAGCATTTATGGGTCTAGTATATGCCAAGCACTGTGCTGGAGAAATGAAGAGAGAGCATTTCATGTTCCCTGCCCTCAAAAGGCTTACATTTTAAATTTTGCTTTGTTGTCAGTTATGACAGCCCTAAAGTAGCACTCCTTGTGCTTTAACCATCCCTAATATAAGTGAAAAGTGATCTCTCATTTCTTACACTTGTAGACCTTGTTCACCAGTGTTAAACTGTTTCAAATTGTTTGAGACTGGCTGATGATGACTTCAATGTGCCCCTCTTCCAAAATGTCTTTTTATTATGAAGTCAACTTGCAATAACACACCCCAAGGTAGTAGGAAAAGTTGGGGATTTTAGGTACCAGGGAAGAATTTGTGGGGAAAACACTGGGAGAGGAAAGAATGGTTCTTTTCTTGCAAACTTCAAAGCATTGTGGTTTCAGTTTCTAAATGAATATTGTAGATGTACTGATTATCTGATTATACTCAGTTTCTTCCACATCAAGTATACACATGAACACGCAAAGCATTATCATCTCTATAGCTGATACTGGGTATAAAAAATGCAGGGGGTTGGGCCAGGTGTCTTCTGAGGTCCCTTCTACTAGCTCAAGTTCAAGGATTTTTAAAAATTCATTAATTTATTTTTCATTTTTTCCATATCCACAAGATTTGAGTTCTAAATTTTCTCCCTATCTCTCCCTTCCCCAAACTGGAGATGGCATGTATTCTTATTACCCCTTCCTTCAGCCTAGCCTCCCTTTTATCATTCTTCCTCTTATCCCTTTCCCCTTTATTTTCTTGAAGGGTAAGATAGATTTCTATACCCCTTTGCCTATGTATATTATTTCCCAGTTGCTTGCAAAAACGATTTTTTGACATTCATTTTTAAAACTTTGAGTTCCAAATTTTTTCCCTTCTTCCCTCCCCCCACCCATCCTCATTGAGAAGGCAAGCAATTCAATACAGGTTATACATGTGCAGTCACGCAAAACACCTCCATAGTAATCATGTTGTGAAAAACTAACTATATTTCCCTCCATCCTATCGCACCCTCAATTATTCTGTTTTCTCATTTGACCCTGTCCCTTTTCAAAACGTTGGCTTCTGATGTACATTTTCCTCTGCTCAGTTCTGTTTAGGATTTATTGACTTTGATGTTTCTGAGAGATGCACTATTCAATAGACATAACCAGTGGTGTATAACTAAAACTCAAGAAAACTGAGACTACATGTGTAGGTTTATGAGCTATTTGTATAAGTGATCATTAAATCCATTAAAGCTTATAAAAGATGAGGAAGTTATCAAGAGACAAAATGTAGAAAGAGAATAGGATAGAGCCTTAGGGAACACCCTACACTGGTGAGGTGGGAGTGACCTGCTTAAAGAGCTAGCAAAGGAGATTAAAGAAAGTGAAAAGAGAGTTCAGATAGGTAGGAGGAGAACCAGAAAAGAGTAGTGTCATGAAACCCAGAGAATATTTAGGAAAAGTTAGTCAACATTATTGTACAAATATATTTTCATGTTTGTTATATCCATAACTTAAGAAGAAAATGATAAGTATGTAGAATGTGAAATAAAAAAAGATAGGAATATATACAAGTATAAGATAATTCATGAATACATAAAATAAAATTGATTGAGGTAACATGGTAGTCTAAAAATATATGCAATATAACTTCAAAGGAGGAAATATTGAATATTACTAGAACAAAGTCGAGTATGTGAGAGAACTGAATAGAACCAAAGATTGAGAGCTTGCTAGGACCTTATAGGACATTTGGTCAGACTTTATCATTTTACCAATGAGGAAACTAAACTCTAGTTGGATTGGTCAGTGACTAGTCCAAGTTTACAGACATCAAAGAAGTAGCAGAACTGTGAGAAGAGAGGTATTTTCCACTGTGGTTAGTTGGTTGTTGTCCTTTGTTCTCAAAGATGACCAAAATGACATCACCATGATAAAGTGAAGTTTTAGTGTGTCCGACTGTGGCTGATCAAACCAATACGAGCTCAGAATGCTTTACTACAGACTGGTGATGCCTTTTGATTAGTGTGTAAATTGGATTTAAGTGAGGCAGAGTTGCACGAAGTCATCAGCCTCATTCTCTCCTCCAGAGTCATCATAGTCCAGTAGCAGGACAGAGTCAAGATGGGCTAGTGATGGCTCAAGATGCTGTAGATGACCTTGGTGTCTTAGGTGTCTAACCAAGATCTAAGCACTCCACATCACCTGCTTCATCTGCCTTCATGGCCCTTGGAACCAATTGTTCTCATGTGCCTATTCCACCAGGGGAAGACCTCACATGCTTGGGATAGACAGCCCCCTAAACTCACCAATGGATTTGAGACCCCTTGGTTACCTTTAAACTGGTTTGGCCCGTTTACCAGGTGTGGCTGTGGCACATGCTGCAGCTTCTTGGAGCCACAGGTGAGAGTTGGATGGAACAGGTGGACAACAAAGGTGGAAAGAGCCCCGAAAAGCCTTGGCAATCACCACATCAAAGGTACCGGTCCAGAGATGCTGTCCATCAAGTAACTAAAATTGTTGGATAATCTTTATAGACTCGAATGTATTTGGATTCTTTGTTGTTATTGCAGTTATTGACCCCCTTTGACAGTCTGGTGGGGCCTTTTTTCATACTATTGGTTCATTGCCTATATTCTCAATTGCAGGAAATACTAAATTTCAGTTTGAGGCTAATAAAAATAAAGATATAATTTTCCCATTCAGTTTCCTAGATCTTCAGTAGTTTGTGGACCTCAGGCTAATATCCGTTGCCCTAAATAGACCCAGAGGGTATCATGGAATCTGTACTGAATCAGGATCCCTTCTCATACTCTGAAGTTACTAGAGAGAAGAGAGAGTAAAACTCTCTATAGCTTTAAGATTCTGTCCTACCTCATTACCTTCTGTTCCAACCTTTGATTACACATTTAAAAAATGAATTAGGTTTCTCTGTGCTCATAGACTTTAAGAATCTTCTCTGTCTCTGTCTCTGTCTCTGTCTCTGTCTCTGTCTCTGTCTCTCTCTCTCTCTCTCTCTCTCTCTGTCTGTCTCTCTAATTTTAATAGTATGGAGTATTGATATAGAGAATATTATATTCCAGCACTGTGTAAGTACTAATATTTCATTTAATCCGGACAACAACCCTCATAGATAGGGGCTCTTATTCTCATTTTATAGGGAAGCTGAGGCAAATTGAGGGTAAGGGGCTCGCCCATGGTCACACACATAATAATGTGAATCTAAATTTAAACTCTGGTCTTCATCATTTCAGGCCCAGCACTCTCTACACTGTACCACCATTTTACCTCATTTCCCATTTCAGTGTCCAATATTTAACTCAATTTGGGGATATTAAAAAAACATGGATTTTATATATCTGAGTGAAGAAAGGATATGAGACTATTTAAAAGGATCTCTTGATCAAGTAGTGTGATGAACTGGCATGTAATGAACCGTAGGGGGGAGAAAAGGAGCATGTACAAGGTATATTTCTTTGTTGAAATTAGAAATAAAGTAAGACTTAGGGTGTTTTGTTTGGTTTTTGTTCGTTTTTTTTTTGTTTTATTCCATGGTCTGCTAAGTCTTTTGGTTGAAAATGAGTGTACATGATGACCAGTCAAATTCTTTGACTCAATTCTGTTACTTAGTGCTTACATTGTTTGAACTCTAGCCATGTTTTGAAAACTCTGTAAACTAGAGAAATACCAAGTCACTTGGCACTCATTTATTTGACCATCAGACAATTACTGCAGTAACTCTAAACAGAAAAATTCTGAACCACTAAGCTATAAGTTAAAAGATTCTAATAAATTTCAAATCGGTTAAGGCATCTCACTTTTCACAGTCCTGTAGCTGAAGGAAAATTATTTGATAGGAGGAAACTCACCTTCAGTGAAACACACTTAATTTATGGAGAGACAGAGTTCTTTACTTTTGCTACATTGCAAGTTTTTTGATTTATCTCCGATCCATTCAGCACAACCTGGCAGAGCAATGAAGGAGTTTTATTAGGGGGCTGGAAAGGAAGAAATTCAATAGTGCTCCTGAGACATTATATTTTCTCTTGTTTGGGAAAATTTTTTCCTTTTCTTAGAGATTATCCCATTTGACTTCTTTGGATCAACTAAAAGCCAAGAATAAAAATAATTTGCAGGTTAGTAAACTTCACTTTATTCCTTCTAGCCCTGGGAACTTTTAATTATATAAATATTCAGAGAAAGACATTTGCAGAGATACACCCTTTTTTATCCAGATTTATCTTCTATGATAAAACCAAATGTGTTTGCATCTATAGTTTTCTTGTTTAAAACAAACACAAGGGGAGCAGAGTGATAATGGTGGAGTAAAAGTAGGGACCTGCTAGAGCTCTCCCTCCAAACCCCTGAAGAAAATGCTATTTATACTCACTCAGACCAAGTAAAACCCAAACAATGACCAAGTGAGGCTTGGGCTGAGACCTGTTGTTGGCCAGTCAGTGAAAGTCAGAGTGATTCGGATTTCAGGTATGGTCCTTCAAAAAGAAATCTAGCCTGTAAAGCCCCAGATAGCTTGTGAAATGTGAGTGATCAAAGTTTATATTCATTTGGGCACAGTGCAGGGTATAATTCCCTATGCGGACAGAGGGAGAGGAGAAAAAGAAGGAAGCAAGCAAGCAAGCAGCATTGCTCAACTGGAACTGGCCAGTTTGGTCTCCAGTGGGGCAGCTACTCACAGATTGTTCTTTGTTCTTTCTTCTCAAAGAGGACCAGTGAGATCGGGAAGGTGATGTCATGACTTTCAAGTGATTAGATTTAAGTGAGGCAGAGCTGTGCAAAGTCAACAGCCTCGCTTTGTCTTCCAGGTTCATCTTGGACCAATGGCAAGACATAGATCAGGATGACTGGAGATGGCTCTGAATGAGCGTTAAATAGTAAGCTTCTGTTTTGGCCAGAAACCCAGTGGGTCTTCCCCTCCCAGACAGATGTGATTTTTTTTTTCTTGACTAGGTTTAGAGGCCATTTTTTGCCTCACTTCTTATCTATCCTTAATCACTGAATGGGCATTGCCTCAGATAAACTGAGATTTGGGAAAGACCTTAGCTTAAAAAGACGAAGGTCTCTCACTGCATCGGGGGCCATCATTAGTCACCCTAATCTATGTCTTGCCATTGGAACCATAAGTCTGGAGAAGAAACTGAGGTTGGTGACTTTACATAATCCTGCCTCACTTAAATCCAATTTACTTGCAAGTCATGACATTGAATTCCTAATGTCTTTGATCTTTGAAAATAAAGAACAAACAAAATAACAATAGCGACATACTTTCTACATCTCAGAGCTTAAGGATATGACACCCCCAGGATTTAGAAAATTTGAGTAAAAAGTTTTGGCCTTCCCTTAATATCAGTAAAGCAAGTCTGCATTTTTTTTTCTTTTTCTTTAACTGGGTGTTTTCAATGTCTTATTAGTTGGGTTAAGTGTTGGGTCATAGACTTTATGTCATCAGTTGTCTTTCCCGTGTCATCTATGGCTTCTGCAAAACTCCCCCAAAATTCCCATTTAATTTCTTATGCCAACCTGCTGTATATGGAAACCGTGATGGGGAAAGTTGCAATGTGGAGGGGATAACTGTATTGTTTTCCTTTGTGAGCCATGAATAAAAGGGAATAAACAAGGGAAGCTATGCCCTGCAGTCTACACTTCAGAATGAGAAAAGTCATCCAGATGTTCTTTCAAGCATCAAAGAACCTTCAAGTTTATAAGAGATCCTAATTCAATCCCTGCCATAACTCCAGGCAGCAACAGTTTCCTCACTCTTGCATAAGAACATAATGTGTCTGAATTATTGCTTCTTCAAAATACTTTGAAAGTAATCTTTCAGCCATGGATTTCAAATCTTTCAAAGGAGGGACAGGTAAGATCCTGTAGCCTAAAATTCTACAGAAAGCTGTTCTATGGGAACCTTTGCAAAATGATATTCTGAAGACGGAAAAAAATAATCCAGTGAGTAGGACAATTGAAAGGAAAGCTATCTGAAGAGACTCGTGTGCATACACCATTGAGTCACCAACAAATCTGGACACATTTAATCTTACTTTAGTTTCCTTTTGATCTAATATGAGCAAGGTGAAGTAAAAAAATGTATAAAAAGTTTGTCATAGCTCTATAAGATGTGTTTAAGGAGTGATAAAGTTCATAGTGAGCAAAGACTAGTTAAGGAAGATAAAGGCAAGATAATAATTATAAAAATGATTGTATTTGGGAAAGACAAGATACAAATAATATGTAGAACTGTTACTATTCATTATGTATGGAACAACGATAACTGAAAAAAGGCAAAAATGCTTAAATTCAAAATTTTGACTCTTATTTTACTGCCAAGAAAAATGATAATTAGACTGAAAAGGGCACAACAAATTTAGCAAGTAGGAAAGTTGAGAACTCAGATAAGCAAGGACATTTGAAGAGCACACCTAGCTGCCCCTAAATGTTTAAATGCACAGTTCAGGAACCTGCAGCCTCAAGGCCACATGTGGCCCTCTAGGTTCTCAGGTGCGGTCCTTTGATTTTGGATTCAGTACAAAGACCCCACTTGAGTATCTAGAGGGCCACATGTGACCTTGAGGCTGCAAGTACCCCACCCCTGCAATTACATCACCTAGATTACATATATCTTTGAATACTTCAAGAGCTGGCAGATCTGATAGCTGAACCATTGTCAGGAATATCTGAAAGATACTGAGGAACTGGAGAAACACTGAAGGACTAGAAAAGGGCAGATAATTGAATATATATTCTCTTGGACAGTGGGCTTCACTTTGATTTTGGAGAAATTGTAGCATGAATTATTTAAGAATTGAAAAAGCAAAGAAAAACCAAAAAGCTAGTAATGTTTCATCAAGAAATAGGTCATGCCAGACTAACCTTATTTCCTTTCTGTCTGTGTTTGACCCTGGTTTGTTTAACCTTTTAAAAAACCCATTGCCTTAAAGATATAAATGGCACATGTATCAAATTTTCAAATGACACAAAACTGGAAAGAATAGATAGCACACTGGATGATAAAGTCAAGATCTGAAAATATCTTGACAGACTAGGAGAAAATTGAGCCAAATCTAAGAAGATAAAATTTAATACGGATAAATATAAAATCTTGACCTTCAGTTCAAAAAATCAATTTCACAAGAACATGATGGGCTAGCCATAGTTAGACAGTAGTTTGAAAAAGAAAACTAGGGATTTTATTGGACTGTATATTCATTATTGGTGGATGCTTTGATATAGTAACCTAGGAAACTTTAAAAGACACATAGATTTTTGGAATAAGGAGAGGGGCTTTTATACGTTGTAATGGTTAGATCACATCTAAAGTATTGTGTTTAGTTCTGGACATTATATTTTAATATAATGCCTGAGGGCATTTCTCCCTAACCCACAGTGTAATAAGTCCCCCAAAGCAATGGCTACACAAGTTTCAAATTACTCTATTCTATGGTGCACAATCTTCCATCAAAGAAATTAACCTTGTTCCCTAGAAGACATAATTAATGGAAAGCAAAGACATTAAATGAAATGGTATTTTTGGAAAAGTAGCAACAAAACATTTTCCCCATAAACATGGACTACACTTTCCCCAGAAATAAATAAATCATCAGTAGGATGGGCTCATCTGTAGAATTTACAGGAAGAAGGAGTGTTATTAACCATGTACAATTAAGATAAGCCTTTTAGGAATATTTTAAAGGTGTTATAAAAACTAGCTCATAGTATCCTTATCTTCATTCAGGGGGGTACTGTTTCTCAGGATCTTGGCAACTACAATCTGCAAATGAGCAAAACGAATCAATGAAAACAATTAGCCACCAAATGTTTATTAGACACCTACTGCACAGGTACTGTTTTATATGCAAAATAGAATATGTGAAATAAAATGAGTATTAATACATAATTCAAAGTGAACAATACTCCATACTGTCATATCATATAGTTTGAAGCTTGGAGCAACCTGAAAGATCACCTTCTTCAATATCTTGCTTTTCATAAAAGAAGAATAAGGTCCAATGAAGCTTTCTTCTTACCTGTGGTATCACAGTTTGTGATTTAAATCGCTGAGACTAAAACCCAGCCCTTTGAATAGCCACTTCACTGATATGTAGCCAAATAATAAATTGCAAGGACTCAGTCTTTCTCAGTCCTCCTTCAGTACTTTTCAAGAGCTTACGGTTGCTGAAAACTTGAATGGGGAAAGAATATCCACTCCTTGGTGGCAGAGTCACTTCAGAAGTTGATCCAAGTTTATCTACTGTGGGAGCATGAATCCATGCTCCTTTCTCAGAGATAAGAAACAACTTGAATTCTTTCCCCCATTTGACTGCATGAGGAAAAGAAAACCAAACAGTAAATTTAAAGAAGAGATCAGGCATAAAGAACTAGATCAGGAAAAAAAGGATAAATGTGTAATGATATTTCATCAAAATGTTTTGACCCATTGAGGGAAAGAAGAGGTTTATTGAGTTATTTTTCAGTGATGTCTGATTCTTTGTTATCACATTTTGGGGTTTTCTTGGCAAAGATACAGATGAGGAAACTGAGGCAAGCAGGGTTAAGTGATTTGTCCAAGGTCAAGCTGATTTGAGCTCAGGAAGATGTCTTCTTGCCTCCAGGTGTTGAGATTTGTCCACTGTATCACTTACCTAAGTTTACAAAAAATTCTTGATTTGCTCTTGATGAATTTGTCATATCTATCTAGTTTCTGCAGAATTCACCAGATAATGAGAAAGGTTATAAAGAGAATGTGAAAACTTTAAAAATGAAATAATATCCATCTTGAAAATACTTGCTCCCAATGAATTATTTTGATTCTCTTTTAATCACTGGACTCTGTTCCTTTATTTAAAAAAAAATGCTATAGGCTAATGACAAATAATTAGCACACTCACCGAACAATGGATATAATAAATGATGAATTCATTATCAATGACAAGATAACACATAACTTTTGGGACATGCTTGAAATAATTATTTTATAGGTCCACAAATTAACATTTTGACCATCTAAATGGTTTTTTTAGTAGAAAGCAAAATTAACAAGCATTATTAAGTGCCTGGTACATGCCAAGCACTGTGTTAAGTGCTTTGAGAAGAAAGAAAAGGAAAAAAGATCCCTGTCTTCAAGGAGCTCACAACCTAATGAGGGGGAAAACCAGAGTAAGATGATAGATTAAGGTGATCTGAGTTCAAATCCAACTGCCAACTTACCAGCTGTATATAACCTTTGGTAAATCACATCCCCTCTCTTGTCCTTAGCTTTTATCTATAAAATGAAATTATATTAGGTAACCTTGAAAATATCTTCAAATTTAAATCTATGATCCCATAATATTTTTCATTGTTCATGGGAAGCCAAGTTAAGGAGACTTTAGTCATAAAAGAAATATATATTTACTGTCTTTCCCTAATAAATATTCAGCAATTGGTGAAGTATGCATAATAATTTATAGCATTCTTAGCTGTAAGGAAGAGCTTAAAAAAGCAAGAAAACTGCATTTTTCTGTAATTTTAAGTTAGAATGCATTTATGTGAATGAGAAACTTTTCCAAACATATATTTTGGCTCAGGGGTTCTGAATCTGGAATGATAGCTTTGTATCATGTACTAGTCTAATTAAATGAGTGTTTAAATAATCTCTCTCTCTCACTCGCTCGCTCGCTCTCAGACCCACAAATATATGCATATATGCGTGCATACACACACACACACACACACACTCATATACAATTCAAATCTACAAATATTTAATGGTATAGTGAATAAAGAGCTGGACCTGGAGTCAGGAAGACTGGAGTCCAAATCTAGTGCTTCCTTACTGGGTGACTGCTACAAGTGTAGTGTCAATGGCATATTCACAGCACCTACTGTGGTTATGGGTATGCTGGTATAATTCTGAATCACAAAATATGTCAGAACCTCCACATAGGAGACAGAACCAAAACACCTATTTAAACACCAGAAAGCTGAATCCCAACACCGGAAAGCCAGATCCATCATAGCAACAAAGAAATCTATACACAATAACGATGCAGGGGCACCACCATCCCCAAGCCTTCTCCCTGCTAGGGGTTTCCCACAAAGGAAGAGTCACAGCTCTTTACCTGCTTCCTCTCTCTCCCTCATCTCTAACTGCTGTGTCCAACTTCCTCTCAACTCTGCTCCACTCTTCTTGCAAGCTCCTCCCACCAAAGATTCATGTGACTCAGGCTTTCATTTGACTCAAGCAGGTCAAATGGGCCTATTAATGGATGGTAAAGATCTTCCCATTATGCAAAAAAATACATTAACAACACAACAAGTTCCTTAATTCTATCTATGTAGGGCTAGTCACTTGACTTTTATCTACTTCAGCTTTCCTCAACTGTAAAATGGGGATACTCATTATCTGCCTCTCATGATTGCTTTGATGATGCAATGAGATAATTTTTAATATTTTAAAAAGTTGTAATTTCTACCTATTGTTATATATCACTATTATTACCTAGTGTGTGTAATACAAGTTATTAGAAAAAAATGTGTATGTATGTGTTGAAGATGGTGGCATGTAGTCTCTGTAAGGGAGATATGTTTCCTCTATTACTCCCTGGTTTTACTTTTATTAACACATTAGCCCCATCTCAGTGGAAACACTGTAAACTCTTCACTCTCAGATCCTGCCATGATAACAAATCACTTTAATATCATATTAGTAATAAAGAATTGGACAATTTACTTGAAATTGCAAGAATTACGAGCTCAAAGAAATTCAGCAGCAGCAAGAACTTCTGATCCCTCTGGACCAAGCAGTCCTCTCTATTCGTCTGGATGCACAAATTCAGTTGTTCTAACATCTGAATATTTGTCATTGAAACATGCTGGATTGAATAGTGGACAGAGAAATCTGATAGCTCTAGGATCAAGATCTGCTTCTGACATTTACTAGCTTTGTATCCATGGACTAAGGACTGCTAGACGGCACAGTGAATATAGAGTGCCAGGTCTGGAGTCAGGAAAAACCTAAGTTCAAATGTGACCTCAGATATTTACTTGCTGTGAGATGCTGGGCAAATCACTTAACTCTTAGTCTCCTCATCTATAAATTGAGCCAGAGAAGGACATGGCAAACTACTCCTGGTCACTACTGAACAATATCCATGGACAAGTCAATTATGCTCTCTAATTCTCTAAGATTTATCTATTATACCACAGATTGTTTTTGATCTTTTTTGACATAAATGAAATCACAAATCTATTGTATAGCTCTCTCATATTTGAATAACTAGATTTAATGACTTTACCTAGTTTGGAGTATTTGATTCTGGCAATGTTGCATTACTGTTTAATATTATATATGTTAAGGAATCACAAAGATACAGTTGTCATTGCAATATGCCATACTTAATATTTTTTGGTTATTATTCGTATAAATGTCATAGTGCATTATGGATAAATCATGTCTTAAATAGACTCACAACTTCTCATTCCAAGCCCTAGTTATATGTACAACAATTACTATTTCTTTCTTTCTCAACAGACAATTTGCCTTCTTTCCTCACAACTTGGGTATAATTTTTTTTTTATTTTAATATTTATCTTCTGCTTTATTTTATCTAGTAGATGGGCTTGTCATCCTTTTTAGTGTTCAAGAGGTCATCCAGTATTTCTGTCTGAACCAACATGGCATCTCTGTAACCATAAAGTAGTATTTTACCTGGATTTGAATTGAGTGTAAAAAATTTCAGTTCTTCCACATAAAACAGGAACTAGCCTTTCAGCCTTCAGCAGATCCATTAGCTGTGTTGTAATTTTCACCTTCAAGGCAAAATGATCATGCTTAGTGTTAAACCCGGTCCCTCTGAATGTTTATCTTTCACTAATCCCCATTATCTCAGTTGAGTACTTTCCCTACCTTCCTCCGTACTTCCTCTATATTTCATAGTAATCATCTGAGGAAAATAAAAATTCTCTCTTTGACTCCCTCTATCAAAAACAGAGTATTATCTATTCAGAGAGACATTATAATATTTGGAGGCAATGGGGGCCAAGTGTTTTGCTCAGGCTAACAAGTGTCTCAGATCAAATATGAGTTTAGGTCCCCCTAACTCCAGGACTGGTTCTCTATCCATTGTACCACCTAGCTGCCCCCATTATAAAATTCTTAAGAAGTTCAGAGGCAAGCTAATAGACAAAACTAATTATAGTTTTATCATATTGATATCCTGATGACTATATCTACTTTTGAATTCTATTGGTTACTATGTTTTTGGTCATCATACCTCGATCCCATTTCTTTACTTTCTTTAACATTTATTAACTTTATAGAATTCTCTCTTTCTGATGGTTTGTATTGTAATGTAATATTACATATTTAGAATTAAAATGTAGACCTAAAGAAGCTTTAAAAATCACCTAATTGCTTTCTTCTTGTGACAGATGATAAAACTAAGACTCAGAACATTTAAATGACTTTCTTAAGTCACACAACAATTTATCTAATCAAAAACTGATGTGTAGAAGTCTACAAGTCATGCTTCTACCTCTGCAGTACTCTATTTTTGTGCACAATTATACACCAGTTGGGGAATTCCAAGTAGATCAGCACCTGTCAATTTTTTCCCCCTTATACTGTTTGCTGAGTTAAATAGCTATGACCTCAAATGACAATGAGGACAAACTCTTCTAAATTTTAACCTATAAATATCCTCAATCCATAATAAGTTACAATGCCAATATTCAAAAGATATGTTTACCTTAAAAGTTTTAGAAGGAAATTATGCTTCCAGTAAAAGTGATAGATTTAATGAATGTGTTATATAGCCAAAAGGCTTCCTGTAAAATATGTGACCATCAGAGGAAGTTGAATCTCCCAGGCCCTCTAATATGTTCATGGTCCAGCACCAGAGGACTTGTGGGATATTTACCAAGTGTCTGTGCTTCCCTCAGACTCTCAAAACGGTTGGATTTCACTCAGGCCTTTGCTCTGCCCCTTATGAATGGTACAATGTTATGGTATTCTATGGCTTGTGCAAGGAAAGAAGGAAACAAGCATTTATTGAGTACCTACTCTTTACAAATATCTCATTTGATACAACAACCCTGGGAACTAGGTTCTGTACTATTATTATAACTATTTTACAGATGAGGAAACTGACCACGGTCACATAGCTAGTAAGTATCTGGGGCCACATCTCAATTTAGATCTGTCCGACTCTAAGCCCAGATCTCTATCCACTGTACTACCTAGCTCCCTTCTTGTGTTTCCAACATCAAATTAAGTTTAATGGCACAGACCTACTACATCCCACTTACTGCTCCCATTTTTTAAAAATAAGGTTTTTACTTTAAAGTCATTTATGAGGACATAATGTATAAAAATTTTAAACAGCATGATAATAAACCAAAATAGATTAATGGCAATTGATACAAAACATGCATTTCCCAGTCCTTCCCCTTTCAATTCTTTTCATCAATATCTCAATTGGCACAATTAGGGAGCAAGCCTATGACCAGGCCAATCCTGGTCATCAATTGTTACCTCTGCTACTTAGCAGATGTGTGACCTTAGGCAAATCATAACCTCACTGGGATTAAGTGTACTCAACTGTAAAATGTCTCAATTGCAAAAAGCCTGGACAGTCTCTGAGGTCCCTTTCAGATCGAGATATATGATCTTAAGATGACATAGAGTTATTAGAAAGGGGATAGGTTTATATGCCATACATATAAGCCTGTTCCAAGAGTAACTTAATCTAAAAGCCGGCGGGGGGGGGGGGACAATGGTTCAACAAACAGAAAAAAATGTAAAAAAGCTATTAGGCTGAATTGAGTTTCATTGTACTGCTTGGAAAGAAATAAAACTCATTTAATAGATTTACACAGAGTAGTTTTCACAGGGCTACTGAAACTCCTCTATCCCTTGAGCTTTTCAAACTTTAACCTGGAACAAGAAAATTACAAGAAAAACATACAGCAGGTAAAAATTCAGCATTGACAGAGGATGGATTAATGATCAAGTGCAGGCAATTCAATCTTTAATTTTTACTATTCCTTTGTTGGTCTCTAGATCTGGTCTTTTTTTTATTGTTACAATGCAAGGGAAAAGGCCTCTCATCTCGGATTTATGGTCAGAATGCCCCATAATTCCCAGAGGCAATAATGGAAAAATAAATCACTTTAACTTTACAATGTGCCTATGAAACTCCAGTATTGATGTGTAAATCAAATTAAAATAAGGTCACAGAGATACCTGCTTCTCCCAGCACTTCCAAAAAATAAGGGCAAAGGAGATTGAAAGGGATAGCAAATATTTAATAATATTAAGACTTCATGAAATAGGTCTAGCATTTAATGGTCACTCCCAATTGTTTTCTTAAATCACAAGCCCATATTATAATAGTAGCTGTTGTTCTCTATTGTATATGAGTAGCTTTTTTCAAGGCATACCTACTGTAGTGCTATTTTCTCCTTCCTACTTAGAATATAATTGTTTGTGTTATTCCAGAGACATTCATGAAGCATGCAGTATACACGTAGCACTCTCTTAGACCTTGTGGAAATGTATATATTTTAGATGATCTATGATTCTTACGCTCATGGAATAATTTAGGAGAATCCGCCCTAACTTGCAGGATGTGCTCCTACATTAGTCTGATAAAAAGAGAGCGGTGTAAATGTCCCTACTGGCAGAAATTAAGAAATAAAGAAGTTTGACCAAATAGTAAACTCAGCATGTTCCCTTAGGACAACTGTGCTCTAAATGAAATGGATCTAGGTGGAATTCTGACTCTGATTCTAATTTTTATTTAGAAAATTACAATGATTACACCGAATAACATCTAGCAGCACTTCTTAAACTGTGAGTCACGACCCCATATGGGGTTGCAAAAAGTTTGGCAACAGTGAAAGGTTTCTGAACCTGCAAACCTGAAACAAAAATTAATTCAAAATCAAGCCATGAATCTGAGGATTTTCTGACAGTGCTTGCCTGTGTTACCTCATACAACTTCACTGCAGCCTTAGTTCTGAACACAAAGCATGTGCACTTTGTCCTGCACATGCCCTCAAGCCTCCAAGCACCAGTGGATACTGCCAAAACAGGGAAAGGGTTCTTGAGTAGAAAAATTTTAAGAAACCCTGCTCTAAGGCACCTTATAGTTCTAACACACCATGAGTCGATTTGTAGAGCATTTGATACATTTGTATTTTACTGCTAAAATTCTCATTTTGCATAAAAAAAAAAACCTGAGTCTCAAGGATACTGATAGATTAGAGTATAGCTATCATTTACATAACATTTTTAAGATTATCAAAAGATTTTATATATTCCATTTCATTTGATACAACAGTCTTTTACAGGTGAGAAAACTGAGGCTTAGTGATTACAACAACAATCACAAAATTAGTAAATTTCTGAGGATTCATTTGAATTCAAGACATCCAGATTTTATTCACAGTGTTCTTTTGGAGATAAGCAGAGTCCTATGTGTGAAGATGACTGAGAAAAAGTGGGCAAATAGTTGGGCAGATGGTCCAGGGTGGGAAATTAACAAAACAAAAAACAAAAACAAACCCACTGAATTTAGAAGTGAGGAGAAAGGCTGGTAAAACAGTGCTCTGCTTAGGCAGACCTTAACTTTCCCCCTCTCTGTGGTATGGAACTGTGATACCAAACCAGCTCATGTCAAATGGAGAAAATCCTTCCTATATTCCTGGTATATAAAGAACAGAAACATCAAAGGACAGCACCTGAAGGAGAGAACAGTTGAACATGGGGTTGCTGTAATTCAGTCATCTAGACACAAAACAACATCTAGGGTCTTACTTCTTACTTAGTCTGTGCCTCCTTGGAAGAGATGGATAGAGAACTGTGGATCCAAGCTTGCATAAACTAAAGTGTATCTCCCATTACAGGTGTGTTTAAGAAAGCCTGCTTGTGATTGGTTTAATGGACTTGGTTTGTGGGAAGCCTAGAAGGGAGAAGACTTGGGGATGGTGTTGTCCTTTGCATTATTGTGTATACATTTTTGTTACTATGATGGATTTGGCTTTCTGGAATTGGGATTTGGCTTTCTGGTATCTGAATAAATGTTTTGGTTCTGTCTTCCATGGAGAGAGTCTGTTATATTTCATGATCCAGAATTGTGCTGCGATATTCATGTCCACTGTAAGCACTGTGAATATCGTGTTGTTGTTGTAGCCAGCAGGTTATTAATTAAAGGGTAGTCATTTTGCTGTCTCTTAGACTGAATGCAATGATGATGGTAGGGGTTTATATACCCTTCCAAGCAATTAGAGGCTAATTTTATCCATCATCATTCTACAGTGAGCTTCCCCACTCTAGATTAAATTCCTTGAAAAGTTGAGTGGAATCTGGCCAAGATGAGGAGAGTCAAAGCAGTATCATTATCAGCAATGTCTTTCTAGAATAACAGAACTTTTTAAAATGAAAAATTTAGAAAAAAGAAGAGAACCTGTGAATCTCCACAAGACACTGATTATTAGTAATCATTTCTGACATTGACTTAATTACCAAGTTGAGTGGCCTTTTTCTTATTCTTCATTTTCTTGACATCTCTGCAGCTTCTGACATTGTTAATTACTCTACATTTGTCTGACTGAATCCTTCTCAGTCTTCTCTGCTGGATTTTCATCTAAATCACATTCATAAATGTATGTCCCACTAAGAATTTATCTGTTTTAAACCTTCAAGCCTTCCTATTTGTACCATTTTGGTGATCCCACAAATTCCCTTGGGTTCAATTATTGCTTCTATGTCCCATCCCGCGGGACTCAGTTATTCGGGGGGTCGAGGGGAACCCAGCCTGAAAGAGAAACGGGCGAGAAGAGGAGGGAGACCAAGCAGATTTGTCAAGGTCTCAGTTTATCTAGCTCAGGGTACAGCTTATATAGTAATTGAAACAGGGAAGAGGAATAGAAAGGAATGGGGAGGGTCCAGGGTGAGGGTAGTATCTAATCATGCAATCTTTGCGGTTCCTGGAACGGGGGGCCAAGCCCTTTTGTGGTTGCAACATCCATTGACAAAGACGTCTTGTGATATTTGCTTATTGCAAAACAAGATGTTCAAGGCATGTTGACCTCAAGGGTGAGGGGCCCAGCACTAAGTGCTGGCTCCCAACATGTCCCCCTTTTCTGTTTAGAAATGCAGGTGAAAGGCCTGTCTTAGGCTATGTGGCCTGACTCCATGGCTGGTACCGAAAGTGGGCAGGGCCCCTGTCTTAGGCTATGTGGGTGGCCCCCACCTCCAGCATTTCTGGTAGGTGGACCCACAATAATCCCGTCATTGGGTACCTCTGCAGCCAATGGCATGATTATCCAGGTCATGGGGCCACAATATTCCCGTCATTGGCACAGTCACAGCAAAAGCACATTATTGATCATAGCAGGGTACAGGGACGCTTTTGAAAAGTTTGATGGTATAATTAGCAGTAACCCTAATATAGTCCCAGGAGGAAGAAGGACCCCAATAAGTGTCACCCGTGGTTTCACAGTCCCAGCTACGGCAGTAATAATCAGTTATGCCTCCACATTTGGTGTTCAAGGCACAGCTTCTATGAGGGCCGAGGCAAACATAAAAGGGGAGTGTTCTCAACATACTTCTTCGGGATTGTGTACCACACCCACCCCATGGATCAGGGCCCTGCTTTCCGGAGGGGGCCTCCTGTTGATCAGAATATCCCTCCAAGTCCCAACTGGCCGGAGCCACTATGGCTAGTTTACAAAGATCTGCCGAATGCAAATCTTTGAGTGATTTGAAATGAAGCTTTTGAAATTTCTTGGGAGGGGTGTTTTGTGCAATTTGGGCATCATCTGCATGGTCATCATCATTCTTATTCTCATCCTCACTGGAAGACCCGTCCTGGGAATGAGAATCCGCAGGAGGTTCCTCAGCGGAGGATGAGGGGGAGTGCTGTGTATGCCAGATTGCCCCCACAAACAAAAACTTGCCCTAGTGGGGGGTACAGGGGGTCAGAGGTATTCGTCCAGGAAGAGCAATTGGGGGGCAGGGAGGACCCAACATCGAGGGTAATAGAGTTATGGGGGGTAATTCCGGCATAGCAAGGGGAGGGGAGAGCAAAGGGAATGCCGGGCTGAACCTTAAAGTATTTAAAACCAAACCCATTCCAATTCCCAGGAATACCCTTCTATAGACAAGGTGGGAAACCTGCGACTAGTCCTGAAAAGTTAATGTCTCTGAAAAAGAGTCCCATTATTATCATGGTATAGTCCATCATCTTTAAACATGTGAGAAATATTGCCTTGGATGATAAATTTGGTTATTGTCTCACTCCATGACATCACCCTTAACCATGGTGGATTCCTGATGAACGCCCATCTCTGTTGTTCCTTCGGTGCTGGGTCGATGGACGCAGTGTTCTTGAGTGTCATGATAAGTACGAGAAAAATGAAAGGAGTCATCGTGACCTAGTTGATTAAGCTTCTCCAGAAGTTTTTTCATCTGCCACTGATAGCACCTCCTCACTTCCTGTGACCGCTTCACCTTGGCGGTTGTCCTCTATCACTCTTATTCTTTTCACTGGAACCCAAACTTCTTTATTATCATCTGTTAAAACACAAACATACCCTTTTCCCCACGTTAACACTGTATGAGGACCAAATCAATTTTTATTCTCATCGTGCCACATTACTGGCTGCTTTCAGGGCACTTGTTATTGCTGATTCATTCTTTGCAGACTCCTTATTAGGAAATGTTAAGAATTTCATAGCAGCCAATAAGCCATCATTATAGAATTTTAAATAATTTAGAATATAAACAGCCAAACAGCCAATTGCAATTTATCATCAATTTAGAGTATAAACAGCCAATTGCAAATTTGTCATCAACTCCTGGTCCAACTACTCCTTTTTGTTTGTGCAAGTAGGTGTCCAGGGAGCGATTCGCTCGTTCCACTATAGCTTGACCAGTGGGATTATGGGGGATTCCAGTGACACGTAAAATGGAAAATTCCACCATGAACTGTTCAATAGCTTTACTGACGTAAGCTGGACCATTGTCTGGTTTAATGCTTTTTGGTACTCCATGATTTAGAATGTGACTGAGTGTGTGTGATACAAAATATTGTTGTTTTGGCCCTTATTGCTAGTTGAACTTCCATAGTTATCTGTTTAATACTATCTGCCCTATCAGGAATATAGGCTGACTCTAATCTAGGTATCAATGGTACTGTATACTTTCTGTCTGTGATGATATTGCAAGGTTCTTTCACATATAATAATGCTTGCAATACTTCATATAATTCATTTTGTTGTGTAGAAGTAAATGTTGTTTTAAATTTATGCATCTCCTTTTTAGATGGAATATACATAGATGCCCTAAAATTTTTTTGTTGCATCTGTAAAAACATTAACTCCCTCTACCGGTGAGGAAGAGCATTTGTCGGCCCAAGACCATGGCCACGTGGCAAATTGCCACCCAGAAGGAATTGGGAACCCGTGTTGGAAATTCTGATTAATCAATATCTGCCATTCCACAAACTCTTGTATGCAGTTCTCTATTTGTTGACTTGTATACATAGTATATATTGTGTGAGGTTTCTGTCCTATTAACATCCTTACTCTCTTCACTGCCTTATGTATGACTTGGGCTACCAGCACAGCATAAAGCACACAAGCTCTGTTCTTCATCTGAGCCAAATGTACCCACTCAATAATCCCTTGTTTTTGATGTAAAACTCCAGTGGGTATTTTTTCAGTGAATAAAATTGTTACTTTCAAGTCCTGTGATTCTAATATCCTGCTAGTAGTACACTCCATAATCTTTTTCTGCACTAATTTCAAACATTCCAGTGCTTCATCTGTCCATTCTCTGCATGAGTTTAATTGAGAAGGACCTTTCAATAAATCATATAATGGTTTCAATTGATCAGTTGTAATTCCCAACTGTGGCCTACACCACTGAATTTCTCCTATCAATTTCTGAAAGTTATTTAAAGTTGTAACCTTTGTAGAATCTATGATAGGTGACTTCAAACTTAAACCTTACCACCTTACATCATTGTTTCACAGGCTAGTTTCTCCTTCTCTGATTACATTTACTCTGGAAAAAAAACTTTTTAGAAATTACGTTGTTAATAAGTTCAAACACTAAATTTAACTTTTGCTTAAGCCAAGGAATGACTACAAGTTCAGATTAAAAGAGCAAGATCTTTTCTGCTTCATAGACCATTACATATTAATTTACCAATACGTTGTCTTGAAAATGAAAATTTAAAACCGTTTAAAATTTCTCCTGTTGTTAATAGTCACTAAACTTTTACAAAAAATTAGTTGAAAACCTTCAAAATAATAGTTTTCTTCTCTTGATCTAATCTGGAATGATAAAGGTTACAATTCACTGTAGACCCAGCTGAATGATGAGTTGGGACTGCAGGGCAAAAAATCTTAATGGTTCCATCCTTTACTCAAGTAAATTTTATTTCTGTGTCCACTCCTTAAGAACTTCTTTGAATGAGAGGGTTTTTGAATTCCTCAACTGAAGGGAGGGAGACTTCTGGACAACTGCCCAGTGGCGCCAAGTCTATTCCATTCTGCTGGAGAGTTTCAAAAGCTTTATCTCTGCTGAGGTGTCCCTTTAAGATTTATGCATATTTCCAATTTGCCTAGTGCCAAATAATATAACAAATCCTGATCTGTTTTAAACATCCAGTTAGGAGTGACACGTTTCACTTAAAATGTGACCAGAATAACTACCTTTTGGTTACTTCTCATTATACAAAATACTTTTCTTTTAGGTGAGGCATGAGATAATGAAAATGCTGATCAGCCTGCCCCAGATCTCCCCTCATCTCTCTCTCCACCCCCACAATCTGGCCAGAATTGGAAGGCAAAGAGAGAGAGAGAGTTCAACCAAAAACCTTCAAACAATTTCCAAAACTTTTACGCTTTCCCTAAACTTCACATCCACGTTGTTCTCCTAATGGGCCTTGACCAAAGCCCCCTTTAAAACTGCACAGACATTATATCCTTGCATTTCTTATCCAAGATTACACTTTGCAATCATATAAACCAAACAATATAAGATTAGTTCCTTTCTTTCTCTCTCCCACACTTCTCCCCGATGCTGCAGCCATCAGAGAGAAGGGAGGAGGGGGAGGAAAAGAGATAACTTTCCAAGGTCCAGCCACCATGGAGCTGACCGCAACAACTCACAAACATACGCACACAGAACATGTAAAGACAGAACACATATACAGACAATAAAAGAATCCAAAAGACTGAGAAAAAATTGTCAGAAATCCTCTGTACACATTATAACTCTGGCTTAATTTCTATCACTGTGTAACTAAGCCTTGCATAAGATTCCCTGTCTAGACTTTCTCCCATACAAGATTGCTTTTTTAGACTTATTCCTGCAACTTTTTACTACACCACAGATATGTGCCGAGTGCCAGAAAAATCATAGAAGTCTTTCTTCTTAACCCTTATAGAAAAAACTTTACCAGATCCTTTTTCTTAACTCTAACTCCTCTTTCTCTGAGTGACATCTTAAGGTCTTTCATAAAGACCTGCTCTTTGGATAGTCTTTGGCCCATTTCTATGGGACGGACGAAATCAACTTACCGAGGGCTGAAGCTTCCGTGAGCGGCGGAAGAAGTCCTCGCTCCTCACATCAGGGGGTCGCGGCGACGCTTTTCTCCGGGTTGGGGTCCCTCCGGCAAGGGTCCGTACCTCGAGCCCCACGTCTGGGCGCCACTTGTCCCGTCCCGCGGGACTCAGTTATTCGGGGGGTCGAGGGGAACCCAGCCTGAAAGAGAAACGGGCGAGAAGAGGAGGGAGACCAAGCAGATTTGTCAAGGTCTCAGTTTATCTAGCTCAGGGTACAGCTTATATAGTAATTGAAACAGGGAAGAGGAATGGAAAGGAATGGGGAGGGTCCAGGGTGAGGGTAGTATCTAATCATGCAATCTTTGCGGTTCCTGGAACGGGGGGCCAAGCCCTTTTGTGGTTGCAACATCCATTGACAAAGACGTCTTGTGATATTTGCTTATTGCAAAACAAGATGTTCAGGGCATGTTGACCTCAAGGGTGAGGGGCCCAGCACTAAGTGCTGGCTCCCAACACTTCTATGCAAAAGATTTCTAGATCTATATAAGCAACCCTAATTTCACACCTGAACTGCAATCTCTTATCACTAAATGACTTCAGGAAATCTCAGATAGGTGGTTCATAGGCATCTGAAGTTCAGCATGTCTAAAATATTGTCTTTTAAAAAATATTTTATGTATTTCATGAAATATTTCTCAATTACATGTAAAAATAACACCCATTTAAAAATTTTTGAATTGCAAATACTCTTACTCTACCCTCTCCCCCTTCCTTCATAAGCAAGCAATTTGATTGTGATTATACATGTTGAGGTTATGCAAAACATTCCCATATTGGACATGTTACAAAGGAAAACACAAACAAAATAAATCAATAATATTAATAAAATGTTAAATTAAATATAAATATTAATAAATAATTAATATAATAAATATTATAATCTTTATAATATTAAATAATATAATAAATATAATAATAATTAAATATGAATATAAATAAATATGATAAAAATAATTATAAATAACTATGAAAATAAATAATTAAATAAATGAGGATTGATGGGTGTTAATAAATAAATAAATAAAAATAAATAAAATTGAATATAAAATAAATATAAATAAAATGTTAAAGGATGTCTCAATCTACAAATCTCAAAGTTCATCATTTCTGTCTCTGGGGATGGAAAGCATTTTTCATAATAGATCCCTTAAAAATGTCTTGGATCATTCATTTGATGAGAATAGCTAAGTATTTCACAAATGATCATCATTAAAATATTGCTGTTAATCATTTGACTGTGTGTCAGTTTATATAAATTTATCCAGAATTTTTCTGAAATTGTCCTACTCATTATTTCTTATACCAAAATAATATTTTGTCAAAATCGTATACTACATATACTGTTTGGTCATTCCCCAATTGATGGACATCTCCTTAATTTCCAATTCTGTGCTACCACAAAAAGAGTTACTCTAAATATTGTTGGTTCAAATAATTCCTTTTCCCTTTTGTTTGATCTCTTTAAGATACAGACTCAGTAGTGGTAGTTTTGCACTATGAACCTTTGTATGATTATTTAGGCATTTTTCTCTATAATAGTTGGACTAGTTTACAACTCTACTAACAGTATATTAGTATCCAGTTTTTCTGTATTCTCTCTAGTATTTCTCATTTTCCTTTTCTTTCGCATTAGACAATCTTATAGATGTGACGTAGTATCTCAAAGTTGTTTTAATTTGCATTTCTCTATAAATATGATGTTTATGTCATTCCTGGCCTTTGCATGCCCTATACTATCTTTACATACTTTTCATGTATGCCAATAATGAGAAATACTAATTTCCTTTCCCTTCAACCTCATTTATTCTCTAGGGTATTCTTTCCCCTTATCTCTAAAAACCAACAAACCAGAAGAAAATCATTCCCAGTTCTGTGCTACTTGCTTTGATTTATCCCATGTATAACCCTTAAAAATAGTGATGTTCTAAACAGATATTTGTGCTGCACCCAATTAGGAGCACTTCATCATTATTTAGTCCCCTCTAGTTAGAATCTATTTATACTTCTAAATTTCTCTTGTGATTTAAAAAAAAATTTGCATTTCAAAGATGCTACTAGGTCTGGTCTTTTTATAAGGAATACTTGAAAGTCCTCTATTTTATTAAAGATTAATATCCCTATCCCTGTCTCCCAGGATTATATTTACTATTAAAGGATAAATTATCCTTGGTTATAAGCATTTCTCTTTTGCCTTTAGGAATATAATATTTTAACATATTCTTTTCTTCATAATAGTCATAGCCTAGTATTGAGGGATACCATTTCCTTACTACACAAACTTTCTTTCTGTTTATTATATTTTTATTTTTTTTTAACCTGAAAGTTCTAGAATTGGGTTATGGTATTCCTGGGAATTTTCAATTTGTGGTTTCTTGAAGGAGGTTAACAATGAATTGTTTCTCCTTTTGCTCTGCCCTGTAGTTCCAATAGCAATAACAACAGCAATAATAACTAGTATTTGTATAACACTTCATGTTGGAAAAGCACTTTACACAAGTGTTAAATCAAAATTTTAAAAATTAAATGACTTGTCTAGTGTCACATAGCAGTGCATTTTTGAGGCCAGATAAGAATTTAAGTCTGACTTACTCCAGACGTAGGATTCTATCCACTGTGCCAACAAGTTGCCTAAATATATGTCCAGGTTTATTTTTATTTCTTAAATAATCATATGGTCACAGTTTTGGGAAACCCTAATGATTCTTCAGTTATCTCATATTCACCTGTTTTCCAGGTTACTTGTTTTTGATATGTTACCTTCCATGTTTGGTTTTGTTTGTAATTTTTCAATCTTTTGACTTTGTTTAAATATCTCTAATTGTCTCATGGAATCACTGAGTTTATTTAATGCTACTTTTCAAGGATTCTGCTCCTTTACTTAGGTAAACTTTTCCACCTTCATTTCTAACCTATTTATTCTTCACCCATTTTTTTCTTTTTAGATCTGTTATTTCTTCACTAATTTCATTTCTTATATCTTGCCTTAGTCATTAAGGCTATTCAGAGTTTTGTAGCCAATCCATTCTTTTCTCTATGGCTCTACTTATTATGAAGTTATTCTGTTCTCCTGGGTCCAACTATTCATAGGCTCCAATTTACTTGTAATATTTCTCCATTATGTTCAGAATTTTCTTCTGCTTACTCATATCTATAGCCTCAGTTGCCGGATTGGGACATTGTGCCAAGGCTAGGCTCTGCCTCTTGCCTGGATCTTGGTTGAGAAGTGCATGTCCAGTATGGTCCTGTCCCTTTTGTAGTACAGTGCCCATAGTTATGCAAGTGTTTAATGGAAGCAGGCCCCATCCTCTGCTACAGCCGTTAGATTCTGCCTAGTGGTTCTATGTGGGTTTTGGCATCAGCCACGTCTCAGTCTTATTCTTCTTGCAAAGTTCTCAATCAGGAGTTGGGCCCAGGCATACACTGGTGTCAGTTCTCAGAGAAGGGCCTGTGTCACACCTCCCATGTGTTAGGATGGGATGGCTGTGGCTCCTACAATGGAGCACTGGTTTCAAAGCTCTTGGAAAGCCCTAGTATTTCACTGTTTCCTCTAGGTGCCCTATGTTACTTCCTGAAGTTGTCACTTCACAGTGATTCTTTTTATTCTGTTTCTTTGGCCTGCTGCTTCCCTGACAGGCTACTGCTGAGATACTAGTTTCATACTCATTTTAGGCTTGTTTTCGCTGGCTTCTGTCTTCTTTGATGCTTTCCTTCTGCCGGACAAGCAGACTTTAGGCTATTTTCTTGTGCTATCTGCTGTTTTTCTTTGTTCATTTTCATCATTGTTCGGTCTGGTATTATTTTGCTGTGTTGGGTCATTTACAGGAGAGCTGGGCTCCTTTAGTACCTTTCACATAGCCATGCTATTCAGAAGTCTTAATTCTATAGCTAATAGCTACATATCTTAACCTGACTTGTTGACCGCCCTCGTTGGAATGGTCAGGGAGAAATATGTGTTCACAAATTCTTTTGAATTTAAATGGAACTGGAAGCATCTCACCTCTCTCTACTTCTGTCTGTCTTTTCTGTCTGTGTGTTTCTCTTTCTCTGTTTGCATTTGTCTGTTTTTCTATTTCCATCTGTGTGTGTGTGTGTGTTTCTCTCTCTCCCAAAAAAGAGCCATGTAAAGCTTTCTATTTTTGTATCATTTCTTCTATTCGCAGTTGCTTCTTATTAATGCTAACTCAAGACTGCTTAATTTTTGGTGACTTATGGACTCCAGATTAATTTAGCAAATATCTTGATAACCCTCTAGATTGTTGTTTAAAATTTAACAGAATGTAACCATAATCTTTACTGGTAAAACTGGGTTAGAGAGATCAGTTAAGATTCTGAGTCTTTTTATGTTAGACTAGTGTTTAGACTATTTATGCTTTGAAAATATTTTTAATATTTACATTCATTTTCAATAAGATCTTACATTCCAGTACGTAGCTAAATGTATTAATATTCTTATTGAATTTCTATAATTACATACATTGTTTCCTGAAAAATAAAGTTGATACTTTCTTTCAGAAAGTGACGTATCTTGCCCTTCTGAAAACTGTCCCGAAAAATGTGTTTGAAACCCTGTTTCAATGATGTATCATGTGAACATTTCCCTCATATTTATATATTTGATTACAATAGTCATGGAGGGAAGCATAATTGGTTTGTAAAGAGCCATATATTTTATAAAATTTCTCTCTTTGTGCTATAAGGTGGCCAGGGATGCCTACACTGTTTCTTCCAGTAGAAATGTAAGCATTTTGATGTCAGGGAATGGTTTTCAAACCCAGAGCCTGGTACTGTCTTGGACATAACAGACTTTTGATAAATATCTCAAGTTTAATCATTTGCTGTTCCTTTCTACTTGAACTGAAGTGTGAAGACAGGCTAGATGATCTCTTAAAGTGACTTACAGATATATGGTTATGTTACCTCTGTCATTCTGGATATTGAGTTATTTAAAACATCTGTCCTTCAATTTAATTGTATTTCTTGGATACAAAAGTATTCAATCAGGAATATGAGAAAAATATTTTATTCAGTTAATCAAACACTTGAGGCCAATTGAATGTAGGAAGGTAAATTCACTTATGTCAACTCAAAAGGAAAATATAAGGTAGAATGTTAGTTGATCTTCTCTAAGAGATTTTAATGGGAAAATTCTCCTGAATCATCTAATCATGAGAAAATAGGAGGAATCTGAACTACTTTGTTCTTTTATGAAGTTATTTATTGTATTTCATTCCTGGCTTTGAAACGGGTTAGCTTGGGTTCTGAGCCAACTGAATGATCGGAAACATCTGTAGCCAAAGATAGACGAACTTTTATTTGAGCACTTTTCCCTCCTGTTTTCTCCCTCTGTTAAGTGATCATCACAAACTAAATGAACAGTTTTGTAGAGTTAACATGTAGCAGTCCTTTGGGAGGTGGTAAGTGGAGTCTTGAGACAATTTTACAGTAAAGAGCTCCCTGAGCGTATTTCCTACAGTCACTGAGTATGGGATCAGACGCCTTATCAGAAAGATCAGGACATAGAAGTGTTTCAGTGAAAGATTTTAATCTAAATGTAATTGTTTTTCTTTTCCTCAAGCACTGGGGAGTATATCTCTAAGTACTTTTTATATAAGTTAACTACAATTTCTGTGACTCAATGAAATATTTGTTCCATATATATGTGTTCATAGAATGGACAGATATTGCAGTGGGTTGACAGTATAAGAGAAACAAGAAAACCTTTTACTTGTTACATAATCTCTTTTTTGCATGTAAAATAATTATCTTTTGAATAAAAATTTAGTTTTATTTTGGAGTGGCAGACAGCTATCTACATGGCCCAGAAGACCTGAATCTGATCCTTATTACAAACGCATATTGATTAAGTGACCCTGGGCTTTTTGTTTTTATGTTTACATGTAACTGCCTTGATTTCTTCTATAACTTACTAACACAGTGATTGGATTACATTAAATAAAATATTTATTAAGTTTTTAAAATGTGTCAGACTATATGATGCAAAGAGGAGTAGTACAGAAAGAAATCAGAATAACAGTTTGATTTTTGGAGAAAGTTAAGCAAGAACGTAAATATTAGTGAGAAAAGGTGGGCAAATGAGAAATATTAGAGAGGGAGAACATTTATTAAATGCTTATTATGTGTCAGGCACTATCTTGGAGATGCAAAGATAAACAAATGTAATAGTCCCTGCCCTCTATAATGGCAATCAAATTGGGATCTTTTGCTGTTTTTGTTTTACTAAAAATGCCTCTGATTAAATAATGTTATTGGGGAGGATCTTTTCTATCCATTGATGGGCCTGCCCATTGTGGGAAGCTTGATTAAGGGAGTTGTTTCATAGGAGGGTCCCAAGTACCTTTTTGTTTTTCTTATTGAGACACTGGGTCAGAGGGTTATGTTCTCTGGTTCTAAAGTGTGTAGAAATACTCTGAAGGTGAGGTTTTATTTTGGGGGCTGAGTTTTCAGAAGAAGGCCTGTGTGCCAGATGAGATACTGGGAAGCTGTTAAGCAGCCCTCAACAACACCCCCCCCCATAACCCCCAGGGCTTTTTGAAAATCCAGATGTTGTCTGTTGATTTTTTATTTCTTTGAAATTTTGACTTTGATTTTCTCTGAAACCTGTGCTTAATTAAAGTAATCACCCTTGAAACTTGCCTTTCCTTTTAAGAATGCAGAGCTAAGAACCTGTGCTATCAGGTCCCCCTGTGTATATTGGGGTGCTTTACTGATATACCCTCAAGGAACTTAACATTCAGTAGGGGAAGACAGTTCATAAAGGGGAGCTGGGAACCTAAAAACAACCTAATGAAATGCATGCTGAGTGGCATGTCTAGAGATACATTTAAAGTAGAAATCAGTATTTGAGTAAAATGAGGCCAAAACTGGGCTATCACAAATAAGGATGGCTCCAGGGGTAGAGGACATTCTCAGATGAGGAACTGACTTTTATGCACTATGCAATGTTACTGTTTGGTTGCTATATATAATTTCTATTAATTTTAATGATGACAAAAGATAAAAAAGATTAATGTACTTGTCTACAGTGAACATAGCTAGTAAATAGCAGAACTAGACTGAATCATAGTCTTTTCACTTTATATGCAGTGTTCTTTCTTTATATTATTGTAGTTATGAACTAGGATATTAAGGCATTCGGAATAATACTTACCCATAACTTGGATGATGGATATCTAGGGATAGAGGAAGGAAAAAATTAGACTTATGATATAATCTGCATTAGAAAATACAAGAGTATTTGATAGATTGCATAATATAGGTACTATGTCAAAGGTCAGTCAGTCATTAAGTATTTATTAAGGTCTATGTATAAGGCCCTTAACAAGTTGATTCTATCATATGAGAATCTAGGATAAATGAGAAAGTTATTTTTGCTTTCTTAAATTTGGATTCAATTCCAAGTTTATTTTTTTTAATTGACTACTGTGCACAAGGCACTGTACTAGGCATTGGGGACAGAAGTACAAAATATAAGTGGTCCTCTTAGAATTTATATTTTACTTGGAGGATTATAACATGGGGAAATCTTAGGTTGAATATGTAGACTTGAATATCATATGCATATAGTCACATGTGTATATGGTGTCTGAACTTAACAAGACAGAAGTTATCAAAAGAAATAGTATATATGGAGAAGGGAATACTGGATAGAAATTTGGGGAATAGTAGATACACTAAAGGGGTAAGGAAATTAGCTAGGGATTATGAGAAAAACAATACAGGCAGGAGAAAAAAAAAGAAATGACAGACCACTGTTCAAGAGTAACAAGTAAAGTATGATTAAAAGTGATGAGTATGCTCCTAGACCACTTCAAAGATTACTAGCCTTGCACACTCTGTGAGTACCCCCAGGGATGGGGGTTTCTGCTCATTACTGCTTTGTAGCCTAAGTTTTGACATTTGGAGACAGTAAGCTGTGTATTTTTGTATGTCAGCTTAAACCAAAAGAAAAATCACAGAGGGATCATAGGATATGTAATTTTTATCCTGTTGCAAAGTGGAGATTCAACCAGTCTGCAGCGTTTCCAGTAAATTACTATATAATAGAAGGGAAAGAAGAGACATACTATATAGAGAAATATATGTAAAGCCATATATCTATGGACAGAAGCACATTTGAAAGTATAAAATATTTGATTAAGAATAATAGGATAGGGAAGTAAAAGTTTATTACAGAATGCATAGTCAGATAAAATACATTTTACAAAGAAGAAAGAATATGATAGTGATGGGTGATTTTAACAGTCTGAATATCTGTAAGTGTGTGTATGTGTGTTCATCCTTTGTTGCTGAAGAAGACCATGCCATCAGAGAAATAATGAAGGGAGTTCCTTTGTTTGTTTTTTAGAATGGGGGACACATACATATGCAGCAGGGAAGGAGCCACTAGATAAGGAGAGGCGTGTGTGTGTGTGTGTATGTGTGTATGTGTGTTTGTCCTTTGTTGCCGAAGAAGACCATGCCATCAGAGAAATAATGACATGATTTGCACTTGACTTGGTTTTGAGTGAGGGAGGACTGTGCAGGTCACCAGTCTCACTTCTCCAGAGCCATCTGAATCCATCAGAATGACTGGAGATGACCCAGGATGAGGCATTTGGGATTAAAAGACTTGTCCAAGGTCACACAGCTAGTGAGTGTCAAGTGTCTGAGGTGAGATTGAACTCAGGTCCTCCTGACTCATGCACTGGTGCTCTATCCACTGCACCACCTAGCTGCCCATCTGTAAGTACTTAATGTTTTAAAAAATAGAAGATCTGACATGTTCTTGATGTTTCTTCCTAACAGTTTAACCTCTCAGATAGAAGAAGCATTAGCAGGGGGAACTTCTGAATTAGACTTAATTCTGGATCAGCAAGAAAGAAGTGGTTTGTGGTTTGGAAGAAAGAGGAATCTTGGGAGAAATGGACCATGTAGAATTCACAATTTGGAAGGAAGATAATATTGGACAAAGCAATATATGTATCCTATACCTTACAGTAAAATTTCAAAAAGTTTAGGAGGAAGGTAGATATTATATGATGACTGATAAGTCTTAAAAGTAATGCATAGCAAAAAGCTAAGGAAGGTCTAAAAATGTCTCACACTACCCATTCACAAATGATCTCAATGAGGCAGAGAACCAGGAGGAGCTACCATATAGCTACCTAGGGAGCAGTGATGAACTTACATACAAAGGTAGAAGGACTCATAGATAACATCTGAAGTATCAAATATATTGCCTTCTAGTTACCATATTTTAAAAGTGACTGTCCAGATGACAGTGAGGATGGTAAGCTCAGCATTTATTGAATGAATAAAAAAAAATACATGCTTAGCTGAGAAAAGAAAGGAAAAGGTATAGACAATAAATATCTTCATGCATTTGCACCTCTGTCATGCAAAAAGTCAGTAGATAGATTTTGTTGCTTCAAAGGGCAGAATACAGATGAGTCACCCAAAAAGCCTTTAGGGAATGTCAGCCATATGCCAATCACTATGCAAGTGACTGGGGATAAAAAGAAGTGCAAAATTAGAAGGAAATTACATTGTAATTGTATGAAGTTAGATGTCACAAAGAGGCCAATTTAACCTAAACATAAGGTTTTTCTAACAGTAAGAATGAAAGAATAATCTACTTCATGAAAAATTGAACTCTCCTCCATGTGAAAATTTCAAGCAAAGGTTGCTGGAGTTCCTGTAAGAAGTTTTGGCAAGGATTCTGATATGTGCAGAATATTATATTACATGATTTCTAAGATACATAATTTAGGAGTTGAAATGAGCCTTAGAAATCAGGTAATACAAAATTCTGTTACTCTTGGAAAATCTCATCTAAAAGAAATGGTGACATGATAGCCAGCAACTATTGAGGGGAAAAGCCACAGTTCACTATTGATTTTTCTGAATTGTGAAAAAAGATTGACGGAAAGATTATAAAAATAAAACAAATGATGGTTTTACTTATTCCTTATAGAGAGTTAATGAAAATTGTTATAAACTGAGTAAAAGCAGAAGGGAGTTATACTTTAACTCTGTTACCATAAAAACCAACATGGCAGACGACCAGAGCTATCCACTACCTTAAGTTTCTAATGGTTGTTCATCACTCAGCAATTCCCTGCTAAGTAGTGGGTATGTTTACTTAATTGAATTGCTGTTTTAATCATATTCCACATCAAGAGACTTGAGTTTCAGTTCCACTTGAGTCTGACCACAAACCAGTTCTTTACATTCTCTGATACTCAGTTTTTATACTTATAAAATGAGTCATTTGAATGAAATGATCTCTAAGGTCTCTTCCAGAGCTGAGGTTCACAGACTGATATTTTAAACACACAGTAAACTTATCAGAATCGTTTCCTCCAAGGAGAGAGATTATCCAGCCACCTTATCCTGGAGGGAGTTACACCAAAGAACATCGCTTTACACCACTGAGGGCTGTAAATGTGCTCTTCTCTGTCAGCATGTTAGGATGTTTCAGCTATTGAAACTTGACAGTAAAGATTTAAAATCATAGAGGTCAGAGCTTTACGCTTATTCAATCTTTGCAGAAATATTGTACCTCATAAATCGCCACGTTCTTTTTAGAAGACTTGAGTATTCCAACTTTCAAAGTACTTGCTGGAAGCAGGCGAGATCCTCAGGGTAATGAATGCCCATGCCTTCTCAAAGCCTAAAATAAGACTTGGAATATATATGCTAAAACATGGGAAAAAATCAACACAGACCTGAATTAAAGCAGATATAGATGTTTGCATTAACTTTCTCTACCCCTCCCAGTCATTATCACTCCCTTCTCTGAAGATTCATTTTGGAACTTAACCAAAACTGTTTTTTGTTTGAAGATCTTATACCAGTGCCTGTCAGCACATAAAGTTATGGACCTGCCAAGATTTCCATTTTGGACTCCTATGTACAGAGCTTTAGAATTTAAACTGAAAATAATCTCCTACATGAAATGTAGCATGTGGATTTTCAGGATAGCTTCCTATGGAGATGCTTATATTGCCATTTTCAATCCAGCTTCTTTACTTTGTCTCCCACAGCAAGAATTAGGGGGGAAATATTAAAAGAAAGGGTTAAAGGCAAATAAGGAGGGGGAAAAGTCCCTTTTGTTGAATCCCAGCTTATTTGTAACTACCACTGCCTTTTTCTTTTTTCCCCCCTTTGTTATAAATTTGGGAAGGATCTGTGCCTTCTAGAAGTGTGTATCTATTTGTAGGTGTGTACATGTTGACATATACACATACATATATATCCTATATCATGTCAGAAAGGGAGGCAGGTCTTATTTTGGAATAACACTGACTTTGGAATCAAAAGACCTGGGTTTGAATCCTCACTTGGTTCATTATTAGCTAAATGACTTTGGGAATGTCATTTCCTGTCTCTGGTACTCATTTTTAATACTTGTCCCTGAGTCTCTTAGTTTACACATAATCTACTCCATTTTAAGGGCTCATCCTCTGTTTAATTATCAAGCCTAAAAGATAGAAAATATAAAATGGTCATGGACAAGGTATGGGAGAGAGGCTGAAGAGTAAATAATAGTGGAGGACTAGGAGTCAGAAAAATGTGAATTCTTGTCCTATCTTATCATAAACTACTCACTTGAATCAGTCACATACTATCTCTGGGCCTCAGTTTCCTTATCCATAAACTAAGGAGATTAGATGATTTCTAAGGGCCCTTTCTATAATATGATTACGAGGAAATTATAAGCCTAAAGTGCTATATAAATGTGAATTATCATAGAAGATGATGATATTGATGGTGATGATGATGATAGAGCCTAGGCCTATGCTTTTATTGACATAAGGAAGATTTTTTAAAGAGAAAATTCTACCAATGTCAATTGTTATCTTTTCTTCAACTTCTAATTTTAGAGAGCTCTAGTAAGCACTGTTGAGAATTTATGAGACTTGACAAAGGTCACATAGAAGCTGGCACATATTAGATGCTTAGTAGATACTTATTGACTATATTTGAGGTAGACAGTATATGCCAGAAATGGGATTTTAACTTAGGTTATCTCTTGTTCAAAGAACATACATAGTATAATCGCTTAGGGTACATAGTTCTAAAGTGCAAGACCATGTGCTTTCAAACGCACTATAAAAATAATGCTATTATCTATTTATTATTTATAATAATGCTATTATTATTATTAGAGTAGGAAGAGAGATTAGAGATCATGTAGTCCAATTCTTTCATTAGAGAGGTGAAGTGACAATGAATAAAAAAATGTCTTCTGACTCCACTGCTTCTATACAAGCTATAATGGAGATGCCCAAGAGAAGTTAAACCTTACAGATATTATGCACTTCTGCAGATTCAAGTGTGGTCAAATGAAACCTCCAGCATCTATAAACTTTAAGAAATTCTTAATGCAGGAAACTGAAGACCTTAAGGGTGATGATGATATTTTTATCCCTATTATTAACTGAAGTGCAGGGAGTTTAGACAAGTAAAGAGATTACAGCAATTAAACAGCGTATGAAGAAGTTCATGTTTTAGAAAGGGATTTATATTCTTGGACAAGAACATGAGATTTGAGAATGACTAGTTGTTAATGGCAGCAGTAGTGACTGTAAGAGAATTGATGGTGTCAGTAGACTTCATGGCAGCCTTCATTATGTGATCGTAATAGATTTAAACTGAATATGGGATTAGTAATGGGGTGGCACCTCAGGAGAAATACTGGAATAACAACCTATCAGGCAAATATCATGGAGAGTAGTAGGTACGGCCAGGGAAGAATACAAGCAGTGAAGATAGCCTGCAATTCACAGGATATTATCCAGGAAGAAAGGAAGTAATGACAGTTGTAGTCTTAGACCTTTATAGAGAGACACCTAGATAATATGTAATAAATCTTAATACAAGGAAATATATATGGCTTCATGGATGACATTGAGACTTAATAGGATATGACCCTGGACTGAATTACTCATATTCAAAAAGAATGAATAAGATAAAGGGGCCATTGGACAATCCTTGTATACCAAAAAAATAGTAACTTCAATTTATTTCATGTTTCCAGGTTTGTAAAGTGTGTGTGTATGTGTATGGAGAAAGTGCACTTAAATTTATTGTATACTTAGATGAAACAGTAGTATATAGTTCATAAACAATATATACACACACACACACAACTGCTATTATTATGCTAATTTTCAGATAAAATGAGGCTCAGAGGTTAATGATTTGTTCATGGTCAAGCAGTTAGTATAAGCATTTAAATTCAGGTTCTTCCAGTTTCCAGGTGTAGCATTCTCTCTTCTATATCACATTGTGTATCTCCAGAGACTTCTTTCTGTATAGAATTCTGTGAACTATCACTTCTCAAGTATGTTGATTGGTATTGTAGAAAGTGCACTGAGTTTGGAATCAGAGGACATGGATTTTGACCTTTGTGCATACTAATTATTCCCTCTTTGACTCTGGGCATGGCACTTTACTTCCATGGGCCTCAGGATCTGTCAAATAAGAGTTTTGACAGAATTGATTCCTAAGATCCTTTCCATCTCTCTGATTTTATCACTTTATATTAATACCATGAATAAATGCCATTCTAGCTTCCCTTGCTATAAGAGGTTTCAGAACCTAAGATGATGACGACTGGAGTTTTTTAAGTAGTAAGAGAATTGTTTCTATGAATCGGACCAGTTCTTAAAAAAAAAAAAAGACATATCCTTGATTCTCATCTGATGTGTTAGCATAGTGAAAATATTTTTATAGTAATATAATGCAGCCTAAATAGCAATCACATTAGAGATACCCTAGGGGCATTAAAATCAAAGATAACGAAAACAACAAATGATGTTTCTCAGATTAAGTTGATTGTGATAAGAAAAATCAATACAACTTTAATTTCCAGACCAATAACAGTAAAAGAATCATGAGTCTTCATTGTCATTTTGCTTAAATGAATGAAATGCAGTTATCAAGAGATTGCACAGCTTTAAAAATGGAGAACGGGCAGTTAAATTTATTGTGTACTTAGATGAAACAGTAGTGTACGGTTCATAATCAATTTTGTGCTAGATTGTATGGCAAAAACTACAAGCAGGTTGAGAGAAACAAGATCATTGAAAGCTGGAGCACTCAAGTAAGTTTTCGTAGAGGAAGCAAGGCATATTTGGCCAAGAAGGATATAGGATTTAGATAGATGGAGGGAAAAGAAGTCATTTAGGACAAGGAGAATAGCGTGAAGAACCCAATGAATAGGCTGGTTGCTAGAAAAAGATAAGATCTTTTGCCATTTTTTCCCCTAGGGAATCAGCTGAATCATGGTGTGTGTGTGTGTGTGTGTGTGTGTGTGTGTGTGTATGTATACATGCATACATACCTAAAGAATATGATGTCTGACTATATTACGAATGAGTCTTAAAATGAAAATTTTCTATGGATATCAATCTAAAACTATATACAATAGGTGCTTTAGTGGAAGAGTCATATACTTAGATAAAGGTCTTTGTATTTGGGAGCCAGGTGAACTGGGCTCTTCTAGTCATGGTGATTCGACCCCAAACTAAAAATGTACCTGTTAGCAAACTATTTAAATTCTCTGGTCCTTAGCTTTTTCATCAATAAAATAAGAAAGAAGAGAAAGACAAATTTCTGATGCCTTGTAAAAATCTAAAAATTCATCTTAGACTATAGACGTTAGACCTGTGATTTCATTGGTATATAGTGAATTTTCTGGTAAGATAAATCCATGTACTAATGCAGGTCAGCATCATCTCTGTAATTTAGAGAACTGTTTAGGGCACTAGGAAATTAAATTATTTGCTCAGAGTCATGTTGCCAATATGTGTCAGAGGTCAGACTTCAGCTCTGGTCAGTGCCATCTCTTTCTACTCTGGGACACTGCCTATCAAAATTGGATGTCAGTATGATTTGTGTTGAAAAAATGAAGTGAAAAGTAATGAAACACAACCTGAATTTCACTCCTGCTTCTTAATAATAATAATTTAATTTCGTTCAATAAGGATTTATCAATCACTTATGTAGCAGGTTCTGCACATGAGATAATCAAAAGCATAGTTGCTTAATCTTCTTAGGCCTAAATTTTCTAAACTATATAACTGAAATTACATCTCAGTTCTACTTACTTACTTTGCATACTTTCTGTTGCAGTAATAAGATCATATGCCTATGGAATTATTTTAAAAGATGACTGATTTCATCAGAGTGTACTCCCTCCAGAGACAGAGATTGCAGGAACTCCATGTCTCTGAATGAGGTTTCATGACATGCTGTAGTCCATAAACTTCAGCATAAGTTGCTAAAAGTCATCCTGGAGCAGTGAAAGTGGGTGTGTTCAAGTCTCTTGTATCTCTTTGTTTTCCAAGTTGAGCCTGTGTTTCTTTTCAGAGTGCTATTATGTCAGTGGAAAACTCACAGTCAATTATCTTCAAACAGGATCCTAGATCTAATCAATACAAAGCACTTTCCTTCTTCGATTGGCAGACATGAGTTAAACATTGGCACAGGATTCAAATACTTATCACTCTGTTAATGAGGTTTTTTGTAATCCCCAAGGAACTGGCATCAAAAGTTGCCTAATGCAATAAAATGCCTCAGGAATGACAAGGGTTTTTCAACAGGCATTCATTGTAATGTGCCGTTATTTACAAGAGAATATATCACCTGCCACCCCATAAAGAATAAGACGTTTTTTCTTAAGAAAAGAAAAAAATTCTTTTTGGGGTAACTCCAAGTTTGATCATTTTTAATAAAGGTATCTTTTCCTCACTGTCCTTTCCTCTTTTCTTTGGTTAAACATGATGCTGGATCCTTCCCTATGACTTTTCAGGTTTCCTTCCAAGAGAGGCTCTGCTTTTTCCCTCAGCAGCTATGGAAAAAGTTACTAAGCTGTTGGTGAAGTCAGAGATTTGGTAAAAATAAGAGAAAGATTCGTTGTATTGTACTTACCTTCCTCTTAAGCTGACACTTCCGTTATTTACAATGCCATGCTGTGTTTTCTTACTTGTTGAGTTGTTCTTACACAGTGGTGTTTTACAGGGAGAGAAAAACAAAGAAAAAACTTTAGATAGTCCCAAAAGAGTAACCGTTTAAGGTGTTAGATGACGCAATAAGTTTAGTACTTAGAGGAGGCTTAAGATCTTGATTGAATTAACTATCTGTTACTAAGGGAAATCAAAATAAGCAAGGCAAAGCACAAGTGAAGCAAGCCCTACCCTCTCATTTCACAGCAGGAGCCCCATTCCTTCTTGCCAGATGATTAAGGTGTCAATAACGTGTAATAGGATAGGTAGAAATAGTTTTATACAAGCTTATCTACTCTTCCATCATAGCTCCAGGAACCTGAGATTCATCTCCATGGCCTGAATCCCCTGCCATATTTTTCTTTCTTTATTTTAACCTGCGAGGCAACCCTGGTACTATTCTGTATTACTGGTATCATGGCATCATTTTTTTTATCTTTATTATTCTGTCTCCTAAACATTCCAGCATTCTAGCTTGGTTGAGGGTGGGGGTGGATTACAACCCTTTTCTCTATCCCTCTTCCTTACCCTTAACCCCTCCAAAAAAAAAAAAAAAAGCAAACAACCTTCAAAAGGACATCGATGCAAAGCAAAATAAAAAGAAAACCAATGAAACGCAATGAGATATAAGAAACAAAAGGAAGCACTTAGAGATATAGAGATCTTTGAAGTTAAACTTGATCTGTGTATAATATAGGGCTCTAAGGCTCTTTCTTATATTTCCTAAACTAGCCCTAAACCTCAATTTTTCCTAAATTGTATTTTGTAATTTAATGTTACTATTGAATATTCCTTTTTAGCAATATATTTTATTTCATTAATGTCACAATTTTGTGTTAAGAAGTAATATTCTTTCTTAAAATTTTGAGTTCAAAATTCTCCCCCTCCTTTCTGCCCTTTCATTCTCCTTGAGAAGGGGAAGCACTTGGAAATTAATAATACATATTAAGTAGTGCAAAACGTTTTTCCATATTAACCATGTTACACAATGAAAATAAACAAAAAAGGAGAAAAGTAAATAAAACTTAAAAAATATCCATCAGTCTGAATTCAGAGTTCATCAATTTTCTCTCTGGAGGTAGATAAAATTTTTCATCATTGGAGTATTTTTGAGTCATTGTCTTAATCACCGAAGCTAAGTTTTTCATAGGTGATCATCCTTATTAGATTGTCTTGTTGTGTATAGTGTTCTGGTTCTGCTCATCTGCAGTGAGTTCATAAAAGTTGGTTTATCTTTTAATACTTCTCTTGAGTCTTATATTTGGAAGTCCAATTTTCTATTCATTGAAGGTCTTCTTATCAGGAATGTTTGAATGTTCTCTATTACATTAAATATTCATTTCCCCTGGAAGGGTTGTAATCAATTATGCAAGTTAGATTGTTCTTGGTTATAATCCCAGCTTTTTTCCTTCTAAATATCATATTCTAAAATATATAATCCAAGCCTTCTGCTCCTTTAATGTGGTAGTTGCTAAATCTTGTGTAATCTTGACTATGGCTCCATGGTATTTGAATGTTTTATGACTGGATACTTGGAATACTTTCTCCTTGACCTGAGAGCTCTGGAATTTTGCTATAATATTCCTGTGAGTTTTGATTGTAAGATCTCCTACAAGTAATGTTTCTTGCCTTTTCTATTGTACCTTCTGTATCAAGGATATTGAGGCAGGTTTCCTTGACAGTTTCATGAAATATAATGTCTGTGCTTTTTCATTCTGGCTTTCAGATAATTCAATAACTTTAAAATTATCTCTCCTTAATTACTTTCCAGGTCATGTTTCTTCCAATGAGATTTTCACATTTTCTTCTATTCTTTTGACTGTTTTGTTTCTTGATGTCTCATGGAGCATTAGTTTCCACTTACCCATTTCTAATTTTTAAGGATTTTTTTTTTCAGTGAACGTTTGTATCTTCTTTTTTTAATTTGGTCGTCTGCTTTTTAAGGAATTATTTTCATTAGCATTTTTGTGCTTCTTTTTACCAAGCTTTCAATTGTCTTTTCATAATGTTTTTTCCTTTGCTTTCCTTTATTTATGTCATTTTCTCCCTGTCTCTCTTATTTGATTTTGAAAATACTTCTTTTTTAGCTCTTCCAGGCATTCATGTTGGGCTTGTGTTCATTTTACATTTTTTTCTTTAATGCTTTGCTTGAAGCTGTTTGGACTTCATTGTCTCTTTGTGAGTTTGTGTCTTGATCTTCCTTGTTACCTTAAAAGCTTCTTATGGTTGTTATTTTTTTTTGCTTATTTTTCAACCATATTTCTTGATTTGGAACTTTATATTAATGTTTAGCTGTGTTTCCAGTGTGGTGGGGAAAAGGAGACATTGTGTCAAAATTCAGACTTTTTCACACTGATGTTTTCAGAGCTAGTCATGGGAATTTGGAAGTTTTTGAGTGCTTGCAAGGTGGCATGATTTGTGGAGAGATATATTCACTGCTCTCATGGTCTGTACTCTGGTTCTTACTCAGAAAGGCCCTCAGATCCTTTTGGATTATAGTTGATACTACTCCTCAGGGCTCCTATTAGATTGGAGCCAGCAATGGTCTTCATGTTCTTCATGGTCTCTCATCCCTTGGGGCTAGAAGTGATACTGCCTCTCAGGGCTTCAACTTCCTCTTGACTGAAAATACCCTTCCTTGCCCTTGCCCTTGGACTTGGACTTAGCAGTGATTATAGACAATGGAGCTGACACACAGTGTCTGGTTCTCCTATCCACTGCTAGCATAGGGATCCTCTATAATCTCTTTCTGACCAGTTGCCAAGGCACCTTACCATCTCCAGTTGGAAAATTTCTGAAGCTTGTTACTACTTTTATCACTAGCACCTTATCTGACCCCTGGTATTTCTTTCAAATTGGATCCTGGCTAGTCTCCTTCCCCATTTTATAGATCTCTTTCTGACCTCCTGTGTTGTCTTGGGCTGGAATAACTTATTACTTTGATCTTATGTTGGCTATACCACTCCATAATTCAATTCAATTTAAGGCATTATTTTGAAATGGTTTGATGAAGAATATTGGGAGAGCTCAGCCCAAGCACTTTCTGTACTCTACTGTCTTGGCTCTGCTGCCCCTTAAGTCCCACACTATAGATTATTCCAAACCAGTGTGTTAATAGGGCATATTCTGGTAGCAGTTTTAAAAATCTCTCTCAAATTGATTTTTCAACCATTTTCTTTGAGTCTGGATATCCTACTGTCAGAGAGCCAACATCTTCTTCTGCCTTATCTAAGCTACTATTATGATAATTAACTCATTTTAACCATAGTAGCAATATAAATGAGTTTCATGCATTGCCCTCCTCTTTTACTTTTAGTGAATTTAAATAAAAAAAAAGTTATGAGCTCAATCATAGTCAATCTGAGCCCCCAGTTGGGAAATTTCTTAGCATTTAGGTATAGATTGGGATTTAGATTTATGTCTTTCTTTAGTTAAGACATTATTTATTTGGTGGTTGCAGCAAAAACCATGCCACTGGAAATGTTTGGGCAAAGAAATAACAAATTTCATATACAAAGGATACATAGTCATTGAAAGAGAAGTTAGAAAAAAGTTGACATTTGTTAGGACTTCCCCCAATACTGAGGCATATATGTTATGCATTGGATAGAGCACTGGATTTGGAATCAGGAAGACTCATATTCATAAGTTCAAATCTAGCCTCAGACACTTAGCTCTGTGACTCTGGGCAAGTCACTTAACCTCATTTGTTTCAGATTTATCATTTGTAAAAATTAGCTGGACAAAGAAATGACAAACTCCTCCTGTATGTTTGCCCAGAAACCCCAAATGGGGTCATGAAGAGTTGGATATGACTAAAACAACACATCTCAGTACCTAAGTACATAGGCATACTAGCTATATCTTCTCGTTTGAGATGTCTGTAGAACCAGTGGCTTTCTTCAGTATCTGCCTTCTCTGCCACAGTTAGTCCTACCTTTTTTTTCCTTTTGTGGATTGCTCTGGAACTTCTGTTTCTTAGAATACCTTTGTATTACCCACTCCTCCTCTGGTATTTCTCTTTACTTCCAAACCTCAGAAATTGTCTCTGGTTCTGAGGTAGCTCTTTCCTTTGATACAAATTCTTTTAAGGTTTGACCAAGTTTCTCATAAAATGGCTTTGACTAATTCAAGGTGGAATATAGAACTTATTCTGTATATGGATGTTCCATCAAAATAATTTCCTTCCTCAAAACCTTGTTAAATCTATAAAAAAATCAGATCAATATGGAAGATGTTATCCTTATCCCAGAGAAAGAACTGTGGAGTGTGAAGGCAGATCAAAGGATGATGTTTTCACTTTTTTGGTTTTTTTTCTTTCTTGTAGCTTTTCCCTTTTGTTCTGATTCTTCTTTCACAACATGAATAATGTGGAAATAGATTTAATATGATTGTTAAAACAAAAGGAGAATTCAGCAGTAAAATGTGAATATCGCTAGAAAAAATATTGAAAGGTATTATCTTAAAGCAACCAATGTTTGGTTATTTGTAGTGATATGAGTAAAATCAAAGGACATTTCTCACCCCCCACCCCATCAGATCAATAAGTTAATTAATAAAAAAGTAAGGCATTTATTGAGGATTGGAGAATTGCAATTTGTAATAACCACTGCTTTACTCAAACAGGGAAGTTCAGGTAGGAGAGTTACAGATAGAGCTTGTATATGCTTGGAAGGGGCAGTTAGGTAGACAGAGAGAACAGCAGGTGGGTCACAAATTTTTTATTGCAGGGTGAGATAACATATTCCTGGAAAAACTGTGGCATCATTTTTACTTCACTTCTAGTAAACAAAGGTAAGATTTCTAACCTTACCCCTATCCAAGATCACTTGTAGAGTCAATCGAATAGCAGAATTGCTATTGGAAGTGAGGGGTTGCAGAAGTATCCTTGGGGCTGTCTCTATCCAGGAACAGGGGCCATTAGATACAAGGAGAGACTGTATGAAATAATGAAGAGTAAAATGGGCAGAAGCAATAGAACATCATATACGGTAACTGATATTATTTTAAGAATGACTTTGAGCAAACAAGTCATTTTGACTATTATAAATACCCAAATTAACTGCAGAGGCCGTATGAAAGAAGATATGATCTGCATCCAGAGAAAGAATTGATACATAGAAGTATGTAGAGAATGATTTTGCATATGTATATGCATATTTTTGTCTAGCCTTCTTTAAAGATGGGGTGAAGGAAGGGGGAAAAAGAAAAAACCCAAAGTTGATAACTTTATTATATATTTAAAAGGAATAGAAAATTGTACATAATAGGTTTGCAGTTTCATGTGCAATCATCTCTTTCTTTCTTACAATGTTATAGAAATACTTGTTTTATTCCATCAATTAAAAATAAAATAAATAGAAATAATGGTAAAAAAAAAAGTAAGTGCTTATCACAGCAGAGATTCCCAGGAATTTACCTTAAGCGTAACAGATGATTACAAAATGCTAGTTAGAATAGGAGTCCCAGAGTTTCCCAGGGATTGACAGCTTTGAGTTCCTCTTAGTATGTTTTATGTTTCTGACTTCTTTACTCTCATTGGGTGAGTGATACTGCATACAATGGTGAAGTCAAATCATAGATTTGACTCACCCAGCCATCATCCCAGTATATGTGCTACTTACTTCTTGCTTGAATTATTTCAAAAACCTTCTAATTAATCCTTCTGTCTCCAGTCCATTCTCTATTAGCTACCAAAGTGCTTTATCTTAAGTATAGGTCTTGACTATATGAATCTCAGCTCATTATTTTCCAGCAACTCCTTAGGCACCAGGATCAGATATAAATTCTTATTTGGCATTTAACACCCTTTGTAACCTGCCCTGTTCAATATTTCCAGATGTGTTATATTTTATTCCCTTTGCATTAATACAACATTCCATCTCCTGATTCCATGTCTTTGTGTTGTCTGGGATACTCCAAGATATTCTTGCTCCTTCTATCAGTATTCAGATTTAAACCCATCATCTGCCAGAAGCTTTATTGTTTCCATCACCCCCCCCAAACTCTTAGTGCCTAATTCCTTTTCTTTGAGATTATCTTCTACTTAACTAGAATTGATCTTATATCTATAGTTATTTGTTACATTATTTTCTCCATTAGAATGTGAGTTCCTTAAAGATAATAAAGACTAAATAAATGCTTTTTATAGACTTAAATCCACTCCTTCCCTTCTCTCTATTAGTTCAACCCCCTCCTTTCTTGGGTAAGAAAGCTGATTCATGATTCAAGGTTCAGTTTCTCTTCTTTGGAGGATAGATCTTATAAACTACATACTTTTATAATTAAAAAAATTACAAAACACATATTATACTTACTTCATGACATACAAATACCTTCCCTTTCCATTGCCAGTAATCAAAATGAAGTAATTTGTCATACTTTTTATATGATTTTTAATAAAATGTAAGACATTACTCTTGATTTTTGGATGACTAAGAAACACTTGAGACCAAATATGATGAGCCTTGTAATTATCAATCAGCAGTCCATTGTTTTGTTTTTTTGAAATCGCAGTCAAATACAGGATCTCTCCTCTTCAATTCCTTGCTCTGTCTACTCTTCCTTCATACCTCATACACTTGACCAGGAATCTGACAAAGAGTTTCCCCTTTTCTATCAAATAATATATTTTTTCTTATGACTCTCTGAGTCTACATCCATAATTTCTTCAACTCATTTCATCTTGCCATTTCATTTCCCTTTCTCATTATTTAACCTGTATGGAAGATGGGAGAAACCATTTGGGCTAACCAGACCAAACTCTTCCCTTTAAGTTTCTAGTTGACTATGTACATGATTCATTCTGATTCCAGCTTCTAAGTCAATTAAAGAACATGTTTTGATCTTTTCCCCACACATAATTAAAATTGTGATGTATTTCATTAATTTGTAAATTGTCTCTGAGATCTCAACACAGCTTTTTAAGTATTACTCACTAAATTAATGACTTTTCCCAGAAGATTTCACTCACATTTTTTCATATTCCCATTCCCTCACAATCTTCTAAGTTTAAGTGCACCTTAAGGTTATTGTTTATATAATTATGTAACATATAATAACATTGAAATTAATAGTCACTAACAAAGAATCAGGTTTGAGAAAAAAATTACAGAGACTCCCTTTAACCACCACTCTGGAACTATAGTTTTGCTATTAATTTCTCTGAGGATAACAGCTAAAATCTTTTTTTCCCTCATCATTTGTCTTCATAATGTTTCTTTTCACAGTAAAAGCTAAATTCAGTTTTCTCAAGAAATGATTCTTTAGACTCTTTCTCACTGGTAGCTACAACAGCCAGAAGTTACATTTCCAGAAACAATTTTTTTTAGCTTCTGGTATTGAAGCCACTCTTATATTAACACAATAATATTTTAATAAAATCAGTTGACATGACCTTTGGAGGCAGTGTATACAGGGGATAGAGTGATAATTTTGGAGTTAGAAGATTGTGGCCACTACTGCCAGTAATATTAGTTTCAAGTTATCTAGTAAGCTAGTACCTCTAATAAACTTGCCCAAGGCAGCCAAACAGCATTTTTGTTCATATTCTTTACCAGTTATCCTCTTACTTTGGACCTGTACCCTGAGGTTAGGGAGTGTTTCATTTCTCTCTGAACTTTTAGTGCTTGCCATCAACTTGGGAACATCATAGGCATTTAATAAAATTTAAAAATCAGTTCATTGATTGTATTACATGCTGAAGTGAAGAAAACCTAATATGATGTGAAAAATCATCGTGGTTCCATTAATCTCTGCTTGGTTTCAGTAGCCATCAAGGTAATTAGGCCCCTGTACAATTTGCTTTGTCATTAGTCTACAAACTCCCAGTGGATATGGAGCCAGGCCTGGAGTTGGAAGGTTTGAATTCAGATCCAGCCTCAGATACTTAATAGCTGTGTGACCTGGGACAAGTTGCTCATCCCTGTTTGCCTCAGTTTTCTCATTAGTAAAATGAGCTGAAGAAATGGTAAACCTCTCTAGTATCTATCTTGTGAAGAAAACCCTAGATGGGTCATGAAGATGCAGACTTGACTGAAGTAACTGAACAACCAAGTCTACATGCTTCTAAGTCAACTTGGGAGTCTTGATTTTCTTTCCTTTCTAGTTCATTAACATTCCACTTTCAGTTACTTGTATTAGCTTCAGCTTTTCTTTTAATATTTTAATTTCTTCCAATTACATGTAAAAACAATTTTAAACACTTATTCTTTAAATTATTTTTTGAGTTGAAGCTCTCTCCTTTACTCCTTTCACACCCCTCTCATTCAAAAGGCAAGCAATTCAATATGGGTTATATATGTGTAGTCATGTAAAAATATATTTGCATATTACTCATATTGTGAAGAAAAAAACCACAAGAAAATAAGGAAAGTTAAAAAGAAAAAAGCATGCTCCTGTCTGCATTCAGACTCCATCACATCTGTTCCTGGATGTGATAACTTTTTTTTTTATCACAAATCCTTTCGATTCGTCTTGGATCATTGTAATGATGAGAATAACTGTCATTCATAGTTGATCACTGTACAGTTTCGTTATTACTGTATACAGTGATCTCCTGGTTCTGCTCACCTCATTTTGCACCAGTCCATTTAAGTCTTTCCAGGTTTTTCTGAAACGTTCTTCTTGTCATTGCTTGTAGCGCAATAGTATTCCATCACAATCATATACCACAGCTTTCTTACCTGTAGCGTTAACATGACTTAGGAGGGAAAAAAATCAATTATTTTTCCACATTTGTAAACCACCCACATTCCCAGGTCAATTCTAAATTATTGCACTCTAATTCCTAAAGTAGCTATTACATTGTGGTATGAATATTTTCTGAAGATACCATAAGATCAGTTCTCCACTGGATCCATTTGCCATATACTTGTTCCACTTAATATTTTATGATCCCAGTATTATACAAGAGTTTCCAGGAATCTAATGGCCTAAACTCTAATATACATTTATACCTTGAAAATTCAACTCAAACCTCCCTGCTGCTCAGTAATCCTTTCCTGTTAGTTCCCTTGCATACTTCTTAAAGCAATCCTTGGAAAGTTCATCCTGCTTGAGTCTCAAATCTCAGATCCTTCTTCTGTTGTCTTTTTTGTTTAATGACCATTCCCCTGGTTTTCATTATTTGGCGAGAAATTTGAGGCAATCTAGGAATGAGCTCTTGCCTTGCTTTTCCTTTCCACATTAAAATGTCTTAATTATATTCAGCTCTTCATTACGCCTCTCATCCTTGTTCTCCCCTTCCCAAGGCTACATCCACTATAGTGAAAATACCACTGGACTTGGAGTCAGGGAAACCTGGGATCAAAATCCATCTCTTGCCCTAGACTTGTAACCATCAGCCCGTTATTGAACCCAACCTTTCTGAGTCTCACTTTACTTGGGTGAAAAGAGAAATAATAATTACAGACGTATAGGGTTCTGTTAAGGTCATATGAGATAATAGGTAGAAAGTGCTTGGTAAATCATAAAGCCATAAAGAAATGTCAACTATGGCTACTAAAAATTAATGACCGAACCTTTCCACACTCCTACCTACCTTAGTAAATTGCGCTCTTTTATTCACCCTCTTCAGTCTCTCCCATCTGCAAACCTTTCTTTGGTCTATATATGACATACCCCTTATCTTTCAAAAGCCTGTTCAATCTCATTTGGACAAAAAGAGAAAGACATTAATGTTTTCTTGCCCTCCATACCAAGTTATCTGCATTTTTCAGTCTTCTTACCTTCCACTTAAGCCCATATATAATCTGAATACTATCCAGACCACTGCATTGACTGCTCTGTAGGTTACAAATTATTTAATATTTCATTTATTAAGTGACCTAATAGTCAAAGAATCATAAATTAAGGATATCATGTTCCTATTCACCTCATTTTACAGATGAAATTGAGACCCAGGGATATTAAATAACTTGCTGCATATCACACTTTGTGATGTCAGTCAATAAACATTTATTAAGTGCCTACTATATGCCAGGCACTGGGCTAAATGCCGGGAATACCAAAAGAGGAAAAAAAAACCCCAACCTTTCTCAAGAAGTTCAATCTAATTGAGAAAATAACAAGCAAACAGATAGGTACATCAAGCTTTATACAGGATAAATAGTAAATAATTGAAAGAGTGAAGAAACTAGAATTAAAAGGTTCTGAGTAAAGCTTATTGTGGGAGATCAGATTTTAGTTAGGATTAGGAAGGCAGGAAAGTCGGGAGGTAGAAATGAGAAGAGAGAACCTACGAGGTCTGAAGAACGGACTATGAAAATGCACAGATCCAAGAGGCAGAGTGTCTTGTTTGTGGAATAGTGAGGAGTCCAGTCTCATTGGAACAAAGAATAAGTGATAAGGTACAAGAATTGAAAGGTGGAAGGGAGTGACATTATAAATGTCTTTGAAGACCAAACAGAGGATTTTTTTTATTTGATCCTGGAGGAAATAAATGCTAGAGTTTATTGAGTAGAACCAGCACTTCAGGAAAATTATTTTTGTGGCTGAATGGAGGATGGATTGGAATGGGGAGACTTGAGGTAGGCAGACAGGCTATTGCAATAATCAACACATAAGGGCCTATGCTAAAATGGCAGTGGTGTCAGAAAGAAGAAGGGAATGCTTTTGAGAGATATTACAAAAGTGAAATTGACAGGCCTTTGCAACAGCTTGGATATTAGGGGTGAGAGATAGTGAGAAGTTGAGGTTGACACATAGGTTGTGAGCCTTGGGGACAGGGAATATGGTTTTGTGCCGTGAAGTAAGAGCAAATAATAGGAGGTAGGAAGGGGTTAGGTGAAAACATAAAGAGTTCTGTTCTGGACATGAGTTTAAAGTGTGTGCTGAGCATCCAGTTCAAGATGTCTGAAAAGCATTTGAAGATGTGAGATTGGATGTCATCACAGAAGATGGGGCAGGATAGCACAATTTGTAAAGCATTAGTATTGAGAAGGTAGTTAAATCCATGGAAGCTGATGAAAAGACCAAGTGAAAGAGACAATTAAAGGAGACCCAGGACAGAAAATACTCTTATACTTAAAGGGTGTGATCTGGATGAGAATCCAGTAAAGGAGACTGAGGACTCTTCAAATAGGTAGGAGTAGACCCAAGATAGAGTGATGAATTGAAAACCTAGAGAGAAAAGAGTATCAGGGAGGTGAGAGTTGTGATTAGTGTCCAAGATTATAGAGAGGTCAAGGAGAATGAAGATTGAGAAAGTACTATTTGCTTTAGCAACTGAGAGATCATTCATCTTTGGAGAGAGCAGAATAACGATGATGTTGGAAGCCACATTGTAAGAGGTTAAGAATGAGAAGAAAGTGGAAGCACCTATTGTTGATGGCCTTCTCAAGGGAGTTAGTCACAAAGGGCAGAAGAGATATATAACTATAATTAGTGGAGATAGAAGGATCAAATGAAGGGTTTTTGAGCACGAAGGAGACCCAGGAGATGAGGAGTAATTGAAACTAAGTGATAGAGTGGTGATGACAGAAGGGAAAATCTGTTACACCACAGTTCAACATTTTATAGTGGTTTCCCCTTGATTTTTGAATAAAATTTAATCACAATTCACTAGAATTCAAGGCCTTTAGTAATCTAGTGTTACCCTGCTTTTTTAGTCTTATCTCCTATTACTACTCTATACTTGTTCAAATTTCTATTTGAAATGAAATTCCCTTGCCCTTTGAAACATACCTTGAGTTTTACTACCTCTAAACCTTTGTTTGTGTTCTTTCAAATGATACAAATATTCTTCCTTAACTGCTTTTCCAATTCTTACTTAACATTAAAGCCTTAACATCAAAATCCACTGAGCCCCAGAAGTCTACAATTGAGTTTCCTGTAGATATCATCTTACTCCTCTGACATCACATAGCATACTGTTGCTACTTTTTAACGCACTTCATCAGATCATAGATTTAGAAATTGACAGGGATTGCTACAGATCATCTATTTCAGCCTTTCCACTGTACAATGAGTTAATAGAAGCCCAGGGAGACCAAGCATGCTGCAGAAGAAAAAAGACTGGCACTTGGTTTTAGCAGAAAATTTGATAGTGCTAATCCTACTCAAAACCCTTCCTTCTACAAAATGTTCCATACCTTGACATTTGTGACATTTTTTGGTCTCCTACTTCTTACGCTGCTCCTCTGTATTCTGTGTTGATCCTGCTTTCTTTTCCTCCTCCCTGAATATAAGTATGACCAAAGTTTCATTTTGTTTCTTTACTTTTCTCTGTACTTTCTTTTGTACACTCCCATCACTCCAGTGATCATCATTATATCTATCAACACACATACTCAATATACATACATGAAACTATATATGTGCATGTGTATAAACATGTTAAATATATATATGTACATGTGTATGTACATACGTTGTCATCCTTTCAAATTTAATTCTTATTTATGTAAAAGGCCACCACTTTTCCATTCAGAAGCAAACTTCTATATAGTAATGCCACCAGACATTATTTTAACTGGACAGAATTTTAAGACTCCACCTCTATTCTTTTGTTGATGAGAAAATAGAGGGACCAGCGGTTATGTGACTTGTCTAAAGTTATCTAGTTTGATAATGGCAGAGCCATAATTTTAATGTGTGTTTTAGTCCTTAGTTTATAGTTTATAGTCTTAGGCACAAACACTACTTTTATACTTTCTACCTAGAAAGTCCTAGAAAAATTGACACTTGACTCCCTAAATAAAAAAATCTTGCTCTCAGTGAATGATAACTTTCAAATGCAAATTCTCCTTGGAACGTATAAATTAATCACTTAAATTGTAAATTATGCTTTAAAAATCAATGCTATTGTCTTTATGAACACTCAATACAAAGGATTTTTTCCATAATATCTTTTTCCTGAATAAAAATTATTGGTTAAATGATAGGGACTGCTTTGACCAATAAATCACATGTAAAGATTAATTTTGCATTTTTATATTCCATTCCTTACAGGAAATAATTTTTTATCTCAACATACTGCATCTATCTAGGGTACTTAAAAAAGGATATAAAATAAAAAGGAAGTATGTGATTGGGATGGGATTTTTGAACACCAGTAGTTGACAAGATTTGTATGCGTATATAAAGTTTTATGATAAAGATTATCTTCTACAGAAATCTATGGATGTGAGAGCCCTGTTTGTGATTATATTTCAGTGTGAGCAACTGGTCTATTGTCAACTAAAGTAATGGGAACAGTCATTTATAGATAAGGTATGGTCCAGTGCTTCCATGTTCCAGATCTGTTTTGTGCTGGCAAATGGAGGCCACACAGAAAGGGATTAGTCTAGAGAAGTCTGGATTAGTTTTCATAATCTTTGTACATCATAGGACTTATGGCAGATTGAAGCATATGGATCCCTTCTCAGAATGTTTTTTTAATGCATAAAATAAGTTGCAAAAAAAATTATATTTACTCACCAAATACATACATACATACACACACATATTTGTTTTAAAGTCCCCAGATTAGAGATTAAAACCTCTTGCTCTAAAAAGAGCAAGTCCTAAAACAGTGGAATTAAAATCACTTATTATATATGTCTTATAAAGACAAAAGTTACAGGTTACAAATAGGATTGGCACTGCACCTAGGATACAAAAAAATGAAAGACTGAATCATACGTTTTTGTTTCAAATCTATAAGTATTTGATTATTAGAAAATTACACATTTGTTTGGCCTTTATTGCTCTGTGACTAATTGGACTATCCATATTTACAGTAAACAGTAAAGCAGAATTCAAGGGAAAGCAAACTCCTGAAGGTCAAATGCTACCTTTTTCTCTTTGTAGCCCCAAAAGCTAGCACACTATTTTACCATGGTAGGTACTAATTAAACTCTTACTGAATTTAATTGCTTTGATCCTCTTTTCTGTTCAGTCTTTCCCCTAGTTACCATGTCTCTATTTTAGTAGGATGTATTTGTCATTAAATTGAATCAGTATTATCCTTCTGTTTCTGTTTTTGTTTTGAGTTAATAGGATTTGAGTTTTAGTAAAATATGTCTGTATATGAAAACTGAAACTTCATTTGAAATGTGAAGAAAATAATAAGTACACTATTAAGCTTACCTATATAATGCCCTTCTTTCTAAATCTCTGCTTTATTTCATTTGGTTGCTAGACATTTGTTAAGTGCCTACTATGTGCTAGACATTGGAATAAATACTGAAGATACTAAGGCAAGCCTTATTGTCAAGAATCCTGTGGTATAATGGGATAGATAATAGGTAAACAAATATATATGAACAAATATAAACATATACAGTATTATATATAATATATACATATAAATACATACATATACATATGGACAATAGACCATATATACATATGTATGTATATATACATACATATACATGTACATATATATATACACATACATAAATTGGAAATAATAAATTGAGACAAGCACTACAATTAAGAATTTGGAAAGGTTTCCTATATAGAAGCTTTTGTTCTTGGAACTTGAAGGAAGGCAGGAAACATAGAAGGCAAAATTGAAGAAGAGAAAGCATTCAGAGATTGGGCACAGCCAGTGCAAATGCCTGATGCTGGAAGATGGAGCACCTTGTTTGAGAAGAAGCAGAGTTTGGTGTTAACCTCAATACTGATTATATGGAGGAGTTAGGAGCTAAGATGTAAAAAGAGACTCGTAAAGTGTGCGTATCAAGGGCAGATGATAAAGTCCTTTAAATGTCAAAATATATTAGATTCTGGAGGTAATAGGGAGTCATTGGAGTTTAGTGACTAGAGAAGGGGCATGGTCAGATAAGCACTTTTAGGCAGATCACTTTGACAGCTGAGTGGAAGATACATTGGACTGCAGACAGACTTGTGGCCTGCAGATCAACAAGCTATTTATCGCTGTCTCCTTGGGTGGAATACAGTCACCAAAGAACTATTTGTGAATTACGTGAGGCCAAATAGATTACAAACTCAAGCATCTCTCAGTTTTCTCACAGCCGTTGCTCAAGATTTCCATATAGCCATAATTTTTGTTGTCCAAATAGAGGTAAAGAATCCAGGTTATACTGTATTCACTTTAATGTTCAATTGAATTAATAGTTGAGCAATTGTATAAGAAGAACTGATATTTACACATAGTTGAAAGATATTTTGAATGAGGCAACTCTGAGATCGCCAGGGCAAGTATCATTATCCTAGTTTTAAAGTTTTGTAAACTGAGGCACAGAGAGTCTACTATTTGCCAAGGTCACAGAAGATAGTAAGTTGCAGAACTAAAACTGGGATCTATAGTTTCTGATTCTAATTCTAGGAATCATTTTGCTTGATCATACTGCCTCTTAAATCTGTATGGGCATAAAAATAAATTGCCAGGGCCAACAATATGCATCTGAAGGTGCTGATTTTGAAAGGGGTTTAAAAAAAAAAATAACCGTGAGAGTATAGGATTTCCATAGCATTATAAATTTAAATTTTTAAGTTATTTGAAAATGTTTTAGTTTCCAAAAGGACTTAAAAAAAAAACTAGGACCATTTGAATATATTTGCATATTTTTATATGCGTATGTACAGAGAGAGAGAAACAGAGCATATAGAAACTATATGTGACCATGTGGGAAATATCTTAGTAAAAACTGGTTTGGTATTTGGGAAGAGCTATGAAATAAAAATGAAAACTGCCATGTGTTGAAAAAATAAGGAGCAGCTCAGGGATTAGTCTGATATATTTATTAGAGGGAAGGCTTTGAAAAAATGTGAATGTGTGTATACACACATATATACATAATACATATAAATACATACATGTATATACACAATACATACATGCATAGACATGCATATACACACATATATTTATTCTGCTGCTTATGTCCCATGAGAAAAAAATGCATACTTTTTACTGCAGTATGTTCCTAGAAACCAGAACAGACGATATCCTGGAGGGGAAAAAGGGGGAATAATTTTAGTCTCATATAATTTTAAGTATAGATTAGCAATTGCCCTTTTTTAAAGCAGTAGATGGTATATATTCACCAGGAACAACACTAATAATATTTGACATCTTGTAAAATATCCAGGATTTTATCACTATGAGTATACCCTTCACCTTAATAGTTTGAAACCCTTCCAAGCCTTCAGAGATGTATCTTCATGAGTTGCTTTGGCCAAAAACAATCTTAACACCTTCTGGCCCACTTTCCAAACAAGGAATCACTCTGAAAATGTGGGATGGTCTCCAGTGGACACTGTCCATTCATTCAGTGAACATTTATTAAGACCCACTATGCACTAGGTTTTCTACTAAGTGATCAGGAAACAAAGAAAGAAATGAAGAAAATAATACATGCCCTCAAGGAGCTCATATGATAATGGGGAAGATAATATTGAAACAGCTAGGTACAAACAAGATAGAGATATACACATGTATACATGCATATATACACATATACATACATATATACACACATATATGCAAAGACATATACTTACATATATATTGAGAGAGAGAATTGGAGAAGGAAAAAACCCCACTAATATTTAGGAGGATTTGGGAAAGTAACTTATAGTAAGTAGAATTTTAACTGGGTCTTTAAAGGAAGCCAAAAATGACTGAATATGCAGATAAGGAGAGAGAAGATTCTAGGCATGGTGATTGTTGTTTGTCCTCTGTTCTCTCAGAGGACCCCTCACATCAGGAAAGTGATGCCATGACTTGAATTTAAGTGAAGGAAGGCTGTGCAACCTTACCAACCTCACTTTATTAACCTCTGGAACTATCTGGATCCGGTGGCAAATGTAGATCAGGAGGACTGGTGAAGGCCCTGGATACAAAGGGAGACCTTGGCCTTTTTAAGCTAAGGTCTTTCTGACTTCTATCTTTGGCTGAGGTAAATGTCCATTCAGAGATTTAGGCTAGATAAGAAGTGAGTCAAGGAATAGTCCCTTTTAACCAATAATAGTAATAAAACAATCAATCCAGAAGGGGACAATCCTCAGGGTTTCTGGTCAAAACACGAACAATTGCTATTTAAGTTCACTTTTCATCTGGGTCCAAATAATGACCATTCAGTGTGACTTGGGTTGGGATCAACTCTTGACGAATCAATGAGAGCCCCAGTGAATTGGGTTTAAGACAGTCTTAAAAAGAAAGAAATCTTGCCTATAAACCCCACGATATCTTGCTAGGTTTCAACAATAAAATTTTATATTACTTTGGGCAGAGCACCCACAGAGGGAAGGAAAGGGGTAAGGAAAGGAAGGAAGCAAGACAGAGAGGAGGAGAGAAAGAAAATGAAGGCAGGAAAGAAAGAAGGAGGGAAGAAGTTGTTTCCCAACTGGAGCTGGCTAGTTGGATCTCCAGTGGGGCAGCTGAGACTACGCAAAAGTTGTTATTTGTCCTTCATTCTCCAAGAGCACCATGACATCATGAAGGTGATGCCATGACTTGGAAGTGAATTGGATTTAAGGGCTATGCAAAGTCACCAGACTCACTTTCTCCTCTAGAGCCATTGGGGTCCAGTGGCAAAATGTATCAAGACTAGATATGGCTCCCTGGGCAAGGTAGATATCATTTAAAATTCATGGAATCAGGAGACGGCAGAAAGAATGTATGGAGGGGAACAATAGAAGATGGTCAAGTTATGAGGGACTTTGGATGTCAAAAGATTTTGTATTTGATACTAGAAGTTATAAAGCATCACTAGAATTTATTTAATAGAGAAGTGAGATGGTCAGACTTATACTTTAGGAAGATCAATTGGAAAGCTGAGTTGAGGATGGAGTGAGAAGAGGTTGGAGGCAAGGAAACCCAACAAAAGGCTATTAAAATAGTTCAGTTGTGAGGTGATGAGAGCCTGCATCAATGTGGTGGCAAAGTTAGAGAAGAAAAGACATTCTGTGAAGGCAGAAATAAGAGAACTTATCAAATTGGATAAGTGCATAGGGGATTAGTAAGGGAGTGAAGAGTCAAGGATGTGACACCCAGGTTGTACACCCAGGTAACTGAGAGGATGATGTTGCCTTTGAGAGTAATAGTAATAGGTAGGTTTGAATGGGAGCAATGTTGAGACAGAGAAAAAAGAGATGAATTCAGTCTTGGAAATGTTGCATTTAAAATGTCTATGGGACTTATACCCAGTAGGCAGTTGGAATTGGGAGACTGGAGGTCAGCGGAGAAGGTAGGGTTAGATATCTGAAAATCACTTGCATAGAAATAATTAAAAACATGAGAGCTGACTAGACTGGGATAAAAATGCAGCAAAGGAGACTGAAAAAGAGAAGATAGGAGAACTAGGAAAGAGTAGTATCACAAAATTTAGTGAGAAGGAGTGTCAAGGAGAAGCTTAGGTTAGCAAGAGTGGTAGAAGCAAGAAAGAGGTCAAGAGGGATAAAGATTGAAAAAATGTTATTTGGTAATTAAGAGACCATTGGTAACTTTGGAGAAAGCAGTTTCAATTGCATATCTGTCATTTAACACTCATTCTCAGCCTTTCCAACTTGGTAAGAACTGTTAGAGCCTATGCTTGCCTAACACAGCTTTTGAAAAGTCAGGATCACTTCCACGATACAATGTCTAAAACAAGAGGAATTTAGTAAAGCTATACTAAAAATAATAGAATTTATAATCATAACTGATAGAAATTCATAGCTCAAAGCAGTTTCTTCATAAAGTTTAATTGTTCTTTTAAAAAATCAGTGTCATTTTCTAATTTTCCACTCCCCAAATACACACAGATAAATCCTTTCTTGCAATTGAGAAGTGTAATAATGCAAAACTAATAACTGCATTGATGATATCTGGCAATATATGCTTCATTCCGCACCAGTGGTTCACTCTATCTCTGGTGGAAGACAAAAAGTATAGTATTCTTATGAAATTACAGTAGATTAGAATTATGAAATCTATCAAAGTCATATCCTCTCAAAGAACTTTCCTTACAGAAACCTTGTAAAGTAAATTTTTTGAACTTTCTATCATCATTTTACTGATGAAGAAATGGAGGCTTCTTGAGACAAAGTGATTTGTCTAAGTCACATTGGTATTAAGTATTAGAAACAGAATTCAAATTCTATTCTCTTATTTCACATTCCAGGCCCTTTTGTTGGTTCCATTGTATTCATAACATCAGGGTGTACTTCAAACTTTTATGGAAATGGGAGAAACTGATATATAAGCTGTTTGAAGTGCTAAGATGGTGCTTTTAGCTATTTTGAAGGCATTGTCAATTAAGGAGAAGAGCTATTTTCACAGTGGTAGAAAACAGGAATTATCTGTGCATACAAAAGGTAACCTTGATTCCGATAACTTTTCAATTTGTAGTTAGACCCCCAAATGGGGGGGGGCAGAATTTCTCTTTCCTCCTAATATTGTCATTTAGGAATTTGACTTTCTACTAATATGGTCCTTAGGAGAGAATAATATTTTTACTGTTTGAATTTTTTCCAGGTGCCTTTTCTTGCATATTTTGAAGAGTTAATAAATGGTATATATGTAAAGCATTTGTAGGAGACTGAAAGAAGATATGGGAGTCTGAAGATAATACACAAAACTGTGTTAAAGCTGGGCTTGATTCACTTAGAGGAAAAAACGAGGGTAATACATCATGTGTAAATGGGCAACATTAATGGGAGTTATGGGCACACATCTCAAAAAGAATATACCCCAAAGAATTTATAGAACACCTCTCATAATTGGAAAAAGACAGATTTTACAATTATCCTCAGGACAAGCAGCCAATAGAATAAAATACATAGCTTCAGTGTCGAGAGAAATGTATTAGATGAGAGGGAGGCTGGGTGACAATGGAATGAGAGTATAGGGAGAAAACATTCTAAGTAATAGGAAAAAACCTCCAAGTTAAGGCATGAAGTATATGCAGGCAGAGGTATAAATATGGTGTGTGTATATGTATGTGTGTACATATGTACATTTTTAATAATGAATTTAAATTATGAATAAATTTAAGTTATATAATAAAAATAAGATATCAGTATGTATTTTTGATAGAGATATGTAATTAAATTTTTACAAAATTAGGCTGTGCAGGCAGTGTGGTATAGTGGATAGAGAGCTGTACTTGGAGCCCGGAAGAAGTGCATTCAAACCCCACCGTGGCATATTTTCTCCTTGAGTGGTATTAGGCAAGTCCCTTAACCTTTCAGTGTTCTAGTAAACTTTTTTAAATTTAAAATTTCAAAGAAGGTGCTGCCATGCGTTGGTGAAGGATTCTTCACCAAGAGCTCTCTCTCGACCAATGAAATCACAGATCAAGTCCCAAATATTAGCTTCAATTTTTATTCACTCTTTAACTTTTTTTATTGCTAAAGATAATTGAGTAGAAAAATGCAATCTAATACTTATATTTAATCATTTCCCCCTCCTAAATACACACACACACACATACACATAGTTATAAGTATGTAGACTCTTTTTAGGTTTGAGTGACACAAATAAGTCATCTAAAATTTAGGTGATGATTTCAAAATCATTTTTGAACAATATACCAATCATTATTTTCCCCATCCATATTTCTCCTTTAATGATAAACGTAGTGCATAATTTTTCAGCATATAAATGTGTTTTTTTTGTTTTGGTTTGGTTTTTTGCCACTTGCTAACTCTCAGGGCTGGAGGTGAGTGATATCTAGCATAAAAATATAAAGTGTTAACTTTCTACCCCATTCTATAAGTGATGTCTACTTAAGTATGGATTTAGAGTGAGCATGTATGCTATGGATGAAAAGATTTTAAATTATTGATAATGGAAAATTTTGAGGGAAGAGCCTCGGCTATTCCAAGGATATATGACTTGCTTCCATAAGAGAGCTGTTAAATCATTACTGTGGAAAGACTGTTGCCAAAGGCCCCAAGGATAAGGAATCCATAGATCCATAGGGGACCTAGTAACCCACATTTTAACGGAGGCATTGACAAACTGGAGGCATTCAGGGAATTGCATGGGAATTTAGAACCAATTTATCAGATCATCAGTTGAAAAAAATGAGAGATAATCAGTGAAATATTTTGAAAAAATATAATTGTTGTCATAGATATAACTGTTGTCATAGATAGAAAACAGATAGATGAGCAACTAAGTCTTTATGTACATATCAATATATATACATATGAATTCATGTGTTATGGGTATATAGGCATATGGTTTTATATGATATATGTTTTATATGTATATATGTATATGATATATAAATACATATATATGATATATGTATTTACATATGTCATGTAAAACCATGTGTGTATACATGCATATATACATACCTTATCACATATATGTCTATATCATATAAAAGCATGAATACGTATACGTAATTTCCATGTCTCTCTATATCTAACTAACCTCTATATTTCTTTTATGTGCAAAATAAATATAGTTCTGTTCAATATGAAGATGAGTAGCATCACTGGAGTCAGATTTCTGTTCAATAAAAGGAAGCATTTCCTAAAATTTAGAACTGTCGAAAATTACAATATATACCACTATGAATGAATCCTGTCCTTAAACAGTTTTCAAAATTGAAGCTGGATGACCACTTCTTACTGGGTATTGTAGAGAGGATTGGTGTTTTAGGTGGGGGTTGTATCAGAGGACCTCTAGAGTCTCTTCCAACTGTAAGATTTTATAATTCTGTTGTCCATTTTATAGATCAGTGATTTACAACTTTTGTGAGTTATAGAACTTTATTATTGGCAGTTTGTGTGACACTTTTCTAACACAGACAATCCTAGAAAAACCTTATAATGGAAGTCATCTCTTTTTTTTTTGTCAGGAGTGGGGTTGGGGAGAGATTTGTATTGCACAAAATACTTGATATTTTCCTGGAATAAATAATCCATAGAAACTCGTCATTCTCCATGATGAAATCAACTCTGTAATTCAGATTTCCTCAGATCATTTCCCAGCAGAAGACTTCTTGTCTTAGTCTGAGTAACTTCCCTACTTCTTTTTCAACTTCTTTTTCAGTGTTGTTTTCGCCATTATATTGTGAGCTTCTTGATGGTGAGAACTGTCTTGTCTTTCTTTGTATTCCTACTATCCCCAGCAGTTCCTGGAACATAATACATATATACATATACATATATGTATATATAATGTATATTCAATAAATTAGATGTTAATATATTCAATCAATAACCACCTATTTTTTTCAGGCACTATGTTAAGTGCAGTTGTTACAAAAAGAGACAAAAATTAGTTTCTACCCTTAAAGAGCTTGCAATCTAATAGGGGAGACAATGAAACAAATATATGCAAAACAAATTGCATACAACATAAAAGAGAAATAATTAACAGAGGGAATGCACTATATTTAAAAGAGTTTGGGGAAGGCTTCCTGTAGAACATGGGATTTTAATTGGGACCTAAAGAAAGCCAGGGAAACACATATGTGAAGATGTGTGGGGAGAGCATTCCAGGCATTGTAGACACCCAGAGAAAGTACACAGAGCTGAGACACAGAGTGTTACTGAAACAACATGTCTGTGACAGAGAGTAAACTTTAAGAAGCCTGGAAAAGTAAGAAGAGGTTAGGTTACAAGTAGTCAAATGTCAAACAGTGTTTTGTATTTAATCTGAGAGGCAATGGGGAGCCATTGGAATTTATTATCATTCTGCATACCTGAATTTTAAGAAAATCACTGCAGTGGTTGAGTGAAGGATAAATTGGAGTGGAGAAGGACTTGAATAAGGTGGCTTCACCAGTAGGCCATTGCAATGATCAAGGCATGATGTTATGAGGGGCTTCAACAGAGTGGTGGTAGGGTGAGAGGAGAGAAAGGAGTGTTTTTGAGAGATGTTACAAAGGTGACATCAGCAAACTGTGGCAACAAATTTCTTATCAATACATTTCTGGAGGTTGAAACAGAAGTTGTAAACCCAAGGGACTTGAAGGATTTTTTTTTTTCTATAGTAATAGGGGAGGTATGAGAGAGAGGAGATGGTTTAGTAGGGAATATAATGAGTTCTGTTTTAGACATGTAGAGTTTAAGTTGTTTACTAGATATCTAGTTTGAGATTTCTGAAAGTTAGTTGGAGATGTGAGATGAGAAGTCAGTGCAAGAAATGTAGATTTGAAGCTCATCAGCATAAAGAGGATAATGAAATCCGGTGTTGCTGATGAGTATTTCACCAAGGTAAGTAGTAAAAGGGTAGAAGAAGGCCCAGGGGGAAGATATACCCAGAGACACTTGCACTTGAAGTGATTTCTGTAAGGATCCACCAAAGGAGAGAGGAGTGGTCAGATAGCTAGGAGCAAATTTAGAAGATAATGGTGTCCCAAAATCTTTAGAGAGAAGAGAGTGAATGATTAACAGCATCAGAGGTTAAAAAGAGTTCAAGAAGAATAAGGATAAAGAAAACGTCATTGGATCAGATAACTTGGTCTTTAGTAACTTTGGAAAGAGTGATTTCAGGATCATGTCAGATAGGGAAGACGGAGGAGATAGTAGCAGAAGGGATCCGAATGATAGGAAGTGAGGAAGAGGGGAGAAGAGGGAGCTCAAGGTTAATGACCTCAGTGTTTCTATAAAAGTTGAGGCAAGGAGCTCAGCTGAAACACTAGGGGAAGAGGAAGTCATAGGATGTTTGAGGAAGGATGAAAAGTTTGGAGGCTGCTGTGGAGAATGGGATAGTGAGTTGATAAGGGAGGTAGAGTATGATTGTCTAGCAGCAGTGAGAGCCCAGTTGATATTGTATAACATAAATTTGTAGTGGACCCTTTCTGAACATGTTGGTGGTTTTCTCTACCTTTGTTCAGCAGCACATGTGTGGGAGTGAAGGCAGTAAATTTTGGGAGTGATATTATGCTGAGATTTGTTAAGGTATGATTAATGTTATGATAATTAGGAAATGGATTCAAGAGAGCATAAAGTTGAGTATAAAGAGATGGATTCAAGAGAGTATAAAGGTTCACAAAGGGATCAAGATGAAAACAATGGCTAGTGCAGGCAAGATGTCCTGGTAGGGAGTTGAGAGATTAAAAGTTTGGAGGTCGCAATGTGCATATAAAAGATTTCTTAAGGGAAGACATAAGGAAAGGTAAAAAGTCAATAGGTTATGGTCAGGTAAAGGAATTTCAGAATTCTTGAAAGTAGAGATGGCATATTTGTAGATACTGGCAAGACCAGTATGTGACTGAGGGGAGGTGAAGGAGTAACTCATGTAGAGTAAGTAGGTGGAGGAATTATGAAAAAAAATTAAGTATTTTATGTTGTTTCCTACACAGTTTTCAATTGCAGCAATATGTATATACTTGGATATAGACAGATGTATGGGCATGCACACATGTGCATGTACATACACACTGTAGATATTATTCCTAGGTAACAGGAAATGACATATTACTTGTGAAAATGTGGCCAGTTCATTTTATATACTAAACAAAAGAAATAGGTAGGAAATTAGAGTTGGGAGTGATCAAAGAAATCATAAATTTCATTCACTCACAAAATAGAGGAATATTTTCTTTGGTATTCCTTATATCTGGTCATCCAGCTTACACTGTAATATATTTAATGATGGAAAACTTACTTCTTTAGAAGGTAGTTGACTTGATTGTTAAGCATCTATAATTGTTAGAAAAAATTTTACATCAAAGCTTAAATTCACCTAGTTGTAGCTTCTATCCATTGCTTCTATCTGAGATTTAATGCAAAACAAAGTAAAACTATTCAGTATTTAAGTGAGCACCTCAAAAATGATTATCCATTTATTTTCAGCCAAACATCCTTACTATATTCAAGTGTTCTGTCACTTGATTCCTAAGCAACTTCTTATCCCCACCTCCATCAATTAAAGGATTTTCATTCTTCTGGACATGCCTGTGAAGTGAGATGGTGTGCAGTAGATAGAGTGCTAACTTTCTTTGCCTCAGTTTCTTATCTGGAAAATGAATTAGAAAAGGAAATGGCAAAGTACTCCAGCATCTTTGCCAAGAAAATCTCAAATGGGATCACAGTCAGATACAACTGAAACTACTGAACAATTCTGTCTTGTCTATGAAATGATCGTGAACCAATTTAATTTAACAAGTCTTTAAGTGCCAACTGTGTTCCAGGAATAATGCCAGAATTTGGGGAAATAAAAACGAAAACATTCCTTTCCGCAAGGAGCTTAAATTCTGTTGGAGAAAATGTTAATATGTCAATACACAAAGTATACAAAATTTCTGGGAGAGAAAGCACATGTTCAATATGAAGAACAGCTTGTAAACAGTACAATAGTACTTCTGGGGCACAGAGGAATGGTTGGAAAATATGGGATAGGGATAGTGGAGGAATAGGGATAGATCCTTATATACTTGGGTACTATGGAATAGGGAGTAGTGATCTAGGAAAGAAGCATTAGCCTAGGCAACCCATATATAGCTCATAATTAAAGGATTTCTGAGTGGAGTCATTGACATCTTCATATTTTAAAAAATTTAGATGATGATAATGAACTTTGATTTGCTAAGATATTCCCTAAGCACATTTGCTTACATCTGTCCAAATAAAAGGTAAAACAGTAAGGTATTTGAAGAATGCTTAATTGTATTCAGATATCTCTGCTATTTCATATCGTTATATAGCAAAAACAATTAAATTTCTAGGTAAACCTACTAGGCCCAGGCCTGTTTATTATAAGTATGAGCAGCAAAATAGTCTTAACATAAAAAGAAGGAATGGAAGCTGCCTATGAAACAGAATAAAGCTCGTAATATCTGGTAAAATGGAGAAATATTGTTTTTGTGCCTGAAGTAGATAGAAAAGCATATTTAATTTTAATAGTGTATACATGTATATTTTAAAGACTAAATAATTTTTAAGTGATACAGAAGGAAAAAAGAATCACTGAACTACAAGATTGGAAAGAATCTCAAGGATCACTGTGTCCAGTCCCACTTCCAACAAAAAGTTCTCCATCTCCCAGTTAAAGCCCATTGACAGAAACTTACTACCTACTGAAGAAGCCCATTTTACATCCTTTATCCCTCCTCTAATTATTTTGAAGTCATGCTGATTCAAAAATCTGTATCATCATAAATTCTACCCATTGGTTTGGATTCTGGTCTTGAAAATAAGCAGACCAAAATTTCTCCCACACAAGTGTCAATCCTTCAAATAAGTAGCTGGAGACTGCTATCACCTTTACTATAACTATTCATTTTCACAGGCTGAATAACTAAAGACTCTTTAACACTCATATCATGTGACTGCAAATAATCTCATAATTTTGGCTTTCCTCCTCTGGATTCAATATGAACTATTAATGCACATGAAAAAGTATGATGCTTAGAACTCAAGATAAATTTTCAGATATGATGTAACATTGGAAAAATGAAGGACAAGTATTATTGCCAAAACATAATTCAATAAAAATAGATAATAAATATGTCAAACTATATTATTTTAATGCACCTTGAAAGATTCTAGACCTTGGATCATATAATTTATTAATTTAGCCTAAAATTATACTATTGACTCATTTTGAGCTTACACTGCACTATAATGAAAGAAAACCAAGCAATGCACTGGCTTCAATTCCATTTTGGTAAATACATTTCCTTTGAGCTGTGTCAAGTTGATGATAACTGAAGGTAAATCCGTCAATTAAGGTTAACGAGCTGTAGTTTTAGGGAGTATGACCCTTGAATCTGGGAGAGTTCATTCCTAGGAAGAATGTAAGCTGCCATTGCAAATTATTTTGTGGGGAGTAGCCCAGAGTGGGCAATACGCAAGATATGGATAGAAGAAGGAATATATACACATATGTTTAAACAAACGTATCAGAATATATACTTATATATGTACATATGCATAAATGTGTGTTGTGTGTGCACGCGTACACATGTATGCCTTTTCCCATCCAGGTTGATATCAATGCTTAGGTTATGGTGACTGGATTTTCTAACATTGCTTGCATGCTAGCTGTCTCTCAGATTAAGGTATTTCAGACATAGGCATAGATATATTTTTCATGGGGTATATGGAAGAAAAACAGACTGAATTTTCAAATCAGTGCTGGAACTCCTGGAGCTTAGGTTGCTCTTTAAATTGTTTCAATTAAAAACCTTTCACCATGCAGGCACAATGTTATAATTTACTTAATTGAACTCTGAACCTAAAATATAGCAACATTTGTGAAAGGACAATTCAAGTAGCAGATTATCCAATCAAATTAAATTACAGCCCTCTCTGCTGGTAGAAAAATGTGTGTACAAGCAATAAAGCAACTTCAGGAAAAAAAGAAAAATAAATCCTGTCTGCTTGAGAAAACACAGTAAACTGGGGACATTAAAGATGAGAGATTCTTCCTGATTTGTCTGGCATAGCACCCAGACTGATTTATTTATTCTAAATTTATAGACAGACACCCTTTTCTGAGCCTGTAGGCATATTTACAAACTGAAACCATATTCTACGAAAGAGTGATATTTGTTTTGTGAACACTTACCCACAAACTAAATTGCTAAAACATAAAAACATAATATTGGCTCGATTACTAACTTGTACTAATATGCTGAAAGCAAGATTTTCCTTTTCAGTTTCACAATAGAAAAAACTGTTGTTAACTTTAAGATTGTCATAGGAAGAAAGGTGTTAAATTAATTGAATAGGTAAACATAGAATTTTTTCTGAAAAGAATAATATGAATTAAAATAAAGAGTTACATGCAAAACTAGATTTTTGAAGTATAGTCAATCTCTAACGTTCTTGTGTTTCACTTTCATGACCATGCATCTGTGTAATTTTACTAGTAACTTCATGTTTGTTTTCATGTTGGCAACTGCCTACATTTATGACTATGCACAGTAGAAAAAAAATTTGTGGAGCAGCTAGTATCTTTCTCTCTCCCCTGGTTACGTTGACCCTACTCTTATAGAGTAAAGAGCTCCTCATGCATTCATTGTATATTTTCATTGTTTGCCTTTAAAACTCAAGTTTTGTGTTATAATGATGCCCTCAAAGCATAGTGCAACTACAAGCCCAAACATGAAAAATTAGAGGTGTGGCTTAGTGAGAAAATTGCTGATGGACTATTTCAAATTGATCAAGAACTCTAAAGTCACCCACTAGCAATGAAGGACAGAATCGGAAGTCAGCTTTAGATTTTACCAATCTCAGTATCTTGCAAGAGCAGTGACTAAAGTCCCAGTGACCTCTGCCTTGGTTTTTAGAGGGCAGCCAAGGTAGAGGGGTTTACACCCTTTCATCACCATGACATAGCACAAGGCAAGATTCAGGTTAAAATATGTTTTGGTTTTAAGAATTTTATTTCCTTTGCAGTATTTATGATACTGTAGATTTCATGTGTTGTAAAAAGTATTGTCTGAAATCAATTTTTTAAATTGAGATGTTAGCACAAAAAGTTACAGAATTCTAAGGAATTACAAGTGAGAAAATTGTTTTGCAAATTAACAGTTTAATTTTGTGTTCTTCATTTTATAGGTTATTTTTTGGTTATTATGGTAGGAAAATGCATATTATCAGAACTGATATTTTGATGCAAAGAATTGTATGCAGAAAGTGTACTTTCAGTAATCTGTAGCAAAAGATTATAGCTTTCGGTGGTCATGGGAAGCTAACCCTGTCTTTTCCTTAGGTTCAGAATCAACCATTGTCTTTTTCTTTTTGTAATTTTCATTATCACAGTTTTCTAGAATGTTATCCACATGAAAGTTGAGGATTGACTTTATAGTCATAAGTTTAGTCTACTGTAATAGAGTAGTGTGTGAATACACGATTGTTCTATTTTAAAATACACAGAGTTGGAGAGACCCTAAAAATTAGGTTGAAGTGAAATGTGTGATTGACCCCGAAATATGCGGCTCCTGCCTGAATGAATTTGACCCAAGCCTTCTTTAAGCCAAAGAAAAACAAAATTTATTAAAAATTCACCATGTTGGTCAGACTCTTAGGGAATCTCAGCATAGGCTAGACTCTTAAGGAATCTGAGTATTTGTATCGTTAACCGGCCCAGATTGAATCTGAGCCCCTTAACTAAGAACAAATGGATCTTACGTACAGAACGACTGTGAGAAGGATCTAGGAGTGACCAAGTAGTTTGGGACCAAGTAGAGAAGATCTTGCTTGGAATGGTCAGTAGGCTGGGGTGACTGTGAGATAACAGACAAGGGTTGGGACCACCAGGGACCTGACCACATGACCAAGAGAGAATGAGGTCTAGATAAGATCAAGGGTGGGAAGTAACTGGAGTCTCTCTGGAGGTGATAGACTATGAAAGCCTGGGCAAGGTTAAAGGTAACAGAGACTTGGGTGCAGCAATAATGAAAGGCCAGTTGAGAAGATTAATAGCCTCAAGTGAAAGCCAGATCAAGTGTGGAAATTCAAGGAAAGTTCAAGGGGAGGGCTCCAGAACCTGTACCCTTTTATGATGAAGATGAAGGATAAAAAGAGATAAGGGAGCCTTGGTGAAACCATAATCTCTCTTCTTTTCTCCAATGATTATTCTCTAATATATAGTATAAAAGCTGCTATAAATGAGTAGTTGTATACAGAAATGAATTGCTTAACCTAGTTCTCTTACAATCAGTTCCTCAACTAACCCAGCAAAGTTTTTGACTACAGTTTGCATTAATTATCACTAGATAGTTTTAGGGAGGACCAAGGCTAGCTTGCCTCGTCATCAAAGTACTATTCTAAAGTTTTAGGACAACCAGAGATCTAGTCTCTTGTCTAGGAACAAGAAATAAAATTGAAATAAAATTAAAAATTTGATGATTATTTGCGTAGCCAGAAAGAAATATAATCTGAAATAAGATTTGAAAGTAATATGCTAGAAACTAATTATAAACCCAGGAAGACCCAGCTACAGATATCCTTCCTATATACCTGAGCTCTGTGACCCTGAAATCACTTAGTTTCTATATGCGTCATCTTCCTCAACTGCAAAATACATATGATAATAGCACCTACCTGCCAGGGTTACTGTGAGATTTAAATGAGATAATATTTGTAAAGTGCTTGGCCTAATGCCTGGGCACAGAGAAGAATGTTTATTCCCTTCCCATCTGCCTAACCCTAACCCTAACCATCTGCAAAATGGGGATAACAAGAACATCTACTCACCTACCAGAATTGTGAGAATCGAAAGACATAATATTTGTAAAATACTTTGAAACCCTTAAAGTGCTATATAAATGCTTTTTTTGTTATTGTCTTAGATTTGTTAAATATGGATATTTATTAAGCATATTTGTTCTGTCTTATTCATCAATCATCCTCTAATATCTCTATCTAAATTTAAAGTATAATCATATTATTTTATTTATTTTGTATTCCTGTATTCTCCAAAGAATGCAAAACTCTTGAAAGCAAGGATTATTTCATTTTTTTTTTTTGTCTTTGTATTCCATGTGAGTAAAAGAGCGTTTAACACAAAGTAGGTACTTAATAGAAGCTTATGGACAGATTGAGAATTGGAACTTTTCTTTTTCTAGCCTAATTTAGCATTGCTTCAGGCTGTATATATAGATAGGAAGAGTTCTTGTAGCCTATTAACTCACTTAACTAGAATGATTTTGAGCCTCACACTTCCATTCCTAATGAGAGTGCAGAGAAAAGTCTCCCTCCATTTCTATCCACTTGCCCATCCAATTTGCATCTCGGTAGATCCCTCAACCATCTCATAATTAGTCTACAATGCAGATATTGATTTCTATAATTTTTGCTATATGAAGACTAAATGTGCTGCTTCTAAGAATTTCTATTTTCTCAATTAAACTGAAGCTCTTTATATGAAATTTCTTTTAATTTCTTCACTTTTGACTTATCTAAGATATTAAGTTTTTAAAAATTTCAGTTTTTAAAAATCTTAACCCAAAGAAATTCAAGTTAAGATTGTCAATCTGAAATAAAACCCAGTGTAGCAAAAACTAGGGTCTTTTTTGGAGGCAAGAGCATTGCAATTGGCAGAACCACATAGCATCAAAGTCTTGAAGTGCCTAAGATGAGCAGAAGAGGCAGGGTTTAAATAGAACCTGGGAAGGAATCTCTGGGAAACCCCACCTCACAATCTGTTAAGTAAATGGTTTTTCATGAAAACCCAAAAGTCAATAGAGGTGGAAATGGTGAAATGTTTCCAGGTAATCAACGCTACCATGAGGTCAGTGAGATCAGGGTCACGTAGCCTCTTATTATGACCTCTTTCATTTTTCATTCCCCCAATTCCAGGGAAAGAACCATGGATTTGGAATTAAGCCAAACTGCATTTACTCTCTTATCTATAGTTTCTGCATTCTAGCTTGAGTTTAAAAATCTTTCCACTTCTCATCTTCTAATTCTAATGTAGTTTTGGCTAGCTTTCCTTACGAGTCATTTGCACAGGACTGGTTCAGGTATTTTTCCCAATTTATTATTGACACAAATGAATCCCCAGTAGATAATGCCAACCTGAATTAGAGAAGGCAGCCAATATAGCAAAAATTATGATCTTTGTTTGGGGCAAGGATTCTACACTGCGGCAAATGCTAGGGAGCCTGAAGAGGGGCTGAACCTGTTGTGTTTTGGGGTTCCGGGAACTCCAAAATACAAGGGTACAGGAGTCTGCCTCCAAAGAATTTACTACTCAAGTCTTTTCTCAGTTAAAGTAGGGAGAATTATTTGTGATACCAATAGAAATGGTCTAGATTCTAAGTGAATGTGAGGTAAGATATTGTAAGAAGAATAGGAGCCCACGGAGTCACCTACAAATTTGATGAGGATGGGACTAATAATTTTATACAAAAAAACAACTTTGAGAAGATTTGGATGGGATTAAAGAGTGGTAAAAAGCCAGGGCGCCCCAGTTATCAGTAAGTTATCAGGTTATCAGTATCAGTAAGATGATTAAAGTAATCAAGATGGACTCTAGAGGGCCAGATGCTTTAGGCTGAGGCACAAGTGATCTGAGCTACTGAAATGTATGGAAAAATGCAGGATTCAGGTCCCATCACCCCATCAGACACAGGGTTCCTGTAAAGCATTTGAGAAGAGGGAGAAAGGCTACAGGATTGGGGGGTTAGGACATTCTATCGTTTCACCTGGTAAATTGTTTGACATAGCAAACTGAAAGTGGGTGGAGAAAGTTTGGGAATCCTAGAGGGGAGAGTTTGGGCCCTATACAAAATAGACAAAAGCTGGAAATGATAAAGTCTGGTCAACCTCAGGAAATTCATGGGTCTGGGAATAGTCAGCATCTAACACCTTGGCTAATACCTTGAGTTTTTTTTAAGAGTTGTCTATGTGTCTGACCTATTAATTCTAGAGCTCACAAGTTCCATGAAAGCGCTTACCATAAACGTTCAACAAATAGACTCAGTAAGCTCTTAAAACATTTGCTAAGATTATATATTAAGAATAGTTGTTACAGAATATTTATAGAACACCGTCCCATAACTACAGTATCCAATGGAAGAGTGGGCTTAAAACTTGAGAACAGTGGTAGCTAAGTATATATACTTTTGTGGCACAACACCTAGTATTTCAGGGGCTGGAAGTTTTTCGGTTTTTTTTTTTTTTTAATAGAGACCTCATAATGGATCCCCAGAGTCTTCTCTCTATAATGATCTATGGTCATACTGCTTCCTCCTTCTAGGGTATATCATTCTGTCGTCATGCCCATCTGGATTTTGTGTCTCCACCCCTCTGCTGAATGTTATGTCTCTTACTCATACAGTAGTATACCTTTAGGCAGAGGCTAGCATTTATTAAATGTCTGCTATGAGCCAGACACTATGCTATACCCCTGAGAGGCACGTGGAGGATGTGTGAAGGATAAGCCACAGAACTTCCCTCATCTCCCCTCTGTGAAGTTCTCCTACGTAGGCAACTTCAGATTAGCATTTTTTCTCATTCTCCAAATCCAACTCCTGAAATTTATCAGGGGTTTCACTATTTTAAACCCAAGAAGTAGGGCTAATTTGTTTGCTCCTCAAATCATCTGTTGTTCCCTTCTTGACTTAAACAAAAAAGTGTTCAGACTTCATTAAAGAATCCAAATGAAATCAGGACAGAGATTTATCTTTTATAGTTAAACATTTTCATTAACACTTTGTAATTATATTCCGTGTCAGCCTCTCACAGAGTTTGTTCTAAGAAAAACAAACTAAATTAGGCTGTGTGTCCACGTTTTATTTCACTCATAAGCAGGTGACACGCATTACATGGGAGTTACCCTCAACTATTAGACCCCCACTTGATTTGAAGGTGCAGGTACAGAATTATATGCCAGACTAGGTGTTCCCAAGGGGTACCAATCAACTCTAATTGATCAACACACTGGGAAGTAGGCTATATTAAAATGAAGGTCTTGAGTACATGACTTAGGTCACTTAATCCTTGTATGGTACCTTTTCCACAGGGGCCGATAGCACCTGCCATCTTTCTACCTATGGAAAGAGGACATACCTGTTCTATCAGACCACCCTTCCCCCCTCAAACTGGACCACTCCCAGTCTTGGGTTAGGCAGAGGAATCTGACTCCATCCAAACCTGGGCAACCTACAGTGCTATCTCATTATCAGTAATTTCCTGAAGAACTTTTCTGAAGGGGGCTGGCTGCTGGGGAAGCTCTGAGAACCATTTTTCACAGCTTTGATTTCTAGCACTATATCAGCTGAGTTGGAGTGGGGGAGAGAGAATTCCCTTCTTTACACATCATTCCATTTATATTTAAAATTATTGACAATGCAAGCTATAAAAAGATTATTCAATAGTTTATCATTAAATGGAAGTAATTAGAAATATAATTTTAAAATTAAAGGAGGCAGGCATTTGTAATTAAAATCTCTAGCATATTTCTTTGCCCCTATCAAGCACTTAATTATTTTTTTCCAATTTTATTGAAATATATTTCTAGTATTTGTTTTTTAGTAATTTTTTATATGTAGCATGATAAAGTTAATAAAAGTACTTTACGTATAGCCTTCCAGGTGGTCCTTCTGCCTCAGCTTTTCCTTGCTAAAGTCTAACCTGTGTTCTGTTGTCAAAATGTTTTTTCCTGAAATGCACATCTATGTTTCTTTCCCCCAGCTTCCTCAGTAAACTCTCCAGAATCAGCTATATCAAATGCTCTATTTGGTACTTAAAGTTCATCATAACTCAGTCATTTTCTAGCTTTCTAGTTCTCTTATACTTTACTAACTCTACTGTAGAATTTAGCTACTTGCTGCTCACCCAAAATACTTTACCTCTTGATTCTCCTTCTGTTCCCTGGTTGTCTGTGCTGGGGTTTGCTGAAGCCAACTTGAACTAATTCAAGAGAGCTGATTGTTAAATTTTCATTATGCAAATTTTATCTCTGCACTGCCCACCCCCACCACCCTCCCCGCCCCGAAACAAGTCAGTGCTACAATTTAGGGCTTGATTTATGGCTTATTGATTTTGCATAGACTTACAAAAGTGATGGAGAAAATGTTTATAATGTAGGTTAAACTGTATGCATGTGGTGTATATATTAAAAAAAGCAAACTACTAGCACAATATTCTGCCTTTTTACTCCCACCACTTATATTTTTTGGCCTCTGTCAAATCTTACCTTCTCCAAGGAGCCTTTCTTACACACCCTGAATCCTTGCCCCACAACTAGTGCATCCCCTTGGAGGATACCCACAGTTTATCCTCTATATATTTTGTATGTATGCATACAGTTGCATGTTGTATCCTCATTAGAATATGAGCTCCTTGCTTGTGTTTGTATCTCCAATACTTAGTCCAATGTCTGACACATAAGGAACACTTAATAAATGAAAGTTGACTGAATGACTGGCATAGATTTTATCATTTGATAATTTCAATGACACACTGTACATCTAATTATCCCCATTTTGCAGATGAGGAGAGTTAAGTGACTTTTCCATAATTCCATGAGCAATAGGTGTGTGAGACAGTATTTGAACTTAGGTGTTTGTTCACTCTCTTTGTACTATGCTATGCTGTCTCTAATATTCTGTACAACTTCCCTGAGGAAGTTTGCAAAATTAATTTCAAATTTAATTTTTAAAAATTAATTTCAAAATTATTGTGAAGTATTTTTTTAAATTTTCTTAAGAAAAGTAACACAATGGGTGGGGAGGGAGGGATGGGAGAATTTGGAACTCAAAATTTCAGGAACAACTGTTTAGTATAGTTCTTGCTGCTAGGAAATAAGAAATATAGTTAATGGGGAATAGAAAGTCATCTGGCCCTACAGGACAAAAGAGAAGATGGGGACAAGAGAAGGGAGGGATGATAGAAGAGAGGGCAGATTGGTGATAGGGAAAATTAGAATGCTCAGTGTATTGGGGTGGGGGGGAGGGAGAAAAGGGGAGAAAATTTGGAACCCAAAATTTTGTGAAAATGAATGTAAAAAGTTAAATAAATAAATTTATATTAAAAAAAAGAAAAGTAACACAAATAATCTTTGTTTTACACCTAATGGGCTTTTTGATCACTTTAAATTAGTATACAAGTATAAGCAAAAAGTGTTTCCTTAATCACAAGGAATTTACATTCTAATGAGGACTGTTCACATATAAAAGAAAATCTGAAATTGTGAAGGTAGGTACCAGATTGGAGTAAAGAAATCAAGAATGAACTCTGGTGAGAAATGAGGAAATAATTGGTGTGGCCCCTTCTTTGAATGGAAATTCATCTCCTCAGAGGATAGGGGCTAAGGGTGAAGAATACTTCCAAGATACAAATGTCAGAGCTGGGGGCATCTTTCAGTGAAGAGACATGGTAGAAAAGATGTGGTGTGCACCCTGGTAAGAAAACAGTTTATCCTCAAGGAGGCTAAACTTCAAGAAAGGGTTCTGAGTTGTAGGCCAAAATAGGTCTGTGGAAACTTGAATTAACCCCGCTATCCTCATACCACCAATCAGGACTACTGTCCATCAAGCTGTTTTAGAACAGACTGGAACTGTTAAACATGCACTTGACACACAAAAAGGTATCAAGGAAATTTATTACAGTAGAGTTCAGAGGAATTGAATGCCTTGGTCAAAGTGAACTCCACCCTTCTTCAGAAAGGGAGAGAGAGAGAGGAGAGAGAGAGGAGATGAGAGAGAGAGAGAGAGAGAGGAGAGAGAGAGAGAGCTAGGAGAGAGAGAGAGAGAGAGAGCTAGAGAGAGAGAGAGAGAGAGAAAGCTAGAGAGAGATGAGAGAGAGAGAGAGAGAGAGAGAGAGAGAGAGAGGAGAGAGAGAGAGCAAGATACCAAAGTGAGGGCATTTATAAAGTTCATGCAGGACACATTCTTCCATTAGAGGAGGAATTGGTCTGTTCTCTTTCAGGTTATGATTTGTTGTGCCCACTGTCCCTCATTAACAAACACAGTTGGATTTTTAGTGGGCTTCCTATACTGACTTCATGTTTTTTTTTTTTCTGATAGGCTTTCCCTTAAACAGCTTGTCAAGCCTGCACATAAGTTTCTGACCTTCTTCATCTGACTCTGTTAGGTCACAGATCAACTTTCCCCACCGGAAGTTTTGACCTTGTGGAAATGAAACTTTCCTTTGTTTCCCATAGAATAATTTGTGTTGTTATTCCCAGGTAGATTGCCTGAAATACAACTATGGGCACTCAGCACAAGTAGTATATAAAACACAAAACCATTCTGTGGTTTCAGGGGAGAATTTCCAGGTCCCACATGGAATTTTTTTGTCTGTTGCTCTTTCATGGGCTGATTTTTCCTACTTGTAAATGACTGTAATCTCCTTGGGAGCTACTTTCCCTGAGGGTCACTGACTAGATTTTTAAAAAATGAAATTGTTTAATCCAAACCCTTGGGCTCTGAGCAATCCATTTTACTAGATTTGGTATCTACTCTTAGGATAGAAATAAACCATATGTATGTAAAAGTGAAAGTCATGAAATAATTAGTAATATAAAGCTGACATTGAAAATGGGCTCATAGTTGAAAAGGACAGGACAAATAAACTAGATTGCTTGGAAGGAAGTTGTGCATTCTTAATGAACCCAAGTTTCTTCTTGAAACAAAACCTGATACTGTTAATATCAACCTTTTTCTGATTGCGAGCAAACGACTGGGAAGTATAAAATGCGACATTTGTCAAAGAATTGAAGTTGAATATAGCTAAGGCGTGTATTGGGTATGCATAGCCTGTTACACAAGAAGAAAGAATTAATTCAAAAGAAACATGTCAGTGATAATCAATGAAAAGTATAATTGAAAAAGTAGATGAAATGGTTATATGGGCAAAGCAAAAAATAAATATTGGCAAGCCTAGGTACTTATCCTTGAAATGTTAACGGAATAAAAGAAAGACTCTGAACAAAGGATAGATCTCATATAATTAATTTGTGAGAAAACATGAATTTGAATTATATAAGTGGGCAGCTTTGGATGGTTTGTGGTCCGTATCATTGAAGTTACTGCTCATATCACCAACATCATTGATCATCTGAATGATTAAAATAAGGGCTGTAAGTACGTAATAAATGCCAGATGATTTGAGAGAACCAAAAAATACATTTTGACTATAATTGGTAGGGAAAACTTCATGGAGATTTCAAAACTTTGAGTTTAAATAGATATCTCAAGTTTGTGTAGGAAGGATAATATTATAGCACTAGCCAAAGCGTATTGTAAAGGTGTAGGTTTCCATACCACCCCAATTTATGGAATCTTAAGACCCAAATGGCTGGATTGAAGCAATGAATCAAAAATGCAAGTTAGGTATGTATACTTGCTTTGATCATTAGATTAAAAATTGATAGTACCACAACTGAAATTTCTTGTGATAGGCTGAAAGAAGCAGACACAAAACTCAGCCTGAATGTAACATAACAATCTATTACAGAATTGTTCTTTCTAGTATAAGGCCAATTGATTGATGAAAGATCATGCAGTGAAAAACTCCAGAGAAGGAATTGCCTTTGGGAGGGAAGGAGCTAGTGATCTTTTGACATCCTATGAACCCAAAAATGTCAAAATATCTAGAGTTCCTCTTGGATTTAGTAGCTAAATCCCCAGCGAAACCATAGGTGATCTGTGCATCATGTACCTTTGGAGCAGGACACGAAGAACAACCTAGAAACAGTAATGAAAGACATATTCTACCTACCCTTGAAGTCCAGCAAAGATCTATACCTAGGAAAAACATAATTAGGCCTATACAAATGGAGAAATGCACACTTAATAACCAGTAACACATAGTAACAGGAACTATAATTTGTCTTTTGGTCACATGGGTTCTCTAAGCTGGAGTTTTTTCTTCCCAGTAATCTACGTACACAAGCCAAGAGCGCATCTCCATTTGGAGGATATTTCTATAAACTGCTCTTCATCCTGTACCCATTTGTAAATATCCTTTCAAAAAGCTTTGAATCATAAATAAGGAGTACAGCACTAGTCTAGCTCATGGTTGTCAACATTTGAATTCCTTACCTCTCAGGATTATTTCTAGAATCCCACGGGGAAAAGTTGTCAGCTGACCTCTGGTGATCCTGTCTGTCCACATGAGTAATAATTAAGGAATTAACTCTGGAAATAATAAAACATATACAAATAAGGAAAACCTCTTTGCTTATAAACAGTCAGTAACATTTTTTAAGTGCCTGCTATGTGCCAGGTTCTATGATCAACACTGGGAATACAAAAAGGGCAAAAGCAAATGAAAAAGAAAATTTACTCTGTTCTCAAGGATGTCAGAATCTGTGGGAGACGTTCAAACAACTATGTAAAAACAACATATATATATGTATATATGAAGATTAAAAACAGAGTAAAGGCACTAGTATATTAAGTGGGATCAGGACAAGTTTCTTGTAGAAGGTAGAATTTTAGCTGTTAGTTGAAGGAAGCCATAGGAGCCAAGATATGGAAATGGAGAGGAAGAGTTCTGTAGTTATGAAAGGGACAGTCAGTTAAAAAAATAATCCCAAATTTGGGTGATGTGGAAAGAACAAGGGGGAGAGAGTATCATTGAATAATAGAGTACATGTAGGTTCGTAAGGTGTAAGAGAGGCCTGGGAAGCTAGAAGGGGGACCTGGTTATAACCAACTAATGTTTGTTAGGAAATAGTAGGGAATAAGTTTATATAGGTAGGAATAAGTTATATAGGAGGTTGACTAATTGGGGTTTTAAAAACTCAGGAAATGGATTTAAATACATATCACACATATATACATATATGAATGATTTGGAGTAAGTTTGGATTCTTACAAGCTCTAAAAGAGGAGATCAAGCACTGGTGGATGTCAGCAATATGGAAAGACCCTAAATAAGGTTATTCTACTACTACATGTAAAGATAGACCTATCTCATTCAGTTTAACTAAAGACATTAATAAATGCCTCCCTTAAGGAGGACACTGGGCTACACATTGAGGATTCAATCCTGGAAATGATTCAGTTCACGAAAAAGGTCATAGCCCTTGTCATCAAGTCACTTCCCACCCTAATGGGGATATGGCCTGTATCCATAATTATTGTATAGGGCAGACTATGGTAAAGTAAAGGGATTTTAAAAAATTCTAAATGTTAAAAAAACATTTTCTGAAGAAGAGAATGAGTATCATGAGAGGAGAAAGCAGTGTGTATATGGTGGTAGGGAGTGGAGAATGGGCAATATGATAAGGGAAATGTAACTTTTGAGAAGTTTTTCTGAGGCCTATGTGACTTCAACTACTCTGCCAAGAAATTATGAATTGAGCAGACTAAATATATCATTTAGAGCATTACTTATTGTACTTTATTAGCGATAATAACAAAACATATTTCAGGGGGCTGACTGGAGTGGTCATATTAAAGCATCAGTGAGGGGGAAATGAAAATTACAAGTTCATATTTTTTGTTTTCATTGGCTCATTTTGGAACTACAAAGTATTTCAGTGCTTAAATGTATGAGAATTCACTTGAGTGTGAGATAAAATACAGATTGATGGCTGCTGACAGTAGGGAAGACATAAAATAGTTGTTCTACCTACTGTACCTCTTAGAGATAAATGATCAAGACATTTATACCTGATTTTTCCTGGCTCCATAAAGCTTATTTGAATATACCACCCAATAAAAGGAAGCCTTCTTTGGCTCTGTACCTTTTTTCTATTCTTCCAGAAAATCGACATGGAAAAAATTGGTTATTTTTAAAGTGTTTCAAAGGTGTGTTAGGAGAAAACTATGAGCTGCAGCACTCAAGATGTTCAACTGAATAAAACAATGTAAAAATGGAATTCTTGTTCATCTTAAGCCTCCTACAAATCCATTATCTTCAAATCTTGCTTTTACACAGTTTTCAAATGAGCATGGAGTAAAAATTTGAAGAGGCTATTGCTGTCTGAAAAATTAATGCTTAGGGGAAAAGAATTAGAGTGAAAAGGAGCTCTGGATGCAAGTTACCTTAGAGCACTTGATCTTCCTGAGAAAAGAAAATGTGAAGGCTCTTTTTTTTCTGTTGAGATTAATTTAAATAATAAAGAGAGACAGTGTCTTAGGATGTAAATGACTGATATCAGCATATTCCTGACAGTAAGAGTTATTCAAGCAGGAGGTATACTGACAGCATGAGTATCTACTTTGGTATTAAAATCACAGGGAGAAAAAGAAAAAGATGAACACTTTGATGTGTAGAAGAGAGGTTTCCAATACTTTCACTTTGGTTCAGTCAAACGGAAACCCAGGAAAATAATCATCAAAATATATTTTTTTCCACATCATGGCAGTGATGGGGTGCTAATGATGGATCTCTAAAAGCCCTGCACTTTCCCACATAGACCAGTCCCTGGTTTTCAGTGTATTTTTTGATGCCTTTTTTTTTACCTTACACACACATACACACACACACACACGGCGGGGGGGGAGACAGAGAGAGAGAGAGAGAAAGAGAGAGAGAGAGAGAGAGAGAGAGAGAGAGAGAGAGAGAGAGAGAGAGAGAGAGAGAGAGAGAGAGAGAGATTGGTGTTAAGATAACTCTACTTCTATGTATTTATTACTTAGTCACATGAATATCTTTCCCTTCTCTAATCAACTTTTCTCTATCCTCATCCTTCTTGACGTTTTTGACATCAATCATCTTTCTCCTTGACAGTATTGCCTCTAAGTTTTCAAGATACTCCTTTTCCCCCCTGCTTCTCCTTTTACCTATATGACCATGCCTTAGTATCCTTTACAGCATCTTTATCCAAAGTCCTTCATCACGCACTCCTTCTACCTTGAAATTGGTTCTGAGTTTTAATGTCATTTATCTCATATCTCTTAAGTAGACTTGAATCTGACATCAAAGTTAAAACGGAAGAGAATAAAAGCAAAATATCTGATAAACCACTTGATGGAGTCATATATAACATATGGTTCTACCTAAAAGAAATTTACATATACACCTTAACAACTCCTTTGTCTCAGGGAATCTTGCCCCAGTGATGTCAAAATGTTAATTTTAGTCAGTGAATGACTGTACAGTAAGGGAAAGACAGGATAAAGAATCTGACCTTGAATCTAGTGTTCATAATGAACAAATAAATGAACATGATGCCTATAAATATCTTGGTGCTTTAGAGTCAAGATGCACTGAATATAAATTATCAATGAGAAATCTGTGGCTGAATACATAAAAATAATTCATGGAAATCCAAAATCAATGCTGAAAGGGAAGTTTACTTTTAAAGCCACTGACACATAATACCAGACAGTGTTCACTTTCAGAAATGAATAATAAACCATAAGGGAATTGAAAATTATCCTAACAAAACCCACCCAATATCAAGAAAAAAAGAACTCATTACCCAAGATGATTGATAGACCTTCTTAGAGAAGTGAATAAACAGTAAAAACCAAAACTGTAATAAGGGCTAAAAACAGATAATAAATAATTGAATTTGTCAAAAGTAATGGAAAGCAACTTAACTTCATATGTAGCCTATGAAAGTCATAAAATCTAGGACTGGAATCAAAGTCATCCAAGAGAGACCTCTGAATGAACTTAACCAACAGTATGTTAACAACTGACTCTGCAGTGTAGATTTAATTGTGGGAATAGAGGGCAATTCAGGACCAGATCATTGATGCAAGAAGCTATGCAAGACCTTTAAGGAGGCCAGACATGGTGTTCAATTTATATTAGGCAATAAAATGGCAGACACAATGTCTCTCCTCACTGCTGATTGCAAAATTTGGCACCTACAAAGATACAACCCAGTACAACAGAAGCTTTCTTTCATGGACTGACAAGCAACAATACTCTTACTATGAAGATGAATTTTGAAATATTCTCAAGAGATGCATTATAGAACCCATAGACTGTACAGAAAATGGATAATTACCACAGACCACAATGTTGCCCTCAATCACTCAGATGTAATATTAATGTACAGAAATTAAAAGTTTTATTAGATTTTACCATGCTAAATATTCATAATTCTTTATGGAGCAGAAAAATTTCAAAATATAGAAATCAAATTGAGATCAAAATTACTTGGTAACAGGATGGAGGTCCTTAACTTCCCTGTTGTTTATATATGGTACTAGTGTTGTATTCATGATGCATTCAATCACCAGAGGAATATTTTACCTCTCAATTAGAAACAATACAAAAAATTTGTTCTCTCCACATATGCTATTTCCTTCAATATGGCCTTACTATCTGGAAATTCCCACCCAACTGGAAACTTGAGTTTTACTTTTGGTTTCCTAGAGTCTAAGAGAGATGGATCTTTTGTCTTATCTTACTGAGAACAACCAGGCCACCACAGCACTGTCATTTCCTATATTCTTTTCACCATGCCCTTACAAGTATCCTCCCATTTTCCAGCACCCCTTTATGGGACTTCCCCATTAGAATTTAAGTTACTTGAGGTCAGGATAGAGTTGTCTGCTTTTCCTTGTATCTCCAACATTTAACAAAATACTAGGCACACACTAAGCACAGAAGTACTGTTCAAACTATATATGTTCAATTTATGTCTGGTGTATCTATTGATTTCAAATAATAATAATAGCAAGACACTGAAACATCTGAAGGTGATTTTTATCTGGATCTTATCAAAAAGATATGAAGAATGAGATAAAAATATTAAATAATTAAAACTGAAATTTTTTATTCTATTTCTTTTGGCTACATACATTTTTTTTTTGCCTGCAAATATAGACAGAAAGTGTTAACATTAACTTTATTCAGTTTAGAAGTTGTAGTTGTGTATGTGTGTTATTTTTTTGGATGGGTTAATTGTAATCCAGGTTTCAAGCCTAGAACATTTTACCCTTCATTGGTGAATAGTTGCCTCAATCAGTTAAATGCCTACTATGTGCTAAGTGCCAGGGATGCAAAAAGAGGCAAAAGACATTCATGCCCTCAAGGAGTTTACAATGTAATGTGCCTGCAGAGGGTAGAGTTGGTGAGGGAACTTTGGAGAAGAAAGATATTCTTTCTAATTACAGCTTAGAGAGACAGACAGACAGAGAGGAAAGCTGGCTTCTCATCATGCCTTTGATTTCCAATTTTCTAGAGATATTAAGATACTTTCCCTTATTTAAGATTAGATGTCCTCTCTTGGGTAAGCTGAAAGATCTCAATTCCAGTGGGAGATTTCATTCACTTTGTATTGTTTGATAAATTCTTATCTGTAAGACTTCTATGATTTCTGTTTGCAACTTGCTTGGATAAATGGTTTTGTTTGATATTTACTATTTGTGAAGGTGTTTACTGTAACTAGCATTTGGTGGGAAGGAGTAAAACTTGTAAGTGTAAATTTGGGTTTAACTTTTCTCCTTTAAAGGATAGAAAACATGAAAGTAGCTTGAAGCTAAAAATGTTATTGCTCTAGTCAATAAATATGCATAGAGCAGTAATCTCCATTCTCTCCCCCTTGCCTTCCCCCCTTTCTCTATTCCAACTTGTCTCTACACCAACCTCCTCTTCTCCTTTCTCCCATCAGCTAGTCTAGCGGCACCTTCTTATACTTCCTTCAGGAAGTCAGTCTTCCCTGGAAAGGGTTGAGTAAGATTCTAGAGATATCTACCAATGTCTCCCCATAAGTTACATTTTGGTAACTCACATGGATAAACATAAGTGATATGAAACAATAAACCTTATATAATTTATGGAAAAATCTTCTGAATTGAATTATTTTGAAATCCAGTATTCCGGGGTGGAGCCAAGATGGTGGAGTGAGAGCAACAACTCACCTAAGCTCTTGGACAAACTCCTTTGGATACCTCTGAAAGGAGAATCTGACCAAATTTTGGAGGTGTGGAATCCAATGGGAGACAGACTGTGATGGATTCGAAGCCCAGGTTAGACTGGAAGGTCCCCGGGAAGGATCTGTTCCGTGGGGGTGAGCCCCCAGCACACAACGCAGCAGGTCCAGTACAGAAGAGCAGAAGGGGCCCCGGGAAACCTGAGCGGGCAGAACTGGCAGAACAGCACCCAAGGGCCGGAGACAAGCCTAGCCAAGTCAGCGAGAGCCATTGAGCACCAGATATCAGCACAGCAGCTCCTGAGACCTTCAGCCCAAAGATTAAACTTTAGTAAGTCACCTACTTGAACTTCCGGGAGCCAGGATGGTGGAGTGATCAGTAAATGCTCTCTCCTCCCACCTTGTTAACCGTGAAAGAACTATAAAATATTTTCCTAGAAAAATCCTCGATCAGTGGAAACAGCAAAGGGGCCAATAGTCTCATAACACCTGAGGCTAGGAAAATAGCTAAGGGGGATTCCTCCTACTGTGGTGGAGGCAGACTGGAAGGACAGAGGACCCAGGGCAGAGACAACTCACACTAGGACCCAGGCAAGCCTCAGCACCAGGAGAGGAGCCCCAGGAGGGGTGGGAACACACATTAGCATCTAGGAATGCCTCAGCCCTCCAGGGGAATCCGAAAGACCATCGGGAAGCTGGGATCACCATCCCCTGAGCCTGCCTTTGCCTCAGAGTTCAGCTGAGGAGATCTCCTGTGGCCAGATCACTCCTCCACCACACTTAACAAGCTAACCCCAGGGTTGATCAGGGAAACACAAAACAAAAACCTGCTTTTAGCTTTTTCACACATCAGCTCAGCACAAAGTCCTGTAGCTTCTGACTGAAAGAACCAGAAGCCACAACACTCAATCAACATCATGAGCAAGAAAAAGCAGAAGGGAGAAAAAACCATAGAATCTTTCTATGGGGACAAGGACCAAAACACAGACACCAAAGAGGTCAGAGCTGAGATTATACTTCCATCTGAAACTTCAGAAGGGACTATGAACTGCTCGCAAGCACAAGCAGCTCTCCTGGAACAGCTGAAGAAGGAAATAGAAGTTAAACTGGCCAATGATTTTAAAATTATGAAAAAAGAATTAACTGATGAGAAATCCAGTATTCTTCCCAAATCAGGGCAAGGCACAAGCTCTTTAAGTCTGAAAAATTCTTAATAAAATGACTCCTTTTTATTACCCTGTTTGAGGAATGTGGTCTTTGGGCTATCAGAAATTTAACTCCTTTCTTTCAATAACTTCACAAGGCTAGATCAAACAAAAACCTATATATGATCTCACTTTAAAATCTGGGTTTCAAAAAGTGACTTTTCATTATATTTTATAGTAAAAATTTACCTAAATAGTGACTTTATTCATAACAAATTGGAAGATGTCATATCAATTGCAAGTGTAGAGAGTCAGAAATTACTAAGTATAGAATAAATGGATCAATTATAGATTATGTATAATATGTTAACTTAAACATGACAAAGGATTTCTAAAACAAAATTTTATGAGTGTAAAAATAAAGATAAAAACAAGAAAAATCTTAATGCTTATGATAAATTACACTTTTAAGTATAAAATCTATAATGACTTGATATAGATAAGTAAGAATAAGATAAATTTCCCAATAGATATGGTCAATGTGTGTATACAGAAGTATTTCTAAAAAAAATATAAAATATCAATAACTAATAATAGCTTATGTACATGTGTATATATATATATATATATATACAAATAATATATATTATATATATATTATATATATTTATATATATAATATTATATATATATAATATTATATATAAATATATATATATTTGCTATTAATTATTTATGGTATGTGTGCATGTGTATCAGACACTGTACTAAAGCACTTTACAATTATTATCTCATTGGATCATCACAACCACACTGGGATGTGGATGTTTTTATTATCCCCATTTCACTGATCAGGAAACTGAGGCAAATAGTTTAAATCACTTGCCCAGGGTCATACAGCTGGTGTCTGAGGCCAGAAATGAACTCAGATCTTCTTGACTCTGAGTCTAGTGCTCTATCAACTATGCAGCTTATCTACCTCTACTTTAATAATTAGAAAAATGTAAATTCAATTAACTAACCCATTAAGCAATCAAAGACAGTTAAGCACAATAAAAATGTAATGCTGGCAAGGTTGTGGGGGAAAATTGGTTATGCTGCTATGTCTGTAGTAATAAATTAGAATGATCTATTTTCTTTTTTTTGGAAAGTAGTACAGAATTTTACAATTTGTTTCAGTCATTTGTACGCTTAGACCTAATGATCTTATTACTAGGACTATATCCTAAGGCTCTTGTTGGTAGGAAAAAAAAAGATCTATTTGTACTAAAATATTTTAGCATACTTATTTGCAATAGCCTAAAGAAATTAGAAACAACCTAGACAGTCAATGAAAAGGTAATGAATTGAGGTATAAAAATATAATGGAATTTCAATTTTTTAATAAGCAATGATAGAATGTGAAAGATGTTAAAGAAAAACATGTGAGAGACTTATAAAAAGAACTAATAAATGAGAAAATGCAATCAAAAATGAAATGTGCACGATGATGATAAGTATTCAAACAATAACAACATATGCCCATTCAAAGGATAAGTGATTTTATCAGGGAATGGGAATTGACCATGTAGAATGGGGAATGCCTATGTAGATCAATATTAATCTAAAACTTAGTAGGAGAATCGCAGGAGCAAAGGATATAGTAGTTAAGGGACTTGACTGGGGTTACAAAATCATCAAATATTAAAGGTAGAATTTCAAGCTAGATCTTCATAACTCTAGACCCAGTCTTCTACTAGTCTTCCATTCTCCCTCAAAGATTATATTAAAAGTCACAGTAGTGGTATATGGAAAATACACTGAAAATGAGGAGGAAAGGAAACGTAACCCACAGGACATATTTAATAGTTAACCATTGCATGGGAGTTTATGCTACATATATATGTTTGTATGTATATATATATTGAGTTTTATTTATGCATTTAAGCTTTGTGCTTGTTGAAGTTTGTAAGTTCCTAATAAAATTATTTTGTGAAATACTATTGTATTGACTCTCCTTCAACTTGTACATCTTTCATTTACAATATTATACATGCTCACTAACTATAAATCTACATTTGACTAATCATATTGGTAAACCACATTTTCAATTAATTTTTTCAAGAAGTTTCATAAAATATACAAAAACTTAAAGGAGAAGCAGGATATTTTCTTCTTTAAATATATTTATTTTAATTTGATTATATCTATTTGTGTGCAGCAAGGGCTATGTATTCTTTATATTTTCTTCACTGATGCCTTATACCCGGTAGACTCCTAATTAATGTTTATTATTGAACTGAACTATATTCCAGAGTTCAAAAGAGAGAAAGCAGTTAGTGAGTCACTATACAGGACATTTATTATGTGCTTACTATTTTTGAGACACATATTATGCACTGAGATTTCAATGAAAAATATAAAAATAGTCCCTGCACTTGAGGATCTTGCAATCTAACACAGAAGACATCATGCAGATAACTATACACAGACAAGTAATATTATTGGATGACTTGGAAATAATCAACGCATGGAAGGTAGCACAATTAAGAGGGATTGGGAAAGAACCTTTATGTATATGTAAATTATACACACATATACATATAAATGCTCATATACTTACAAATATATGTACATATGTATATGGAGAAAGAGAGGGAGAGAGAGGGATATTTCATGAGGTACCAGCAATATAAGCATGAAAAATAAAATAATTCCTACTCACAATGAGTTTATATAGTAGTGTAATTTAAACAGCAAATTAAAAAAAAAACAATAACTAAGAAAAATGGTATATTTTCTGCTAAAATAATGCCCACTCACATGAAGAAATTTTTGGACAATCTTGAACTTTGGAAGTAAATTTTCAAGAATTTCCAGGTAGAGTTCTGGATTGAAACTCATTACAATGTGTCCGTTTTTTTATATTCCAATTAACTGTTGAAGGTTAGGAGGTAACTGCAGATATTAGAATGGCACTGATATGAAAAGATTATCTCCAAGATGAAAGAACTGCTAGGCGGGTATTGAATTGTAATTCATTAAGAAAATATTTTCTAGGGTATAATAAATCTCCAGAGAGGAGATAACACTTCAAGTAATAATTTATTTTTGAACACTATGGAGATCGCCTGATTCTTACTATCATTTTGCCAACTTCAAAATAGATATTAAGTTCTCATTTTGAAACTGATCTTCAATATGAAGGAAAAACAGAATATGGACATGAAACTCAGTTTCTCTTTTACAATACTATTTTTCCCCATTTACATGTCAGCATGGTGTTTAGCATTGATTTACATAAAATTTTGAGTACTAATTTTTTTTCCTCCCTCATCTCTCCTCTTCCTAAAATGGAAGGAAATTTGATATACATTATACATGGGCTGTCACGTAAAACATTTTCATGGTAGTCATAGTTGTGAAAGAAGAAACAGATCAAAAGCAAAAAAAGAAAAAAATGAAGAAAGCATGCTTTGATCTTCATTCAGAGTCCATCAGTTCCTTATCTGGATGTAGCATTTTCCTTCCTGAGTCCTTTGAACTTGTCTTAGATCCTTGTGTTGCTGAGAAGAGCTAAGTCATTCATAGTCAATCATCACACAATACTGCTCATACTGGGTTCAATATTCTTGTTTAGCCCATTTCACTTTGCATCAGTTTGTACACGTCTTTCCTGTTTTTTGTTTTTTTCTGAAATCTGCCTGTTTATCATTTCTTATTTCACAATAGTATTCCATGACATTCCCCAATTTCCTAAAGGGCTCCTATAAATATTTTTACATATGTAGCTCCTTTTAAAAAAAAAAAAAATTAATGATCTCTTTGGGATACAAACCCAGTACAGTATTGCCAGATCAAAGGGTATACACAGTTTGATAACACTTTGGGAATAGTTCCAAATTTTTCTCCAGAATGGTTAGATCTGCCAATAGTGCATTAGTGTTCCAGTTTTCTTAAATCTTCTCAAACATTTATCATTTTCTTTCTTTTTGTCATGTTAGCCAATCTGATAGTTGTGAGATGGTACCTCAAAGTTGTTTTAATTTCCATTTCTCAAATCAAAAATTATTTACAGCACTTCTTCATATGCCTATAAATGGCTTTGATTTCTTAAATCAAAAGCTTCCTGTTTATATCCTTTAACCGTTTCACAATTGAGAAATGGCTTATATTGTTATAAATTTGACTCAATTCTTTATATATTTGAGAAATGAAGTCTTAATTAGAGATGCTTGCTGTAAAGATTGTTTCCCAGATTTTTGCTCTTCTAATCTTTGTTGTCCTGCTTTTGTTTGTGCAAAAACTTTTTAATTTAATATAATAAAATTTACCTACTTTGAATTTCATAATGTTATCTATCTCTTGTTTGGTCATGAATTTTTCACCTTTGCATAGATCAGACAGGTAGACTGTTTCTTGCTCTTCTAATTTTCTTTAGTGTTACCCTTTGAGTCTAATGTCTAAATCATGTATGCATTTTGACCTTATCTTGATATATGGTAATGAGATGTTGGTCTATACTTCATATATATCCTATAATTCTCTAGTTTTCCCAGCCATTTTTGTCACATAGTGAGTTCTTATCCCAAAGACTTGGGGAGATCTTTGGGTTTATGAAACACCAGGTTAATTTGGTCGTTGATTACTATGTCTTGTCCACCTAATCTGTTTCACTGATCTACCAGTATCAGATAGCTTTGATGATTACTACTTTATAATATAGTTTGAGATCTGGTATTGCTAAGCCATATTTTAAAATATTTTTTCATTAATTCCCTTGATAATCTTGACCTTTTATTCTTCCATATTAACTTTGTTATTTTTTTCTAGCTGTGCAAAATAATTTTTGGTAGTTTGTTTGGTGTGACACTGAATAAGTAAGCTACTTTAGGTAGAATTGTCATTGTTATCATATTCATCCAACCTACCAGTGGGCAACTGATATTTTTCCAGTTGTTTAGATATGACTTTGTGTGAAAAGTGTTTTGAAATTGTATTCATATATTTCCTGGGTTGTCTTCGCATGTAGACTCTCAAGTATTTTATACTGTATACTGTGTGTGCGTATAATTTTGTATATATAATTTTGATGTTCATATAAAGAAATGCTGGTGATTTATGTAGATTTAAATTATACTTCAAAACTTTGTAAAGTTGTTAATTATTTTAGTTTTTCAGTTGATTCTCTACTATTCTTTATGTGTACCATCATATTATCTGCAAAGAGTGATAGTTTTGTTTCCTCCTTGCCTCTTCTAATTTCTTTCAATCTCTTTTTATTCTCTTATTGCTATAGCTAATATTTCTGTTACTATATCGAATTATCAGTTGGTGATAATGGACATCCCTGCTTCACCTCGATCTCATTAGGAAGCATTCTAGTTTATTCTCATTATAGATACCATTTGCTGATGGTTACATATCTATGAATCTACTTATCATTTTAGGAATGTTCCCTTTATTTCTGTTCTCTCGTGTTTTTAATAGGAATGGGTGCTGTATTTTGTTGAAAGCCTTTTCAGTGTCTATTGAGATAATCTGTTATTTCTGTTGGTTTTGTTATTGATATGGTCAATTATGTCCAAATACTGAACCAACCTTACATTCCTGGTATAAATTCCACCTAGTCATAGTGTATAATTCTTGGGATATATTTCCACAATTGCCTTGTTAGTATTTTGTTCAAAATTTTTATGTCAATATTCATTAGGGAAATTGGTCTATAATTTTCTTTCTCTGATTTAACTCTTCCTAATTTAGGTATCAGGACCATATTTGTGTCATAAAAGGAGTTTGGTTGGACTCCTTCATTTATTTTTTTCCAAACTGTTTAGCTAGTATTGGAATTAAATGTCCTTTAAATGCCTGTTAGCATCCACTTGCAAACCCATTTGACCCTGAGGATTTTTTCTTAGGGAGTTCATTCCTGTCAATTTCTTTTTCTAAGGTGGGGCTACTTAGGCATTAGATTCCCTAATCTGTTAGTTTAGGTGTAATTTATCTTTTTGTAAATATCACTAATTTCACTCAGATTTTCAGATTTATTGGCATATAATTGGGCAAAATAGATGCTGATAAGAATAAGAGTCAAGCGATGCCCATTGCCCACTCTCCCACCTTTCCCTCCACTATAATAGATTTTTTGCATCTCTTCATGTGAAATAACATACCTCATTCTACTTCTTCCTTCCTTCTGCACCCAGTGTACTCCTCTTTCTCACCCCTTATTTTTTATATTATTCCCACAAGTTCACTTTATACCCATATCCTCTATCTATGTATATTCCTTCTAGCTATATGATTAGGGGGTACAATTTTTAAAAATTACAAGTTTCATCTTCCCATGTATGGATGTAAACAGTTCAACTCCATTGACTCCCTTATGTGTTCTTTTCCATTTTTACCGTTTTCATCCTTCTCTTGGGTTTCGAGTCTGGAGATAATATTTTTTTACTCAATTTTGATCCTCTCCTTATAAAAGTTTGGAATCCTTCTATTTCATTGTATGACCATTTTTCCCCTTGAAGTATTGTGCTTAATTTTGCTGGAAAGGTAATTCTTGGTTGTGTTCCAGCTCCTTTGCCTTCCGTAATATCATATTTCATGAACCCCTGTCCTTTGATGTTGAAACTGCTAAATCCTGTGTAGTCTTGATAGTAGCTCCCTGATATTTGAATTGTTTTTTCCTAGTCACTTGCAGTATTTTTTTCATTAACTTGATAATTCTGAAATTTGGCTATAATATTTCTTGAACTTTTTATTTTGAGAAGTCTTTTCCTGAGGTGATGGGTGGATCTTTCAATGCCTATTTTGCCCTCTGTTCTAGATCAGGACAGTTTCTTTTGATAAATTCTTGAAGGATTCTGTCTAGGACCTCCTTTAGATTATGACTTTCAAGTAATCCAATGATTCTCACATTGCTTCTCCTGTATCTGTTTTCCAAGTCATTTGTTTTTATAATGAGGTATTTTACTTTTTCTTCTCTTCTTCTTATTCTTTTGAATCTGGTTGATTCTTGATGTCCTGTAGAGCTATTAATTTCCATTTGCCCAATTCCAACTTTGAACAAGTTGTTTTCCTTGATTACAGTTGTACTTTTTAAGGAGTTGTTTTCTTCCTTGGAATTGTATATCTTCTTTTTCATTTGACCAATTCTATGTTGTAAGCAGTTGTTTTCTTTTTCTCAGCTATTGACTCTTGTTTTTCATAATTCTCTTGCATCAACAGAAATATGGTGAAGTACGAAATGAGTTGAATCTGAACCAGGGGACAAATCCTGACTCTGACAGTTATTCCCTGTGTGAATTTGACCAAGTCACTTGGACTATAGATTATCTCTTTGAGTAATCTAAAAATGGGCATTCCAGTCCATATAACACTTATTTTTCTAGTCTGAAACTACATTTAAAGGACAACTAGATACAGCAAAAGATCTAATTCCAAGGAAATTTCCTGGTCATCTCATCTAAATCTCTTCATTATACGGTACAGATGAGGATATGTAGAGGCCCTAAGGGGTTGAAACATTTATTTTTTATTTTACTACTGTTTTAGTACTAATGTAGTAAACAGTGGGGCTAGGATTCTAGTTCAGGTCCCTGGAATTCAAAACAAGTGATCATTCCAGTATACCTTTTGAATGCCATGTTCCAACCTTGGACTTACCCATTTCATTAAAGGCATTGAAAGCACAATGAGATGAGTGGGCTCGGAACTGTGGATTCAAATTTATTTGCTTCATAAACAACAATAAGCTCTTATCATTCTGACTTTTGACTATTTCCATTAAAAAAAAAACACTTCTGGTGAGTCTTGAATTGCATTTCATTAGACAGATGTTTTCTGTGTTATTATAACTCTCCAGAGAGGAGATAACCCTTTAATCCATCAATCATCAACAAACATTTATTAACTACTTAGTTTGGGATAGGCACCGAGGAAATAAGTTCAAAGAATTAAATAATCCATACTCATAAGGAAGCTAGCTATCTGAGTTTTCATCTTTATCAGAGAGAAATTTTCCAAATATGGAAAAATAGAAAGGTGCTATGGACCTTGAACTTCTGGTTTGGTCACATTGTGTCTAACATAGTTATTAGAGTCATCTCACTACCATATTCTCCTTCAAAGGCATGAGGTCAATATGTGTATTTTGCATGCCAAGCTCAGGGAATATTCTCTTATGGGTCTCAGATACTTAGGTGAGACTCGGAGAATATCTATGAAGGCCAAAAAGAACACTTCACCTGCTGAGATCCAGAAAATCATTGATGTGTCCTGGAAAGTAGTAAGAAGATAAGAAAAAAAAAAGGTTGCAGTTCTGAGGTTATGGGTTTTTTTTCCTTTTACATACCACTCCAGTAGGAGATGTCCAAGACCTTCTCCTGTTTTCTTCTCTCAGGATTTTGGGCTGACTCTTATTTCAGATTCCCAAGCCAGTTAAGGAGCCAATCTCTAGATAATTGAGTTGAGAAATTATCCCAAGGGTGTCATGAAGGAAACACTTATGAGTTTCAGTCATTTTATTTTATTTTAAAATCAGACTTTTTCCTGCTGATACCAAGCCACTTGTTGCTGGTAAAGTGGATCATTAAATCCTCTTTTAAAGTGGGTCCCTTTGGCTAAGGACATTTTGTAATAATGGCATACATAGTAAGAGTAGGTTACCCTTACATATAATGAGCGGAGACTGTAGTTGGAACACTGACCATGGGGAAGTAAAGAGATAATTGAGCCAAGAAATATTTCATAAAATAAGCTTTTTTTAGAAGTCTCAGGAAAAAATGCCTCTGTTCTCTCCAGCTTTACTTTTGGGCTGTTCCAGAGAAATGTTCATGTTGCTGACTGAATCACCCTTTAACTAGAAAAGGGGGAGGGTAATACCGACAGAGAAGGTCTTGCACAAATAGTTTTCAGAAAGGTGGTATAAATCAGCCAATATATTGTTTTAAATAAGAAAGATAAGGCAAGGACAATAATAATAGGTAATATTTTTACTGTGTTTTATGGTTTACAATAAATCTACTTTTGTAGATAATTTCATTTGAGTTTCATAGAAGTACCTATGAGGTAAGTAGTATAGATACATTTATCCCTGTTTTGCAAAATAGTTAAGTCTCAGAGAGCTTAAATAACTTAGCCATGGTCCTGTAGCTTATAAATATCAAAGATGTGAATTGTACCAAAGCAGAAGCCATTCCTTGACGTAGTAGGACGAGGTCAGAGTTGAAATGTGGTATCTGAAAGAGAAGCAAAGGAAATGCCAGAGAACACCATAAAGTCCAATAGCAGATAGTGAGAGAAGAGGTCTGGGGTTCAAACTGTGCATTACTTTCTGACAAATAGTTTATTTTTTTAACTTAATTTGGTAGAGACGTGGAGGACTGTAGTTACAGAATTCTCCATATGCATTCAGACTCTATTACTGTGTCACTTTGTTTTGCTTAACAACTTTTCTATTTTACAAGAGTGGGATCTGAAAAGCAATAGAGTAGGCATAAATGGAAATGGTTGTGGTTCACAGAACAAGACGTACTAAGAAAAATGCTTTAAATAAGCTGTGTGTATGTAATAGGAAGAAGAGGCAGAGTTCAGGTAGACAAAACTCTTGTTAATTTGTTAAACTATTGGTTTTATGGGCACTTAAGGCAAGAACTACTACTGTAAAGCTTTCAGTCCTGCTACAGCCCTCATTAACTTTCCTGGAATATAGAAGCAAAGGATAGTGTGACCCTTTTGTCAAACTAATTATGCAAATCAACTTGCTAATATTACTTCAGAAAATTGTGAAATGCCTTGGAGCTTCATTGACAATCATCTGCCAACAAGTAGATAATTTATCATAGTTTATTTAAAAAATAATTTATTCTTTATTTAATCCTGCCCTTAAAGCTTGTCTTGCATAGGTGAATTATCTATAGTAACTCTGTTCCCTAATCTTTTATTTCCAAATCTAGTCTTGTATTACCAACTACCTACTGGACATTTCCACTTGGATGTTTCACAGATGTTTCCAAATCATGTAGCCTAAAAGAGAAATCAATACATCTCTTCCCCAATCCAACTCTACTCTAAACTTTCTCCCTTCTCTTCACCGTCATTCTTCTGATTATCCGGATTTACAATGTTGGAGCCATTTCTGATAATTACATCTTCTGTAATCCCAATCATTTGCCAAGTATTTAACTCCTACAACAAATCTTGCTTTTGTGGCATTCCATTATATTCATTCTGTCCATTCAGCCTCTACTCTAATTTAGGATGACATCAACTTATAATAGGAATATTGCAATAGCTTCCCAATTTGTCTCTCTGCCAAACTGATATTTCTGAGAGATAGACCTAATGTAAGGTGTTAAGTCCTGCCCCTCACATTCGTAATTTATACTCAAAGCCAAATTTTGAATAACTTCCTATTGACTATAGGATAAAAATAGATAACACACTCCTCAGTCTGGAATTTAAAGGTTTCTAAAGCTATTTTTCATGTCTTATTTCATATTACCTTTATATACTCTATACCAATGAAACGGATTTACTGTCTGTTCCTTATACATATTCTCTACCTCTGTGTCTTTGTACAAGTGGCCTCCTGTGTCTAGAATACTACTCTTTTCAATTCTGCCTTTCTAACTTCTACCTTCTGCATGAAGGCTTTCCCCAAATTCCTTAGGTTGTCATTCGGTCAGGCAACAAATATTTATTACTGAGGTCTTCAGCTAATAGCTCAGAGTACAAAAAATAAAAAATAAAAAGTCAAACAAACAAACCCAAAACAAGATTCCAGTTCTCAAGCTCACAGAATAATGGCAGAAACAAGTTGTATGTACAAGAAATTGGAGACAGTCTCAGAGGGAAGGCAGTTGCATGAAGTAGGATGTGTGTAATCGTTACTGCTCTGTTTCCCATGCCTGGAATGCATTTCCTCCTTCTACCTCTTGGGGAAATAAAACAAAGCTGTTCTCTTAAAGGATCAGCTCAACTGCCATTCCCTAAATGAGCTTTTTCCAGAGCCAGTTGCTGTTAAAATTTCTAATTTTGCCCTGATTTCTTCCACTCCCACAATTAAATAAAGACTCCTCAAACACAGCAATGACTTTTTTTCTTTTACTATCCCTGGAAACTAGCATAATTGAACTGAACATTTTGTAATTTAAAAAAAAATTAGAAATTTATTTTCTCTCCATGAATTCCCTATTAAAAATATTTGCAATAAAAATGAATAATCAAAAAATATTGCCTGCATTTAGCCATACACAACAATGTGTGTCTCACTCTTCATTTTAAATCCATCACCTCTCTCTGGAGGTAGGTGGGCATACTTCATCTGTCAGTTCTAGGAAATTGTCCTTAGTCATTGTACTGATCAGAGTTCTTAAATATTTTAATTTTGTTTTTTACAAAATGGTTGTTATCGTATAATTTCATTATTGTTATTTTCAATCTGTATCAGCTCACACTAAGTTTCATTGAAAACCTTCTTATCATAATATACCACAATGTACCATTAGTTTCAAAATGCAGTTTTTTTTTTCCCACAACCCTTCCAACATTCTCCTCAGATTCTAGTTTTTGCTATCACAAAAAAAGTAGAGTGAGTTTTTTTGTACATATGGGCCATTTCCCTCTATTTTTGATATTTTCAGGGAAATCCTAGTGGAATATAAGTCCCAGCAGAGGTATCGCTGGGCCAGATGTTGTGAAATTAAGAAGCTTTGGGAATAAAATTCCAATTTGTTTTCCAGAATGTCTAGAAGAATTCAGATGTCTGCCAATGGTTCTTGTGCTCCTATAGCCCTACTAATGTTTTGTTTGTTTTTTTTTTTGGTTTTTTTGCTCATTGTCATCAACATGAGGGGTGTGGGATGGAAATTCACAAGTTGGTTTTATTTGTATTTCTCTAATAATTTGTGATTTTGAGTATTTTATATGGTTGTTGATGATTTTGATTTCTTCCCTTGAGAACTGCATTTTCATATCCTTTGGCTATCTATTAATTTCTATTTGAAAAATGTAATATTTTTTGGGCAGGTGAAGAAGTAACACTTGTATGATTTTTTGTGAAGGAGCCAGCCCTCACAAGTGAATTGCATACAGGAAAAAAATAAATTATTGTTATTCATTAGAATAGGTTAGCTTCTGGATATAGTATTGTTTCTCCAGTGAGTAACAGTCTCAGCACATAAATGGTACATAATAAGTTTCATTGAATCCAAGAATTTAGGTTTTTCTTTATTCTAAGAAGTCTTTCTAAGTAACTCGACTTTCCTGCTTTACTTAGAGAGCTCTTGTATTTTTGAAATACTCTTTAGTTATGAATATTAATGAACTTAAGCTAAGACTTCATATTCATTTTGTAATTGGAGCCTATGCTTTTAGCTTTGGAAGAAGAAAAAAAAAACTTTGCCTCATTATTGATGAGACTAATCCATTTCCTTGGATAAAATTTTGTTTAAATAAACAGATGTAACTTTTGAGAAGGGGATATAAAAAGTAGACAAGTTATTTAGTGGAAAATTTGAAAAGCAGGCTACAAAACAGAAATCTTTTGGGGAACTCTCACCTAGTAACAGTCTTCTAGAGATCTTGTTCTCTGAGGTTAATTTTAGGACTACCAAGGAGAAAGGAATTCACCAAAACAATTTAAGCTCCGTTAGTAGTAAAATGAAGCATTTGTTCATCATTTCAAAATGTTATCACGAATATAGGGGAAGGGGAGGGACTACACTATTTTACTTGTTTGCTGTTCAGGCTTTTTTTCCCCCAAAATATAATATATGTAAGTATTCTTTAATTTACTCAGCTGGAATAGTTTATCTGATTAAAGATATATTCTATTAATCAGTGTCGAAGATTGCAGAACTATGGATCCATAATACTTCTGAGCATTCCCATATTTCATGCATCTAATTGTCATGGTGTATAACCCATTTACACTTTATTTTAGTATGTTACTGCCACCACTTTTGTTTATCTGGGTTCCCCAGCAGTCATTTTCAAATTAACAAAAATCACTGCTTCTCTCCATCTTTCCTTCCTTGCTTCCTTCAAGTATCACATAACAACCTTTTAGTTTGAGCTGATTTTTGTTTTGCTTTATGTACTTTTGTTTCATTTTTTTTAGTCTTTTTTATTCTTGTAATCTCTAATTCAGACTTCAGGGTAACTTGAGGGTTTAAAACAGGGAGTGGGGAACCTGTGACCTCGAGGCCACATGTATACTTCTAGGTCTTTGGGTGTGGCCCTTGACTGAGTCCAAGTTTTATAGAACGAATCCTTTTATTGAGGAGATTTGTTCTATGAAGTTTGGATTCAGTCAAAGGGCTGCCGTTGAGGACCTAGAGTGTCATATACGGCCTTGAGGCCAAAGGTTCCTCACCCCCTGGTTTAAAATGACTAACCAAAGAGAACAATCATGAGATTTAAGCTTTTGTGGTTGTTGTTTTTTACAATTCCAGTCAAATAAAAAATGCTAGTGAACTATTATGTGGTCTTTCTTGGTTTTACCTGTGTGTTTCACAGATAATACACAGATGGCACTGGAGATTTTGGTCTCTATCCTCTGACATTCTCTAACAGGTTCCCTGTTGATCTTGTCAGACAGACAGACAGCTTTGGAGGGGTTAATAATCAACCTTCTTGTATTCTAGTCTTCTTAAATGGTTGCTGGGAGAACCAGCTCCTGCAGCATTCCCTAATCACCTTCTTGCAGGGACCAACATGAAGAGGGCACAACTACCCTTCTTGTCTTATTGGAGCAGTGGAGATAGGCCCAGCTTGTGTGCTCCATTACATCCCTCTCAAGCCTCAATGGGGGACAGTTTAGGTACACATAGATTTCCCCTGCTTGTCCCCCATCTCACTGACCAGTGCCCTCTTGCTTTATTGGGCAATCAGACAAAGAAGGCATCTTGCCGCCATTAAGGTCACAGGTTAACTTTAGCAATATCATCATTCTGCACAAGTGTAGTAAATACTACATTGTCACCTCTTATCTTATAATGCAGCCTCAGTAGGACTGTATGCCACTATGATAATAGGAGTTACTATTTAGAATCCTTGAAACTATTCTAGGAGTTATGATCTAACATCTAGACTTTGCCATGGCCATGGACCCTGAGGAACTCTAAAAGGATAACAAAATCCTCTTTACCTACACACTAAATTCAATCAGTACTTGGTCTGAATTCCTAGAATAGCATGAATCCTCTAATTTGTTTTAATTTCAGTTGTAAAACCTATGAGTCATCTCAGGCTGCCAGAGTCTGATTCTTCAACTAGGCCTTTGATAAAAGCCCTTGATAAAAGAATGAATGATAAATAAATAAAAATGAAAGAAAAACACAGTTGCTTATCATAACTGTGAATATAAATAGTATTTACTCATTCATAAAAGGGAAGAGGATATTAGAATAGATTAGAAAGAAGAATCCAACAATATTATTTACGAGAATTATTACTACCATTTGAGGAAACTGAGGCTCAGAAAGTTTGTGACTTTTCTTGGTTAATGCAACTAATAAATATTAGAGACAAGATTCAAGCCAAGGTCTTTCTTATACCACAAATAAAACACAGTGTGGTTTCTATTCCAGACTTTATTATTAAATAACTTTATATAGCTTCTGGTGCCAGGATAGCAGAATGAGGAAGAAATTCCCTAAAGTCATCCCAAATTCCCCTCCATACAATTATGAAACTGCCTCAGAAATGGGAAAGCAGCTCACCAGCGTCACAGGAAAGGTCTGTCTCAGTGGGGTGGGAAGAAAGCAAGGTCCAAGAGCATAAATAGCGGCTAGCCTCACAGCAGGGGGCCTGAAGCAGGACTCCAAGGCTGGGGAAATCCCCCAGTGAGGTCCTTCCCTTCTGCAAAGGAGCAGTCTGTACAGCTTAGGAAGGCGTCATCCCAGTGTCCTCCACCCACAACAAGCCACCAGTAAGGCCTGGACTCCATGGCTGACCCATAGTGAAGCCCCTGGCCTGAGGTTGGCCAACAAGGAGACTCCGCCCCTGGTGCATACCTACAGACAGGCCTTGTTTCCATAGCAACCCAGCAGCACGGCACCACCCCTGGGGGAGATCACTAACAAGTTCTCTCTTCCAGGGACAGCCATCAGAAGCACTCTGTTAACATAGCAAAGTGATGGCAAGGCACCACCCTTGGAGCAGGCCAGCAGAAAACTCCACACTGGAGAAGACCAACAAGGAGATTCCCCAACCCTAGGCCCCCTCAGTGCAAGCAGAAGGAAAGCCTATCCTCCAGAGAAAGCAAGCAGTTAAGTCCTGAAGCTAAAGAAAGCTAGCAGTAAGACCCAGAGCCCCAGCACATAAAACTAAGGACAGTGGAGAAACAGAACCTTACACTCACATAAAAACATCAAGTTATCTAAACAGGCAGAAAAAAAATTCTGAGTATAAAAATTTACCATGGGGATAGGTGGGATCAAGGCATAAACTTAGAAGAGGACAATAGATTCAAAATGGCTATATATGGAGCCTCAAAGAAAAATGTAATTTGGTTTCAGACTAAAAATGAATTCCTGGAAGAGCTTAAAAAGAATTTTAAGAAGCAAATTAAAGAAGTAGAACAAAAATTGGAAAAATAAGTGAGAACGATGGAAGAGAATCACAATAAAAGAGTTAATAGCATGGGAAAATACACACACACAAACACACAAATTTACTGATGAAAATAACTCCCTATAAATAGAATTGGCCAGATGGAAAAGGAAGTATAAAAGCTCACTGAAGAAAGTAATCCCTTAAAAATAAAAATTTAACAAATGGAAATGAATGACTCTAGATATCAAGATTCAAGAAAACACAAATCAAAAACTTTAAAAAAATAGAAGAAAAAATGAAATTTCTCACTGGCAAAACAACTGACCCAGAAAAATAGATCCAGGAGAGATAAAAGAATTATTGGATTATTTGAAAGTCATGATCCAAAAAGAAAAAAGCATACTCAACATCTTTCAAGAAATTATCAAACTGCCCTGATGTATTAGAACCAGAGGAAAAACAGAAATTGAAAGAAACATCCACTGATCACTTCCTGAAAGAGATCACAAAATAAAAACTCCCTAAAACATCAGAGCCAAATTCCAGAGCTCATAGATAAAGAGAAAATATTTTAAGAACGCCTGAAAAAGACACAATTCAAATATAGTGGAGCTACAGTCAAGAATACACAGGATTTGGCAGCATCCACACTGAAGAACCAGAGGTCTTAGAATACGATGTACTGGAAGGCAAAGGAATTAGTATTACAACCAAGAATCACCTACTTAGAAAAACTGAATATAATTTTTCAGGGCATTTAACAAAATGGAGGACTCTCAAGAATTTCTAATTAAAAGACCAGAGCTCAATAAAACATTTGACCTCCAAAAACAAGATGCAAGGGAAACATAAAAAGGTAAAAAAGAAACAAGAAAGAAAATACAGGCTCTCCACTGTCTCTGTCCTTGCTCCCACCCCCCTCTGCTTGCCTCGGTCATGGCCTCACTGCTGCCGTGCCCTGTGACCCAAACTCTGCATCCTGGCACCCTGCTGATGCTGTGCCCTACTATGGCTGCCACTGCCTGTGCCTTCGGAGGCCTCCTGGGATGAGGAATCACCAGCAGACTGGGAACCCTCTTGTCCCAGCCACCTGCATGCTGCTGCAGAGGGTGCCTAGCCCATGCTTGTACACATATGTGTAGTGTGTGTGGAGGGGAGGGGTAGGGCAGGTGGGCTCCACAATGAGGGGAACCAGGCCTTTGATGCATTCCTCACAAATGAAATTAATTCCAGAAACAGATTCTACCGCAAGACGTCCAGGGATTGGGAACTGGATGTGCAAGGGGCAGAAACCAAGTTAATCTGGAGATTAGCTGCAATGTGGATCATGGTCACATCCATTAGTAACAACAGTGTCTCACAGATATTTGACTTCAAGCCATTAGAGGGATAAAAGGCCCAAGAACAGCAAGAGCCTGAACTTACCTCAATCCCTACATTGTGAAGGAGGATACCAAGAAGTCCCTTGTGCTGGATGGCCACCATCCAGAGGATGAGAGTGGACAGGAAAGAGAGGATGAGAGTGACATCTTCTCCATCTGTGAAGTTAGCTTTCAGCTCACCCCTGAATTTGATTGGAAGGATACAAACTACACACTCAGCACAGATTCCCTGGACAGGGCCCTGTATGACCATTTGATGAACTTCCAGGCAGACTGCAGGCTGGGCAACACCTTTGCAGATCAGTTCAGTTGAGCTGAACGTGGCCTTAGAGCACCAGGAGTACATCAACTTTCTGAAGATGTGAAAGGGTTTGTCAAGTGTAGTAGGGCCTTGCAGGCCTTGCTGTGCACCCAGAGTCCTTTCTTCCAAGAGAATGTTATCTAGATGCTAACACGGAGAAAGGGCCATAAAATTCTGCCAGGCATAAATTATGTTTCCTAACGCTTTTATTTCCTTTGTCTGCTGGCATTTTTGTACACCACCACAGAATATTGAGAAATAAAACACTTGGAGCCCTCCAAAAAATGAAAGAAAAGAAAAATTAAAAACAAAATTAATATGGTTAAATTGTTTATGTTTCTATCTGGCAAGATAATATATGTAACTCAACAACTTTATTACAATAAGAGCAAGTAGAAGGAGTATATGTAGATAGATGATATAGATATAAGGTGAGTTTTATGGGATGATAATCTGAAAAACAGTAAAAGAGGTGAAAAAAAATTGCACTGATTAGAGTAAATTATCCTACATAAAAGAGGTATGAAAGAGCTTTTATAATGGAGATGATGATGGGGGAATGAAGGGTAAAACTTAAATATTACTCTCCTCAAAACTGGATCAAATAGGGAATAATACACATTTAGTTGGATGTAGAAATCTTATCCTTTAGGGAAGTGAAAGAGATGGGGATAATAGAAAGGGGGGTAGGACTGATAAAAGGGTATATTGGGGAAGGTAGTGATCAGACGTAAAAGACTTTTGAGGAGGAAAAGCATGAAGTATAAGAGAGAAAGGGGGATAAACAAGCGAAAAAATGGCATGGAGGAAAATATACAATCAGCTATAACTATAAATGTGAATGGAATGAACTGAAGTGGATAGCAGAATGGATTAAAAACCAGAATCCTACAACATGTTTTTTATAACAAATACATGTGAAGCACAGAGATGCACACAGGATAAAATTAAAGGACTGTAGCAGAATCCATTATGCTTCAACTGACTCAAAGAAAGCAGGGGTAACAAACAATCTCAGACAAAGCAAAAGCAAAACACATCTAATTAAAGACAAAGAAGGAAATTCCATCTTGCTGAAAGGTACCAATAGACAATGAAGTCATAATATTACTAAGCTTACATGCACCAAATGGTATAGCATCGAAATTTTTGAAGATACTGAATGAGTTACAGGAGGGAATAGATAATAAAACTATACTAGCTGAGAGGTCCTCAACTTTACCCTCTCAGAACTAGATAAATCTCACCAAAAAACAAACAAGAAAGAAGTTAAGGAGGTGAATAATATTCTTTTTTATTTTTTTATTTATTATTATTATTATTGTTTATAATATAAATTTATTTAACTTTTTACATTCATTTTCACAAAATTTTGGGTTCCAAATTTTCTCCCTATTTGTCCCCTCCCCCACCCCAGTACACCAAGGATTCTAATTTTCCCTATCACCAATCTGCCCTCTCTTCTATCATCCCTCCCTTCTCTTGTCCCCATCTTCTCTTTTGTCCTGTAGGGCCAGATGACTTTCTATTCCCCATTAACTGTATTTCTTATTTCCTAGTAGCAACAACAATACTAAACAGTTGTTCCTAAAACTTTGAGGTCCAAATTCTCCCCATCCCTCCCTCCCCACCCATTCCCTTTGGGAAGGCAGGCAATTCAATACAGGCCCTATCTGTGCAAATGACTTCCATAATAGTCGTGCTGTGTAAGACTAACTGAATTACTCTCCATCCTATCCTGCCCCTCATTGTTTCTATTCTGTCTTTTGATCCTGTCCCTCCCCAAGAGTGTTGACTTCTAATTGCTCCCTCCTCCCATTGCCCTCCCTTCCATCACCCCCCTCCACTCTGCTTATCTCCTCCCCCACTTTTCTGTATTGTAAGATAGGTTTTCATACCAAAATAAGTGTGCATTTTATTCCTTACTTTAGTTGAATGTGATGAGGGTAAACTTCATCCTTTTTTCTCAGCTCTCCTCTTTTTCCCTCCACTAAAAAGTCTCCTGCTTGCCTCTTGAATGAAAGATAGTTTACCCCAATCCATTTCACCCTCTCTTCTCCCACTACATTTCTCTCTCACCATTTATCTTAATTTCTTTTAAGATATGATCCCATCCTATTCAATTTACTCTGTGCTCTCTGTCTCTGTATGTGCGTGCATGTGTGTATGTGTGTATGTGTGTGTGGTCCCACCAACTACCCAGATACTGAAAAGTTTTAAAAGTTACAAATATTGTCTTTCCATGTAGGAATATAAACAGTTCACCTTTGGTAAGTCCCTTATGACTTCTCTTTGCTGTTTGCTTTTTCATGCCTCTTCTCATTCTTGTGTTTGAAAAGCAAATTTTCTTTTCAGCTCTGGTCTTTTCATCAAGAATGATTGAAAGTCCTCTGTTTCATTGAAAGACCATATTTTCCCCTGAAGTCTTATACTCAGTTTTGCTGGGTAGGTGATTCTTTGTTTTAGTCCTAGTTCCTTTGACTTCTGGAATATCCTGTTCCATGCCCTTCGATCCCTTAATGTAGAAGCTGCTAGATCTTGTGTTATCTTGATTGTATTTCCACAATACATGAATTGTTTCTTTCTAGCTGCTTGCCATATTTTCTCCTTTACCTGGAAATTCTGGAATTTGGTCACAATGTTCCTAGGAGTTTCTCATTTTGGATCTCTTTCAGGTGGTGATCGATGGATTCCTTCAATACTTATTTTGCCCTCTGATTCTAGAATTTAAGGGCAGTTTTCCTTGATAATTTCATGAAAAAAAAAACGACCTTTGGGGATGGTTTTTCAGGGCTCTCGGGAATGGAAATCTCCTCCACTGCGTTGCTGCTCAGCTTCTACTGCTCCAGAATTTGTGGGGAGTTCTTTTTACAGGAAATTTATGGGCTGAGGGTTCGGAGCTAGCATATGTGAGTCTTTCTACTCCGCCATCTTGGCTCCTCCCCAGTGAATGATATTCTTAAAAACAGTTATGATAGATCTTTGAAGAACACTGAATGGAGATAGAAAGGATGAATATATGGCTCCTGCACAAAAATTAACATAAAAACCTCACAACCAAAGGCAGAAAAGCAGAAATGGCAAGCACATCATTTTCAGATCATAATGGAATAAAAATTACATTCAATAATGGACAATGAAAATAGGGATTAAAATTAATTGGAAATTAAATAATCTAATCCTAAAAAACAAGTGGGTCAAAGAACAAATCACAGAAGGAATTGATCATTCCATTAAAGAAAATGACAATGAGACAACATACAAAAATTTACAGAATTCAGTCAAAGGTGTTCTGAAGGGAAATTTTATATCTCTAATTGCTTACATCAGTAAAATGGAGAAAAAGCAGATCAATGAATTGGGCATGCAACTAAAAAATAGAAAAAGAACAAATTTAAAATCCAAAATTGAACACCACATCAGAAATCCTGAAAACCAAAGGAGAGATTAATAAATTGGAAAGTAAGAAAACCATTGACCTAATGAATAAAACTAGAAACTAGTTTCATGGAAAAAAAATAAAAAAATGATTAATTTGATTAAAAAAAGAAAGAAGACCAAATTACCAGTATCACAAAAATGAAAGGTTAAATCACCACCAACAAAGAGGAAATTAATATAATTGTTACGAGTTGTTTTGCTTGGTAACATGCCAGTAAACTTAACAATCCAAATGAAAGAATATCTACAAAAATATGAATTACCCACATTAACAGAAGAAAAATAAATGCTTAAATAAATCAGTTTTAGACAAAGAAATTGAATAAATAATCCATGAACTTCCTAAAAATATCTCCAAGAACACAAGCAAATTCTACTAAACATTTAAAAAAATAATTCCAATACTATATAAACTATTTGGAAAGACAGAGGAAGGAGTCCCACCAAATTCCTTTTATGACACTAATAATGTACTAATACCCAAAACAGGAAGAGGCAATAAAGAGAAAGACAATTATAGACCAATTTCCCATGGTCTAATGAATATTGATGCAAAAATTTTAAATAAAATCCTGATAAAGAATATAGCAATATATGACAAGGACTATATACTATGATGAGCTAGGATTTATACCAGGAATGCAGAGCAATACTAGGAAAACTCTCAGTATAACCATATCAATAACAAAATGAACAGAAATCATATGGCTATCTCATATAGATGCAGAAAAAAGCCTTTGACAAAATATAACAAGCTTTTTTATTAAAAACACTAGAGAGCATAAGAATAAATTCAGCTTACCTTAAAATGATAATATTTAACTGAAAGCTTTAGCAAGTATTATCCACAATGAAGATAAGTTAGAAGCCTCCTAATAGGATTCTGGGTGATACAACATGCCAATTATCACCTCAATTATTTGATGTTCTAGACATGTTAGTTATAGCAATAAGGGAAGAAAAAGAAATTAAAGGAATTAGAGTAGGCAATGAGAATACAAAACTATCCATCTCTTTGTATATGATGTTATACTCAGAAAATCCTAGAGAATCAACTAAAAAACTACTTGAAATTAGTAAGCACTTAGCAAAGTTGCAGGATACAAAATAGACCCACATGAAGATAAGGGTCTGGAGCAGATTTAAACAATTAGAAAAATATTAATTACTAATGAGTAGACTGAGTCAATATAATTTTAAAAAATAACAATTGTGCCTTAATCAGTCTATTGGGTCAGTGTCATCCCAATAAAACCATCAAAAATTATTTTATAGCGCTAGAAAAAATAATAAAATTCATCTGGAAGAATAGAAATGCAAGGATAACAAATGAATCAGAGGGGGGGAAATATGAAAGAAGTTGATCTAGTTGTGCCAGATCTCAAACTGTATCATAAAGTGGTAACTCTCAAAACAATATGGTACTGGCCAAGAGATATTGTGGTGGATCAATGGAATATATGAAGTACAAATTACATTATAATAAATGATCTTAGTAACTCTGTGTGTGTGTGTATGTATGTATGATCAATCCAAAGTTCAGACTTTTGGTACAAAAACTAATTACATGACAAAAACTGCGGGAAAAATTGGAAAACAATGTGGCAGAAACTAGGTATAGACCAACATCTTATACTGCATACCAGAACAGGTATGCAGAACATGGGCATGTGATTTACCAAAAAATAATGATACAACAAGCAAATTAAGAGAGTTTATAGAATAGCTTCTCTGTCAGATTTATGGAAAAAGTAATTGGGACCAAAGAAGTTATAGAGAGCATTAAATATAAATTAGATAATTTTGATTATATAAAATTTAAAAAAAGTTTTTGCACAAACAAAATGCAATGAAAATTAGAAAAAAGTCAGAAAACTGGGAGGAAATTCTGCAGTAAGTATCTTTGATTAAGGATTCATTTATCAAATAAAAAGAGAGTTGAATCAACTTTATGAAATACAATTCATTCCCCAGTTTAAAAATGGTCAACAATATGGACAGGTAGTTTTCAGATGAAGAAATCAAAGCTATCTGTAATCATGGAAAAATGGTATTAGTTAGAGAAATGCAAAGTAAAACAATTCTGAGATACCACATCATACTTATCAGTGGTTGTTATGACAAAAAAAGGAAAATGTTGGATGTTGGAGGGGATTTGGGAAAACTGGGACATTAATACACTATTGATGGAGTTCCAAATTTTGTCATCCAACTGTTCTGAAGCATAATTTGGAACTATGCCCAAAGGGTTGTAAACCCTTTCATCCAGCAATACCACTGCTAAGTCTACATCCCAAAGACATTTGGAAAATGGAAAATGACCTATTTGCATAAAAATATTTTTGAAGCTTTTTTTTGGTGGTGTTTAAGAATTGGAAATCAAGAGAATGCCCATCCAGTGGCAAATGGCTAAATGAGCCATGAACAAGTATGTGATTTTGATGAAATATTATTGTGCTATAAGAAACCACAAGCAGGACTATTTCAGAAGAAAATTGGAAAGACTGATGCAAGTGAAGTGAACAGAACAAGAAGCATGTTGTACACCTTAACAGCAATATTGTTTGATGAAGAACTGTGAATAACATAGCTATTCTCAGCAATGCAGTGATCCAAGATAATGTCAAAAGAGTAATGATGAAGCACACTACCCACCACCAGAGAAAGAACTAATATTGATTGAATGCATACTGAATCATGCTATTTTTTGCTTTCATTTTTTTCTTTTATTTGAGTCTTCTTCTACAAAACAAATAATGTGGAATATTTTTACTTAATCGCACATATAAAACCTGTATATGATTGCTTATCTTTTCAGGGATGGCTGAATTTTGGAACTCAAAACTTTAAATACAAATGTTTAAAAGTTTTGAAAAATTGCATGGGTAAAAGATATACATATATACATATCTAATATATATGACGTTGGTTCAATCTCTAAACATCATTATTTTTAACTGTAAAATAACGTTGGAGTATCTAATCCCTTAGGTTCTTTCCAAATACATTATTCTATGACTAAAATTATTGCTTATAGTTGCTTTTGTTGTTTTCAGTTAGGAAAATAATCCTGGAAGACTACATTTTTTCCTATATAGAATCAATTTTTCAGTATGGAATTTGGTTACAGGCTGAATGTAACAACAAGGAGAGGAATGACAAGAGAAAACAAAACTTAGTTGCTGCAGTAATCCATAATAGGTTGACACCAATTATGTGATTGGTTTAAGAAATAATAACATTTTTTCATTCACTGAAGAAAAACAATGACAGTAGCCATTGATGAACTGAAGCAGCCTTTAGAGACCACATGACATTCTTACCAAAGAAACATTTTAAAAAATTGTAGTTGAATTTATAGCTGAAATTAAATAACGTGATGAGAAGACCTTTGGCAAGAATTTCAGTTGTTTGCCAAGGGTAAAAGCTGGCACCCCTTCCTTTAGAAACATGTCTTTTGTGCCTTTATGCACAGCTGTCTTAACTCTCACACTGTTAAAATTTGCCTAAGTGCTGAGAACTTAACATGGAAGTGTATCCATGTTGAACATTACAAACAATTAAAACGAAATAAAAACTAACATTGCCAAATGGCTCTCCCTTGAAATGAGCATTTGGTTGGCTTTTGTTTCTGGAACAAAATAGCAGAGATTCCCAGAGTGCTAGCTAGCATAGGACAGCATATCTAATTTTGAAATGCAAATGTTGACAAAGGTGTTTATGGAAAACCAAGATGCAGTGACACGCAATGAAAATCTTAACTTCTTTTGCGGCATTGCCTCGTTTAAGTTAAATCTGCACTTGGTGCAAAGACATCTTAAACTAAAAATGGTTCTATAAGTTGAGAATAGATTATGGGTCTGAGATTGACAACTTTGTACAGTGATAACTTATTAATTATGGAACTTTATATTCCAGGTTCCTACTAAATGCCCATTTTCTAGTAGTATATATGCAAGTTTAATAATATGGTTTATCTATTTTTCTGGTCTATAGCTCTTAGATATTAAACATGATACTGTGGAGTACTACATTCCCAAGCTTGGCCAAGCCAGGTAAAAATGTAATTGGGAAATATTTAACACACTAAATAAAAATAGAATAAAATATAGAAAATAATTTATTTTAAAATTCAATCAATATACAGCACCCAGATACCCTTAAGTACCAGTTATCGATTCCCATCTTTATTGCACTTCGACAGTACTGCCCTAGCAGATTAGAAACAGCAAATTAGTTGTGGAACATTGGAGTACAAATGATGTTTCCTAATATAAAATTCTAGAGCTATCAAGGATTTTCATCTTACTTTGTAACCCCATTGCTTAGCACAGTGCATGGTACCTAGTAAGACTTGAATAAATGCATGTTACAGGACTGGCAAGTCTTTTATAAGAGAGAATGTGAGTAAATCATGGAAGCTGAGTGAAGTATGTTTTGTCAGGATGAGTACTTTGTGGGTATATTCAGGTGTAACTTCTTAGAAGCATTCAAGTTGAAACTAAATCAGATGCCCAAAGTCTGGTTAATTCCTAGAGTAAATGTTAACTAGGGATTGTGATGAGAAGGAAGATCAGGAAACATTGAGGGCCACCCATACATGAGTACCTAGGCTATTAGCTCACATACAGTGGATTCTAGGGCTCACCTGTAGAGCCATTTCAGTATTGTGGGAAAGTAGTGAAAAATTACTCAGTTGTGTGTCTGAATGGCACAATTCTGAGGTCTCTTTAGCCTCAATAAATACAGAGGAACACCCCTCTCCCCCCAGGATGGTAGGGGGAAGAGAACTGAAATTCAGAGTGTCTAATTGAGGGCCACAGCAATTGTTACTATTCAGCCTGTCGCATACAGTGAAGGGACGTGAATTACTGGATTTCCTTCCTTCTTACAGGATAGAGGTAGGACAGTGATCCTACAGGTTATACAACACATTCATTATAGTAACAAAAACTGTATGCCCACAAAGAATTATCTCTGTATCTCTGAGCGTTACTGCCTACCACAATAATTGGGTAGATGCTTGTAGACAATCCTACTCATTTCAGATGAAAAACAAACTGATGGCAAGTAAGTAAAGCAGCCTACTCAAGTGTCAGATCCATGCCTAAAATCTGGATAGCCTAATGAAACTGTAATGCCAGTAACAGATTTTTGAGCATTCCTATTTCATATTTGGGGCACAAGTAACGTGTAATATCCATCATCCTGCATATTTAATTTACTTCACTTTGTATTTGCTTTCGTTTTTTAATACTTTGAATCAGTGATTTTATCATTCCTTAGATGTTCTTGCGTGTTTTATCATTCTGTATTTCATTCTGTATGTCTCTTCCTCCTTAGGCTTGGTGTCTTAGTATTACTAAAGTAACAGATTTATTCTTTAAACTGAAGAAATGAAAGTTTTCCGTGTGTAATTTTGAATAACAACAAGAGAAACACAGTAGGCTAAAAATGAGATCATTAACTACCTAAATAACCAGCTGTATAGATTTGATCCAGAGGAGATCTTGGTTTTTAATTGACGGGAGCAGTGAAGTGAATTCTCTGTTATTGTAAGTAACAACTGGTCCTTCTGAAAATATGCAGGTTGTGTTTTCATAGCAATTCTTTATTGAGTTTATTAGTTTACTTCATAAATGTACTGTGTATTTATTTTATTAAAATCCCAAGTCAAAGGAGACTTCTTTAGATATATTCATTACCATTATTACCATATTATTATGGTATTATTACCATATTATTATGGTATTATTACCATATTATTATGGTATTATTACCATAGTGGAGCATGAGCCTAATTACCAAGTATATTTTTACCTAGACAATGTGTTTATCAAATGAATGGCAGTTCTGAAAATGATATAATAAAATAATGGAACTGAGAGTTTTCTGACAATGTTTTGGTAAAAGAGTCTTACTGAACAAACACTAAAAAAATCCCCCCAAAAGTATTGAAACAAATGAAGCCATATTAACTGATTGGTAAGTTGTAAAAGAGGTTAAGAGTACATGCAGTGCTTACCTCATGGAATCTCACGTGGAAGAAATACTCTCCCAAGAATTTATCTTGAGGTGAATGTTCTGAATAGATTTGTGAAGTGGTTTTGTCATTCTTTCCTTTTGAACATATATTATTGGTGGTGTTATTTATTGATGCTGCTACTACTGTTGTTGTGTTGGGAAAATGGTGACTCCAAAGTTATTTTTTTAAAAAAGCAATATAATCAATGAAAGATCACAGAATGTTAAGGATACAATGGGGCCTTACCAAATGTATTCAGTACCTCATTTTGTGGGTGGAAAAGATGAGGACATTGAGAAGTTACATGACTTGTCCAAGGCCACACAGGGAGTCAAAGATAGATAAAGGAATAAATCCCAAAGTCTCCTGTCTTTAAGAATGAAGAACTGGACAATACCTTTCTCAGGTCTTGCACTCTGAGCTGTTTAGAGTATGTGACTACAGAATATAGCATCTAAAATAGTACAGCCATGTGGAAAATGAGACGTCTGTGCAGAGTCCTCTTCATAAAGGGAGACTTTAGAGCTCATGGCTTGACTCTCCAGTCGTAGGGAAAGAGAGTAGTGATGAGATATGAGCACCTGCACTGATTTCCATCTTGCAAGTTACTATTTTCTTCATCTGGAGAGGCTTCAGGGTGATAATCATTATGAGAGGTTACATGGATTGCAACATACCTACGTGCTCTCACTTTGGAAATAATCTACAGTGCTAAGAGCCATTTTCTTATGTGTTCCTTAAAGATTTAGGAAATTTCATTTTTTATTAATGAAAATTAATGTATATATGTATATATTTATCAAGAATACAGTGAGTTTCTTAGGCATGTTCACCTCCTATTTCAGCAATTAACAAAGGGTGGAAAAAAGAGTTGTTACAAAATTTTCTGGTTCCCTGAAATAAGGTTAGTTCATATTTAAACCAAGATAAACTTTGATCTTGGTCTCTCTAAAGGTAATTATTTATGAAAGGTAATTCTCAGGGGCTGAAATTTCGTACTTTGAGGGGAGCATTTAATATATCAGATATATTGGTATGCTAAGCAGTATAAACAGAATCATATTGCCCTGTTAGTAGGATTATTTTATTGATATATTTAGAGAGTGATGTCCGTAGGTTTGTAATAATTAATACATTTGACACTCTTATCTTTCATGTTTAAAGATAAGATGAATTTATTTCCTTGTGGATTTCTCCCATGAAAGTTATGTGATTTCTGTAGTAGCAGGAAACTATCTTTCCTCCTCCCCCCAAAATATTGACCCATATATGGCTTAGCAGATTAGTGCTAGATAGTAACTTGACCCATAGAGATTAAATGGTATTATCTAGACTCACTCAACTCAATGTAAGTAAGTTGTAATGTAAGTAAGTAAGTAAGGCAGGATTCAAACCCAAGTCTTCCTGTTTGTAAGCCATCTATAATGGGTACTACCTATAGGCTACCTATTGGTAACAACTTTACAAAATAAATACTGTATATTAATGGGATTAATAAATATTTCTAAAAATAAAATACACAAAGGAATGACTATAAGCCATAAAATATTTATAATTCATTCTTTGTGTCATATTACTTAAAAATAAAAAAAATAAAAGCCTAGGGATATTAGTATTGATTGGCATTTTTGGGTTACACAAATTAAGTGAATAACTTTCTTTGAATATTACTTTGGATTAGAACAAAGGTGTTTTTATTTTTTAAATTTATTTATTTATTTTTAGTTTTCAACATTCATTTCCACAAGATTTTGAGTTCCATATTTTCTCCTCATCTCTCCCCTCACCTACCCCAAGAAACCATGCATTCTGATTACCCAATCTGCCCTCTCTTCTATCACACCCCTCCCTTCCCTTATCCCTATCTTATGTCTTTTCTTGTAGGGCAAGTAGATGTCTATACTCCATTACCTGTATTTCTTATTTCCCAGTTGCATGCAAAATCAATTCTCAACATTTATTCCTAAATCTTTGAGTTCACACCTCTCTCCCTTTCTCCCTCCCAACACATTCCCACTGTGAAGGCAAGCAATTCAATATAGGCTATACATGTGTAGTTATGCAAAAGATTTCTATAATAGTCATGTTGTGAAAGACTAATTATACTTCCCTCCATCCTATCCTGTCCCCCATTTATTCTGTTCTCTTTTCTCCTTATCCCTCCCCAAAAATGTTTACTTCTAATTACTCTCTCCTCTCATTTGCCATCCCTTCTATCATCCCCCCACATCCCACTTCTCCCCTTCTCCCCTACTTTTCTGTAGTATAAGATAGATTTTCATACAAAATTGAGTGTGCATATTATTCCCTTCTTAAACCAAATGTGATAAGATTAAGCTTCACTTTTTCCCTCTCACCTACATCCTTTTCCCCTGCATTGAAAAAGCTTTTTCTTCTCTCTTTAATGAGAGATAATTTGCCCCATTCCATTTCTCCCTTTCTCCTCTGAATATATTCCTCTCTCACCCCTTAATTTTATTTTTTAGATACCATCCCTTCCTATTCAACTCATCCTGTGCCTTGTATCTATATGTATATAATCCCTCCAACTACCCAAATACTGAGAAAAATCTTGAGTTACAAATATTATCTTTCCATGTAGGAATGTAAATAGTTCAACTTTAGTTAGTTCCTTATGATTTCTCTTTCCTGTTTACCTTTTAGTGTTTCTCCTGAATCTTGTGTTTGAAAGTCAGATTTTCTGTTCAGCTCTGGTCTTTTCATCAAGAATGCTTGAAAGTCCTCTATTTCATTGAATGACCATTTTTTCCCCTGAAGTATTACACTCAGTTTTGCTGGGTAGGTGATTCTTGGTTTTAATCCTGTTTCCTTTCACTTTTGGAATATAACATTCCAAGTCCTTTCATCCCTATGGCCTTGAGACTATAGCTTGGCCACCCCATATGGCACAATATAACAGATAAATCTTTCTAAATTAAGGTCAGTTAATGAAAATGTATAGTAAGTATATCATACATACTGTACCACTAACATATCCTATCATGTTACTTTCTTTTCCTAAATCTCTTTTTTCATATACGTATCTAAGCTTTAAATTTACATAACTAACAGCTATAACTGGAAATGTGTATGGACAAGATTTTTTGCTATCTGTAATGTTGGCAGGAATTAGAATAGCTATTTAGAAAAGAAAAAAAAAGTAATCAAGAGTTAATTCATATTCACCAAGTGATTTTAGTCTTAACAGCTTCCCTCTCTATTGCTCTTTCTAACTCCTAAGACCTGTATGTGAATAAATCCCAACTTGTGAAAATATCTGTGAGCAATAGAGAAACTTTTATGTTACCTTCACGTTTCATATATAGCAAATTATAACCTTATGCCAATTTTACAGTGATCTTAACTACAGTCAGTTGTTCTACTTCATTAAAATTTGGTTTGTAATAAAGTGAAGACGAGCATCTAGGAGGGTGGAACATGTTCTCTTCTCTATTTTTGTTCTTGGTTTACTCTCACTTGCTATTAACTTTACCTTAAAATCTAAGACACCTTGATCTGCCTCTGTTACTCCCTACCTAGGGCACTGACAGACTCTCCACAGAGTTTAAATGACTTTCTTGGGCTATTCAATTAGTAAGTTTCACAGGTAGGATCCAAACCATTCAGATGAGAAAAAGTTGAGGTTTGATAGTTTAGTAAAGACTTAAGAGAAAGAGGAAAATAAAACTAAACAAGCTGTAGAGATAAAGAGTTTACAATGGCAATATGGTATTTTATTGGCCTACCTGATGCTGTTTCTAGAGACCCATTCTTGCCTTTCATTCATCTCTAGCTCAATAGCTGGGCATAATCCCTGAGCATGGATAAGACAGGTTTTCTCTTACCAAATGAAATGGAGTTTGTTTTTGTCTAACCAGTTGCTCCAAGGAACCTAACCTGAATAGAGGAGGCAGGGCATTTATTTTGTACTTACCATATTCCAGGCACTGTGGTGAGCACTTAAAAAAAATATCAGTTCACTTGTTTCTCAAAAATGTCATAATGTTAAAGACCCATGATTTTTAAAATCAAAACTGGTGTCCCCAGAAATACTTCACAACCTTTTTTACTTTTGGAACATCTTTTGAGCCTAAAACTATTTGACATTCCTGTAACATGTTGATAGCTTTTGGAGCACCTTTCCTATACCAAATGATAAGTCTCAAGATGTGATAATTATTTCTTAGGTAACTTTTCATGGTACCCTTCCCTCCAGGCACACCTCAGAAGTATTATCTCTTTATGGAATTCAAGATGAAGTGTCAACATTCTGGGCACAGTTCCACCCATAGTCCTTGTGATGTCACTTTATAATAGGGAATAATTATTAAATAACCATTCCTACAGGCTTCTAGAATTGGCTGGTTTGGGATATGTCAGATACATTTATTTTTGACATACTTTTTCCTGGGACTGTATTGCAATATGAGAATGAAGACTTGGGGACATTTTCTACTTGTCTACTCATTTGGATTTCATCTTTATCTCTAGAAAGTCATCTTCCTTCAAGAGCAAATCATCTCTGACACTCAGATTTCCTCATTAAGGTCTGTCCTTTGAACCCTTTCTTTCTCTGACAGAAGAGGATGGAGGGTGGAAAGTGGATAACAGAGAGTTGCTCCCTGATCCTCATTTTACCTCTCTTTACCTAGAGGGGCCAAGGTATCTACCTCATTATTTCTCACCAGACGGCCCTACTGGACTTCATTGTTGTCTGCAGTATCTCATTCACCTGCAACACCACATCAACTGTGAAAATTAAACCATCTCAATACCCAGATCTCCTCATTTGCTCTAATTGGAGAGGTTAGAGTAAGTATATTAGAGAGCTCTTTCCAGATCCTCCATTTAATTGAGAGCCCAATGGCAGATAACTCATAATTTCCTATCAGGTTGACAGGACTTCATCATGCCCCAGTGAATTTAGCCCTTTTCCTAGTTTCCTAATAAAGGGCATGGGTTCTCAACCTTTGTTGGGTCACAGACCCCTTTTGATGAAGCTGATGGTACCCTTCTCAGACTATTTTCAAGTGTATTTCTTTTCAATGCATAAGCGTACAAAGAAAATCTCTTTCTAAAAAAGTTCATCTCTAGTTATCATCCCTTCTTATTCAACTCACCCTGTGTTCTCTGTGTGTGTGTATGTGTGTGTGTAATCCCTCCAACTACACAGTTTAAGAACACCTCTCTAGAGTAAAGGGTTAGATCTAACTCCTGCCCTGTGTAAAATAAAATATTCAGTGTATAATGACTAATATGGATAAAGACAATTACCAAATATCTTAAAGATATCTCAGTATTCCTTAATATAATATGTTTAATCCTCCCATCAGTATTTTTATCCTTTGTTGAAGTATGTGTTAACAATTTTAGATTAGTGTGCTTTGATTCTCATGGACTTTGATGTAGAATTACAGAGGAAGAGGTGAGAAGAATACAATAAAAATAGCTTTGGATTTAATCTTAGATCTATTATCACTCAATTCTGTGACTGTGTTCATTGTACTTTATATCACTGAACATTTTACCATACACATACATATAGCATTGTTCATAGTGAAAGAAACTTGTGATCCAGGTTGTGAAAAAAGTATATTTTTCATAATTCATGATTATGAAATACTATTCAATACTAATAACTCTAGTTTTAATCTCTAAGCAATGTGACACAAGAAGCAGCTGTATGCTGTGATACATGCACACACAAACACACAACACACACACACATACACACACACACACACATGAGTCTGCATGTGTATGATCTCCCACATTTTGGAGATGTTCTGGCCCAGTCTTCATCATGTATATGTTCATATACCACATACACATACTCTTACACAAATATGATGAAGAACTTGGACTATATCATCTCCAGTATTCCTTCTAACTTTTAAAATTCCCTACATCATGTCTATAGTACTACAGAGGGCAAAATCCAACTGTGTTTTAAAACAAATTTTGTGGAGGGTTTTGAAAAGTAAGGAAAGTACATATTTTCCTTAACAACAAAGTTTTTATAAGTAACTTCTCAGCACATTCAAGGCTCATTGGTCTATTTATAGTTAAAGCACATATTAAATTATGGTTAACTCATTGAAAATGCATGAGACCATTTTTTCTATTGTTTATGTTAATTATATTTAGTTTTCAATATTCATTTCCACAAAATTTTGAGTTCTAAATTTTCTCCCCATCTTTCCCTTCCCCCTATCCCATAATGCCTTGCATTCTGATGACCTCTTCCCTCAATATGCCCTCCCTTCTATCACACACCTCCCTTCCCTTATCCCCTTCTCTCTTCTCTTTTAGGGTAAGAAGGTTTCTATACCCCATTACCTGTATTTATTTCCCAGTTGTATGAAGAAACAATTCTTAACATTCATTCCTAATACTTTGGATTCCAACTTCTCTCCCTTCCTCCCTCCCCACTGAGAAGGCAGGCAATTCAATATAGGCTATATGAGTGTAGTTTTGCAAAGGACTTCCATAATAGTCTTGTTGTGTAAGACTAAATATATTTCCCTCCATCCTATCCTGCCCCCCATTTATTCTATTCTCCCTTTTGACCTTGTCCCTCCCCAAAAGTGTTTACTTCTAATTTCTCCCTTCTCCCATTTGCCCTCCCTTCTGTCATTCCCCCATCCCACTTGTCCCCTTTTCCCCTACTTTCCTGTAGTGTATACGTTCATACCAAACTTGAAGTTATTCCCTCAAGCCAAATGTGAAGAGAGCGACCTTCCCTTTTTCCCTCTCACATCCTTCCTTTACTCCTTCACTGAAGTAGTTTTTTCTTGCCTTCTTGATATGTGATAATTTTCCCCATTCCATTTCTCCCTTTCTTCTCCAAATATATTCCTCTCACCCCTCAATTTTATTTTAATTTTTAGTTATCATCCCTTCTTATTCAACTCATCCTGTGTTCTCTTTCTGTGTGTGTGTGTAAAATCCCTCTAACTACCCAAGTACTGAAAAAAGTCTTAGGAGTTACAAATATTCTCTTTCCATGTAGGAATGTAAGCAGTTCAGCTTTAGAAAATCCTTTATGTTTTCTTTTTTCTGTTTACTTTTTCATGCTTCTCTTCATTCTTGTGTTTGAAAGTAAAGTTTTCTTTTCAGTTCTGGTCTTTTCATTATGAATACTTGGAAGTCCTCTATATCAGTGAATGACCATTTTTTCCTCTGAAGTTTATGCCCAGTTTTGCTAGGTAGGTGATTCTTAGTTTTAATCCCAGTTCCTTTGACTTCTAGAATATCATATTCCAAGCCGTCCAATCCCTTAATTTAGAAGCTGTGAGATCCTGTGTTATCCTGATTATATTTCCACCATTCTCAAACTGTTTCTTTCTGGCTGCTTGCAATATTTTCTCCTTGATCTGAGAACTCTGGAATTTAGGTACAATATTTCTAGGAGTTTCTCTTTTTGGATCTCTTTAAGGAGGTGATTGTTGGATTCTTTTAATATTTATTTTGCCCTCTGGTTCTAGAATATCAGGACAGTTTTCCTTGATAATTTTATGAAAGTTGATGTCTAGGCTGTTTTTATTTGTTGTAATGGCTTTCAGGTAGTCCTATGATTGTTAAATATTCTCTCCTGGATTTATTTTCCAGGTCAGTTGTTTTTCCAGTGAGATATTTCATGTTATCTTCTATTTTTTCATTCCTTTGGTTTTGTTTTGTAATTTCTTGGTTTTTCATAAAGTCACTAGCTTCCATCTGTTCCATTCTAATTTTTAAAGAACTATTTTCTTCAGTGAGCTTTTGAATCTCCTTTTCCATTTGGCTAATTCTGTTTTTTAAAGCTTTCTTCTACTCATTGCCTTTTTGGACCTCTTTTGCCAATTGAGTTAGCCTATTTTTATAGGTATTATTTTCTTCAGCATTTTTTTGGGTCTCCTTTTATTTTCCATGATTTTCTTGCAACTCTCTCATTTCTCTTCCCAAATTTCCCTCCACCTCTCTTACTTGATTTTCAAAATTCTTTTTGAGCTCTTCCATAGCCTGAGACCATTGCATATTTATTTTGGAGGTCTTGTATGCAGAATCCTTGACTTCCTCTGATGTTATGCTTTGTTCTTCCTTATCTGAAATGATGGAAGAAGATACCTGTTCACCAAGAAAGTAACCTTATATACAGTCTTATTTTTTCTCCCTTTTTTGGGAATTTTTTCAGCCAGTTACTTGATTTTTGAGACTTTGTCAAGAGGAGGGTATATTCTGGGGATCTGTAAGTTCTCAGTACCTCCAGGGTAGCACAATCAAAGGGAGAGGTGTTTACTCCTCTTCTGACCTGTGTGCTGGTCTGGGAGCAACCAAAAGCTTTTCTGCCCAGAATCTACAATTGAATTCCCTCTCCAGAGCCTCTATCAGTTCCACTGCCAGTGTTCTTCCCCACCTCTGGGTGAAGCTCAGGGCTGAGAATTAGATTAGTGTCTCAATTCCCCCAGGGCTGCCATGGCTGAGATTAGATCAGCCCTTCAGTTCCCTGCAGGGACTCTAGGTGTAGAGGGCTCTGAAGAAGTCTGGTGTTTGTGGGTTGAGGAATCTGGGAACTGCTGACAGTGGCGCCCTGTATCCTATTATTGGTCCTGTCATTGCTGCTCCATGCTGGTCTATGCTCTGTGCTCCTCTGGTCTATGCTCATTGCACTGATCTCTTGTCCAGTTTTTCCTTCGCCTGGTTATTCACTCCTAAGTATCTCTGAATACAATCAAATTTAAAGATAATATTGAGCCAGTCTCATTATAAGAATGCACAGTTGGTGGAGACCCAGTAAGTAAAGAACCAGATCCTTACTAGTTAACCTTTGAAAGCTAAGTAGACATTGAAGTTTCCCAGTCCAACTTTCCTATATGGCTTTTTTTCTACGTTTTTGTATGTTTACTTAGTTTACTGGTTCACCTTTAACAACAGCAAAAATAATAATTATCTCTTCTTTTGCTTAAGTTTTTAATTTCTGGTTTACTGTGTATAGAGTATAAAACAGATCACATGAAAAAATGTAATATTAAAATGAATCCAGAAGAATTACAATGCAAAGGTTCTTTCATGTACCCTCTCTCTAGTATTTTGCAATCCTTTTAGTATGGACTCTGTGCTCTTACTTTGTATATTGCAGATGAAATGCAGAATAGATGAGCTTATTGGTTTTATAGTTGCTTCAGTTCAGAGCAATATAAATGGGCCTGTCCATGTAAAATGGCAAAAAATTTAAAGAAAAGGAATTGTAAATGGGAAACTAAAAAGTAAACTTCTTTGACACATATATAAAAAGCTTTCAATTTATTCCTAGGTGTGGATATAAGGTAGAATGTCTTCCCAGGCATGCTATAATGCACCTTTTTAAAGAGAACATAAGCTACTTTAGTAGATTGGAAAGTTGGACTGGAAGAGAACAACACTTTGTGCAATGTTCTCTATGATTTATTAGGATATTCTTTTCACATTTACCCAAAGTTAAAAGAAAAATACTCATTCCACATGCAGAATAAAGAGCTCACAAAATTCTGAAGGTAGAATATTATTTAATTTTCTCTAGCCCAGCCTGTCTATTTATATGGAACATAAATGACTGATTCTTACTAACAATGTTAATGCACTGAAGTAGCTTACAAATGCCATATATTTTCCACAAATTTGCAGTTTCTTTTATTTGTATTTATTACCTGTTTCTTTCCATTTATATTTATTTATGAAGATTTCTAATTCATTTACCATAGACTGTATCACCTAAATATAATAAGCAATATAGTAAATTGGTTGTTCCCTGACACAACAAAGCTTGAAATTCCTACCTAGTTATTGTTATTGTCTAGCAGATTTCAAAAAAAAAATGAAACATGCTCCTGAAATAGAATTATTCCCTGACAGCTATATTTTCCATTCTGCAAGTACTAGCTTGATTCTTTTGCTGTTTTTAACTACATAATAATAGTCCCAAAATGTCAAGTAAATAAAAAAATAGATAGTCAAATCTAGTACTGTTCAATCTTGTTTTTTGTAAATACAGACAAAGCAGGGAGAAATATTATTGGTTAAAGGAGAATTATATTATGTGTGCTCCATAGAAATTCCTTTGGTTTCAGGATGTAGACAAAAATATGTGCATGTATGTTGTATGTAGATACACACATGCACACTCATATATACGTATACACATGTACAGAGAGGAGAGAGAGAGTGATGTTATTGAAATATATACACTGGAAGCCTTTCATGTCTGGGCAGAATTTGACTTAAATATTTTATTAAAATTCATATTCCTTCTCTTCTGTGCTACTGTCTTCCTAATTCCTAGCACTCTACTTATGCCATAGGTTGGAATGTGTGTGTGTGTGTGTGTGTTTGTGTATTCCTAATAGCTTTCTTTTATAACATGGCATTTCCAATTAGTCTACCTGACTTCTCTCCATCCCTTCCCAGCTATCAATACACTTCAAACAGTTTCTAAACAATTTCATTCCTAGAAGTGGCAAAAGTATGACCTATAGTAACTGGGGCTAAAGAGCTCTGGCTGGTTTAAATTACATGTAGCAGTATCCATGAGCCTGTCTGCATGGAGTTGGGATTGCCAGCGAAATTGACTTACTGGCAGTTTATTCCTGCACAGACATACATTGAGCCAGCAAAGTATGATAGGTATCTTTGAGCACCTTGAATTACTTTGCTGTAAAAGTGTCAGTGTGATAACCTAAGAAATTAAATGTTTGGATTAAGCCCTCCATCTTGGCACTCACATTCAACTCATAATCACATTTCCAAATAACTTTTTATGTGGGCAGAAAAGGGATAAACACATTGTGACTTAGTATTACTTCGACCTGACATTTTTGCCATACCTAAATCTTATGAGAGAAAGAACTCTGGACAGTCTATATTTTACTTGTAATCTTATGCAACTCTAGTGCTAAAGGAAAGCAATAACACCCATAGGAAGTTTTCTTCAGGGAAGCAGAAAAAACTCTGGTATCATACTATCCATATTGCCCAGAAGGAAATTCTTCTTCAGGAGAGTGATGAGTCTCCTCAGAAAGCTCTGTGGTCCTTTTAAAGTAAAAACCATTTGAGCCCTATATTTAGAAAGTGAGTCTGATCAGGGTTACATCACGTAGATATGACCAAAGAGTTGAATTTTATTGATTGTGAAACTGATCTAATACTACTGGTTGCCTTCATTATCATCCATTTTACCACTTAAATATCCAACAGTCTGGAGGAAACAAGGAATCGACTTTTGTCAATAGCCCTTAGTTGTCAAATTGATATACATTACTGGCAAGTGTCTGTGCTTAGTAGGAGACATCTCAAGAAAAGAAAAGCTGAACATACAATAAAATACAGAAATAAATAAATGAAGTGAAAATTTCAAACACAATCCAACAGCCTACACAGATGAATGAAGTCAAAGTGGTTCATTTTGGCTTCATTGATTTTCACTATCCCTAGAGCCTTCTTCTTTATTTACTTGTCTTTACCTATTTCTGGACCTAGACACATTCCCTAATGGTACTGGAGCTATTCCAAGGACACTGATAGGAATTCCTATCCTCTGCTAACCTTATTATAAACATATTGGTGATGATGTTAACAATATCTCATATAACACTTTTCAATGCGTTTTCACACCCATGATTTCATTTGATCCTTGCACTTAACCTTCACAGGAGTTTAGGTAGATTTAATTGTCCTCATTTTATAGATGAAAATCTGAGATATAATATGGGGAAATAGGCTGCCCTTTTTACTTAAGTACCTACACTCTTCAGATGATTTCATCTCCAATTTTGCTGAGATCAAGGCCTTTTGATATAACCACACCCATCCCCACATCAAAACTTTGATATGTCATCATTCATGCTTTCCTCCTAGCCTATATGCAGTGTCTTACACATAGGTTCATAATATATATATATATATGTATATATATATATTAGATAAATTAGTGAAGAAATGACTTGTTCAAGGTCACAGAACTATAGCTAGGAATCAAGCTCAGGTATCTTTACTCCTTATTCAGAGCTCTTTTTACCAACTGAGATGGATATTTTCCATGTAGTATTGCTTAATAAACATATTTTGATTTACCTTTAATTAAATTGCCTAAGGTGCAAATTACTTTAAAAATTAATGTGTTCATATATGCTTACTTTGTGAAATCCCCCTAGTAATTTGTGAGTTTGAGGGAATGGACTGTATATTTACTGAGGGAATATCTAAAGTAAATTAAGTTCCCTTTTTTCCCCTGGATTTTTATAAATGGAATCTCAGCCAATCCCATTGCTCTCTGTTCTTTGGGTATGGTGTTGTTTAGCAGAGTAAGTACTGAATTGACATTAAAGGCTCTCAGTTCTCTTTGAGAATGAAGGACAAACACAACCACAACTGAATTTAGAATCAGTTAGAACTGAACTTAGAACTTAGAACCTATAACTAAGTTCATCTAAAAGAAGTTAGAGATATGGCTGAATCCCATCCCTGATTCATACTTGATGACTATGTGCCTTTGGATAAGTTACTTAAACTTTCCATGTTTCTTCATCTGTACAAAGGAAAAAGAGGTAGGTAGGGAATTGAGAGTTTAACCCTAGATGAATCTCTTAACACCTAGGAACCTCTAAGATGATTGCAGACATGGTGCTAATGTACGTTAATAGAGAAAATTTCTTTACCTTGATTTCCTATGCAATGAAATCACTCTCCCAGGCCTATAGCAATTCTAAAATGGGGGAAATTATACCTGTTGTCAGGATAAGATGAGATATATGTAAAACATTATGTTTTATATATATATATATATATATATATATATATATATATATTATCTAGCTATCCTCAGTGTAAATGTTCAATAATCTTGCCAACCATGAAGTTAATAGTTTTGAAAGAAAAGGCAAACTATACTTTGCAAATTCTTTTGTAGCCATAATTTAAATGATCATAATGCCGTTTTAGATAACTTGTCTTTAGTCAATGCAAGGGTTCATTTTATGAAAGTTTATAGGTGACACGTTGGATATAGGCACTGGGCTTGGAATCAGGAAGACTTATCTTCATGAGTTCGAATTTTCTTTCACTACTTGTGTGACCTTGGACAATTCACTTAACCGTATTTGTCTTGATTTTCTTATCTGTCAAGTGAGTTGGAGAGGGAGATGACCCACCACATTAACATCATTGATGAGAAAACCCCAATTAGGGTCACAGGATGACTGTAATGACTAACCAGCAGCAACAAAAAAAAATATTTTATCAACTGGAGCTATTGATTTATAAATATGGAATGTGGCCCATCACATAACTAAAGATACAAAAGGCATTTCTGTAGGATTGCTACTGATATAATTTATATACATGCATGCATACATACAAGCATATGATATATAGATATACAGATAAATGATAAATACAAAAAGATGAAATCAAAAGTAAAGCTGACTATAAACACTTTAATAGCAATGACACACTTTTCTTTAAGTGATTCTCTTCCATATTTATTTTTTTAGTTAATTTATTCATTTTTAGTTTTCAGCATTCACTTCCCTAAGTTTTAAATTTTCTTCTCTTCCCACTCTCCAAGACAGCATGCAGTCCAATATAGGTTCTACATATACATTCCTATTAAACATGTTTTCATATTAGTCATGTTTTATAGAAGAATTTTAATGCATGGGAGGAACCAGGAGAAAGAAAACAAAACAAAAAAAACAGTCTGCTTTGAGCTGCATTCAGACTCCATATTTCTTTTTTTTTAATATATTAATTTTATTTATTTTTAATGCTCTTCAATCACTACCATAAAACTTAGATTTTTTCCCCTTACCTACCTCCCATCACCCCCCCTCCCTCCCCAAGACGGCACTATATAGGATCTACACATAGGTTCCTATTGAATACATTTTCATTATAGTCATACTGTGTAGAAGATCTAAAATAAATGGGAGAAATCATATAATAAACCAAAATATAATACACACACACAAATGATCTGCTACATTCTGTGATTGAATTCCATAGTTGTTTCTCTGAATGTGGAAGGCATTTTGCCTTAGAAGACCATTGGGAATGGTTTTTTTTTTTTTTTTTAATGTCCTTGAACTGCTATGAAGATCCAAGTTTACCAGAAAAAAAACTCTCACACACTGTGGTCATTGATGTTCACAAAGTTCTCCCAGTTCTGCTCCTTTCACTCAGCATCAGATCATATAAGTCTTCCCAGGCCTCTCTGAAGTCTTCTTGTTTTCCCAATTGATGGGCATCCCCTTGATTTCCAGTTTTTGGCTACTACAAGAGTGCTGCTATAAATATTTCTGTACATGTGGGACCCTTTCCCATTTTTATGATCTCTTGGGGATATAGTCCTAGAAGTGATATTGCTGGGTCAAAAGGTATGCACATTTTTGTAGCCCTTTGGGCATAGTTCCAAACCGTTCTCCAGAATGGTTGGATGAGCTCACAGCTCCACCAACAATGAATTAGTGTTCCAACTCTCCCACATCCTCTCCAATATTTATCATTTTCCTGTTCTGTCATGTTTGCCAATCTTATAGGTGTGATGTGGTGCCTGAGAGTTGTTTTGATTTGCATCTCTAATCAAAAGTGATATAGAGCATTTTTTCCTATGATTATAGATATCTTTAATTTCTTCCTCTGAAAATTGCCTATTCATATCCTGTGGCCATTTATCAGGTGGGGAATGACTTGTATTGTTGTACATTTGACTTAGTTCTCTATATATTCTAGAAATGAAGCCTTTATCCCTGAGATTAACTATAATTTTTTTTTTTCCAATATACTACATCCCTCCAAATTTTGGTTGCATTGAGTTTGGTTTTGCAAAAACTTTTCAGTTTAATGTAATCAAAATTTATCCATCTTGCACTTCATAATGCTTTCTATCTCTTCTTCAGTCAAAACCTCTTCTCTTCTCCGTAAATCTGATAAATACACTATCCTTTGTTCCTCCAGTTTGTCCATGATATCAATCTTTATACCTAGATCATGTACCTGTTTGGACTTTATTCTTGTGTAGGGTGTCAGGCATGGATCTATGCCTAGTTTTCACCACACCTTTATCCAGTTTTCCCAGCAATTTTTTGTCGATCAGTGAGTTCTTATCCCAGAAGCTGGGGTCCTTGGGTTTATCAAACAGGAGACTGCATATTTCTTTCTCTGAATGTGGATGCATTTTCCATCTTAAGTCTTTTGGAATTGTTTTAGGTCCTTGCATTACTGGGAATAGCTAAGTCCCTCAAAGGCTGTCATCTCACACTGTGGCTGTTACTGTATACAATCCTCTTCCATCTTTAAAATTACATTTTTTCCCTCAGTTAACAGGTATACTTTCTCTCTCTCCTCCTACCTCCATTCTCCCAATTGAAAAAAAATAAAAAATTAAACCTCTATCACAAATGTGCATAGTGAAGTAAAATGAATTACCTCATTTTCCATGGCCAAAATGGTTTTCATTCTTTATATTCAGTTTATTAACCCTCTGTCAAGAGGTAGGTAGCGTTCTTCATCATTTATCCCTCAGATTCATGGTTAGCTGTGTGACTCTTGTTAAGTCACTTAACTTCTGTCTGCTTCGGTTTACTCTGTTGTACAAGTGAGGTTAATAGTATCACCTACTCCCCAGGATTGTTGTGAGAATCAAGCAGGATAAGAATCCTAACTTGTTTTTGGAAAATTTATAGGCATTTATAAATGCTAGTTATTGTTACTATTATTATTATGTTGATAAGAGTTTTTAAGTATTTTGAAGTTGTTAGGTTCGTTTTTTATATATAATACTCTCCTGGTTCTGTTTAGTTTATTCATAACTTTATACAAGTCTTCCCTGGCTTCTCTGAAACCACCCATTTCCTTACATTCTATACCAAAATTTGGAAGGAACCACTTCCTCATTAATTTCCTCCTCTTAGTTTCCAGCTCTTTGACACTACACAATGAGTTTTTACAAATATTTTGGTATGTATAGATTCTTCCACCTTTTTTGACCACTTGGTGGTAGAGGCCTAGAAGTGGCATTGCTATACTCAGACTGATCTTATATTTAATCAAGTAGTCATATGATGATGTTATAATTCTCATGAGCTAGGTATTGCTCATACTTATAGTGACTTCTTTTTGAGACTTGATATATTTTCAGCCAATTCATTCAAAAACACTTATTAAATCCTTAATAGGTAAACATTTTAGAACCTACTAGTGTAACACTATCTTTTTGTTAAAAAATTCAGTTTATTAAATATCATCATTCAATGCTATTTAGACACTGAGAAGTACAGAAGCACTTTTTCACATTCTACCTGGATCAGTCCCAGAGATTAGCTTTTTGAATTAATCTTATGGTACACACCATTTATTATAAATTTTAAAATATTTTTGGTAACATTAACCATGTTATATTTCCATGCTTTTGAGAAGAATATTGTTTTAAGGAAATACTGTTCCTCTATGTCTCTATTTGATTTCCTTTGTTAGTTTCTCTTTTGTCCCTGATTCAAATTACTGTCTTTAATAACCTTTCATGAGCCATATATATATGTGCACATACATATGTATGTATGCATGTATATATGTATACACACATATTCTACCCTCCTCCACCCTACCTTAGATTTCTTTCTGGATTGGCAGAGGTTAACTAGTTAATTTCTAATTCCTAAGCACTTTGCTTTACACTAGGAGTATAAGTATAAAGAAGGAAGAAATCCTTACTTCAAAGGAACTTAAGTTCTAATGGAAGAAGAGGAAATAAGTCCATGTATCCATTTGGATGTCATCAATATAAGTAAACAAAAATACAAAGTTGTTTGAGAGACATAGTCCTTAGCTGATGCTAGTAGAAGGGGAGATCCAAGGCAGCCTTCATGTACAAAGTGGCATTTGATCTCCACATGTAGTGAAAGAAGAGAGGGGCTCTGTAAAGTGGAAGTCGAGAGGTAGTACTATTAGATCTCCATTAGTGTGAATAAGGAGGCATGCAAAGAGGTTGCATTATTAGAATTTTCATTGCATATTTCCATTGGGCTGGAACTAATTACCATATTTTACATGTAATTAGAACTTCTGATAGTGTGATTTCAAATAGTAACTATTTCTTGGGATTCATTATTCACACTAATTGGGTCCTCGTTTCCAAACTATAAACCTCTCTTCTTTTGTTTCTACCCATGAGATGTCATAAATAACCACCTAGCCTTAAGAAGACAGAAAAAAGCAACAACTTGGGGATTGTCTGGTCATTTCTGATGTTTCTTTCCTGGCTCAAGTCTGATTCTATATTTGGATAAGGTGAAGTCAGTGATTTGGTACCTGATGACTTCATCAAGATGTGGTGGGTGGTTTTTAAAAAAAGCCAGGAAGGACAGCTAACCCTTTTTACAAACTCTTTTCTGATAGCTTTTTTTTTGAAGCAACCCTTTGGGATAAATACTTGATGACTTCAGATTGCTCTCTTAACACCTTTCTATGTTTGTGACCTTAGAGACTTCACAACTTTGTATTGACTACACTTTTGGTTTACCATTCACTGCTAATGCATTAACACATCTAGACACTCACTAATGTCACTTTTTGAAGTAAGGCTTTGTTCCAGCTCCTCTATGAATTCTACTGCAGTCGTTCACGTGTATATAGGAGCTATCCTTTAAAAATGTAATTTAGCACTTAGTTTCCCACAATTCTATCACATAAAATTTTAGAACTTAAAGGGATCTTAGTGACAAGTACTCCAACTCCGTAATTTAATAGATGAACAAACTGAAATGAATTAAGACCAAGGGATCTGTGGAAAATCCTGACACAAGTTAGTAGCAGAGTAGATACCTTGACTCTGACACTAATGCTTTGTCCATTACAATCCAGTAAGTATCTAGCATCCTGTCTGTAATACAACAGACGCTGAATAAATGCCTGTTGATTGATCCCACTGTACACTGCCTTTTATTTCCATTTAGCTGTATCATGCTTGTTATATCTTTCCATCCAGATTGTGAAGTCATACAGTGCGGTGAATGTTTCAGGTGCCATCCTTTTTTTCTGTATCACTGTACCAAGAAAAAAACAGGCACTGAAAACTGATTGTCAGTTACTTGATACGTTTTTCCCCAGATGTACAAGCTACATGCATTTGAGGACCAACTGTGTTAATTATCTTTCTCCCTTGAGCATTGCATTATAATTTGTATGATAGCATTTGTGTGCTTTCGTATTTTCCTACCACATTACCAAGTTCTATAAAGGTGGCTATTATGTCTTACTTTTGTATTTATTCCAGTTCCTAGTGTTAACAAATAACCCCCAGGCCCAAAAAGAACCTGCAATGAAACAGAGTTGGATATACCAATTTAAATGCATTTATTGTTTGAGAACAAGACTTGTAGGGGACAGAAGATCCTACAAGGGAGCAGAGGGAGAGAAAGAGAGTTCTTCAGCTGTTCAAAGAACATTGGAAAAGGAATGAGATATAATTTCTTTAAGCTTTCAGCAGGAGAGTGGGGGAGGGGAGATGGTTAAGGGCAGGGGCATCTGTAGACACAATATGCCAGGCAACAGGATGTTAGAAACTACTGAGCAAGGGTTCTAGTCTGTAGCTTCTGCTCAGGGTTGCCCTTTAGCTGATCAAAGTTTGTCCTGTGACTTCTGGCAGCTACAGGAATCTCCAGATTTGACTCGAGTTCACTGGCAAAGGTTCACTGGTATGTCAAACACCTCTGAGCCTTAGAAATTCTAATTGGCTGGTTGTTGTGTAATACCATTGTCCTGCTCCCGTTGAGAAAGGAAGTTCTAACATATAGTATAGTTATTATAGAGTTTGTGTCCACACTGGCCTAGAAATTTCTACATAATGAGCTATGATAAGTACTAAGATTGAATTAAATTACTTTGGGCATTGTTTGCATTTTCTTTTGGATTGACTTATATGTGTTGTGGTCAACGGCAGATAAGTTTCTTTTTAAGATAAAAGAAAGAAATTCTATTTTGTATATTAATATTCTTTTCCACACTAGATATTACCTTTTCACTAATTTTTTTTTTTGGGGGGGAGGAAGGCCAAGGGAGAGGGAGAATAGCCGATAATGGTAGTGAATGCAGATGCAACAATGGTAGTTTAACTGAAAACTTCCTGCCTAGTAATTTGTAAGGAAATCAGTGTGTTAATGAGGAAATGATGCATATTGCACTACAGCTGTTTGATTTGTACTAAATTATTTTAAAGTATGTTAGTAGAGCCATAAACTAGTTTTAATGATTGATAATAACTAGGAATCTCAGAAATGGCCTTGGAGTTAATGATTAGATTGTATTAGAAGTAACCTTCTTAACAATGGTCCTTGGTTGGGCCAACCTTCTTAGAATAGTATTTTGACTTAATTATGATGACAATGCATGTTTATCACCCATTGGCAGTAGGGAGAATTGGAAAAAAGACAACCCCCCCCCAAAAAAAATCACATAAATGTGATTTTGCATCTTCAGGAGGCAGAATAGCAGCCAAGCAATATTAAGTAGTACAAAAGATAAAATCAAGAAATTTAAACATAGTAGCTAGTACTTGTCATTGAAACTGGGACATTGCACTTAATTGTCTAAGTTAATGATGCCCTTTGCACAGGTAGTAGTGCTTCAGTAAACACCGAGTTCTGAAGATATGATTGACCTGAACCACATTTTCACTGACAGTGCTAACTAGAATAAGGGTTATTGTCAATAACATAAAAATCATGAAAATCGAGGGTGAAAGCCATTTTGTTACCCAAAGGTATTTCCAGAGTTTGTACTGTCTTTCCAAACAGAAAGATAGGTGAAAGGTTATTTTATTTGATAGCCTCAAAAGAAAGACACTGGCTCCAAATCCCTAGATTGATTCATCAATAATAGATCTTTTGCTCAGTGTGATGTAGTAAAAGCTACTGCTGAACTTGAATTAGGTCAGGATACCTCTTATCCAGTTTTACTTCCACTACTTGGACAGATCTGTTAACCTCTTTTGTTTCTCTTTTTAAGTTGTCTATAAAATGGAGTACCTACCCTAGCAATCTCACCAGACTGTTGTGAGGATGAAATGAGCAAACATTTCAAGAAAGTGCTTTGAAAAATAAAATAGAAGCCATCGTTCAAAACTAATATAGTAATAGATCCAAGGTCTATTGGATTGGCATTTTTATGTTGGCGAAATAATAACCTCCCTCCCTCTTTATCTCTGCGTGTGTGTGTGTATGTCTGTGTGTTGGTCTGTCTTTCTCTGTATGTCTTTCTCTCCTTCTGGACAATAGTTATTATCATAGCTAGTAATTACTTTATTTTAAAGTCCAGTTGCCATAGGTGAAATGAAAATATAGTACCAAGGAATTGCTCTGGGAAAACTTACCAGTCTTGTTTGAAGTCAGAGTCCAGTCTAGTTGAAAAGACCCTGGAATTTGGCTTTGACAGGGGCTATGTTTGAACCCTTTCTCTCACTCTTAATAGTGGGGCAACTATGAAAGTGACTTTATTTCTTTGGGCCTCAATTGCAGCTTGCTATAAGCAGAATGCTGGATGTAGAATAAGAGCATTAGGTTCAGATCTGAGCTATACTATTTGTTATTTTGACGTTGGTATCTTATCTTTGAGGGCCTTAGCCTTTTCTTTAAAAAAAAATGGAGTTGGATTATATTACCCACATGATTCCTTTTAGGTTTAATCTATGTTTTTGTCTATAAAGAAGGTAAAGGTAAGGAATGAATAAGAGTGATAAAATTTTGAAAAATAAAGTACTGTCCTCTATTACTTCTTCTGCCCTTTTCCTTGTATTCATTGTATTTTTCATTTTTTATAGTTATGATATTCCATTAATATACTGTAATTTATTCAGTTACTCCCACAATTGCTAAGCATATAGGTACTGGACACTTTTGTATCAATTTTAGAAATAAAGAAATATAATATTTTCTTTATATGTTTATATACCATTTTAAAAGTATATACATTTAAATATATAAATATATATGAGTAAAATGCAAGCAATGGGCTCACAAAGTCAAATGATATGATTAGTTAATTGTTCAATGTATCTTGACAATTTGCTTACAAAATTATTACTGTAGTCTATAGTTTTCTCAGTACACTAGTCTACTATTTTCCCATAACCAGGCATCCACTATATTGATATATTTTTTTGTTATCTTTTTACCAGTTGATTGAATATCTAGTAGACTCATAGGTTTTCCTAGATCTAAATGTATCTGATTATTAGGGAATTTCAACAACTTTTCATACGGTTATGGGCAGTTTATATTTCTTCCTTCAAACATTATATTTTCATGATCCTTGATAATTTATTGCTCAGGAAACACACACACACACACACCCCAGATTCTGGCATACTGGAATTAAAAATATATAGCCCAGAAGTGACATGAAAATCTGTTTCTGGGCGACAGGTGCACTGACCAAAATTCTAGTGCGAGGGGGATGAGGAAGATGGCTTATGTGCAGTAGTTTTCATCAAGTGATAATTCCTTTCCCCATTGCTTTTTAGATTTATAAATTAGATTTAGATTTATAAATTCTAATCTCTAATAAACATTAAATTCTACATCTGCATTCTTTATTCTCTCTTTTGCTCTTTCTCTTGCTCCCTCTCCCTTTCCCTCTCTCTCTTCCCCCCATCTCCACCTTCCCTACAACATTTTTTAAATAATTCTTTCAATAATTATCACCACTTTTCCCCACTCCCATAGCTTCTATTCAATTTTAGACACTCATCAATTCGCTTCTTTCTCCAATTCATTTTTGACACGGTTGCCAAATTGGTATCATTCTTAGAACAGAGATTTTATCAAAATATGTCTTCATTAACTCCTTTTTCAGTTAGAACTAAAAAAATCTTCAATGGCTCCTTATTACCTCCAGGATAAAATACAAATTCCTGGTAGCACATTAAGACATTTGCAAACTGTCCCCATCCTATTTTCATTGACTGATTTCTTATTACTCATCTTGGCATACTTCCTTATTATCAAATTGGCATAATAACTCTTTCTTGAACGTGACTTTCCATCTCTTTGCACTTTGCTTGTTGGAGTACACTCATCTACCTTATATAATCGCTTCCTTTAAAGGAGAGTTCAATTGATACCTCCTACATGAGACTCTTTAATATGCTGCCAATCATCAGTTCTGTCTAACTTGAAATTATTAGTATTTCTTTCTATCTTGAATCCACTTATCTGTATGTGAGTTGTATATCTTTAGTGGAATGCCAGCTTCTTAGGAGTAGTAACTATTGTTTGTTATTTTTTTTTCTTTGGGAAGAAGTTGTTCTATCTCCATTCCTTAGGAAATAGCAGATGCTTAATAAATGTTGGAAATGTATTGAATTCTTTATAAAACTATTTATAGCCATGAATGTTAATTAAATGCTTGTTTAAGAGCTGTACTATTATTTACTGAATTATATGTACATTTCTTTCGGTACTTCTTTGTCTTGATTTCAGTTATGCCAAATGTGTTAAAGAAATATTATTAAAGAAGGCAGCTATTTCAGTCCCACTTAAGCCATTAACAAGCATAGGAAAATTACCTAACCTCTCAGGGCCTCAGGTTTTTAATCTTTGAATTGAGGAGGATGAACCTTATTATTTCAAAATGTCTCTTCCAGGTTGAAAATTTTATGATACTATGCTTATTTTAGGACTATGTTATTGTCTTATTTTACTGCATATTCATTAGCTCCTTTAAGTCAGAAGCAGGGCCCTGAATGTTAGATATCTTGTCTTATGCAAGTTGAGAGGAAAACGAACAAATCTAAGAGGAGCTGGCAATCTGCCACTCCTTGTACCAGCTGCACTGCCAGGTGGGCCTCCATGTATTTTCACAGAAAAAGTGTCACTCAAGTGCCGAATGCCATTGTCTTCTGATGGCAGGAGGTGGGATTTTGGAAGGGTTAGTGGGCAAGGATACCTACAATTAATACTCTCAGCAGGCAAGACTCTAATACAGGACTTGTTAGTAAATGCTAAAAATACTCATCAAAACACCATTAAAAACAAGCTGCTTCCCCCAGAGAACTGAGGACTGATTATTTCCTCTCACTTACCAACATTATCTTACTAGTAAAAGTGATATGATATGATATATGACATATGGAGAAGTGTTTAAGATATTCAGAGAGCAGAGTATGAAGCAGATGTAAGTAATTAGCTAGCAATTTTGAAAATAATTGCTACTTTGATATATTTACCTGAAGTATGACTTATCATAAGCTAGAATTTGCTTAAGAGAATTAACACTTTTTTGGAGGGTATTTTATTGATTTCTTTGTCTTCCTATCGATTGGACATCCTTGGGAGTCTGAGTGGATATATTTTTAGAAAAGTATAAATAAGCCTCATTTTATGCCAAAAATACTTACAAGGCGTACATAAATAGAATAATATTTTAAATTCACCATGGACGTATACTATTTAAAGGAATCCTGGGGTGAATCCTTTTGCTCACAATGTGAATAATCACTACCTAATTAATCTGTTTTGTAAGTTGAGGATTATATAGTCAGCCTTTTCTAACCCATGGGATGCTTCCTGTGTTGCATTGCTTTAATAGATCCATGCTACTTTTGGTACTAAAAATAGATTTATTTTCCATCAATGCAGCTACAAGCTCTTCAAGCCTTGATTTTCTGAATAATTCTTGTTCCTGTTTTTGATAAGTCTTCCCAAGAATCTCTAATATGTTGTAGGCCTTCCTCCAATTAGTTCAAATATCTCAGGGATTTTTGTTCTATGGATTGATGTGACCAAAGAATTTTTCATCTAGCAGACAGGTAATGAATCCCTCTACTTAAAAAGAATGCTTCTTAGCATCCGGTAAAGTCTGTTACTAGTACTGGACTCAAAATCTTTCTGTCTTGGGGTACTTAGTAGATATTTCCCCTCCTCCTAATTGTGTGCAAGATCCCTGGGTCACCTTTCTAGCAAAGTGAGGCATTGGAGCAGGATTTTGTGGGTGGTGGTGGGTCATGTATGAAGCTAGGGGTGACTTTGGTGGAAAGCCTATAATTTGTACTGTAGAGGACACCACTTTTCTCTCGGTGACCTAGATCTATTGATTTTACTTTGCAATATTTCTTGTGTGCAACCCTTTCTCTCCTTTGACATGGTCACTACCCTTCTGCAGGCCCTCGTCTTCTCAAATCAGGAATATTTCAATAGACTTCTGCTTGGCTTTACTGCCTCAAGCCTCTCCCCTTTCCAGTCTGTCCTCAACTGGGTTATCAAAGTGATATTCTTAACTACAGTGGTTCCTTATTAGTTCTGGCGTCAAACATGCATTCCTTTATTTGACTTTTAAAGCCTGTCCTAACTTCTTCTTGTCTTTCCATTCTTCTTGACAGTGACCTCATTGTTCTTCCTCATACAAGTCACTCCATTTCCCAACTCTGCATTTTCACTATCTGTTTCCTGTGCCTGGAGTTAGTTTTTCTCACTTCTATCTTTTTCTTCCCTGTCTTCATTTAAGTCTCAACTAAAACCCCACCTTCACCAAGAAGCTTTGGTTTGTCCTCCTAAATGTTAAGGTCTTCCCTCTGAAGTTATCTTTTAATTTATCATGTGTATTTCTTGTCTATATATAGTGGTTTGTATGTTGTCTGTACTGTTAGAATTTGAGCTCCTTCATGGCAGGGACTGTATTTGCCTTTTTTTGTATCCCCAGACTTTAGCACACAGTAGTTTTCTCAATAAATATTTGTTTGTGAACTTGATTTTGATCAAAATGATGAGATTGTGAGCGTAGACCTCTGTCAGAACAGAACCTCACATGGAGGTAATCTTGGGCCGTAGTCACTTTCAAAGAGAACGTAGAGAACTATTTTGATTGATCTCCAATGAATTAATCAACAGACATCTATTAAGTAACCACTATCCAATCTAATATTTATTCAGTATTCACTCTGTGCCAGGCACTGTTCTAAGTGTTGAGGATACAACTAATAGAAGAAACATAGGGCCTGCCCTTGAGGAACTTATATTCTGAAGAAGGAGATGACAGCACAAAAGTAGGCAGGGGAGAGCAGGACGCCAAAGTTTAACTGGTACAGGGACATCTTGTTCCATGGAGTTGAAATCAGGCAGGGCACCAAATGCAAAATGGAGAGACTATGTGGAAGCTCTGTACTAAGTGTTGGGGATTCAAAACAAGGAGGCAAAAAACCCTGAAACACTCCTTGTTCTCAAGGAGATCACAGTCTAGTGGAAAACCCAGTGAATATGCTTCCTCCAAGATTGTTAGAGACTGAGACTCTGGGAGGAGATATTCCTTTTGGAAATGCCAACTTTTTTACTTTGTGACTGGCTCACACAGACCTAGGTCCCGTCATGGAGACTCATGCTTTTTGTCTCATGCTCCCACTTCAGAGTTTTACTCTGTAGGAAAAATTAAATAAAAGTCTTTTATAGCTCATATGTAAGTTCCCCTACTTGTCGGCAACTGGGTCCTCACTTCCAAATAAGTAAATATTTAAGAAACACTTTATACATTGGATATGGAGTGACTTTTATATTGTCTAACAAATAAGATGACAAAAATGCTGAAGGAAATTCACAGGCACCTATCAACAAATAGAGAAACATAAATCACTCAAGCATCCCATCACACCTTATTTAGAATGAAAAGGCACATTGGGGATACTGCTGAACATAGGTTCTCCATCAGGGTCATCTGGTAAGGTACAGTCTTTTCACTATTTACCTCTTCTACAAATTGTCATCTTCTGTTCCAGGGTACTGTGGGACTAGAGAAATCCACAAACTTTACTCCAATCACTGCATTTTAGTTTGGAAAAACTAAGGAGAGAAAATTCCTGCACTGTTTCTTGCTACATAACATCACTAGGAGAATGCGAAGGTAAAATGATGGTTAAACTGAACTCTTCCTGCCACCCAGTCTGGGAACAGCTTTTTATCCATCTGTAGTGCTTGTTGAAGATATAAATATATATCAATGAACTAATGTGATAACGTATCCCTCCAGCTGCATATTATAACCTAGTCACATCAATATGCATTTTCCATGTAATTTAATGCCCCATTCCAAAATAATACCAAAATAATCATCTCTTTTTTTATATTATTGTGGACATCATTGGTCTCATTAATATGAACCTTTGAAGAAACCTGGAATCAAAGGGAAATCCTTCTATCTTGAATTTGCCCATCTTCCATAACACTAGTAAAAATACCTCTTAGACAATACAGGAAAGTGGGGAGGGGATAAGCAGGGTGGGGGCAATGATGGAAGGGAGGGCAATGGGAGGAGGGAGCAATTTGGAGTCAACACTCTTGGGGAGGGACAGGATCAAAAGAGAGAACAGAAGCAATAGGGAGCAGGATAGGATGGAGTGAAGTACAGTTAGCCCTACACAACACGACTATTATGGAAGTCATTTGCAAAACTACACAGATATGGCCTATATTGAATTGCCTGCCTTCCCAAAGGGAATGGGGGGGAGGGAGGAATGGGGAGAAGTTGGAACTCAAAGTTTTAGGAACAGTTGTTGAGTATTGTTCTTGCAATTAGGAAATGAGAAATACAAGTAATGGGGTATAGAAAATTATCTTGCCCTACAGGACAAAACAGAAGATGGGGATAAGGGAAGGGAGGAATGTTAGAAGAGAGGGCAGATTGATGACAGGGGCAATTAGAATGCTCAGAGTTTTGGGGTGGAGGGAGGGGAGAAATGGGGAGAAAATTTGGAACCCAAAATTTTGTGGAAATGAATGTTGAAAACTTAAATAAACTTAAAAAAAAGAAAACATAGGAGTATAATCTCTGACAGTACATTGTTAAGTGTATCAGTCTATCTTCAATTCTCATAATAAACATTACAGGAGCTCAAAAAAATACCTCTTAGAAACATGTATCTCCCTCCTTTAAAGTGTCAGTGATCAATAGATCAAAGAAACCATCTCTGTAGGTACCTGACATGGAGTATTGTGATTTGGACTATATATGGTAGATTAATTGCCTAAGGAGAGATATCTAGACTGCCTTTTACCCTACTGAGTCAGCTTATGTCATGAAGTCAAAAAGTAATAAAATAAGAAATCATATGTTCTCCATACCTTGCAGTTTGTAACAAAAATGATGTGGACTGATAAAGAAAGTTATCTGTAATAACCTGCTTCCTTCTCATATTTCAACAAGGATGTCTGCATCACATACATACATCATTCCCATAAGGGTTTTAGATATAAAAGAAAGCATATAAATGAGTAGTTCTTTTCTTTGTTTGATGGAGGAGGGTAGAAGAATCTATTTTTTAGAATACTTTAAAATAATTTTTTCTTAGTTATATCTTGAAAATAATTCCCTGCATGCTTTTATAACTATGTTGGGATCAGGGAACAAAAATTTCAAGGAATTAAAGTCTTTAAAAGTAGAGTTATATATAATGCAAGTAGCAAAGGTTGCAATTCACTCTTCTCTGATCTTTCTCTAAAAATATTCTTTCTAATGCTCCTTAAAAACTTTATGAAATCACTGAAACAACTCCTTTGGGAGAAAAGCAGCAGAGAAATCATATCTTGCAATATGTGTGTTTGTCTTTATGTAACTGGAATTCAGTATTTGAGTACAAAGGAATATACCTATTTGTGTTCACAAAATTAACATATACTGTGGGGAGCTATATATGCACGTTGTATGCCTCTATATTATGCTACATTTTATTGTATGTTTTCTGCTGTTGTTTAAAATGTACTTTTATTGCCTTGTGGAAAAAATACTAGTCAATATCTCTTAAAATTTATATCATTTGTGTTTCTGTTGGCACATTAAAACAAGAAATCACGGTAGAACATCTCATTGGCATTCAGTACAAAAGAGATAGTGACAGAATGTTACAAGAACTCGAGCAGATCCAGGCCAAGAGAGTAAATTAAAAACAGTCTGATAGCTGTCTTAACATTTTACAAGCCAAGAAATATGATCAAGTTGTTGAACTGACATCATAAAATCATTTGAAATCAAGAGTGAGTTCTGGTTGCCTGATACTTTTTATAACCTGCTACTTTGATTATACTGTGCAATTTGAAAGCTTTAGGAAACTGGGACATCTATGAAGTTCACATATTCAACCAACCAAGATACATACATACCCTTGGGAATAATTGGGGAAACTTCTCCAGAAAATAATTGCAGCATAATTTCCTCTGTTGGGTCACTTCTTTGAATGTTATTCTGTGTTAATTGCAAATTTACACAGGATATAACATTCTCATATAATTATAAGGAAATATTTTTTTTAACTTTATGATGAATTTTGATTAATTGAATTATTCCGATTTTTGAAGTGATGAGAACACTGCTTTTTCTTCTTTTTATTTCCTCATTTTTCTTTTGATGGCAGGGAAGATAGCAAGTAAATACATAAAAATGGGAATTGAACACTTCAAACACCAAGTCATGAAGGCTTCTCTTTTTGCTGAAAGTGATCTTAATATTACAGAATGAAACAATGTACTCCATTAGGGATTCAGTTGGATCAGTGCTATATAGTTTTGAGAATATTCTGGTACAGAATTTCCCATTTTTTTTTTTTTAGGGAATGTAATGTATTCAGACAACATGGTAAATACTGTACTCTTGACATAGAGAAAAATCAAGAAATCTGTTAGGCCTGGAGAAATTAACCAATACTTAAGTGAGAACATGTTAGCACTATGAAGTTTGAGAGTAGAAAGCTTTTATTTATACCTCTATTTACCTTATTCCGAATTATCATTTCTGACTTTATATATATTCTGACTTTATATATCCTCTTAAGAATAAATATTAGAATACATTCTTGTGGTCTGAAGTATATTTTGTCAGAAAGTATAAGAGAGTGAAGGAGCAGATGTCTGAAGTGGACATCTAGTCATTAGGACAGTGTCAAAGGAGTAGAGCTCAACACAGAGCCGCAGTATTTTGAGTTGAAAGGAATTTTAAATATCATGTAGTCTAATCCCGTAGTTTATGGATAAGGAAACTGAGACCCACAGAGAACACAAGCTCACACAGCACATAAGAGACAAGGCACATATTGCCCAAGGTGACATAGGTAGCAACTTTAAGGTCTGAATGTAGGCCTTCTGATTTCAAATCAATGTCTCTTTCCTTTATATACTGAATTACATATGGCAGATGTCTGAAATCAACAAACAAGCTTGATTAGAAACCAAAAAAGTCAAGAAAAACTGGATTCTTGAATTAGGGTTTGGAAATCAGGAATTTTAGTAAGTAGTGGTGCCAAGGACAAAATCTTTTGAACTAAATCCAAAGGGAATCTTCATTCCCTAGGATGCTCAACACACTTAAGGTGTTTCCAACAAGGAATTTCCAACAATACAATAGCTTAACATGACAGAATCTTTCTAGACCCTTCCCCATTAGACCCTGTCAACAAAGAGGACCAAGAGAATTCTTGCTGTGCCGCCTTGCACTGTCTTAGCATCCTTCTCCATGGAGATGTTTTGATATATACACTTGTAAATGAAGTTGTTCTATTATGTATAAATCCAAAAGAGGGGGTTAGTCACTCCTTCATTTGTCATTTGTTCAATAGTTTTTTGAGTGTACAGTATAAGGTAATGTGCTAGGATATGAGCCTTCTGATGTACATTCTAGGGCTGAAAGGATCTAAGGGGTCTAAGAGGAAACATTTATGGGGCAAGAGTACAGTATGTATATGCCATGTTATCTGAATCCATTATGTTCCCTTAAAAAAAAAAAAAGGAAATTCTGTACCAGAATACACTAAATGTATCCTGGAGAGAAACAAAGAGTTGGCTGGCTTGTACACATTCCTTAAATGGAATTCTGAGAATGGCCCACCAATAAGAGGGGGAGGGCCTCCAGGGACAGAGAGTACCTGTAGGACAGAGTTTACTTGTGAAGTGTGAGTTCCATGACTTCATTAGGAAACTTACAGGAGTTTACACCCCTATTTAGTTTTTTTGAATATGCAAATTGTGCAACATGCTAATTAATCTTCATACAGATCTGTATTTGTATGTGAAGTTTCACTACATCTATCAGTTTGACAATGTGGTTAACTCAATTGCCTCCTCAAAACTTTTATATCTCTAAGTCAGAGGTGCTTTTAGCCCATTTCTAGCAGTTAAGGAAAATGTGGATGAATGAAATCCCTAGACAAATCACAAGATTAGTTTCACTTTATAAATTGAACCTTGTCTCTCACCAAGTGGAATAATTGGATTTCCTTTCTCCAGATTACCATATGTTGGAGGCACTAACAAATGGAGTGATGGGCTCCATGCAGGAAAAGGGAGGAAGAGCATTTATGCTTGTCCTCTTGAAGCCCCCAAACTATCTTTAAAAATGCAGTCAATGCACATATTAATAACACTTGTTCCCTACCCTGTGCTCATTTTCTGTTAATGGTGCAGTGAGAAAATGTTTCTGTCTTAAGGTCGTAATTAAAGGTGCTGCAGGATTGAAAAGTGAGGTCCCTCAGCATGTCAGATCTGATGAGGTCAAAGCCTAAGCAGTGGTAGCTTCAATCCTTTTAATATTTTTTTACGTATTCATCTTAAAATACAGTGTTATTTCTAGAAGGTCACTAAAATGACCATTTGCATCAGAAAAACCATAAAAAAAGTTAAAAAGAGTTTGTTCAGTCAAGTGAATTCAGAGCTGAGCTAAGCATTTGAAACAGCGGTTTAAAGTTCAGTCAATTAACCTGCAAAGTAAATTTAAAAAATAATAATAATACATTGCACTGAAACAAATATAACTGTTGACCAATGCCAGGGTTAATTTGATAATATTAATGTAGTTATAGAAGTTTTTTACAGGGCAATATGGGCTGTCATATTGCTTCCAAGACCCGTAGGGAAGAGCAAGGAAACAGGAGGGATTATTGATTATTTGACACTTTTCCAAAGTCATATATATACTATAACTGGCTCAGTCTGATATTCCATGGGAATCTAAGCTCTTGCTATAAAAGCAGCACTATGTTTGGGCCTGTGTTAGGATTAAGAAAATAATTGTAACTCTAGGTTTTGGTGAAGCCTGGAATATTTTTCATAAGGACTGAAGTTGGTATTAAAATTTTGGAGAGAAAAGACATTCTTCATACCTTCTTTGAGAAAAACATCTATAATTCTGGACTCTCTTCAGAAGAGACAAGTAGAAAGAGAGACCAACTTTGGAAGCAGTAAACATGTAGGGGAAGCTATATCCTCAATATGTCCCTGATTTCCAGCTTCTCAACTTAGAGTTTTCAATGGTTTTCATCAGATGAAATTAGAGCCCCTTTCCCTTGTTTTGAGCTAAGATACCTTGCTACCAGTGGGAAAAGCCATTTTTTTATGCTTCTTATTACATAAAACTACCCTGATTTATTGTTGGGGTTTGTTCAGATAAATAGGTTTATTCACTATCACTCTTTGTTGCTTTCTCACTTGCCCCAGAATGTACCTTTTGCTTACCTCTGCCTCAAAGCCCCACTTCCCATAGGCTGAGGTATCACTGAGGCAGGCAGCCCCCTTAGGCAGCTCAGACACCATATCCTACATGCAATCTCTTCTTATCCCTCCAACTTCCGCCCTCTATTTCAAACCACTTTATATTTATGAGATATATGTGTATATATATACACATATATTTGTATTTATTAATCTTGCAGTCAATGATTTTCATATTTTATAGGTATTTATTTTCTTCTCGTTATAATGTAAGTTCCTTACTTCATTCCTTGTACCTGTATCCTCAGTGCCCTTACACAGTGACTGGAATATAGTGAGGGCTTAATAAAAACTCATTGATCAATTTGATCAATGATTGATGTGAAGAATATGGAGATCCTAAAATAGATTGAGAAGCTTCAAATTTAATGACAGTCAATAAGGAACCACAGGGTCAATATTCCAAAAAATTTAACTGTTCATCTTCAGGAGGCATAGCTGGAAAAAAGAGACTAAAGAATCTTTTTGACCTAGCAAAATTGTTTACAGATTGAAAGATTTTATCAGTTAATACTCTAAACTTTGCTTTCATTGCAACAAAAATTCTCTGAAAATGTATTTTAATATTTTGCATAGCTATATGCTATCTTATTTAGAAATTTGTAGTCAGATAATAAGGTAGTTGTGTTCTTGTTTTGTGCTTAGAGAAATACTCATAATTTCATGTGACAGTTAAAATGGTAAACTATTTTAAAGATATTTGGTATTTACCAAAATAGACAACTTGTGTCCTTGCAGCACAATAAATTCAAATTTTTAAAAATTATTTTTGTATGACTTTATTATTTAGCATTGGCAAATAACTAAAAAGCATATAGCTATATCATCTCTTTATTGCAAGTGTTTTTAACCTTAATCTTTTATTTCTTAAATCAGAGATTCTGGACCCCTTGAACAGCTTAGTGAAGCCTATGAACCTCTTCTAAGAATAATATTTTTTTAAAAATAAGATAAAAATATAGAATTTCTAAAGAAATAAATTATATTGAAATAATTATCAAACTATTAAAAAGCCACACCCTATGTTAAGAATCCATGCTTCTGTATTACAGATGTATGACATATACAAATGTTTCATCTTCTTTATTATTGACTTCAATATTATAATACTGAATACTGAATATCTATTATTGACTTCAATATTATAATACTTAGGCTCCCCAATCTGCTCATTCCCAGAGTTCTATAATTGTGATTGGCTCTCTTAAAGTAAGTGTTTATTGAAATCTTGCAAAAGAAAAACATTGGCTTACCTATAATTCATTCTATGAAATTTTTATCATCCTTCTACTCTGCCAGCCTATCAATATTCCTCAAATTAATTATGACTAGAACTACTTTGTATTCAGAGGATTTTTATTCAATGTTTGTAAAGCAGTTTTTAGAAACAATAAATTTAAAAAACGTTTCAGTGTTCTTAGAAATTCCAAAAGCATTAAGTGAGACGAAACAGGTTAAAGTTATGCCACATATTTTACATGAATTTTCCTAAGCTCCTGTAGACAATAAGGAATAAAACTGTTGATCTTTCACAGGTGTCGTTCTATGCCAGTCATGGAAAAAGTTCAACTTCTAAGTCTGTGCGCATATTTGTGCTTGAAAACATTTTCTTCCTTTGTGAACTGGTGAATACAGACGATTCAGTCAGTCAGCTAGCAAGCATTTATTAAATGCCTCCTATAATTTGGGCACAAGGATAGGAGCTTGGAATCCAAGTATTTTACTTGAAAGAAGCTGAGAATAAAGTAGGTAGTTGATAGAAAGATAAGTGGGAAGAAACAATCTAAATAACCCCCCAAAAAAGAAACAGCATTAATCACCATTCTATGAAAAGTAAAATTAAGTAATGTTACTACCATTAGGCTGTTTTCATTTTCAGCCCAGATTTTAAAATTATATCCTTACACCATGCCTTTTCCCTTGGTCTGTGTCTTACATTTAGCAGGAAAAAGGCTTCACATAGCGATGGTGTATTTCTGGTAGAATACAGTTCTAATGGATAAAAATTCTCCAGTCTTTCAAGTTCTTTTTGAATTTGGGATGTGGCCACACGTAAATACACACTTGCATTCATAGATATATACATACAGTAGATTGATATGTGTGTATATGTATGTGTGTATACATAGACACATACAAATATACATCTATCTATATCATCTCATGCAAGATAAAATTGCTAAATTGGGGACCGTAGAATGCAGTAGGTATGATAGACATAATTCACAGTCGACAATAACAAAGAAGGATAACTGAAAAAGCACTAATGGTTTCAGTTGCTTATACTCTAATATGCAAAGAGAAAATAGTAAAGTGAACTAGAGATCTTAATCTAAGGTAGTTGATACGACCTCATAAGTATTACTAAGAGGTGGAGATATGTAATTTTTGACTCCAGTACAACAGTGAAAGCATATATCTGGTTTAGAAAGAACAAATTAGATAGAAAGGCTGGGGAAGAAGAGTTACATATTGAGAACCCATAATACTGTATATAAATCCATAAATTTGATGAAAGAAGTGGAAGGCAGTGATTAGTTGAAATATTTGGTCATGGCCTGTGTAGGGTGGGTGGTGGTAGTTGGAGGGATTGTATAAAACCAAAAGCTATCTCTGAACCAAGGGAATTTGGAAGAAATGAACAGAGTTTGGGAGAACATTCCAGCCCAAGTCTGAGAAGGAATCATTTGGGCATGGGGCTGATTGAGAGAGAATTAATCAGCTTTACCTAGGTTTCCTCCCTCAGGCAGATAGGTGGCTTGGTGGATAGAGTGCTGGGCCTAGAGTCTGAAAGACCTGAGCTCATATGCACCCTCAGACACTTAGCTGTGTGACCCTGGGCAAGTTACTTAACCTCAATCTTAATCCACTGGAGAAGGAAATGGTAAAAGTGTTCCCGTATCCTTACGAAGAAAACTCCATGGTCAATGTTCACATGCTTTGGTCCCAGGGTTCACAAAGAATTGCACAAGACTAAATGATTGAACAGTAGCAGGCTTCTTCCCTCACCTGGGTCTGAAGGATTTGGACTTTTTCCTCAGTGTCATAGGGACCTCCTAAGGGGAGTAGCAACTATTGGCAGTATTTTCATCATGCATTGAGAACAGACCAGATACAAAGAAAATTAAAAGAGCAAAAATAAAAACTTAAAGTTTTACCTCAAAATCCACCACAATTAAGGGCAATATCTTGAAAACTGCAGTGAAAAAAATACTTTAGGAGATATGAGTTTACTTTCTTTTCCTATGGGCAATAGGTTTGCGACCATTTTCTCGACAGATTAAAGTACCGAAACATCCTAACTGTAGGACCATGAGCTGAGAAGAAATAGTAGTCCTCTGGGCAGTCAACTTGCCAGTACAAATTGAGGTTTGAGTTATTTGCTCTTGAGCCAGTGCCATATGTCAGGGTCCAAGTGGTATGTTTCTCTTATCCTTGATATAGAACACAGTTTGTTGAAATGTGTTTTTTTTGTTCTGTTGTAGGATTTTTTTTTCCCCCAAAGAAATTTTTCCCATTTTTTCTTCTGTTTGCAGTCTTGCTTCCATTTTCATCCTTGAATGTCTTCAGGATGACTTTTTACTTAGTCACATATACTGCTAAAGTTCCTTTCCTGGATTTATCTTCTTGTTATCTTTTCTTTATGATATGATGCTGTTCATAATTATCTCTCATCTTTCTTCCTAATGCTTTATAGATGAGTTTATATGCTAACCCACTGGCTTTGTCAGTCTCCTTTCTCCTTTTGGCAAGTAGGTCAAAGATTGACTGACTGTGGTACTTTCAGTGTGCCACTGGCCAGTTTGTGTGAAGATGGCAACTTGTGTTTGAAATCATAATAGATAGTGATGATACTGTTTCAATTGTCCACGTCTCATTTTCAAAAAAATAAATTTAAACTTATTTATTTGAGTAGCTGCCTATGGTGACCTCAAAGAGGAATAAATGGATAAGAATTGCATAAGATGGTGAAGAAGGAATGCATTGTGATATGTTATTATTGGCAGGAACTCCCAGATCAATAAAGTTATGGGATTATGTGCTTGGATACAGTCTTATCCTATGACCCAGCATCATCCACTGGTGAAGCAGAGTCCTCTGATATATCTATACTGCACAATTATATAACAGACACATACCTTAAAGATTGCATCAGTGCTGGTTAAATTTTGAATTTTAGCTATATGAAGAGGACTGTTCTATATTTTATTGGGTGATATGTTACAGTATGTTCTTAGACCAATAAAATGCAATTGATTTTATGTTTTTCAAATCTGCAGATGACACTGGGTTATGAAGGATAGTGAGCACAATGGACGGCAGGATCAGAATCGCAAAAGCTATTGACAGTATAAAATCTCTGGCAAAATCTAATAAGAAAAAAATTGAAAAGGAATAAATGCATATGTTTACATTTGGTTCAAAGTGATGATTTAACAAGTACAAGACAGATGGGAAAACATGGTTACAAAGGACTTTAATATATCTGGGTGCTGGGAATTTGTTAACTACAAGTTAAATATGAATTAAAAATTGATAGTCCAAAACAACAGCAACAAAAGCTTTTACTCTATATTTCTCTTCATTTCATACTTCTATTCCTAATGTATTATTTGCTCCTTAGTTTTTTTGAAGAGGCCACCAATACAAATTCTTATATTGTGCTTATTATTTCTGTTATGAAGGCCACAAATTCTGCCAAAAATAGGATAAATTGGGAATGATTTGGGCTACTGAAGCCCAGAAGGGGCATTTACTCTCCATCAGAACAAATGTAATGGTTATTCTTTCAGGTAGACCTTATTGACTATCCGTAGGCAGCAAATTAAAGCCTGGGTGTAACATATATCTGTAACACAAGCTTAATAAAGTGTTTTTTCCCCTTAGTGTGTGAGTGCTTAGCCTTTTTTGAATCTTTGATCCCTTTGGTATTCTGGTGAAGGATATGAATTCCTTCTCAGAGCAATGTTTTTAAATGCATCAGATAAAACACATACATTGCCAAGAAAACCAATCACATTAAATACAATTATCAAGACAATTAAAAAAATAAAAACAATTTCACACATCCAAAAATAAGAACTTTTTTTCTTAGGGGTAAAAAGGTAAATTAGTTTTCTGATTTTTATTCCCCCAAACATACATACATGTTTTGGGGTTAGTTTTTTTTTTTAATGTGATAAAATCCAAAAATGTATTCAGAAGCCTGTGCTAATGCTTTCTGGAAGGGAGGGGAGGAAAAGGAAGGAGGAAGAAATAAGCATTTATATAACAGTTACTATATTTTAGATACTGTACTTAGTGCTTTACAAATATTATTTCATTGATATAACAACCTTAAATTGGTAATAACTAATTCATTTACCTTTAAAATTAAATACCTAGTATTATGTGTATTTAAACAAGAGTAGATGCTGCTTCCATTTGATATATATCCCTGTAAAGGATCAGCTCATGACAAATATGCTCCATAAATTAGTCTTTGTAGTAATTAGAAGTCATGCAGAAACTTTTCTTGCATTACATTAGTAGCACTCCCTGTGCAATTGAGACAGTTCATTCCAATAACCAGTTCTTACTGGAAAGAAAAAAAAAATGAGGTTCAAAACATATTCTTACTTTCAAGTCAAATATAAGCTTAGCAAGGTTAGCAAAAAAAAAAAAAATCCATTCAGCCATGACTGAAAATGTTAAATTTAAGCTATTAAAAATAGCTCTTTTACAATGGAACCAAAATTGCATTTCTAAAGTTCAAACTTAGCAAACTGAACAACCTTAATGAGGTAGGTATTTCATGTGTGCCAACTGTCACTTTTAAGAAATAATACAGACTTTTAAACAAAATATTAGATATCTTTCACCTCTGACCTTCTGAAAGCTTTTGAATTCAATATATTTTAATGAGATTTTAGGGTGAATTCCTGTCTTTCCCTTGAAATATCACTATTTATATTTCATTAATGTTGACTGAGTTAATGGACAAATTAAACTAATGAGGCAACAGAATAGTAATTGATGTAAAAAAGTGTGAGTGATAAGAATTTTCTTAATGTTACCCTACCAACTTATTGAAATACTTAAGAATAAGATCATTTATTAGGTGAGTTTTCTTCAAAATCTGCTCTTATCAATGGACTTGTTGCTGAAGGAAATATGACTCACTAATTATTGTGTGCTAAAATGTCGGTCAAGGCAATGCATTAGTATTTCTCCTTTGTCATCATAGTATCTTATTATTTTAATCAAGAATGACACTTTTTATAATAGCCACCTGAAAGGTTGCTAAGGAAAATCGGGAAAACTCTGTCTACTGTAATTTATTTGCTTTTTATGATCATTTAAATTGGTAGACTTGTTCCTTTTCAGTTTTCTAGTGAATCAATAGGAAATGAATATTGTGCTTTGTATTGAAAGCTAGATACTTATGCTTTTGGGGAGTCCTTTGCTTTGTTGTTTCTATATACATGACAAGATCTTTTTCAAAACAGGAAATGTGATGTTTTTGATTCTCCTTTATTCTTAAAGTGGGGACCCAAAATGTTTGCCAGCACAAATTCTTCTGTATTAACAAACTATGGTATATAGATATAGCAGATGGTTTTGATGTATTAGCTGTTACCCCTTAAGATACCATAGCTGGAATGTAAATTGACACCTGTGGAATTAGTAGTATTTGTTCATGTCACATGCTGAATTAAGCTCCCTGCAGAGTTTTGGTGTTAGTGAAAAACCGGAACTAATATATTCAGTTTTATTTGTCTTTTTTGGTGAAGACCTCAGATGATTAAGTATGATTCATTTTTATAATTATAAATTAGAGCAGCATATAATTCAAAATATATTTTTTCTTTCTGTCTTAGTTTCTATAAGGTTTGTGACCAAAGGTGTCCATTTTAATGTAAGCTCCTTGAGGCCAGGTGCTCCATTTTTTGTTTTTATATCTCTGGTGTTAAGTTTGGGGCCTGGCACATGTAAGACACTCACTAAAAGCTTGTTTTATGAATATTAAATGACAAATGATCCACCAACGAAAAGAAGCAGCAGGGTACGGTGGCAAGAGCATTGAACTTAGGAGTCCGAGTTCAAATCATGGCTTTGGCCCTTATGACCCAAACAAGTCACTCAAACTCTCTGGGCTATAGTTTTCTCATTTTAAAATGAATTTGAAATGTAAATATCTGTCTCTCTCAAAAAAGAGGTTATTTCATTTTTCTATTTCTCTGCCTACATCATAATAGATGCTTTCTAAGTGAAAATTGTTAAATCTGGAAAGTTGAGTTAGAAGGCCAGTAATGCCTTTTAAAAATTATTTATTTTTAACATTATTTTCTTTTTTCAACTTTGAATTACAAATTCTCTCCCTCTTTCCCACCACTCTTTTATCCACAGAGAAGGCAGTCATATTACCAAAAAAACAAGGAAATTAAACTTATATTTGTGCTTTGAGTTCATCCATTCTCTTTATGGAGGTGGATAGCATTTTGTTTTCATCATGTGTCCTTTGGAATTGTAATCCTTGGTTCATTGCACTATCAGAGTAGCCAAGGCTTTCACAATTGATCAACATTACAATATTGGTGCTACCATACATAATGATCTGTTTATTTTTCACTTCACTTTGCATCAGCTCTTACAAGTTTTGCCATAATTTTTTGAAAGTACCTTGTTATCATATCTTATTAGAATAATAGTATTCCATCACATTGATACTGTAACTTGGTCAGTCATTCTGCAATTGAGAGGCATGCTCTTAATTTTTCATTCTTTGCCACCGCAAAAGAGCTGTTATAAATATTTTTGTACATAAAGGATCTTTTTTTTTATCGTTTTGGGATACAAACCTAGTAGTAGTATTACTAGATCAAAAGGTATGTGCAGTTTTATAACCCGTTGGGCATAGTTCCAAATTGTTTTGCAGAATGGTTGGACTTGTACAGTACTCCACCAATATTTTAATAATGTACTTATTATTCCATCATCGTTTGTCATTTTTGACAGATGAAGTAGTACCTCAGAATTGTTTTAATTTTTGTAATCATTAGTGACTTTGAGCATTTTTATGTATGTATACATACCTTTGATTTCTTCTGAAAAGAGCCTATCTATATCCTTTGACCATTTATCCGTTGGAAGAATGGCTCTGTTTTTTAAATACTAAATTTGACTATTTTCAGCATATGTTTGAGAAATGGGTCTTTTGTCAGAGAAACTTGCCTTTAATTTAAAAAAAAAACATTTATTTTTAACTTATGGAATAAAGCATGCATTTCTATAACACGATAGAATACAACAAGATGATTGCATATGAAAGTATAAATCTACTGTGTACAAAACAAAATTATCATGTGAATTTCTTTTGTGTAATTTCCCTTCCCTCATCCTAGAGATGGCTACCATTAGAAACAAATATATATATATGTATATATTATGAATATATACATGTAAATATATATACATATATGTATTTGTATGTAAAACTATTCTATACAGTCTTCTATTTATCAGTTCTTTCTCTGCATGCTTTAGATAGCATCTTTCTTCATATAGCCTTTATATTATTTAGGGTGTTTATAATGGCCAAAATAACTTATTTGCTCAAAGTCATTCTTAAAACAATATTGCTGTTACTTGATACAATGTTCTCTTGGTACTGCTCATTTCACTTTTCATTATTTTGTGCAAGTCTTTTCATGTTTTTCTTAAATGACTGAGCTCATCATTTCTTACAGCATAGTAGTATTCCCTCCCAATAATATATCACAGCTTGTTCAGACATTCCCCAATCGATGGCCGTCGCTGCAATTTCCAGTTCTTTGCTACCACAAAGACAGCTGCTATAAACTTTCTAAAACATACTGGTTCCTTTCCTTTTTCCTTAATCATCTTTGGAAATATACTAAGTGTTGCTAGGTCAGAGGGTATAGATTAGTTTAATAAGTCTTTGGGCATAATTCCAGATTGCTCTCCCAAATAGTTGGATCAGTTCACAATTTTAACAACAGGAAATTAGTGTTCCAATTTTTCCACATTTCCTCCAACATTTGTCACTTTACCCCCTCTATCATTTTAGCCAATCTGTTAGGTGTAAAATGATATCCCAAGGTTGATGTAATTTACATTTCTCTAATCAATAATGATTTAAAGCATTTTTTTTATATGACTATAAATTGTTTTGATTTCTTCTTTGGAAAATTGCCTGTTTGTATAATTTGACCATTTATCATTTGGGGAAATGACTTGTATTCTTATACACTTGGCAAAGTTCTTTTCCCCAATTTTCTGCTTTCCTTCTGATCTTGGCTATATTTGTTTTATTTGTAAAAAATGTTTTTAATTTAGCGTAACCAAAATAATCCATTTTACACCTAACTATGCTCTCTATTTCTTGTTTATTCATAAATTATCCGTAAGTCTGATATGTTCCATATTCTTCTAATTTTCTTGTAAACTCTCTCTTTTTACTTATGTCATGTATCCATTTTGATACAATCTTGGTAAATAGTGTAAGATTTTGGTCTATGACCCAGTTTCTGCCATACTACTTTCCAGTTTTCCCAGCAATTTTTTCTTGCCAAATAGTGAATTATCATCCCCAAAACTTAAGTCTTTTCACTTGCCAAATATTAGGCTATTATGTTTATTTATTTCCTGGTTTAAATGGTATGTCTATTCTATTCCATTGATCTACCTGTCAGTTTCTTAGCCAGTACCAAATAGTTTTGATAATGACTGCTGTATAATATAGTTTATGTTCTAGGTCCTGCTAACCCTCCTTCCATTACATTTTTGTTTTCATTATTTCCTTTAATATGCTTGATTTTTTTGTTTTCTTAAATGAATTTTGTTATATTTTCTAATTCAGTAAAAATTATGTTTTTAATTGGAATGATGTTGAATATGTAACTTAATTTTGGTAAAATTGTCATGGTGCTTCCAAGATGGTATGATCCTTAGAGAGAGATATCACTACTCTTTTGGTCTGTAGTTTGGTTTTTACCCAGGAAGGGCCTCTGCTGCCCTTTAGACACAAGTGCTTGCCTTCCTCTTTGCCTTGGAACTGAGAATGTCCCCTGCATCCTTATAACCAACAACCAGTGCTCCTCTCTGCCCTGAAATTGTCATTCAGAACTGCAATAGAGTTGTTGGTCAACACCAGCTCCATCTGGTACCATCCAGTGGTCCCATGCAATCTCTGATGATTGTCCAATTCCCTTACTGTCCCTGAGTTGAGAGTTCTTAATTCTGCTGTTCCTGCCCGCATGTGTACTTGAGATCAGCCTCCTTCCCAGTGTTAAAGATTTTTCCTCGTGAACTTCTAAGTTTTCTTAGGCCAGAAAAATTTCTCGCTCTATACTTCTGTTGGTTCTGTCACTCCAAAATTTGATTTGAGTTGTTATTTTAAAGGTGTTTGAAAGATAATATTGAAAGAGTTCAACTAGGTTACTGCCTTTAATCTGCCATTTTGGCACTGCCCCATTTAATGTCTTATTGAGCTCTAGGTCTGTGATTCAGAAACTTCTTAGTATACCAGCTATTGATCTATAAGATGAGATGACAATATGTATGTATATCTCAATATTTGTTGTATGTTGCATTTTTCAAAATACTTTTTAAGTGTGGTGCATATAAGTAATAATATTAATAACTAATAACATTAATAACAACATACATTGATAAACACACATATACATACACACATATATACACATATCTCACTATATGGCAAGCTCTGTACTAAGCACTTTGTAATTTCATTTCATTTTCAAATTAACATTTGGAATGTAGTTGCTATTACTGTTCCAGTTTTACAGATGAGAAAACTGAGGCTGTTAGCCCTTTCCCATGTGTGTGTTTTCTAAGCTTGAGTTACCTCTTTCCTTGAGTATGTATGTACTTTTGGAGGAATGTGTTCCAGACTCTTGGGGAATCAATTTTTTTTGTTTTGTTTTGTACCTCTACCTTTAAATAAATATTCCTTTGTAAAAACAAATTAATTGTGGCTGAGTAATTGATAGCCCACCAAATAGGGGCTCTTGAGTAAGAGTACAAGAACATCACCCCAGCCTTCCACCTCAGTCTCTCAAGGTTACCCCTACAACTCTGAGGAAAGTGATGATCAGTTGCTCTCTGGGGACTTAGTCTTCTAGCTGGCATTTAGATAGTGAGTCAGATGAGGTCAGATGAAGTTTTACAAAGTTTAGAGCGTTACAAATTTAGAGCTTCAAAGGACCTTAGAGATTATTTAGCACAATCCTCTCATTTCCTTGATAAGAAACGATGTCTTTACTTTATATTAAATGTCAAAGATGCCAAATATTAAGTGTTAAAACTGGAATTTAAATCTTAATACTGATTTTAAATCCAGCATTCTTTGTCCGTTGAACTGACTTGAATTGTCACTGGATACATAGTAATATTAAGTATATTGCAGCAAGCCTTTATCTTCTAAATTGACCACCTTGCATCCTGCTTTAAGCAGGGTGCTTTCCATCTTTGCAATATGGCTCTTTTGTCCACTGACAGCTGGAAATTGTAGAAAGTGATTAACTTAAGCAGGACCGACCATTTAATGCCGATAGAAGAAAGACATGTGAGTATTGCTTTTAGGCAGAAGAGTTAGGGATCTGAAGTAAGTGTAGTTCATGGAGTTCTGCTTTTTTCCCTGGTCCTAAGCTCTTTTGTTGCACCTTGTCATTTTCTCATACTTTATTTCTACACTTTTACTTTATGCTGGAGAGCAGTAAGCAGTCACCTGTCTTTGAAAGATGGTAGAGGCAATGAAATCTTTCTGAGTCTGACAGCTTTGGATAGTCCTTTTTCTCCTGTGCTTTTTAAGGCAGGCAGTAGTTTTCAAGTTGCAAATTTATTCTGTCACCCATAGCAACTGATAACTGCTATACTTTCTCTTGCTGCTGGCCAATCTTAAGACATGAAGGATATCAAGGGCTGATAGGCCAGTAACACTTGTCTTTTCTATTAGAGAAAGTTCCTAGGATAGTCTTAAGTCTGGTGATCATGAAAACTTCCCTTTCTTCCCTGTAACTGATATTTCTCTTTTCCCCTCCCTTTTCTTCTGTCTCCCCTAGGCCAAAATAGGGACACATCTGAAGGCACAGGACTGGGAAAACTTAAAGACAAAGAAAATAAACTCTCATTGTTATCATCTCCAACTACCCCAAACTCAGAATGCCTCAGATTGTAGGGGGGCGGGGGAATAGGAATAAGCGAGGAAGTGGGAGATAGAAGGGATTCTTCACTCTGTATTTTCCCCTTTATTATTAGCAGTAAAATTCTTTAGAAAGCTTCCAAAGTATTGCCAACTTGCTTCAAAGACAGGTAAGAGAGAAGCTATGAAACTTCCCTTAGCACTACAGGGAGGAAAGAATCTTAGTCAGAAACAATAGATACTGACAGTGCAAAGAAAGGAGATGATTGAGGAGTCCACAATGGTCCTAATTTAATTGTAGCGTTCTGCTACCATTGCCTCAGCTGAAAATGAGCCCTTTCCCTAGAGTTTTTTATAGCTATCTCATAAGCATTTCTTTATCGCTGTTAGAAAATTCAAATATGAAGTCCTGGAGTTTAAGATTGAGAATTACGCTTTTATGAGTTGAGGTAAGTTATTGGTGTATTTGGTTTTTGTAAGGTTACCTGAGATGTTTAATATTGTATGAGGGAAAGGTAAAAGAGACAGAGAGTGCAAATGAGCTGTGGCATCTTTCCAGGGATGACCTAGACACAAGAAATGATGAAAAGAGTGTTCTGAAAGTAAAGTATAATTGGAAAAGTAAGTCTACCACTGGGCGCAGGGCAAGAAAGAGCTGTGGTAACACAGTGAAAGCCAGAGCATTCCACTGGCATCCATGAGGTTTTTTTTTTGTTGTTTTGTTTTGTTTTTAGTGGACCATAGAAGAGAGCCTCTAGCACATTGAGTGGAACTTTTGTCCTATATATGTGTGGAAGAACATCATCAAAAATAGGTATAAATGGGATCTGAGGGTTGTTTTGTCAGATTAAATGCCAGGCCAAGGAGTCAGGATTTTAATCCCATTTCAGCCACTTATTGGCACTATGACTCTGGGCAATTCATTTCACCACAATGGGCTTCAGTTTACCCATCTATAAAATGAGGACAATAATAGCATTTTCCTTACTGAGTTCTTGTGAAGATCAAATGAAATATACTTAGAAGGTTGCAAAATTTAAAATACCATATAAATGTAAGGCATTTTATTATTATGACCAGTTGTATCAATGAAATCATAGATCCACTGGTATATTGAAGAATATAAGAAGATGACTGGTGATGTTTGCACCTCATAACCTACATGACAGTACAGACACTCCATAACAATAGAGCCATGAAAGCCCAATCAGAAGGGCTTCTCTTCTACAACCTCAGCCCCAAATCATATGTAAACATGGTTTTATTTATTAAAATGAACCTTCAATGTAAAAAAAAGTATTTTGCATCCATATTGACCTCATTTTTTTCTCCTCAGCTTCTCCCTTTCTCTTGATCCTAACAGTCTCTTGATTCCCCTTGATCCTATGAACAGTGTTCATAAATACAGATCTACAAGATACCATATAGGTTATTTTATTTAGTCTTTTTTTACAGATGAAGTATTTACTATAAAAATGAAGTGACTTGTCACTAAAATCCTTGTTAATTCAAATGGTCTAGTATTATAAATTAATATGATTTATCAGTGGAACTGACATGAAAAAAGAGGCATTGACATCTGCTTTGCCATCATACCCTTAGGACGATGGGAACTTTCCATTTGACGTCTGCCTGAAACTTTCCATATGTCTTGTTACTTCTATTAAAATATGAGCTTCTTGAAAGAAGAGATTGTCTTACTTTTTTGTTTGAATCCCCAATACTTAGGACAGTGGTTTGGACATACTGCCTAATAAATATGTCACTCATTTGTTCATGGAAGATGTAAAGTTTTAGGGTAGTATATGATTTTTGGTCTTGGACAGGTTGATTCTGAAATGTTTATGGAAACTGAGGTTGAACTATCCTTTAGAAACAAGGAATATGCTATCCTTTAGAAACAAGGAATATATATGTAAAGTTTTAGGGTAGTATATGATTTTTGGTCTTGGACAGGTTGATTCTGAAATGTTTATGGAAACTGAGGTTGAACTATCCTTTAGAAACAAGGAATATGCTATAATTTGTCTGGCAAAGCCATGACTGATTAGTACTCTTCTCTTAACATCTTGACCACTTTGGAGGCCTAGCCTATTCTACATTTATTCCATTTATGCATTTACTAGATGGTAAAGACAATTTTATGCTCCTACATCAGGATTTAGTGAACATTTCTATCACTTATTAGCTGGACAGCCAGATCTTTTCATTGAATAATTTGCCATGAAGTAAGATTCTCAGATTGTCACAATCTATGTCCTTTATATGCTGTTTTTTTTGCCTGGGGTTCTTGTACCCCCACAAAAGTTTTATTTTGTTTCAAGTATTTTTAATATGTTTAAACATATTTCAATATTTTTAGTTTTATGTACAGTATTTGGTATTCTGATTTGTTCATTTCAAAACAGAGAAATAGGCTTCACTGGAATACCAAAGAAGTCTGTGATAAAAATGGTTTGGAACCATTCCTTAATCTTTAACTTCCATATTTATGATAGTAAAAACAAAATATATGCGTATTATACATATATATACACACATGTATGTATAAATACATATATGTATATATGCACACAAACATATACTCCTTCTTGAGGTATCATTTGCTTTCAAAATATGGATTTAAGATATACTCTTGAAAAGAATTATAAAAATGAAATACAAACCTCATTTGTATCGCGAACTATGCAAGAGATTCCAAATTGCCCTTGATGCTTATAGTTAAATTATTTTCTGGCTATTCGACTGCCTACTCAGTTGCAAGTGCAGAAGGTCAAAGAACAAATTGAGCAACGTTGTCAGTTTTGGTTTTTGTTGTTGTCAGGGTTTTTTAAGGGCAGCAAACAAACTGGAGTCTGTAAAAGTCATCCTTCTTCACGGATTTCTTGATGGTTGCAAGGCACCCAAAAGATATGTTTTGTCCCCAAGACAAATGAGACTATTGTGATGAATATGTTCTGGCAAAGAAATTGACAAGGGAAGCAAGCTTGGATGCCAGACCCTCAAATAACCCAGAAAAGTCAAATGAGCCCAAGTTGTAGACAAAGGAATTACACAATAAATAATTGACCCAACATTAATATAGCGAAGTGTCTCTGTAATAAATTAGAGCAAGGTGCTTTTCATCTATTATTCACACCCTACAGATGTCTTATGATGTATTTCTCAGTCACACCTACCAATTTTTATCTCTTTTGGCCTTCTCCAAAACAACTACTAATAACTCATGTGCCTTAATCTTAATATTTTAAAAGGTAGACATTCTTTAAGAGGTAAATATATGTAGTAAATTTATGTGTGTGTGTGTATGTGGGCATGTATATGCCCATACCCCCCCACTCACACATCCAAGTTCAAGTTCATCCTCTGACAATAACTGTGTAACACTGTACAAGTCACTTAACTACTCAGTGCTCTAGATAACTCTCTAAGTTAGTGAAAGCATTCTGACCTACTTATCTGAATTATTAGAAGGACTTTCTTCCCTGGGGGGTTCTTTATGCCAATGAAATCACAGATCCAGTCCCTATCCCTACCTAAATTCTCATTTTTCTTATTTATCTCCTTTCTCCTCTCTCTCTCTCTCTCTCTCTCTCTCTCTCTCTCTATATATATATATATATATATATATATATATATATATATTTTTTTTTTCTCTCTCTCCCCCCTCCCCTCTCTCCTCCTCTCCTCTTCCCCCTCTCTTTTTTTCTCTCTCTCATTCTGTCTTTGTCTATCTCTTGCTTCTCTCTTATCCTTTCCTCTTTTCTCCTTTTCTTATTTGATATTAGCAGCTGCCAATAGAAATCTCAAATTCTCTATCTTCTAGGTATCTCAAATTCAGTATGTCCAAAAGAGAAGTACCAATTATCTTTCCTCCACAACCCAACCATCCTAGGTCTTCCAGTCACCTGGACGCTGAACTAGGGAGACAATTGTAATTGCTTTCTTACTCTTCCCCTCTTGTCCTGCATCTAATACTTTGCCAAGTTTTGTCCATTCTTCCTCCATATCCTTTTTTGTATCTTTTATTTTATGTCCATTGACACACACATCACCAGGCCCTTTTTCACATCTGACTTAGACTATTGCCAACACCTCCCAATGGTCACCAATCTAGTCTATACACAGCCGACAAAGCATAAGTATGATCATGTCATTTACTCCTCAGAAACCTTCAATTGCTTTCTGTTTTCCCTAGCATCCAAAGGATTTCTCTACTTGACGTTGTAAAGTTCCTTGTAATATAGCTTCAATTTGCCTTCCAAAGATTATTTGCACATTTTTCCTCTCATACACTCTATATTCTTGTCACTGACTTTTCTCTGAAGTTTCCGTGGCCTTTGCATAGCTTATCTCCCATGTCTTTATTCATGTGTTCCCTTTCTCAGCTGCACCTTTTAGAATCCCACATTCTTTCTAGTCCTACCTCCAGTGCAAGGCCTGAGCAAATTCTCTTAGCTTATAAGCAACTTGAGGTCAAGCTCTAGGAATGCCACTTCAGAGCTGTGAGCCACACTTTCCCAATTTTTAAATGAATTGATTGTATCATTGATCTTAAAACTTTAAAATTCCCATATCAAAGATTTAATGTTTGCTTCCCAACCTGCTTTAAAATATTTTCCATACATTGTCTATGTATTTTCCATATATTTTCAATTATGTTTATATATATCCATCCACCAAACAAGAAGTAGGAAATAAAAGCAAAACATGAATTCATGATAAATGTGACAAACACTAATTTGAATAAATCAATTAAATTAGTATAGGAAGCTTACATTTTGGAAAGCCACAGGTGATCACAACTAGAAATAACAACTCTACAGAATGCCCTTTTTTTTTTTAATTTTTGTCATATGTGGCTCAGATATTTATTGTGTATCTAATTAACTGTTAGGAAAGAAACAATTTTAGCAAGATTATGGTCTGATATGTCAGAACAAAAATGTAGGGTAGTGATAGATAATGTAATGTAGACCAAGATTTTTGACCCCCTGGTTAATTGTCTTCTTTTGAAAAATGTCTTTAATTTTAATAGTGTGGTTTTTCTTTCAAGCTATGTTGGCTCTATATCACTTGGTTCAGCAAACTTTCTTCCACAATTTCATGGTTGATAAGAATTCTGACAGCATTAACTTTGTTTTGTAAATGTTTTTTAAAATTTCAGTGTAATCATGAATATTTTCATGTGCACCCAGTGTGGATTTAATTCATAGTCTAATCAGAAGCCACATAAGCAGGCCCCAGTAGTATATTTTTCCATCTACACATTTTCTCCAGGCAACTAAACTAAAAATCTTAGAGGGGAAGAAACCAAGTTCTTCACAGTAATTTAAAATACATAAAGGAAATGAGGGATATAACATTGAAACAGTCCTACTAAGGTTTACTAATAACTTTGTCTTCTTTATAGATTTTTTTTGAGGGGGAAGAAAGTGTCTAATAAGTACTGGGATCATTTAAAATGTTGAAATACTACATCGTTTTATAATTTAGAACTCTTGGGTTGACATGATCACTTTGTCCTCCTTGTGCCACATGTTTAGATTTCCCATTTTCATCAGCTGTGGAAGCAAGAGAATAGTTCAACTACTTATTCAACACCCTCCTCTGCAAATCATTATTAACCCTTAGATCATCTTTTTCAACCAAAACTTCCTGGTTTTTCTCCCCGTTCCAAGCATCCAACCTCACCATCAACCTAGTAGATCCATTTATTGATCCTAACCTTTTCTGAGGTTGTTCTAATAATCAGAATCTCAGGAAGAGATAGGATGACTGGGTATAAAGAGGGTGAAACTTTGGTTCTGGGTGATTAAGGAGATGGAAGCATGCAGGTATTCTTCTACTATTGGTTGGTTTTCACTCCCCACACCATTCCTGCCCATAATATCCTTTCCATTCGTAATCTCTCTCTCCAGCTCTGATTTCAACTCATAAGCCTAATGATTATAAACAGAATTTAACAAGTCCTCTACCTTTCCATACAAGAGAACCCTCTCATGTTCTGATTTCATCTAATTAAAATGAACATCAGCTCCTATTTTGACCTTTCTCCATGCTTCATTCAAATTTTGATCCCAGAGTTTCTGTTGCTACGCTAATAATTTGACTCATTTTTTATTGTTCTCTCTGTTTGACAGTTTAGCTGGGATGTCTTGGTTGTATCTTTATTAATTTATACAACCATAATATCTTAACAAAAGGGTAAAATAACTTAGAAATAGTGCTTTTAGTGGTATCACAGAGAAACATAGAATATCAGAATTACAAGGCAACTCAGATGTTATCCAATCTAATACCTACCTGAAGCTTGCATTTTCTCCCGTTGTTATTCAGTTGTGTCAGGCTTTTCATGGTACAACTTGGAAATGTATTGGCAAAGATACTGGAGTGATTTGCCATTTTATTCTCTAGTTCATTTTACAGATGAGGAAACTGAGGTAAATGGGGTTAAGTGACTTACCTGGAGTCATACAGCTTGTAAGTGTCTGAGAACAGATTTGAACTCAGGTCTTCCTGACTTCAGGCCCAGTCAGCGCTTTATCTACTGTATCATCCACCCTCCCCAGCATCTTCTATTAAAATTCTCCTAACTCAACCACCAGTTTCTCTCAGAGTCTAGGGAAAAATATCTTTTTATCTTGATCCCAAGAGCCCTGATAGTAATGTTCCCTACCTCCCCCACAGTCTACCAACCCTGCTTCTAGCCTGGCTGTTACAACCATCACTGAAGGGAGTGACCCTTGTGGATAATGAGCTTCCCTCCTTCTTCTGCTGCACCAAAATCAACCACTGACCAACTGCCATCAATAGGCAGAGCAGCTACAAAGTGATAATAATGGCAGTCCTTCTCTACCAGTTCCCCCAAAGCCTTTACTCTTCTCTTTGAGACTCTAGCCTTGTCCATCTCGTCATAGTCCATGAAAAACAATGCTTTTTCAGTTGCAACCTGATTTCAAGTCTTTGCAAGTGATACAACTTTTAGTTGTATAGGAGAAAACTCCTGATGATAGTAAAAACATTGTTTACACAAAATTCTTTGGCATTGTCTGATGGTTAAACAACTTGAAGAGTTTTTATCCATGGAAATGACACTTATTTGCAGCTGCACCCTCTTCCCCCATGTGTTGTTCATTTCTCTTAAAATGTGAGCTCTTTGAGAGCAGAGCTCTCTTGCCTTCCCCCTTATGTGTATAATACTTACACAGTGCTTTGCACGTAATACATGCTTTTTTTTACTCATTCCTTCTTTTATTCATTCATGGAAGGAAAACAATGTTGTAGTAGGAAGCAAGACACAACAATAGATTTAGATTTTTTACTGTGCTATTTTCCTTTTTCCAACAGTTTTTAAACTTATGACCCTAGACTAGATGCCTTGTAAAATTTTATCCTTTACAGAGGCTGCTGTTGTGGCTCAAAAGGTGAGCTTGCTTCATAAGAAACTTCTTTTGATTTACCAGGAACTACAAATCCTTGGATCGAGTGTTAGTGAGAGCCTTCTTCCATTCTATTGTAGTCTGTGGGGAATTGTATTTTAGTGAAGTTCCAAGGGATTTATGTATTTAATATATATATATTTAAATTCAGTACCCCAAAATAGAAATTTCTGAAGAGTAACCTTTCCATTTAAAAACGGCAAAATTTGCAGTACTCTAGGAAAGAGGGGCCTCTTTTCGTAAGTCCCCCATCAAGGCCAGTCTTGCATGGACATTATGTATTGTTTTCTGTTCTCTACTTAACCTTCCATTTTTCAATTTGACTCTACCTGGTTTTATTTTTAGTTTTTTTTCATTTTTGATATTAGCAACCTTTCAAACCTATTTGGAAGTCAAAAAATGTAATTTCAAGACAATCTACAGCTAGCAGTTATGCGAATCAAATTAAATATACATTTCTATTAATGTAGAAGGTGCATGAAATCAGAATATTAACAAAATAGATTCACTTGGCTCAGTTTTAATAAAACAGCACACTTTATCCACAAGTTTTCATGTTTTAAAGAGATAAAACATTCCAAAGTTGGTGATTAATTTATCTGAGACTGCTTTAATCATTTTTCATAAATAGGAATTCATAAAATTTTTAATAGAGAGATAAACTTTTACTACTCCTGAAAGTAAAAGACTGAGGATTAATTAATGATTTTTATATTGGGGATGCAGGTGCTATAAATGTCAAACAGCTTTTCTAATCTATCACAATCAAAATTCTTAAAGCAGCATTAGTTACTATGCCTGTCATAACCAAATGCAGGCACTGTGATTGCATTAAACTTTTAATAATGAAGATAGAGTTAATTTCTTATAAAACAAACATTTTGAATCATAAAATGGTGAGGTTGGGGATTAAGGATCATTTTGGCCTAACTTCTCAAGTCATTAGTTTCTAGATCTATAAAATTGAAAAGCTTGGATATCTCTAAGTTTCTTTTTACTTCAGTCTATTCTGTTCTATTAGTCTTTGTGTTTATATCCCAGCACTTTCTTTTATGCCTGATACATAATACGTACTTAACCATATACTGATTGGTTCATGAACTGATATAATCCAATCTTTTCATGTTAAAAATGTAGAAATTGTGCTTCAGAAATATTCGATGACTTTTGAAAAGTGCTCAATAGCAAAAATAAGCCTTGAACCCAGGTTTTTTTCTTGACCCTTAGATCAGGGCTTTTTCCAACACATACTTTGTTTCACACAATACTATACTAAATCTCCAACTGTGACAGACAAGTACCATTCAGGATTCATTACTGTTTCAGTACATACTCAATTCTGCTCTACATTAGACTGAACATACATTTGAAGGTGAATACAGCACTAAACACTGACTAAAAATCATTAATGAAAATTGAGACATACAAGAAATATTTTACCAGGTTGTCTCCCATATGGAACTATATAAAGGATCTGTGAATTTATCAGCATGGGGTCTACCAAATCTACCAAATCAGATCAAAACTATCTCTGAGTAAATATCTTAGATCCCAGGGAGTTTTGTGTGGCATAGGATAGCTTAAATGACTTGTCTGGTGCATACAACTAACTAGCAAGGGTCAGTCCTAGATTTGAGTTCTATTCTTCCTCAGTACTTAAGCCACTTCTCACACCTAGGAAAGTTATTGTTTTGGGTATTGTATTGCTGGTAAAGGTACATTTTAAAACAACAACAAAAGAGTTCTTTGGTGTTAGTAAAGAGTGCAGGATATATTACTGTAAAATTAAGATCTTTAGTGTATTAAAATCATAAAGAAAACATGAAAACAGTAAGCAATGAATTGTGTCTCTTGGTTTTCCAGCTCAAGACACCAACTACTTAACAGCACTTGGTAATGTGATCAGGTTGGATTATGCTTCTCTGAAGTCTCAGATAATGACATCCTTCTTAGAGGTAGGTCTGACAGATCTTTTTGGTCTATGTTTCAGTAACCTGGTTGTTTTTCTGTTTTGCAAAGTGTATATTGTAGTTTTAAAAAACTAAGATAACCGATTTTTTTTAATTTAGAGGATAAGGTGAAACTTGGGGGAAGCAGTTTCCAAAAGAACTACATGGCACAAAAGAAAAATTTTAACAACCACTCCTTCTTTTGGTGAAAACTTTATATTTACCATTGCCCATTAAATCCTTTCCAAGTTATTTCAATTTATATGTAGATTGTAGAAAACAAAGGCTCTTTTTAATTTTGGTCATGAGCTTCTTAATAGAGAGAAATTCATTTTCTCCTTTTTAGCATTGCTTCCTCACCCCCCTACATTCATCCCATAATTGCTCATTATTACTTTTGTCAAATGGGATATTTCCGTTTCAAAAGCAAATCTCTGAAAAAACCCTTATAGGGAGAAGAAAGATAATGACACTAAGCTCCCTTGTCTTTATTAATATTAATATGCCACTATCTGCTTCAATTGTTTCTTATGCAATCAATTGTAAGCCATTTTTCCTTTATTCAAAGCAACAATCTATTGCCAGAGAATAGAATTCACTGATGACATCCTAGACATACTTAAAGTGCACATCTGATAAAAGTAGCTGGTAAAGGAAACACCCTGACACTTTCTGAATAGTAATTATGGACACTATTCTTGGATTATTAACAAAACAAATTTAATATTCACAACTCTATCTCAGTGATCAATTAAGATTCACTATTGAGTATAATAAGTCTTGGAAAGGGAAGATAATTAAGGGACAATAGAATGTGTGAAAGAAAAATCTGTAATTGCACAGATGTGGTATAGCTTAAAGGCATGCTGCACCCTGTGTTGATTTTTGTCCAACATCTCAATGGGAGGCCAAACCCAAACCCTCAGCCTTTTTTTATCTGAGATTTGTTTGCTCCAAAAAATGGCTTTTGCCTTGTTCTTAAATTCTTCCAAATTTATCCTTAAACTTCATGTTTGCCAAGTACCAAATCTAATTATAAAATCAAATTCTCTCCATTTCATCTTGTGGATGTGTCTTTCAGATACTAAGTCTCTCCACTTTCAATTGCTTGTTATCTTACCTTGCCCTGAATTGGTGTTGGCCCTATGACAAATACTGACAATGGATTTTTCTTCTCTTGAGTCTTTATAGCAGCTTGAATTGTTTATTAAAATAGTAGATGGCTTAAAAAATTCGAGACTTCATGTGGGTATTTTCCATTCCCCTACTGTCACTGATACCTGATATAGATAAGTTGTCATACAACATTAGTAGAAGTTTCTGTACCCAGGAGTTCCCTGTACTTGTGAAAGTACAGGCCCTGTACCAATCTCTCTCTCTGTCTCTCTCCCTCTCTCTCTCTCTCTCTCTCTCTCTCTCTCTCTCTCTCTATATATATATATATATATATATATATATATATATACATACACGTATATATATGTGTGTGTGTGTTTAAGACACACACACGCACATATGGAGACCAAACTTTTCATTCATATATGTGTGTGTGTGTATTTAAGATGCCCCAAAAATCTTAATGATTTTTGAAGCTTTAATAACTTTAGGAACTTAAATGCTACAACTTAAAAACCATTTGGAAGTTATTTCTTTTCCATTTTTTAAATTTTGTGAATTTTGAAATAATTTTATTTTCAACAATCTAAGGCATCTTATCATGCAGCGTATAAATGGCAGCTCCTCAATAACACTTTGTTGGAATGGTGGATCAGTAGATCTTGGTTGACCTAATCTGTCTGCATTAGACTTTGTCTCGGGAAGTCATAGCTAAACTGCTGTGTATGCATCAAAACCTCACTCACTGGATAACCTTAAGGTTAGGATTAGAAATTCAGTCCTTTCATTGACTGAGTATCAGATGATGATACTTTTTTACAAAGTTCAAAAGCCAGCAAGAGATGTATAGCACAGGATGATGGTTTTGTTGAATTTTAATAAGAAACTCTTCAGTATTTTAAAAGTATAGATAATTAATTTTTGGTGGGCATCTAGGTGACACAGTGGTTAGTGTTCTAGACTTCCAGCCATATTCCTGAGTTCAAATCTGGTTTTAGACACTTACTAGCTTGCTGACCCTGGAGAAGTTCCTTAACTATGTTTACCTGAGTTTTCTCACCTGTAAAATGAGCTGGAGTAGGAAATGGCAAACAACTGTAGTATCTTTGCCAAGAAAACACCGAGTAGGGTCACAAAGAGTAAGACACAACTGAAAATGACTAAAGAACAACAACAAATTAACCTTTAAATTTTTGATTGTGTAAGTTTGTGGCATTTATACTTTTGAAATTATTAAAGCTTTAAACTATGCTAAGATTTTTAGAATACCATATAAATTTATATATACGTTTATATATGCACATGTGTATGTGGATGTAGAATGTATCTACCACATGTATGTGTTCATATACATGTATATGTACATATCTGCCTATCCCTCTATATACCACATGCGTGTATATATACACATGCATTTATATATCCTATATATTATAAATATGAAACAAACACATATACATATTAAGACCCATATGTGTAAGTATATGTACATATACATGTAGTTATACACATAAGTATACACACATATTGAATATGTGCATAAAATATACACACACATCCCAAAATTCATAGAAAGACTTGTCTCTCTATAAATTTGCATCCATATATACCAGTGTACCATTAAATAGATTATTATCATGTGTTCTTTTTTGGTTCTTGTTATTTTTATATTATAATTAAGCTAGTTTGACACTGTCTATCATATTGGAAATATTTTCTGTGAATTAAATGCATCACAAAATTTTCTAATCATCCTATAGTTTGTGACTTTTTGTCTTGGGTTTGACAGTATATTATTGAGGTTCTATATTTCCTACAATGAAAGGGGGAAGTCCTCCTCCAGTGACACAGCAATCATTCAAATTGACCCTTTAATATTTCATGCGTTGTATAGGAGGAACTGGATGCTTATCTACTCAAAGTAACTGTGTAAAGAAATAGTCCCCTAAGCAAGTCCATATCTGAATGTGATTAGGTTAACATTTTATTGAAGAAATTGATTTTCAGAAAAACTATGAAGATCATGTGTGATAAGGATAGGAATAAGATTTTTCTCTGAAAAGTAGTTCTTTTATGTCATTTGTTTTAAAGTGCTTGGCATTCCTGACCAAATTACCATTCTGTGATTCCGTGTGTAGGAACAACATCCATTCTTTGCAGACATCCACCTGTTAAAATGTATTCTGTTTATATTATAGAGTTACCTGAGGTAAAAAGGTTAAATGAAACTTATTTCTCATTACATAGTAAATATCCGAGGTGAAGTCAGAATCCAGAGCTTCCTGACGTCAAGTCCAACCCTCTCTGTACCACATCATATTGCTTATTAGTTGCCTATTGAAAAGTGTTAACTTGAGTTAAATTACCGTAAAACCTGAAATTATATCTTTTATCTATCAGACTAGAGAGGAAAGATACAGTGCTTAGGTAAGAGGTCTAGTATACATCATTTCTAGGATATGTCTGCTATCTAAATTCTTACAGTGAGAGGGGAAATAGTCCTGTGCTACCATGGAACAGCAGTTAAGAATTAGACAAGGGAAGCAGCCTTAAGGATGATCCAGTAGTATGAGTAAGATAAAGAAGCCAGATTCAGGTTGAGAGAAGTAGATAATGGATGCCTAGCCTCATTGCCCTCGCTTCCCATTAGGACCTAAGGTCCCAATGTCAGTTTAGGGCAGTATATAAGAGGTAAGTTTATCATTGAGGGCTAAACTAGCTACTGTACTTCAACTAGGGAATTTGCTAAAGCCAAAAAAGTCAGAAAGAGAAACATAATCATGGTGAAAAAACCTTCCAATAGTCATATAGAGGCCTGAAGTAGAAAGGCTTTTTATCACCTAGCATCCAGAAGACCAAGCAGACTCAAATAAGAAATGAAGCTGTAAATTCTTTGTACATTTGAATCTCAGCGTAGAGTGACCTAAGCCATAGATTTCTATGTATGGAAATGAGTTGTTGAAACTAGATCTGTCAACTTTAGATCCAAGAAGTCTGTTAACTAGTAAATGTCAGGAAACCTAGGACTCAGCTAATATAAAGAAGAAGGACCGTTAGATTACAGAGAAAAGAAAGGAAACAAATATTGATTAAGCACCTACTATGTTCCAGGTGCTTTACAAGTAGTATCTGCTTTGTTCCTTACTACAATCATCCTTATTTTACAACTGAGGAAGTTAAGGCTGACAGAGATTAGATAACTTGCTCGTACTTGTGCAGGTAGTAAGCATCAGAAGCCAGATTTGAACTCAGGTTTTCGTGATTCTAGACCCAGTGCTCTATCCATAGATGCCTTAATTAAGAGAGTAGTGGCAAGTTTAAAAAAAATTAATCCATAGATTAGGGATTTATTCATTAAAAAATTAACTCACAAATGATAATAACTGTAAAGTGCCTGGTAGATAGTAAGCACTGTATAATTAATTGTTAATGTTGTTATTAATATAGTTATGATCACAGAGCAAAAAAAGGATGATGAAAGTTCTTTGGAACCATGATTTCATCAATGTAGGTACTCTTTCCGTGGAAGACAAGGGAATAGGGGCTTATAGAAGGGTATTCCATAGTAAGTAGGCTGTTCCAACATGAGGACGTTGCACAAAGTTGAGGGAGGTTCCAAAATGAGCCAGCAGTAGAGGAGGCAAGGTTTTGAACTCCAGAAGAAGTTGAGAAGAGATCTCAGAGGGACCAGGTCTTCTGACTGAGTCTAGCTCTCTATTCGCTTTGATAAGCCACTGTATGTCATTGTCTACATTTGTGGCATATCTCCTGAGAAAGCTTAGGGTAATGGTGTTGGCCTTGGAGTGAGGAAGATTTCAGTCCAAATACTACTTGAGATACCACCTAGCTCTGTGATTCTGGGAAAGTCATTTAAATTCTTTGTTCCTCCATTTCCTCATTGGTAAAATGAGGGGATTTGATTTATTGACCTCTAAGATTTCTTCTCTAAATATATGTTACAGTGACTGTGTGATTCTTGCCTGTACTTTAACCTTCTTGAAGTAAGAGACCCACAGTACATGCAAAGTTTCTTGTAGCCTAGTATACTGTTCACATCATGAGCTTAAATTGATGTTTGTTGAATTGGGCATGTGATGCTACCATAAAACAGTGAGACTGATTTTATACATTATATATGAATAGTAGTTCATGGTTCTAATCCTAGTTGCCATTTCTTTTTTTCGTTTTCTGCCTACCCTTCTTGGCTTTCAGCTAAGGCATCTATAAGCAAAAATAAATTGGATCTCATAAAAGTTCTAGCAAAGTTCATTGAATTCAATAGTTGACCAACGCATATTTTTCAAGTAATTTTCCATAATATATATTAGACTTTCAGTTTGGTCTATCTACAAGTCACCCCCTCATACTAAAGGCAAAGGGGTTAAGTTTCAAAACTGTTTCTTCAGCTACCATGGAGGCAAACAGTAGATCAAGATTTCCTTTTATTTTTTTAAACCATTGTTGCCTCTGTATAAATGTCAGGTCCTGACTGTTAGGAAACAGTGCCACTCAACAATGATTAGGTGAAACTGAAGCTGATAGAAACCCATGAGGAGCAATGTGTCCCATACACTAGTGAGGGCATAATTTGAACATTTCTAGTTTTAGTGTTTACATCATCCTGCCAAGTTGACAGTGGTGTTAAAAAAATACAGAACCATATGTTAAAACACACACACACCACTCAAACCACTTCCCTTCGTAAGACCATAATGGAGCTTATATTGAAAAGTTTTTTTTTTAAATTTTTCCCTCATGGGGTTAAGGTTTATGTTAAAATGAACATATCTAAGAAAGTAATGGAATGTATCTAATTTTGGTAAATGTAACTTAGTGCTTTGAGTCATTTCTGAAAGCATTTAACAATGGTCTTATCAGCAATCATGATTCATCACCCTACCCACGATCATAAGCAAATGGGGATAAAAAAGCAATGAAGAATTAATTCAAATTCTACTTATGCTATGTCTAACCTCTACTTACAAGTTGAGATGGAGCTGATTTCTAAGTAGGAATTCCCTTTTGTAGACATGTGAACCTGCTAGATTTACTAGTGATAGATGACTACCATTGATATAACTAAAAAGATACAGCAAGGAGGAAATTATATTCCAAATATATTTTCCTTTCCTTAACTTCCTTTCATTTCTTTGATATATATTGTATTTTGTTCCTGTTGAGTTAACTTCCTTTGGTTGTATCCAGTTCTTCATGATCCCATTTGAGGTTTTCTTGGCAAAGGTACTGGAGTGGATTGCTGTTTCCTTTTCCAGCTCATTTGACAGCTAAAGAAACTGAGGCAAACTAGGTTAAAGGATTTGCCCAGAGTCATATAGCTAGTTAGTGTCTGAAGCCAGATTTGACTGACTTGAACTCAGGAAGATGAGCCTTCCTAACTCCACATTTGATAAGCTAACCACTGTGCAACCCAGCTTCCCTATTGAATTTACTTATTGTCAGAACAGAAAGAATGGAATTGAAATATTTTTGAGGGTAAAGAATGTTAAAATGTTCTATTTTTCTCAAAACACTTAATCACTTAATTTTAAGTGATTTATTAAATGGTGCTCTTTCAATAAATAATTACCCCCACCCCCATCTTTACGGATCACCTTATTTTGATATTACCAAGACAGTTACTAGTCTGGGTCATCATATTATTATAATATTATATAATATATATTTATATATTTATAATATATATAATTATATAATATATAATTATATATTATAAAATATATAATATCATAATATCATAATATTATTCTGGCTAGTTTAAAACAGTAACCGCAAATAACAAATAAAACTGTACAATCCCTTTGTTCTCATCAAAGAAATACTGCAGGAAAGATGAGGAGGCTGCTTGCTTGTGGGTTATGGGACAACAATCCATAATTTACTTTGCAGATGTCGGTGTAATTTAAGCAGCAGGCAGAACAACCACACAGTTGTAGATGCTCTGGGGAAAGGATACCCAGAGTCTCATAAATCACGGTAAGGATTAAAAGCAATGAACATTCATCTTCTTAACCTCGTAAAGCAGTATCACAAAGCCAAGGATTACAACTCACTGTGCATGTAATCTTTGTGCAGGGATAAAGGGTGCCAGAATATTTTTTTTTTAAAGGCTTCTCTCAATTAGCACTGACATGTGCCATTTGGGAAGGGAGCAGAAAATAGTTTTAAAGTTGATTAACAAGCGTCCCCTCCCCCTATCTCTAGTAAATGAGCAATTAATAAAATTCCATTTCAGTGGGGAGTGGAGAGAGCCACAGGAAATCATTGTATCTGATCCTTCTTTAGAGGGAACATTCATATGGAAATGTTTTGCATGAATTCACATGTATAATCAACATCCCATTGCTTCCCTTCTCAAGCTGAGGAGTGCAATGGGGAGAGAGGAGGAGAATTTGGAAGTCAAAATTAAAACTAAAACTGAATGTTATTTTTTACATATAATTGGCAGTTGTTTAACAAAGTAAATATATATTATAGTGAACACTTTGTTCCGTATGAAAATATATACTTGGTGTTATGTCAGTATGAAGATATGCTCAAATGCTTTGCTCTTTTACCAAATACCATTTTAACAAAAATGAACAAACATCACACAGAACACCAGAACTTAGAATAATTATGGAAAGAAGTAAATGTAGCTATTTCCTATACATAGATCCAAATAAAACACAATGTAACTTTATTGCTTTTCAATCCAGGAGCACAGTGAAACCGGAGCAGTGAACGTGAATTTTTAAAAATTTATTTATTTTCAGTTTTCAACATTCACTTCTACAAAATTTTGAATTTCAAATTTTCTCCCCATATTCCCCTTCCCCCCACCCCAGGACAACACATATTCTGATTACCCTTTCCTCCAATCTGCCCTCCCTTCTATTACCCTACCACCTTATCCCCTTGCCTTCTATTTTTCTGCATGATAAGATAGATTTCTATACCCTGTTGCTTATATACTTTATTTCCTGTTTCATTTGAAAATGATTTTTAACACTTATTTTTAAAACTTTGAGTTCCAAATTCTCTCCCTTCTTGTCCCCCTTGTCCACACTCATTGAGAAGGCAAGCAATTCAAAATAGGTTTTATGTGTGAAGTCATGCAAAACACTTCCTTAAGAATCATGTTGTGAGACTGTATTTCTCTCTATCCTGTTCTGCTCTCCATTTATTCTATTCTTTCCTTTGGTCTGTCCCTCTACAAAAGTGTTTGTTTCCGATTATCCCTTCCCTGAATATGCCTTCACTTTGATGATCCCCCCTCTTATCCCCTCCCTCCTCTACTTTCCTGTAGTGTAAGATAAACTTCCATACCCAATTGATTGTGTATATTATTCCCTCCCAAAGCCAAATCCAATGGAAGGAAGGCTCACTTATTCCCTCTCATTTTCCCCTTCTTCTTCTCCCTTGTAAAAGTTCTTTCTTGCCTCTTTTATGTGAGATGATTTAATACATTCTACCTCTCCCTTTCTCTTTATCCTTGTACATTCCTCTCAACACTTCATTTTCTTTTATAGATATCTGTTCATATTCAGCTCATCCTGTTCCCTCTGTACCTCTCTCTTTCTCTGTGTTAATATGTACATGTGTGTATACACATACATACACACACACTATATTCCTTCCAACTATCCTAATACTGAGAAATGTTTCACAAGTTACAAATAGCATATTTCTACAAGGAATGTAAACAGTTCAGCTTTAATAAGTCCCTTAAAGTTTCTCTTTCCTGTTTACCTTTTCATGATTCTCTTGATTCTTATATTTGAAAGTCAAATTTTCTATTCAGCTCTGGTCTTTTCAGCAAGAATACTTGAAAGTCGTCCTCTATTTCATTGAAATTCCATTTGCCCCCTAAAGTATTATACTCAGTTTTACTGGGGAGGTGATTTTTTGTTTTAATCCTCCCTCATTTAACATTTGAATATTATATTCCAAGCTTTTTGATTCTTTAGAGTAGAAGCTACCAAATGTTGTGTTATCCTGATTGTGTTTCCACAAGAATTGAATTGTTTCTTTCTGACTGCTGCTATTATTTTTTTCTTTGACCTGGGAACTCTGGAATTTGACTACAATATTCCTAGAAGTTCTCCTTTTGAGATATCTTTGAGGAGGTGATCAGTGGATTCTTTCCATTTCTCTTTTACCTACTAGTTCTGGAATATCAGAGCAGTTTTCCTTGATAATTTTTTGAAAGATGATATCTGAACTCTTTTTTTTTTTTTGATCAGGCTTTTCAAGTAGTCCAATAATTTTAAAATTTTGTCTCTTGAGTCTATTTTCCGGTTGTTATTTTTCCAATGAGATACTTCATATTGTTTTCTGGGTTTTTTTTTTCATTCTTTTAGTTTTGTTTTACAATTTCTTGATTTCTCAAAAAGTTTCCATTTACTCCATTCTAATTTTATGGAATTATTTTCTTCAGTGAGCTTTTGGTTCTCTTTTTTCCACTTGATCCCTTCTGTTTTTTAAGGTATTCTTCTCCTCATTTGGCTTTTTGGACCTCCTTTTCCGTTTGAGTTAGTCCAGTTTTAAAGGTGTTATTTTCTTCAACATGTTTTGGGCTTTTCTTTAGCAAGCTATCGACTCATTTTTCATGATTCTCTTGCATTACTGTCATTTCTGTTCCCAATTTTTTCTCTACTTCACTTACTTGATATTCCACATCCATTTTGAGCTCTTCTATGGCCCAAGACAAATTCATATTTTTCTTGGAGGCTTTGAATGCAGGAGCTTTGACCTTGTTGTCTTCCTCTTGTTGTATGTTTTGATCATCTGTGTCTCCAATGAATTAAGCAAATACCTCTTCACTGAGAAAGTAAGAATCTACAGTTTGTTTCTTTCCCCTCATTTGTTTATATTCCCAGCCAATTACTTGGCTTTTGAACTCTTTGTTACGTGGAGAGCTCCAGAAGCATCCTCTGCTTCAGCTGTGGCGGCAGCTGCCCTGAGGCTGGGGCTGGGACAGGGGCTGGGGTTTGAAATGATCTGAAATGAGAAAGACTTGGGCTCAGTTCCTGTACCTGACATTTACTAGTTGTGTGACCATGGGCAAGTTGCTTAAACAATTGAAACTCCAGTTTTTTTCATGTGTAAAATGAGTGAATTTGATTCATTGACCTATAAAGTCCCTGACAACTCTAAATCTCTGATACGTTTTTTACTTTATACCAAGTATAAATATTGGACTTAATATAGAATTGATATCATAATTTCCTCCTTTCTTTTTTTTCATCCTCCCTTTCTCTTTCCTTTCTTCTTTCCTAAGTGTGGTATAGGGGTAAGATTAAATTTTACATGCTGAACAGCAATAGTTAAAGGCAGTGGAAGAACAAAGCAAAAAGATAATTGACTGCTAAAACAGAATAAATGTTATAGTGAAGAATACAGTAGGAGTGGTGATTTGGAAAGTATTATTTTTAAAATGAAACCTAATTGCCAAGAGAAAATAAAATTATCCTGTGTAACCTTTTCTTTTAATACTTGATTAGGATCTCTCTCTCCTCCCTTTTTATCTTTTTTAAATTTAATGATTTAAATTTAATGTTCATTATTATAATTATTATCTTGAAAATATTTCTATTATTTGAATGCACAACACCCACTGAAAAATTTTTCTGATTTGTTACTTACCTTTTTTCTTCGTTGGTTATATTTACACTTTGTAAATATAATCTACTGTTTATATTTACACTTTGTAAACATAACCAGATATAAGGTATAACAAAATATAAAATAATTTACTTTTGGAAATAAAAGAAAAAATACACTTTTCTGTTCCAAATACATATTTCTTGCACTGCAGAAAACTCATTAATGGAACATTATGGAGAAAAGAAAGACTGGGCACTGGGAAAGAAAAACAGCAAAACAAAAATCACATTCCTCTAAATTTCTAAAAATTAACACAAAAACAAGAATGCAAGTAGCAGCCTTTGACTCTTTTATACTCTCTTCCCCATTATGTTAGGACAGCGAAAATATTGTCTATTTGGTTCTCCATGTAAAGCGAGTGTGTCCTTTAGTTATTGCTCTTTTCATCAGAGATGAAACAGCATCATAAAGATATCCGAAAATTAAAACAAAACAACAAAACTTTCTTTGTAACAAACTAGTTGAACTAGGGTTTTTCCTCCTCCTCTTCCTTCTTTTTCTTCCTCCTACTCTTTCCCCCTATTTTTCTTGCTCCTCCTCCTCTTCATCTTCTTTTTTCTCTTCCTTTTTCTCTTCTTCTTCAACCTCTTTCTTTTCCTTTTCCCCTTCACTTCCTTCTCCTCCCTTTCACCCATCCCATCTTCTTCCTTCTGCTCTTTCACATTGGTTATTTTTGAAGACAGCATAACTAGAATTTTTACTCCAGCAGGAAGTATAAGTACAGAAAGAACCAGGGCAAACAGCAGTGAAATGTACAACCAAAGCAACTTTTTAAGACAAATTCACCCTTTAATCAATAGATTGGTATCAAGTCTGTGGGTAAATCATAGATGTCCTGACAGGGTGCTCTGGAGACCTCAGGCCTGGGTGATGGAGCAATACAGGGCTGGGCAAGAGGAACTCACACAGAATATGGGTTATCAATCAAGTATTCTAATGAACTAGGTGCTAAATTTCATTGTTTCTACTTGCCAAAGGAGTATAGATGCAGTCAACCCTGTTTTTGTGTTTTATTTTTGTTCTTTTCATTTTAGCACACAGGGCTGAAAATCCTGAGTCAATTTATGTTGAATGTATTTAGTGGGAAGGGAAAATGAAGGATAAAGGGGGGAAAAAAGCTACAGAATGATTGGTTTTTTTTTAAAGTAGTTACAGTAAAAATTTTAATGTTCTCTTATTCAGTCATTAATTTGGCAAATATTTTAATATATACTGAAGATACATCTAGCCTTTTCCTCCCATTTAAAAAAGATACTTATTTATTTTTAGTTTACAACGTTCAATTTCACCATTTTTTGAGTTCCCAATTTTCTCCCTCACCTTTCTCTCCTCCCTCCCCAAGATGGCATGCAATCTGATATAGGCTCTATGTAGACATTCACATTAACCATATTTTTACATTGGTCATGTTGCACAGAAGGATTATAACCAATGGAATGAACCAGAGAAAGAAGAAACCAAACCAAACCAAACAAAAAAGAGATGGAGTAAATAGTGTGCTTTAATCTGCACTCAGACTCCATAATTCTCTGGATAGGAATGGCATTTTCCATCATGAGCCTTTTGGAGTTGTCTTAGAACCTTGCAGTGCGGAGGAGAGCCAAGTCTATCAGAGTTAGTACCAACAAAGTTAGTGGTTACAACTTGTACAAGGTTCCAGTTCTGCTTCCCTCACTCAGCATCATTTCATATATGCCTTTACAGGTTTTTCTGAAATCTGCCTGCTCATCATTTCTTATAGCACAACAGTATATTTAGCCAATTTTTAAAGAAAGGTGGTATTTATATTAAAGGCTAAAGATAGATATTGACTATTATTCTTAAGAGGTTAAAAGACGTTTATCTCAACATAAATACATATTTCAAGATGAAAGTCAAGATTGGAGGAAGACATGACACCTATATTTGAGAGAGTAGGGATATCTGGTTACTAGTGATACAAGTGTCCTGGGAGAAATTCTTATGCATTTACATTGTTATATATTCAGTTATATTCAGATAAAAGTAGTTTCAAAATTACTTTGCCTTTCCCTTCTTCTTTCTCTAATTTTACCTAATTAATCCATAATTTAAAATGTTTACTTTCCTTTCATGTAGAGTATATAGATCCAGTGAAGATTAAAGGTGAAGCATCAATTTGTGTCTATCTTTAATTTGTTTGTTTCAATCTGCCAAGTTTGTAATTTTCCTAGAGTATGCAGTGGAGTAATTTTTAATAACAGATTTTTTAAAAAGAATGTTTTATCTTAGAACAGTGTCTATAAATTCTACCAAAAATAAAAGAAAACAAACAAAAATCACAATTCTGTATCATGAGAATTGAGCTCCATAACCTGGCATATCTTTTATCTGATAACCTGAATGATAGCTTCAAGCTCTTTGGAGATACTAATCTTCATCCAGAAGATAGGTCCAGTTAATTAAAACTGTTCAATAAGACCAATCATCACATTCTTATGCAATTTTTATTTTATCTTTTGAAGAATGTATTTATATATATATATATATATATATCTTTTTTATTAAATAAGCTTTAAAACTTACATAATATAGTCTTTTTTCTGCAAGGAATATGGTTATTTCTGTTTCTAACAGCTGATTAAAAACATGGTGAAGACAATCTGTTAGAAATTGTGATTATTGATTTCATAACTTGATACAAGGCCCTTTGCCCTTCAGGAAGTTTTATTTATTTTTTTGAGTATTGTCTTAAGTGTAGAACATTGCACAAATTCTTGACTGACCTAGCTTATATTTTCAAAGACAGGGCAAAGAGATAAACATTTAGTAAGCACCCATCATATTATAGGCACTGTGGTAAGTAGTGGAAACATAAATATAAGTAAAATTTTAGAAAGAGGGATTCCACTGCCCTCAAGAATCTTACATTTGAATGGGGAAAGATAATACATGAAAAAGTTAGGGGAAGAGAAGTTACTCAGCATAAAATCCAGAAAATCAGAAGCAAAGAAGGGAGAGATGAAAGTTGGGCCCTTCTCCATCAAGGCAGCATTAGAAAAGGGGGTGGGCATGGTTGAAGGATGTTCCAAGGAAAGAAAAGTTCATGATCAGATGGGCATTCCTGGGTAAGGAGTCATCAGATGCTAAGGAGAGGTGCAGGATAATTCAATAATTGAGGCAGAGGGTAATGCCAGAATGTCAGAAGTCGCATATGGAATGTCAGAAGCAGAGATGGGAGAAATAATGTGTAGAAAAGTTAGTAAGGGTTCAAAGATATAAAAGGATATGAACAGGTTAGGAATTTCCATTTTTAAACCTGATTTCCACCTCCAAAAAAGTGTTACTGTTAAGTGAAGTATATACAACTAATCCCTTGGAAGTAATTATACCAGCTAAGACTTTCTAATAGACAGTCAGAGGGCAGCTAGCTTAATGTATACTCTGGATTTCAGAAGAATTGGTTTCAGTTGGTTCAGATGCATCATTTCACAGTGTTTATGTTTGGATAAGATGTGAGAGTTGATCGAGTCACAAAACTTTCATCACTGATCAAGAAAATAAAGCCCAGGTCAAAATCAGGGGGAACCAGAACCAAAATGGTGGAGTAGAAAAGCATTCAGCTGAGTTCTGTCACCCCCCCCCCAAAAAAAAAACAACTCTAAAATGATGTCTCAAATTCTAGAATGCCAGAACCAAGACAAGGTCAGGTAAAAAACCCTTTTTTCCAGTCCAAGATAACTCAGGAGGACCGCATGAATGGGATAACTAATCAGGGTGGCATTTGGGCTTGGCGTGCGCTACAGATCACAAAGTTCAGACTAAGGAGAGAAGTAGCAACAGCTTCAGGAGGTCTTAGCCCACTGATACAGGGGAAGGGGGAACAGACAACTGGTCAAATGGATATTTCAGGGGACCATTTATTAGCATATGATTGAGGACCTGTTGCATTGCCCATATGAACTTTCTGATGGCAGAGTCAGGCTTAAACAGAGAAATGCACTTGTGACTACCAGAGCACAGGATCCTGGTTGGAGTTTTAGTTTCTAGAGCAGCGCTTTTGGTCACTGATGGGTCTGAGTTCCAAGAGAGAGGAGAGAACTAGCAATTGTGGCTACAGTAGAGTGGGGGACCTGGTCACTGACTGCATAGGTACACAATTGAATTTTACCAAATAATAACAAACAATTATAATACTATATAAACTATTTGGAAAAGTAGGCAAAGAAGGAATCTTTCCAAATTCTTTTTAAAATATGAATATGGTGCTGATACCTACACAGTGAAGAAAAAAAAGAAAAACAAACTACAGATCAAATTTCCTAATGAATATTGGTGCAAAAATTTTAAATAAAATAATAGTAGATTATAGCCCTATATTACAAAAATATAGGGGCAGCTATGTGGCACAATGAATAGAGTCCCAAGCCTTAAGTAGGAAGACTCATCTTTCTGCATTCAGTCTGGCCTCAGACTCTTAATGGCTGTATGGTCCTGGGCAAATAACTTAACACTGCTTTCTTCAGTTCCTCTTTTGTAAATTGAGCTAGAGAAGGAAGTGGCAAGCCACTCTATTGTTCTACCCAAGAAAACACCAAAAGGGGTCAAAAGAGCAGAAACTACTGAACAGCAATAAAATCACGAAGTTCATATGCTATGACCAGGTAGGATTTACACCGGGAATGCAAGGTTGGTATCAAGATCAGTATAATTGACCATGTCAATAACAAAATAGTAAAAATCTCAGCATTATCTCATTTTTTTCTTGACAAAATACAATACTCATTTCTATTTAAAATACTGGGAAGCATAGGAAAAAGTAGAACTTTCTATAAAATGAAAAGCATATCTATTGAAAACTATAATCAAGCCTTATTTGTGATTGGAATAAGCTAAATGACTTTCCAATAAGAGTAGGGGGTAAAGCAAGGATTCCCATTATCCCCACTGTTATTCAGTATTTTTCTAGAAATTCCATTTACTGTTATGACAACAAAAAGAAATTCAAATAACTGTAGTAGGCAGCAAAGAAACAAAAAAAAAAGTCACTCTTTGCAAATGATATCATGGTGTCATTAAAGAATCCTGAAAACTTAACTCAAAAAATTACTTGAAATACTTACCAACTTCATGAAAGTTAAGAGAAATAAATAAGTTCATTTATATCATCAATATTACAAGGTCCCAAAGGGAGATATAGGAAGAAAAATTCCATTTAAAATATCTTCAGACAATAGAAAAAAACTTGGGAGTCTACCAGCCAAAACAAATACATGAACTACATGAACAGAATGATGAAGCACTTTTCATACAAATAAAGTCAGATCCAAAAATTTTGGAGAAATATTAACTATGCATAGGTATACTGAGTCACTATAATAAAAATGATAATTTTACCTAAATTAATTTATTCAGTGCCATACAATTTGAATTACCAAAAAATTATTTTATAGATCTTGAGAAAATAAAATCACCTGGAAGAATAAAATTGCAAGAATATCAGGAAAATCAGTGAAAAAATGTGAAGGAATGTAACATCGCAACACCAGATCTCAAACTGTTTTTTTTTTTCAAGTGGCAATTATCAAATCCTTCTGATACTGGCTAAGAAATAGAGTGGTGGATCAGTGGAATAGATTAGGTACATGGAACACAGTGGAAAATGACCATAGTAACCTCATGTTTGACAAATTGAAAGGTCCAGACTTTTTGGACAAGAAATCACTAATTGAGAAAAATTGCTGGGAACACTGGAAAGAAGTTTGGCAGAAACTAGGTACAGATCAACACCTCGCACCATACACTGAGATAAGCTCAAAATGGGTGCATGATTTAGAATGACACAAGAAAATTAGAGGAACATGTAAAATTTTACCCGTCAGCTTTATGAATAAGGGGTGAATTTATGACCAAAGAAGAGATAAAGAACATTATATGATATAAAAGGTAGAATTTTGATTACATCAAATTATTTTTTTTTTCAGAAACAAAACCAGTGAAGCCAGGATTAGAAGGAAGAGATTTGGGGGAAGGAGAAAATTACAGCAAGTTTCTATGCTTAAGGCTTCCTTTCTTAAATATATAGAGAATTAAGTAAAATTTATAAAAATACAAGTTATTTCCCTATTGACAAATAATCAAATGATATCAATAGACAGTTTTCAGATGATGAAATCAAAGTAATATATAGTCATATAAAACATTCTAAATAATTATGGATTAGAGAAATGAATTTAAAACAACTCTGATGTACCACTTCAAACCTATCAGATTTTCTAATTTAATAGAAAAAGAAAATGAAAAATGTTGAAAAGACTGTGGGAAAATTGGGACATATCACTGTTGGTTGAGTTGTGAACTAATCCAATCATTCTGAAGAACCATTTGGAATTCTGCATAAAGGGCTATACAACTGTGTATACCCTTTGACCAAGCAATGCCACTATTTGTCCTTATCCCAAAGATTTCAGGGTAAAAAAAGGAGGGGGCAAGGATCTTTTTGTATAAAAATATTTATGGCGGCTTTTTTGTGATGAGAAAGAATAGGAAATTGAAGAGATGACCATCCATGGGGGAATAAATAGCTGAACAACTTATGATATTTGATTGTGATTTTATAAAGGATGATGAATAGGATGTTTTCAGAAAAATTTGGAAAGACTTATGTGAACTAATAAGCAGAGTCAAGAGAATACTTGTACGCATCAACAGCAGTATTATACAATGAACAATGGTGACTTAGCTTTTCTCAGCAATAAAATGATACAAGACAGTTCTGTAAGTCTAATGATGAAAAATTGCTATTCACCTGCAGAGAAGAACTGGTGGAGTATGAATACAAACTGAAGCATACTTTTTTTCCTTTATTATTATTGTTGGGTATTAGTTTTGGTCTTCATTTTCTTTTATAATATGACTAATATGGAAATTTTTCCATTATTACGCATGCATGATCCACATCAGATTACTTGTGTTTTCAAGGAAGGGGACAGGGAAGGGAAGGAGGGAAATAATTTAAAACTCAATAAAAAAAATGAATCTTAAAAAGTTCTATTTACATTTAATTGAGAAAAATAAAATTAAAAGTTAAATGTGAAAAAAGAAGAAAATGATATGATTCATTCCCAGAGATATGATTGCCCCCACATTACAAATTGAGTAAGAGTAAAACTCTGAAGGGAAAGTTGGCTCATACAGAGACAGGTACTCCTAGGGATAATAAAAATAAAAAATCTCAGATGTTTGAATTGTGTTCTGATGTTATTGGATATAGAAATGGCATGACCAACTTTATGTAATAGGATTATTTTGGCAATTGTGCGGAAGAATGAGTGGAGAAGGTATAGATTGGAACCTGGGAAAATAATTGGAGGCTATTATAATTATTCTGGGAAGAGGTGGTAAAGATAGAAAACTGAAATAAGATTGGTGACTATGTGAGTGGGGAGGGGGATAGATGTAAGAGTTATTATAGAAGTAGAAATGACAAGTTTTAGCCACTGAGCACACAAGTAAAAATGAAGAGTCAAAAGTGACTCCAAGGTTGTGGAACTGGATTAGCAAAAAATGCTGGTATCCTCAATAAATAGAAACATTGGGAAGGGGAACAAATGTAGGGGAAAGCTAATGAGTTCATATTCGAACCTTATTTTTGTTTTGATGCATAAAAGATAGCTACAAGAATGTCTTACAGAGAGTATAACAGTTCTGGAGGAAACTGAGAAGCAGAGGGGAAGAGTATCTTGAAAACTGATGTAGACTATTTCATTCAATTCTGGGTACCATATCTTAAGAAACATATGGAGTATGTAGCTATATCTATAAATACACATATATGTAGCTATCTATATATGTCACACATACTTTGAAAAGGCTTTTATTTTAAAAACTTAATAATAGACATAGTGAAAGGCAACTATAAAAAGGCAAGAAATAAGCTAATTCCATAGCTCAGTCACATACATGGAAAGTAGGGGGTGGAAACCACAGAAGAAGGAGAGAAGGCTGAGCTAGGTGGAGTTCTGGTGACAAAGGAAGATAGTTCACGTTAGGGAACCTGGTGAAAAGAGCTGCTGGCTTCAGCCAGAGGCTTAGTGGTCCTGGGGCTGTCTCATTTCCAGTCTCCCAACAAGTAGTAAACAGTCACAGAAACCTAAGTCCCTACACTCAGAGAACAACAGATAGGAAGATAGGACTGTATCTCACTAAACAATCACAGGAGAGTGCCCTTTCTCAAGAATCTGGTCTAGTGCCAAAAGATTCCTATCACTATGGTTGGACATACCTGAAATGGGAGAGTTAACCAAAGGAAGAGGGAAGGAAGGGCTGAAATTAGCCACTAAGAAAGCTTGCCCACACAGTCAGTTTCATGTTCTGTATGATCTGACACTCAAAAAATGTGTCTCTATCTAGGGCTGAAGAGAAAGAATAATATATTATGTGCTAAGATAATCAAAGGCTCACCATTGCCAAAGATAAAACTTTGAGACTGGCAAGAACTTATTTTCTTAATGTATGTAGATATTTGCAGAAGGGTTTGAGGATATACTCAGGACAGTACAAGAAGTGTTAAAAAAAAAAAAAAAGCAAGGAAGAATGCACAGAGGAACGATAGATAATGAGTATTTATTTTCATTAAGACATTTAGGACACCCTGGATACATACATATATATGTGTAGATGTACATATACATGAATATATATGTTATGTATATGTGTTATGTATATATACATATGGATGTATATATATATATACTACATACGCATGTATATACACATACACACATATTATATATGTGTATATATATATATATATGTATTGTCCAAATAGCTATACTGTCTATCATCTATCTATCTAGATACATGATGTTCAGTCACTTCAGTTGTGTCCAACCCTTCATGATAATATTTGGGGTTTTCTTGGCAAAGATAGTGGTATGATTTGCCATCTCCGTCTCCTGCTCATTTTACACACGAGGAAACTGAAGTTGCCTAGGGTCTCACAGCTAGTAAGTGTCCGAGGCCAAATTTGAACTCAGGAAGATGAGTCTTTTGACTTCAGGCCCTGTACTCTATCGACTGTGCCACTTAGCTTCTTTCTTATCTCTCTGTCTCTCTCTCTCTCTGTCTCTCTGTCTCTCTCTCTCTCCCCGTCTCTCTCTCTCTCTGTCTGTCTCTCTCTCTGTCTCTCCTTCTCTCTCTCTCTCCCTCTGTATATATATACACACACATATATATACACACATCTATACATATTATATATATATGTATATATATACGTGCATATATATGTGTATGTACGTACACATCCATATAATAGTGAAGGAAGAAGGAGCAGAAATGGAAATAATGAAATCTGTGTAACAACTTGGTACTAGCAGTATTCTAATGCTGGTAATGTGTCTCTATCCAAGTCCTACTGAAGAAGGACCAGATGTGAATTGTGACTACTGCTAATAGTGGTATTAGCATCTTTTCTTCTTTATCCTTTTAACTGAATTGTCCAGTTTCCTGGGGTTTCTGTCTGTGAGATGGAAATCTCGAGTAGTTACAGAAAAACACCATTGTGTTTTACAGCTTGTGATAAGATTTGACAAGTTCCCAGTTAGGTCTTCAGGTAAATCTCAGTCCACTGTGGCCCTGCGTAAAGCTGTACTACTTTGAGGAGGCTCTAGATTCATCTTCTTTTTGTTTTATGATGATGAGGAGCTCCCTTTTTATCATGGAATCAGTCTGCTCTCTGAGGGAAGAGTGAGGAATGCTACATGACTTAAACAATAGGTGATGAAAGTCAAGAACAGAAGGAAACAAGGCAGGTTCAGACCAGGAAGACAAAACCAAAACAAGAGTGGAGAGAACAATGACAAGAAAGCTGGATTATAAAGCGTAAGGATTTTTTTTTAAACTATAAATAAAAGCTAGGAATATAGGAGAAGAAAAAAAATTTGGGAAGACAAAGAAGTAAGGTATTCTGGAACTAGACATACCAATGTCTATCTTTCTGCAGTGTAATATTACTTCTGTATGGCTAGTTTTGGACACTCCGGGCTTACAGGGAATGTCAGTATTAACAGTTTCTCTTCAGTACAACAGCCCTGAGGCTCTTGAGTCTCCAAGAGTGATTTATCTATTTTTTTTTCTTTTCTATTAAAGGGGCCACCCCCGTGACTACTTTTTAAAGAGGCCTATTCACTGAATGGGCATTACCTCACTTTAAGTGAGTACCTGAAAAGGCCTTAGCCTAAAAAGGCCAAGGTCTCCCATTGCATCCTGGGCCGTCTTCAGTCATCCGAATGAATATCTGCTCACTGAATCCAGATAGCTCAGGAGGAGAAAGTGAGGCTGGTGACCTTGCACAGTCCACTCTCATTTAAAAGAACGTGAAGTGCAAGTTATGTCATCATTTCTCTGATGTCATGGTTCTCTTTGAAAACAAAGGATGAACACAACCATAATTACTTCTTCTGCTGAGTTGAAATCAAATGGGGTTATCACAGAGACTGTGACGTAGGTAATAATTTTATTTTCAGATAGTGATTACATCAGAAGTGCATCTAAATGGTAGGAGGGTAAGAAACTGAAGACCTAGAAAAATGAAACATAAAGTTCAGGAGAAGTAAGATTAGGTTTGGCCTGAAAAAATTAAAATTATTATAGTTATAGGAGGCATACCAATCAAAAAAAAAGAAAAGAAAGCATATGCTTAATGATAATGTAAGAGAGCCAATGTGGTATGGTTTTATATGGTATGGTTTTATATTACAATATAAAAAAATAAATGTTCTATGGTTTCTGCACCTTTAAACATATCTGTTTACAATGAAATTATAACCTTATATCCTCTTCTCTGGGCATATAGATTTGTGTGTTACATTGTATGTGAAACATACAATAAAAATAGGTGATTACTTAATAGGAAGAGAAATTATTAATTATTAAATTATTAATTATTTGTAAGTATATTTTTTTTAGGAAAGGTAAATATCTACAAAGAATCCTTGCGATAGTAGTTAATAACTAATAGAACAGCCTTCAACATGAGTAAAAGTGCTCTCCCTTTTCTCATTTAAAGTAATGCTGGGGTTTGCTTCAGGGGGAAAAATGTAGCAGTATAAAGTTTACTTACTGCATCATGTCTAAATTGAGTCCATAAAGATCCTGGATTGTTCTTGTCCTTTCATTTCTTTGTACAAACATAACCCTTCTTCCAGATGATCATAGGCTGCAGTAAAAGAGGCAAAATGTCTAGAAGGAAGCTGATAATCCTGTGGTACCTTTGACTGGCCAGTCCACATCTGGAATATTGTTTAGGTCCGGGCACCAAATTTTGGAAAAACCATTTATAAGCTTAGCAGCTACTACACTTGACTTTTATTCCACCATCATCATCATCTCCCTCCCTTTCCTTCTATAATCTCATCCATCACCAGGAAAGTAATCATTGTGGAGATTGCTTAGGCTTTGGTATTCGCACCATATTAGCACCCTCAGTTACTTCTGCCACTGTGTTTTGAAGGTGGAACAAAATACTCCTCCCATAGCCTCACTTTATAGAAGGCTCAAAGCTCATTTGCCCCCATCTGCTCTGTTTGGTTTTAACTCTACTTGGGCCAGGTACCATCTGCCACTTCCTGCCACCCCACTACCTCCAACCCCAACACATACACACACACACACACACACACACACACACACACTCACACTCACACTCACTCATTCACTCACTCACTCTTCTCAGTCTTTTTGTGTATTATATTCCCCTAATAGATTGTAAAGTCCTTAGGGTGTAGGATATGTTCAAGGAAGAGTAGTACCTCTGGTGTGAAGGCTGCCAAGCCCTTTTTGGGACTGCTTTCCACCTTTGGTGTCTATCTGTTCCACCTGACTCTTACTTGTGACTCCAAAAAAACTGTAGTGTGCAGCAGCCACACCATAGTAAAAATCATTTCAGCAGATGGGCTAACCGAAGTTGAGGGTAACTGAGGAGTCTCAAATCCATTGGTGAAGTAGGGGGGTGTCTACCCCAATCATGTGAAAACTTCCCCTGGTGGAATGGCCAGATGAGAGCAATCTGTTCCAATAGGCAGCTGAAGCAGGCACTGTGGAGTCCTTAGAGCTTGGTTGCACATCAAAGACACCAAGGTCATCCACTGCATCTTGAGCCATCACCAAATGTCTTGATTCTATCCTGGTACTAGATTGTGATGACTTTGGAGGAGAAAGTGAGGCTGATAACTGTGTCTCATTATATCCAATTTATGCATGAATCAAAAACATCACCCATATTAAAAAAAAAATCCTTGAGATCTGGGACTGTCTTCTTTATTTGAATCTGTAGGGCTTGAGACAGCCTAGTACCTAACAAGCATATAATGAAAATTGTCCTATCCTAAAAATGCTGAAAGGAAAATGATCAGGATGGGGAAGGGTTTTGAGATTGTGACCCATGAGATTCAGCTGAAGGAACTAGATTTTCTTTGTACTCCAGAAAAGATAAGACTTAGGAGGGACACAATAGCTATTTTCAAGTGTTGAAAGGCATTCAGTTTTAAAAGGGATAAGACTAGTTCTGTTTGACTTTGGAGGACAAAATTAAAATCAGTAGTGGAAACTTCAAAGAGTTAGACTTGGGGATTTTGAAGGAAAAACTTCCTAAAGAAACTCTTCACTCTTATTTAGAAAGCAGACTAATTCAAAGGTAATATAATGGAACTACACAGGGAATGCCCTGATTCTGGAGGGTAGTAAGTATTCTCTGCCCAAATATTTTCAGGTAAAGGCTAGATAGTCAATTTTCAGGCATGTTATAGAAGTGATCCTGGTTTAGATGTGAGTTTGAGTTTATTCTATGACTCAGGTGGTTTTCTCTAAAATTAAAGGAGGGAAGGAGAAAAATATTCTAAATATAAAATTTTGGAGATCCATCTATTGGAAAATCATACTGATTAAGATAAAAAAAATCAAACAGGTTTCTCTCCTTTTATTTCAGGAATTTAGGATTAAGAATATTTGCATCCTTCTCTTGATTCCTCTTCCCTTTATGGTGATAAAGCACCATTGTTATTCGCAACATATTATTGAGAACATACAATTCTGAGTTTCAGTCATATAAATTTCAAAGCAAACTTGAACAACTTACTGTATTTATTCATCAATCTTTTGGACAAAACCTTTTAACATATATTAGGACATTCCCTACTTGTTTTCAGTAATATCATTTACTCTCCCTGGGCTTTGATATCAACTCTTTAAAACTTTAGAATTATTTAGCAAAGTCAATCTATAATGGTTTTATAAGAAAAGTGGTAGAGAGACACTAAGTGCTAGTCCTTAAATCTGCAGCTAAGTAGCTTAATGACCTGGGATGGGACAGCCAACCTCTCTGAGCTTCAGTTTGTGTGTTAACTTAAAATATTGGCCTAGAAAATTTCTCTTTTCTGCTTCAAGAATTTGCTTATTAGATGAGTGTTTACTCTCACATTAAATTATTACTACAGTTTTGTTATCTCAAAGGAAAAAATAAAATTATCTGAAAAAGAAATGGAAAAACTAGGATGTGAAGGTTTTCCCCACCCCCATAGTGTCTAGATTAAGGATGACTTTAACATGCACAAATTAGCAAATTATCTACAGATATTAAATAGTGCTTAATTCAGTTCAAAAATGGATACAGGACCTTAGCGTCTGCTTGCCTCAGTTTCCTTATCTATAAAATGGGGATAATAGTAGCACTTACCTCCCAGGGTAGTTGTAAGAATCAAATGAAATAATATTTGTTAAGTACTTATAATAATGTCTAGTACATAGGAGATACTATAAAAAATGTAAGACGATAATGATGGTGATGCTAATGATGATTATATACAAAGATAAATATCAAACTCTTTCTCCTCAAGGAACTTAATATTCAAAAAGTAGCATATATAGAAATAAGAAGTTACAAACTATATACATTAAAACTCCAAAGCAATTTTTATAGTTGGGAGTGGAGGGTTGGATAGAAGAGAGGAGCTTCAAACCATAGTTTGAAAAGATGGAAGAAGAAAAAAATGCATCACTCTGAGCATACTTCTTAAGTTTTAAAATATTGCGTGATAGGAGGCCAATTAGCTCATTTTAAAGCACTGATCATAATTCAATTTACTTTTCTTTCTGTCTTTTTTTAATGTTAGGGCCAGTCTGATAAGTATGCTAAGAAAACAGTTTTCCTCAAGGCATCATTAGTAAGTTGACAAAAGACCCATGTACTTTAAAATATCTACCAACTTAGTGCTTGATTTTCACCATTAGTATCAGTTGTTAAAGGCTATTTAAAATGTCTTTTAAATTGGATATGGGAAATGCTTCTTTAGAGAAAAATGACTAATGACATAAAAGTTATACTTCGATTATAGATGAATAGTCTTATATGATCTAGATGAGAAACAATTTGTAAAGCAACCTTAGGGCTACAAGGAAGGGATTGAACAATGCAAAGGTTACAAAAACAATTGTCTTGGGCAGCAAGAAGTGAATAGGAAAAGGGTGAAATGAGAAGATTCAGTAGGAAGAGACGGTGAGGCTTTTTCTGCTATTTTCCTGACTTGGGACAACATTTTTCATGTTATATAACTGGATCTTTAATCATAGCCTACTTCCATTGGAAATTATTTCCTTGAATCAGATGTGACTTTGTAAAAGGAATTGTTGGGTTGCTTTTGACACACACACACACACACACACACACACACACACACACACACGGTGAGAGGGAGGGGAGAGAGAGAGAGAGAGAGAGAGAGAGAGAGAGAGAGAGAGAGAGAGAGAGAGAGAGAGAGAAAGGGGGAGGGGGAGGGGGAGAGGGAGAGAGGGAGAGGGAGGGGGAGAGGGGGAGGGGGAGGGGGAGGAGGGGGGAGGGGGAGGGGGAGAGATGGAAAGGGAGGGGGAGAGGGGGAGGGGGAGAGGGAGAGGGGGAGGGGTAGAGGGGGAGGGAGAGAGAATGAGAGAATATGATTCAGGTGAAGAGTGGATAGCAACACATCTATTTAAGGCCAGTGTTACCATACAGTAGATAAATACTGCATCTTGAATTCTTATCTTCTGCAACTCAATGTGATTAAGTTTCAAACTCCATCAGTGTTCCTGAGCAAGGTAAGAGAAGGACAGTCTAGTTTGGTGGGAGAGTTTCCATATTATGCTACATTACTAACAAATTACTTACAAACATTACTAACAAACAGCCTTTGCATGCTGAATTTCTACTTGCGCAATCATAAATTTTAACAGAGTAGTTTTGAAGCAAAATAAGTAGATTTTTGTTTAAAATTGAAACTGCTGATAAGTTATCTTTAGTAAAAGACTTTCAATATGCATGTTTCCAAATCACATCTGAATTGTCACTAGAAAACCTTGATTTTCATGTTTAATGAGTATCTCTATAATTTCCTTTGATTAATTTTATTGTCTGTAATATTTTTCTTCTAGTTTTCTTGGTCAGTAAATACACACACACACACAGACAAACACATTCTATGATTCTAGAAAGCTTTTCTTTTGGAAATGATTAGTACTTGTACTCTTTAAACTTTTATGGATTGTACATAAATGATTTATAGCTTTTTTTTTTCCTTTTAATTCTCCTTTATCTACTGCATAGCTGAAAGGTAAATGGGGAGGAGCAGACAAAGATTAGTGTCAGGATTTGCTTGAGGACTTACTTAACTGTCAGTTTCACTACTTTTCTGTATTAGAATTATGTCAAATCATGTTAAAATTTAACACCGTGATTTTACATGCTTCTTTGTTGTAAAGCAATTTCCAATGAATTACATCAACCACAGCTCTAATGTTCATTACACATGTCTTTTGCTCCTTTCAGTAAATCTTTACTATGATGGACATAATTTCAAAATAACTTATTGATGTGAATAAAAAAAGTCAAAGAAATTTGAGTTTTCAGGAACTTCTGTTTCACAAAAAAATTCTAATGCCCGGAATTGTGTGCAGAAAACTACAGAAATACAGAAATTCGTTAAACATGTGAGATTCAGAAATTCATGCAAATGTTAAAACATTTTGTTCAGATATCATAAAGTTAAATTATTCCTTATGAGTGTGTGTGTGTGTGTGTGTGTCTATCTGTATGAGACAGACAGACAGAGGCGGAGAGAGATATACTGGAGCTTGTAAATGTTATGTTGTCTGTAGTCTTAAATTATCTCTCTCCACTTTCAGGGAAGTATTTAATGAGATTTGGTCATCTCAAATGAATACTGCTAACTTGAAGTTGTCCTATAACTCCTGTATATCCATTTCTAAGTTTAAAATTTCCTTTGACTTCATTTTCCCCCAGATTTTTAGATTCCATATATATAATGTATCTTCTTGCAAATTTCTCTGAATCTCTTCTCATGCTATTTTTTATTTTGACTGGCAGTATCTTCCTGTCCCATTACCTGGTTCTAGGTACTACTATTTTTTCCGTTATGATTTATCAAGACTATCTTTATTAGTTCTGTACCCTCACTTATTCAATTTTTTTTTCAAATATCCTATGTTTTCTTCATTTTGACTCTTCTCAAATCTATACTTATTGAAACTATATTAATTTCAACAATAGCAGCAGGAAAAAAAACACACTATTTAAAATGTATTTTTATAGAATTTTAATTATTTTCCCACATATTTCTGGCTCTTTTCAGGGCTATTGAATGTTGTTCATAGGTATAGGATCATTTCATAATATATTTAGAACTGAAAAGAACTTCAGGGATCATCTAGTTCTGCCCCTTCCTTTTACTGCTGCCTCCTCCTCATGAATTGGATTTTTTCCTTTCTTTGGTACAGTGAAAAAAGAAGACCTGAAAGGCCGATAGAAATGTAAACCTTTTTTGTTCTTTAATGTTTTATTGTTATTATCTTGTTACTTTCATTTTTTGATAAATTTTGAAATTGAGATTAAAATGGTTATGGTTCAAGTCTATGGACTATTGAAGAGAAGGAAGAAATAACTTTTTTTTCATAGGAGGTAAGTAGTAAGATAATAATAAGTTAATACTTTTTAGGCTTACTGAAAGCATTCTCAGAACAACTCTAACAGCATACAAGATAACTTTTTTCCTCATAACTTTGATCTTCTGTAGTCTGTCACAGAGTTTCTACCATTTCCTTGTATTTCTTGGTTTATCACAAAGTCAGGGCTACAAATATTTGGTGTAATAATATCTAATTTCAAATATTATTTCTGAGTTTTTATGGATCAGTATGCCCAAGAAATTGTGTGTAAGTTTGTTCTGTGATAATTATCCAGCTCAAGTATATTTTATTGCCTCAGTTTCTCCAAATTATTTTGAGGTCTGTGTAGTATCAGGGTTTGCTATTCTATTATTCCATTAATGATAGGGCGTTCAAGATGTATAGGTCTAGTAGCTAGGTCATTTCTTACCAGTCATTCAGCAACTGGTTCATTCCCCTATTTAGGGGAAATGACATATTTACATGATAGATAAACTCAAAATATATAAATTCAAAACAATATTATTTAAAGGAATAGCAGGAACAACTGCTGAGAACAAAAAGGATCTCAACTAGGAAGTGGCATTTGAGTTGAACATTAAAGGGAGTTAGTCATGTTATAAAGTGTAAGGGCACAACTTTTCCACAGATATATTGGCAGATGCAATGTAATACTGAAGCATCAAGTAGTTGGTTGGTGGTTGTTGTCCCTCATTTTAGAAGAGCACCAAAATGACATCACAATGATAAAGTGAAATTTCAGTGTGTCCGACTGTGGCTGATCAGACCAATACAAGCTCTGAATGCTCTACCACAGGTTGGGCATGGATAGTCTGTGTGAACATTTGGGGTGGATATCCCAAATTTGCACATTCTGCGTTTACTTTGTACTGTCTGAATTCTGCTTTGCTCAAAGAGCACACTACTATTTCTGATGTGGCACACCATGCTGTGTGGTCCTGTGCCAGTGTCTCCCATGCTGCACAGTCAAATCCAAAGTTCTAGAGAGACACACTGAGAGCATCCTTGTATTGCTTCTTCTGGCTGCCATGTGATCTCCTGCCCCATGTGAGTTCTCCATAAAATAGTCTTATTGGCAAGAGTATATTTTGCATTTGAAGAACGTGGCCAGCCCATTGGAGTTGCACTCTCTGAAGCATAGTCTGAATACTTGGCAGCTCAGCTAGAGCAAGGACTTCAGTGTCTGATACCTCATCCTGCCAGGTGATCCTCAGAATCTTCCTAGGACAGTTCCAATGGAAGCGATTCAGTTTGCTGCCATGGTGCTGGTAGACTGTCCACGTTTCACAAGAATATAACAATGAGGTCAGCACAACGGCTCTGTAGATCTTCAGTTTGGTAGTCAGTCTGATACTTCTGCTCTCCCAAACTTTTCTTCAGAGCCTCCCAAACGGTGACCTAATTCTGGCAATGCATGCATCAAACTCATTGTCAATGTGCACATCCCTGAAAAGTGCACTACCAAGGTAAGTGAAGTTACCTACAACATTCAAAACTTCTTCATTTGTTGTAATCAGTGGGTCCATGTATGGATGGTATGGTGGTGACTGCTGGAGCACCTGTGTTTTCTTGGTGTTGATTATTAGACCAAAATTAGCACAGGTAGCAGAGAATTGATCCATACTTTGTTGCATCTCAGCTTCAGAGACTGCATGGAGTCCACAATCATCTGCCTATAGAAAATCATGCACCATCACTCCCTCTAATTTGATGTTGGCTTGTAACCTTTTCAAATTGAAGAACTCAAAATATGGCAGTTGACCTTGTTGCCATGTACATCCTCATTGAAAGCATCTGCCAACGTGACTGAAAACATCATGCTAAAAACATCAGAGCAAGCATGCAGCCCTGTTTCCTTCCATTCGTAATTGGGAAGGCACAAGAGCATTGTACATTATCCGGAACCTGGGCAAACATGCCATCATGAAATTGACATACAATATTGATGAACTTCTCCAGGCAACCAAATTTTGACATAATTTTCCATAAGCCCTCATGACTAACAGTGTCAAAGGTCTTTGTCAGATTTACAAACATTGTGTACAGACCTCTGTTCTGCTCCTGGCATTTCTCCTGGAGTTGTCAGGCAGTAAACACCATATCAACTCTTCCTCAGCCCTTTCTGAAGCCACACTGGCTCTCAGGTATATTACTGTCTTCCAGGTGAAGAATCAGCCTATTAAGGAGGACTCTAGCAAGAACTTTGCCATCAATGACTAAAAGAGATGACTGTTGTACAGGGCTATTCCCCGGCCTTCGCCTGGATACTAGGCCAGACGGTAATCTCTCCGGGGGGCCTTCCAGGCGGGTACTCTTGCACGCGGCTCCTCCCCGGCCTTCCCCTGGATAAGTGAAGAAGGCCTTCACCTTAACCTTACCCCCAGACTTTGGTTGGTTATACTTACCCTTTGCTGGGTCTTTGGACATCTCTGGCCCCTGCTGTGTGGTCTACTGCGTGGCAGGGCTATCCCCTCCTCCACAGAGGGGACAATAACTACACAGTACACCTGAGGTTGCCAGTGCACTTCACTTTATTGCTTACATCTCCTACATCTCTCTTCGATCACTCCCCGACAGCTCCTTATATCCCCAGCCAGAACCCCGCCCATGTTCCTCCCTGAGGGCAGAGCCAGCTCCCTGAGGGTGGAGCCATCTCCCCAAGGCCAGTCCAGAGCTTGGCCCCTAACAGACTGTGACTGTTGCAGGACAATCTATTCCATTTACCCTTATGGAGATGGACAATGGAGGCATCCTTGAACTCCTGGGGGATAACTTCCTCTTGCCATATAACCTGGAAAATTTCAATCAGCTTTTGTATGATCAATGATTCCCCTACCTTGTAGATCTCAGCTGGAATAGAATCAGCACCAGGTGCTTTGCCACATGAAAGGAGCTTAATGGCCCTCCAAACCTCTTCTTCAGTTGGAAGTTCATTTAAGGAGGGATTGATGTCAACCTGAGGTAAATGGTCAGTGATCTCAGCATTGATTGATTATGGTTTGTTGAGAACACTATGAAAGTGTTCAGCCCATCTCTCTAGGGTAATATCCTTATCACAAATCAATGTGGCTCCATCAGCAGTGAGTAGTTGTGATGCACCATAGGTTTTTGGTCCACAAATAGCTTTCAGGGAATCATAGAAGCACTTTGGATTGTTACGATCTGCATAAAACTGAACTTCATCTGCCTTCTTACTGAGCCAGGAATCCTGCATCTCTCTAAGCTTTGCTTGCACTTTGCTTTTGATGGAATTAAATGCTGCCTTCTTAGAGCTGGGTGAACTATCCTGCTGGTAAATCCTGTGGAGTTCTCATTTTTCATTTAGCAGCTTCTGAATTTCCCCATCGTTTTCATCAAACCAGTCTGGGTATTTGTGAGCGTTCTGACCCAGATGAGCAAATGCAGCGCTGTACAACAAATCTCTGAAAGCTGCCCACTCCTTTTCTGCTCCACTGTTGCCAACTGTGTTTTGGCTCAACTTTCCCTCTAAGTCAGCAACATTAATTATTCTGGTAGTCATTTTGTCATGGAGGTGGTGCTTTTGATGAATGAGAGTATTTAGCTTGGAAAGGATAAGTCTATGATCAGTCCAGCACACTACACCACACATTTCCTTTGTCACTCTCACATCTTGTCTGTCTCTTCTCCTTACAATCACATGGTCTATTAGATGCCATTGAAGCATCAAGTAGTGATATGGCAGGACATACTAGATGTTTTTCTTGTCCTTCCCCTGAGAAAACAGAAAAGAAAAAAAGGATAAAATAAAAGGCCAGAACAAAATTGCATAGGATAAGATGAAAATAATAGAATGGAAATGGTGTTGAAATTATGGTTTAGAGGCAGGAAGGAAGAAATGGCATAGCATTAGTGGCATGGGCCAAGGATATGATTATGCACATAGAGGAAGAAAGGGGCTAAATTGTAAAGGAGATATGAGGAAAAGAAGGAGATAGTGCAAGTGATGAAATTTTGAGAGTCAGAGCTGGCTATAGACTTACCAGAATCAGTACTAACACACACACACAAACACACACACACAAGCTAACATGTGACAGACATATTAATAAAATATTACTACTTTCTAGGATTGAACACTTGTAAACTGCTTAAGAATTTAAATGGTAACGCTAATTCATTGTTGGTGGAGCTGTGAGCTCATCCAACCATTCTGGAGAGTGGTTTGGAACTATGCCCAAAGGGCTACAAAAATGTGCATACCCTTTGACCAGCAATATCGCTTCTAGGACTGTATCCCCAAGAGATCATAAAAATGGGAAAGGGTCCCACATGTACAAAAATATTTATAGCAGCACTCTTTGTAGTGGCCAAAAACTGGAAATCATGGAGATGCCCATCGACTGGGGAATGGCTAAATAAAATATGGCATATGAATGTAATGGAGTACTATTGCGCCATAAGAAATGATGAACATGAAGACTTCAGGGAGGCCTGGAAGGACTTATATGATCTGATGCTGAGCGAAAGGAGCAGAACCAGGAGAACTTTGTGCACAGCAACGACCACAGTGTGTGAGAGTTTCTTCTGGTAGACCTGAAACTTCGTAACAATGCAAAAACTTAAAAAAAAAAATTTCCCAATGGTCTTCTAATGCAAAATGCCTTCCACACTCGGAGAAAGAACTATGGAATTCAGTCACAAAATGTAGCAGATCGTGTGTGTGTGTGTGTGTGTGTGTGTATTATGTTTGGATTTGTTATATGATTTCTTCCATTTATTTTAGTTTGTCTACACAACATGACTGTAGTGAAAACGTATTCATGAGGAAAGTATGTGTAGATCCTATATAGAATTGTATGTTGTCTTGGGGAGGGAGGGGAGTGGTGAGGGGTAGGTAGGGGGTGGAAATCTGAGTTTTATGGTAGTGATTAAAAATTTAAAAAAAGATATTCTTTCAAAAAAACAAAAATAAAACAGATATGTGATCACTAGCAAAAAAAAAAAAAAGTTAAATGGTTAAGCATTAACTAGTTAGCAATGATGTCTGAGGCCAGAGCTGTGAGGGACTATTGAATTCAGGTTATATATTATTCCTTTTCTCTTCCAACTCACTCATACATATCATATTGTTACACTTAGAGTAAGTGTTTCACTTTCTTATTTAGAACTTGTGGCGTGTCTCTCTCTGACCATAAGTTCCTGTAATCTCACCACTCCCCAAGTCTCAACCTCTCTTAAAGCTATTCTTTGCCCTTATCAATACCTCCTGTCCTTCTACCCCTCAGTACTTTCTCAGTAAATTGCTCCTGTTTTGACTTCATTTTCTTCTTTTGAAATCTAAACCCACTGGTTAGCCATTTCAACTCTCCAGTGACCTCTGCTCTTGAATCCATCACCCACTGTCCTATCTTTCAATAGGTTAAGATACTTTTATTGAGTGCCTGTAGTTTCAGACAATGTGATAAGCACTGGGGATTCAAAGAAAGGCCAAAAATAAAGTCTCTACCCTTTAGGAACTCAAATAGTAATAGGAAAACACCTGTACAGATTTAGTGGTTAGGAGATTTGGCAAAATTTTTCACTTCCCTGTGGAATGTCCTTGTGACCTAGAGATACCATTTTCATTGCCCTAGATATGTATTTTGTCAACTAGGAATGGTATCTTTTTTTAGCCTTTATTCTATATAAACTTTTTTTATTGTGAAAAACAGCAGACAAATGATATGCAAATATTTATGTACATTTAACATAAATGGAGATAATCTCAGAGGGAGGACAGTACAGTGTATGTGTGTGTGTGTCTGTGTATGTAGGAGGAGAACCAAGAAAGTTTATTACAAAAGATAGAATTTAGTCAAATCTTGAAGGAAACCAGGCAAGACAGACGATGGAAGCAAAGACATTTTTGGCATGAAGTACAGTAAGGAGAAATGCATAAGAAGATGGAATTCTGTTTGAGTAACAATAAGGTCAGTAATGCAGAACCACGTAGTATAAGTATGGGAGTAAAGTGTAAGAAGATTGAAAAGATAGAAAGGGTCCAAGTTATTAAGGATCTTAAAAACCAAATAAAGGATTTTCTATTTTATCTTAGAAGTAATAGGAGGCCATTGAAATTTACTGAATAAGGAGGTGATATGGCTAGACATGCACTTTAAGAAGATCACTTTGATAACTGAGTTGAGGATGGACAGAAGTAGGGAGAGACTTGGGGCAGGGAGACCAACCAGAAGGCTCTTTCTGTAATCCAGATGTGAGAATATGAAGAAGGCTTGTACCACAGCAGCACCTGTGTCAGAGGAGAGAAGGGGAACATACAAGAGATGTTGGAAACGTTGCAAATGTAGAAATGACAGGACTTATGAATACACTGTATATGTGGGGAAGTATGAGACAGAGCTCTCAGTAAATGGCCTTAGTTTGTTCAATGAAATGTGAAGCACCATTGTATTTGTTGTCTTCTCCATTAGAATCAAGCTCCTTACAAATGGAAATTATTTTATTCTTTACTATCTCCCTGGCACATGGTCCATAATAGCTACCTTATGAATGCTTTACTGTGGATTGAGTCTCTTTCCCTCCATGCCCCTCTCATTAAAGTATTCAGAATCCCATGTTTATCTTATTATTCTCCCTTTTATGTTGCATTGAGTAAAGTTTGAGTTAATTAAGTGGAAATGATATGTTTGAATATTTTTAACCTTTTTTTCCTATGTCTATTCATACCAAAATCTCTTGTAATCATGCTTTTAAACGTCCTTAGAAAATGTGGGAAAGATGAGATAGACCTTAGATTGTTACAGTTCAATCTGTGCTGATTCTGGCTGTGTGTCAAAATACCTTCACAAGCAGCTGTTGCTGTGGAGCAGAGTGGTCTGTCTATTCTTCATCTTTATATTTTTTTTTAAAAAAACTCCTTTCTCCTGATAAGAAGAAAAGGAATTGTTTTCTTCCAGACCACAGCTAACTCTTGGTACTAGGTAACTCAGAGGTATGAACTTCCCTTTGATTCACACACACTTGAACCATACCCATCTCACTCAGATGGTGGAACTTTGCTTGAGGTACCTACCTAAGGTTTGAGCAGCTATACTAAACTTGCTCTCTGATCTGAGGGCAAAACATTTACATGTCTCTTTCTTTGCTATTGTAAAGAGTTACTAATAATGGTTGTTTAACAGTAAGTACCCCAACATACACAGGGGGACCTGCTATCACAGGTTCTTAGATCTGCATTCATAAAAGGAAAACAACTTTCAAGGGGTTAGCAGTGACTTTAATCAAGCAGATATATCATTCCTTTACCCAGGTACATATATCATTCAGCTAATTCAGGGAAGTCAGCACCCTGACATTCAAAGCAAATGCAAAGAAATCAGGAGTCAACAGACATGGCTTCCTCTGCCTGAATTCAACAGACAGTTCCAACTGTCTGACCATAGTTCCCAGAGAGGGAAGCACGACATCTAGGTTTTCAAAGCTGCAGGGCTCCTTTAGTGACTTCCTAGACTCCTCATGTGGCCGAACAAACACTTCCAAAGAGTAAGCCCCAAAGTAATCAACAGACATGGCTTCCTCTGCCTGATCATAATTCAACAGACAATTACAACTGTCTGATAATAGCAGAGAGGGAAGCACGACATCTGGCTTCTCAAAGGCAGGAGAGTCCTTACCAGCTTCACAGAGTCCTCATCTGGCACTCAAACCTTCTTGCAAAAATTAAGCCCCAAACTCAGAGTATCTATACTTTTTTAGACCCAGAGGGCACCACAGCCCTTTGACACAATGCCTCAACAGAAAAAAACAAAAGGTACTTGGACCCTCCTACACAACACCTCTTCTAATTAAGCTTCCCACAGTGGGCAGACCCATCAAAGGGTGGGAGAGATCTTTAATCACATTAAAATAATAAGACAAATACATACACTGTTTCTAGTTAAAGAAACTCCTTTCTGTACTTCACCCCTTGTAAAGACTCTTGATTGATAAAGGCAAGATTCAATCAGAGGCACTTGATTATACTAAAACAAAAACAGCCAAAGGTCTTATTTTGATTTCCATCACAGGTTATTAACAAAATCATCACCATAATATTGTATCTGACATATATCTAGAACTACCAAATCAAGAAACTAGTCCTGACTACCAGGAAAGGGTAGAAATATTTCTAGAACTAGAACTATTTTTTTATTTCATTTTGGACATTCAAGATCTTCACTGGCTCCTCCCAACCATCCCCATTTCCCCTTTCTCAGTGCAAAAATAAATGTGCACAAATTCTGTACAACATATGTGTGATCAATCATAAATGTTTTGTGAAACAAAAACAGGATAAAGAACCAACTTAAATAAACAGAAAAGAAAATACTATGGAAGTACTTGTTGCAAAACAGACATGGGGTTCTGGAATAGTACACATCCTCTCAAATCTATTTGTTGTTAAAATGATGGGGAAAGAGGGGGAGGAGAGTCACAATCAGTATCCTTAGAATTGAATTCCTGATCCCATCTAGTGGAGACTGGATGCTAAAGTCACATTTCTAAATTCTGCCCTAGTCCAAGAACATACACTGCAGGGACCTGATCTTGGTACTATTCATGTTACATTCTGTCTTCTAGACATGGACACCTAGTTCCTCTTTGATAACATACTGCATGGACTTAGAAACTGGTACTTTGCCATGCATTGTTCAGTTCATGAGAACTGTTGCTTTCAGGACTGTTAGCTTCCCATTTATGTACCAGGAGATATGCACTTGAAAGCAAGACAAGAAAACAGAAAGTAAGTCATGATCATATTGCCCTGGCTTCTCTCTATGCTCAAGATTTTTAGTTTCTGATTCTCATTTTAAGGGGAATGCTATATCCTTTCTGTCATTTTAAGTATACTCCTCTTGTCTCTTGTCTCTTGTCTAGTATCTCTTCCCATCCTTGTCCTAGTTTCCTACGGAGCAGCTAATTCTGCAATTTCGTGAAGATCATAAGAGAGATGAGTGTGTATGATGTAGGGATAAAAACCATCCCTCAGTTTAACGGTGGATTAAAACTTCATGCTTTGTTTTTGGTGTGTTAGAAACACCAATCAGAAAGAAAATTATTTTTCCAACCATATATCTATCTGAATATTTTTAACTGAGAGGTTAGAAGGTTGTGAAATGTGCCATCAAAGGAATAAAAAATGTCTCATGACGGTTATGAAGAATGATAAAGAAAACTTACTGCTTATTCAGGGAAGTAACAGTACTCTGGAAATAGGATTACATGCAATTAATTGGTTATACAATTTTAAATTAAATCTTGGTATTTGCATTAAAATCATTAGCAATGAAGATAGAAAAAACTGTTAACTAAAGTGGATTGCATTATTTACGACTCAGAATGATTGAGCAGGCAAATTGATTTTTCCCCTCATTGCATTCTCTAGATACTTTATAAAACATATATTCTGTCTTTTAGATATTAACTGAATTTATTATGCTACTCAATGAAATTTGTAGATATGTTATCTGGGACTATATAAAACTTTAGATAGTTAATGGTGAAAAACATTGCTATAATAGTTCTGGCTAAGCAGATATTTGGTCTTCCCCTATCTGACCACAGTGCCCTGATTTGCCACCTTTTTCCTTCCTGCATGACCACTCTACTATCAGCTTTTTGCCTTCATTGAACTCTACCTTCATTTTAACTTTTCTAATTGATTTATATTTGAAATCTTGATTACATCTGACTGTTCCTCTCACTAAAGTCAAAGTGCTATTAATAAGAACCTTAGATAACCTCAACCCCTTAACTTTTCCCTTTGCTACTCTGTTACTCTGTCTTTTTTCTGATGTGTTCAATACTCCTTCTTAACAAAATTACTTCCTTCTTTTTTCAAGCATACATAAATCTTTACCCATCCTCAGAAAATCTAATCATGACCCTGTTGTCCCCTATAGCTAACATAGTCTTTTAATTTTTCCATTCATTGCCAAACAACAAGGACCACCTTGGGCTTTCATGATTTCATCATCCACTTTCTCCTTAACGTCCTGCAATTAGACTGCTGCCCAAGCCATTACTTGAAAACATTGCCCTTGATGATCAATAATAACTTCTTTAAAAAAATAATAAAAGCTGAGTTTCCCTATCTCACTGAGAGAGGCAGGAGGTACAGTGCCTATTCATGATCCAAGTCCCACTAGGGAATACACACACACACACACACACACACACACACACACACACACACACACACACACACATATATATGTATATATGTTTATGTATATATCTATGAGTATATATATATATATATATATATATGGATACAGGTTTGTATACACACAGATTTATATATGTATGTGTGTCTGTGTATACATTTTTACTCATTACATATGAGTATCTATATATACACACAGTGAGTAGAAGGAACTAGAGAAATTATCAAATGAAATAGAGAGGTAATTCAGTGGAGAGATACCGATTAGAGGTAAAGGAGCAATACACGCATAAATATGCACACATATTCCCCGGGCTTCAATTTTTTGAGGGGACCTTTCTGCCTCAAATCAAACAGGTAATTCTATAAAGATGACTCCAAAATCCCTGTCTCCAGACCTCATCTCTCCTGAGAACTAGTACCACATCTTCATTCACTTACTAGAACATCCTTAAATGTTCTGCCATTATGATGAACTCAGCATATCAAAACCAACATTTATTCACCCATTTTATTTATGTTAATATCATTTTTCTAGTCAACTAGGGCTCATACCTAGTAGTCATTTTTGATTGCTTCATTCTTGATAATCAGTCTTCACCTACTATTTAGTTTAGCTATTTTTTGAGAATTTAAACTGTATCTTGTATACAATTTATCTTTATATTCCCATTAACTTAATATTTTTTCAGACCCTTGCCATTTAATTCCTGAGCTATTTTTATGGTCTATAGCCTCCCCCCCATCAGATCCATTCTATTTCCTACTACCATATCAATCTTACTGAGATACCCTATTGATAGTATCACTTCCTCTTTTCATCGCTATTGAGGGCTTCCCATGTCATTTGACATCAGTTTGTAAACTCCCATGTGTAGCTGTAGAACTAAGACTAGATTTGGAGTCAGAAGACTTAGGTCTGACAACTAGATGTATAAATCTGGGCAAGTTACTTAGCTTATTTAAGTCTTAAATTTACAATTTCATATATCTAAAATGGGGATGATGCTTTACATCTCTCAAAAAGTGCTTTGAGAACCAAAATAGAATGCTACACACACACACACACACACACACATACATATATATACATGTATATATTCCAAAAGATTCAATGCTATTTTAAGTTCTGAAATCTTAACATAGGACTTGGGACACCCTATGTTTGTGTAGATATAAATGAATATGGTGTATAAATCACAAAATTGTAGGAAATTATGGATTTAGAGGTTGGAAAAAACCTGAGGTGTACCCCTTCATTTTATAGATTATGTAAACTAAGGCTAAAATAGGATGTAACATGTCTAGATTCATAATCCAGTAAGTATATGTTACAAGATTTGAACTCAAGTCTTGTTGATCTCAAGTCCAGAGATCTCTCCACTGTTCCACCTAACAGTATTCTTCTTGTTGATATTAGACTGAGTTTTGAAGTGTCTCATAATCTGACACAATCTACCTTTTCTATTCTCACTCTTAATAATTCTACACATGAAATGTCTGTTTTTCTCAAGTTCACTGGGATTCAAATGAACCTGCTTCATGTCTCTGTTTAAGCTATTATCTCTATAGTACTCTTGTTCTTATCACCCTCTGTTAAATCTTTTCCATTCTTTCATGCCCAGATTAAACTCTGCTACTTCTGTGAAGATTCTCTGGATCAGTCCAGGCAGAATGATTTATTCCTTTCTCCTTCAAATTCTGGTTTTTATTGACTTTACTACCGTCATGGACTAACAAGGCATACAATACATCCCTGATACTTTTAATTTTGGAATCACTGAAATAATTTATTATTCATTGATTTTCATGGATTTTTTCCCCCAATAAATCTTGAGAAGGAACTATGCCCTATACCAACCTCATGACCCATCCAGGAGAATACCTTGCAGGTTCTCAGAAACTATTTCTTGATTTGATTTGAACCATGGTTCTTTTGATAGCCATTTTATATGCTTTGTGACCATCTCCTGAAAATATTTATGGGAAATTGAACAAAGCAGCAGCTAGAGATGAAGCATTTGACTGTTACAGGATGTCCAACAAAGTAAAACACTCCAACCGTGCTAATACATTAAATGAATAAGCCAATTGCATCAGTTTAGCTATTTTAATGATAGGCATGAATCACTCACTGCCTCATTGATTCAGTCAAGGTGATTGGTATTGATCGTGAAAGTTACTGAAGTCTTTGCATTAGTCACCTTGGATAAAATTTGGCAGCTGCAAATAGATTCTGTTACGGGAGGGGAAGGAGGAACATATAAGGTCTTCTTTTTGAAAGGAATGAGAGGAATTGGATATATACTTGAGAAAACACAAATTATTGGAGCTATTTAAATTAAAACAAATTTACATGGCATACTTTGGAATGAAGAAGACCTGCATTTAACTCCAGTCTCTGAAACCATCAGTTCTGACCATGGGTGAGTCATCCAAGTTTAAAGTATCTCAGCAATTCTCTAAAATGATATTTTATAAAGAATTGCTGATCCTCATCTATGGAGGGAGTTTGCATACTCAGAGTTCCCTATTCCCATCTCGATGAAATCTACCTTATCTGCCCTTTCACCCCCAAAGGTAGGTTGAAAGTTATATTTTGGCACATTCCAAATTATGTTTTAAAAAAATCCCCAGAACAGATTTTAGCAGATGGTGCATAATAAATGATAGCTGAATGATTGATTGATATGAAAATTGGAAAGCTCTTCTTGACACAATGGCATATCATTTTAGCTTCAAAATTCTCCTGGTGATACTATAGGTCATGAAATGCTATGTGTTTCAAAGAATTAAAGTAGCAGATCCTCCAAGTAGTAATAGAGAGGCATGTAATGGGAGTGAAAAGACTTCAACTTAAACATTAATGCTTTTCCATAAATGTTATATATGTTGATTATTTGTTAAGAACAATTGTGCATTAAAAAATATGTAAAGAATATGATACCATAAGAGACATGCATGCTCAGAAAAAGAGGTGACCTGATTTTTTATATATGATAAAAGTTTAATAGGGCCTCACTGTTACCCAAACTATATCAAGACTTCTACAGAAATGGTCCTCCTTGTTTCGGTAGATTTTTTGTGGAGAATTTTTAAAAAGTCATAGACGAGAGTCCCATGAGATACAAAGGTGTGAGTTGGTTGCTTATTTGTAGGAGTATTTTCATTGATGAGAACAGAGACCCTTCAAAGTTAGAAAATCGATATTTGTATCATATAATTTTCATTCAACAGAAAATGTCATTAAAGATTGACCAAAATTCATATTTGATACTTTTCAAGATATAATGTCTTTTCCTCTTATAATTATATATCATACCCTATATTTACCAGATCTGCATACTCAAGAAATTTGGTAAAATGATAAAATGTCATTCTTAGTTACCTTGGACTGGTTTTGACAAAACATATGGATAAGATAAAGCCAATAGGCTATGTATTAGCTAACTAATTATTCACTGGATTTGTGCTCAGCTAAATAAGTAGAGCGATGTATGAAATATATATGCAGGTACATATGTGTGTATATATATATATGTGTGTGTGTGTATGTATGTATAATCTGTATTTATTAAACTTTCATAGAATTTATTTTTATTTTTCTATGAATGTGACTCAATGAGGTCATATATAAATATAATAGTGGACTCTGAACACAGTAATTTAGAACATATCAGCAAGGTTAAACTTGTCCCTAAAGTGAAAGGATTATTTAGACATTAATTAACTTGTCTAAAATCATACCATATGGATATTCCTTGAAAAAAATAGAGATATTCTCCTCAGAGAAGATAAGATTTAAAGAGGAAGGTACATGTTTACTTCAAGTACTTGAAGGACTATCACATGGAAGAAATAAGATTTATTTTGCTTAGATCTAGATGTACTAGAACCATTGGGTCTAAGTGACAGAATGTAGGAGTATTTCTGGTGAGAAGTAAAAACTTCTCATCAGTTAAAATTATGCAAATAGAAAGTAGGCTATCTCTGAAAGGAATGAGTTCTCAATTCCATATTATCTTCAAGCAAAATCTAGATTACCATTTGTCATGGTATAATTGTCAAAGTGAACATTACTTAATAAAGTTCAATATTAAGATGCTTTGCTTAATTATAAAAATAAAGTTATAAAAAGTTTATGTGGTTTGGGAGAGGCATGACACACACAAAAGACTGTAGGAGACAACCATGAGATGCAACTCTAGAAGATTTAAATTATAGAATAGTTGCAACCTGTTTTTGATGGAGTTTTATTGCCTACACTTCACTATCTCTAGTAAGAAAATCACATTATAAAACAAAATAATAAAATGCCATTAATTCATAATTGCTTTTGTATTGGTATTTAGATGTAAAAGCATTGACTATGTATACATTTACCTTTCATTTAAATAGAAAACAAACAATTAAAGAGCTAATGAGGTAACACATTAAGTGCTGTGCATAACTTGGAGTGCTATATCTGTCAATTACTGATATTACTATTAGTATTAGAGAGAAATTTCATTTGCCAGCGTTGAAACACTGAGTAACTAAATGCATGAAGAGGTTGAATTAATTTAACTCTAAAATGTAATATAGTTAATAATATTTGTACTATTATCCCCTAAGACTAATTTAACAGCAAACAGAAAACCTTTAATTATTTGGAAAACATTTCCTCCCACGTCAATTACATTAGATGAGTAAAATACTTTTCAAAATGATTTAAGATATGTAATATGTCCATTATCAAGTATATTTTTAGGATCAGAGAAAGAAAGCTTTGCACAGAACAGTGTCTAAAATACATGAAAATTAATTATGCCTGGAAATGGGTGTATTTAGTAAGTCTCAATGCATGATTAGACAACAAATTGAGCTCTTTCCCTTCACTCACAGCTAGTGACTTGTGCACAAAGAAATATTTTAACATTTTCAGCCTCCAAGATTGCAGTTTGATGCCTGGCAAGAGCAATGTAGTAATCACTTTAGAGATGTCATAAATGTCTGTGATGCTGACCTTGAGAGAGGTCAGCTAGACATACTCTTCTAGGTCTGAGGTTTTTTTTGCCCGTAAAATTAGTGTTGAACAGTTGAACTTTGTTAATAAAAGTGAGTAATGTCCTATCGTGTTATGCCTTTTAGAATCTAAAGATGATCTTGGGAAGAAAACATTCTTTTCCCTAAAATCCAATTGTATAGCACAACACTGCTTACCCATGAAAGATTTGTTGAATATTAAATATATAATCCATAACATTAAAAATCTGACTTTTCTCCGTGTGGTATTTTTATTTAAAATTAATTGATTAAAATACCACCAAGTTCCTACAATTTACAACTCAACTGCTTGTTATTTATGATTAGCTTTTTCTACTGCTTTCAAGATTTGTATCTCTAATCAAGTCAATATAGCTTTCTAGATCTCTTTTTCCAAATTGTATGATACTCTGAGGGTGTAAAAGAGAAATCAGGAATGTTTGCATTTCCTGGTACTTCCATATCAAGAATGAAATTTGACATTTCTATGACACTCAATAGTTTACCAAAGAGCTTTTCTGTGAGAGAAAGAATGAGTAACAAGGATATAGATTTAGCACATGTAGATGTGCCTCCAATCATCTCCAAATGGAAATTTGTCTAGTCTCCAGAGCAGATCATGATGATGCAATGAACCTTGGGATACTTGCCAAGTCTAAAAGTCCTTGTCTCTATATAGATAATCTTTTATGCTTTTAGAAGGTGAGAAAGCCCCATCAGTATGACATGAAACCACTAGAAATCTGTCAATTGTAATATTGTTTGAGGCTCACAAAGCCTGACCCAGTTAAATCTTGAGGAGAGATTGCTGCATTTTAGGGTAAGAATTAATGTGGGATGTTGGAAGAAGGAAGCTAACATGTTATGATCCTATTATCCTACCACTTAGTGGCAAGGTCCTCAGAGTCTTCTGGAAAACTATACCTTTTCACTATTTAAATGACTTATATGCTGTTACTAGACAGGTCTAATGTTGGAGACTTGAAGAGATTAGTATAAAAACAGCAAAATGAAACATTTAATTTCGCTAAAGGAGGAACTAAATATTGGCAAAATTAAAGATGATAAATCCTGGGCTCATCTTCTCATTTCAGAAGGATCAAGTCCAAAATTTTCATTATCTGGTTCATGTTGTCAATGGTTGTATCATCAAGGCAATATTCACAGCACCAACGGGGACTGTGAATATACTAGCATAGTTCTCACAAAGTATAGCAGACTCTCCATATAAAAGGAAGAAGAAAAACTATTTATTCAGACACGAGGAAGTCAAATCTATCATAGCAGCAAAGAAATCTATCATAATAACTAAGAAATCTATACACATTATCAGGCCTTCCCACAAATGAAAAACCTCAAGCAAACTGCCCTTCTCTCACCCACAGGCAGCTGCCTGCCTTTTCTCTCTCTCCCAGATCTGGCTTCTCTGACCAGCTTCCTCTCAGTTCTTCTCTAGCCTTCCTGTTCCACCCATTAAAATGCTTCTCCCACCCCATGTGACTTAAGCTTCCATGTGCTTTAAGCAGGTCACATGCTCTACTAATGGATGGGAAAGATCTTCAAATTAAGCAAAAATTACAGTAACAGTACAGTGGTGCTGAAACTTTGCAGTTCACAGTGGGTCTCCTGTTAGGAAGACAATGATCAAGAGCAGAATCAGGACCTTATTAACTGTGTTCATCCTTTGTTGCCAAAGAAGACCATGCCATCAGAGAAATGATGACTTGATTTGCACTTGACTTTGTTTTGAGCGAGGGAGGGCTGTGCAGGACACCAGCCTCACTTCTCCTCCAGAGCCATCTGAATCCAGTAACCAGATATTCATCAGGATGACTGGTGATGATCCAGGATGAGGCAGTTGGGGTTAAGTGACTTGCCCAAGGTCACACAGCTAGTGAGTATCAAGTGTCTGAGGTGAGATTTGAACTCAGGTCTTCCTGACTCCTGCATTGGTGCTCTGTTCACTGCACCACCTAGATGCCCTACCGAATCAGGAACATCAAAGCCAGAGTATAGGTATGATATCTTTGCCATGATCTTTATCATGGGTCAAGGTCATTTGTAGTAAAATTGCTAAGAGGTCATTACCTCTTTACATGCAACCTATCCAAGTGCCAGTTTGGATTCCATGACTTACTCTATAATTTCCTCAGTTTTTCTTAGACAAAAATTAAGGAAATATCCACCCCTGTGATTTCTATTGAATCAATAGTGCAAAATGTGTGCCAATTTAGGGGCAGGTGGAACTCCCTCCCCTTTTTTATGGCAGAGATTTGTTAAGGATTCTTCATTCCCTCACTCTATAATTCAGGATTATAAACAAGTCAGCTAAGGGATCTCTTCCTGGTAAATATATATTAACCATAGTTAGTTTAGCTATTCCTTTATGTGTTCTGCCCCTTCCCAATCATTTTTTAAAAAGCAAAGAACATTTCAACAATACCACCTAATTTTTCCTCCTTGCCACTTCTGAGAAATTGTCTAAATCCAGAGGAAAGATGACCTGATCTCTTACCTCAGTACGTAGAGAGCCCTGTTAAGGGTCATGGACGTTGAACCATAGGTAAGCCTGTTCCCTGGAAAGAACAAAAAAGGATGGAATGAATGAGCAAGAACTATGCCCAAAAGCATTCTATCCCTATTGGGTAAGTCATCGTGGAGGCTGGATGTGAAGGCCCTTTCCTTGTTACCCTCCATTCGTTGATTATTGATATGGTTACTGGGAGACAAGAAATTGAACTCTGAAAGTCCTGAAGTCATGATGAAAACACTGTCATTGACAGTGACAAACTGCTTGCCCCAAATAGGGTGAGTCAGTTTCCTAGTTGGGGTCAGATTGAGAGACAAGTGGCATAACTGGGTATGGCAAAGAGAACCCAGTAATTGTTTTATTCCTAGTCAAGAGAATCATATGGTCCTGTATATAGCACATTATGACATCATGATTCCTTTATTCCTATTGACAATAGATCCATTCCATACCTCTATTTTTATAAACATTTCAACCTAGTCATTTAGTTTAGAAGAGGCCATATTCATTACTAATTACCAAACAATTGTACACATTGAGAAATAAGAACAGAATTTTTTTTTTTAATCTTGAACCTAAATAGAAGTGGCGTTGATAACTCAGTCCTGTTCTTTCCAAGTCTGAGATGACTTGGTCAGACCAGTGGCCACCACTCAAGAGTCCATGTAGATAAACATCTTATCTGACCCATTTTTTCAAAGCTCTTCCACATACTAGTCACATAGTCTATATCGCAGCCCACTGAGAGGACTTGTCAGGACCCTACTCAATATGTAAATGTGATTTTGAATATATAATTTTCACTAATTATAGAATCTTGCTGAGCCTTATTTGCATCAAAATACCTGACTCTGCATAAAGGGTGACTAGATGACCCTGTCATCTGTTCAGACGCAAGTAGAGCTTAATAATAGATAAGCAACTTGTTTGTCTTTTTTTTTCTTCAAAAAAATATAACACCTTAGAAGGCTTGCACCTCCAGAAGCAGAATAGTAATTTGTTTTATCTACCACTAGGCACATACCAAAGTCTCTATGTGAAGTTTTCTTTAAAGACAGAGACCTCCCAAAACATGGACCCCATAAGGTCATAAACACTTTGGGCGGGGGAAGATTTCTGGATGTTTCAATTTAAGTATATGCTGTTTTGGGACCCTCTTCAAGAAAGTGGACATTTAGGTAACTTGATAAATGGGGGCCATCAAGATGCTGGAGTAAGGAATAAGGGATCTCCCAAATTTGAAGATTCTAGTCAGGCCGGAAATTCCTTTTTTAGCTTCTGGGGAAGTGATTGTCAGTACCTTATTCCAAATAGTAATTCAAATCATCTGGGTTTACCGCTACCCTAATATTACCTAAAATTTGACTGAATGGGATAAAGTCTGAATTTTCTTACAAGTAATTTTCTTCCCATTTTCACCCATATTGGCCACTATCCAGAATCCTGGCCACCATCATTCTATCTTGTCTGGTCAGCTTTGAGAATTCTCCCCATATATCATTGGAAAGGATCTTATCCTAGGGTATTACTTTGTTTTATGTGGACTTTTGATCACTCCATCCTCATTATTTGTTCTGCCCTTACCTCCTTCAACCATGATGTGAGCCATGATACACTTGTGTTCAAACTACCAACTGCATAACCAGGGGATGGTCCTGGCTTAAAGAGTCCTCTCATAGGGTAGGTGCAATGTTGGGGGGTGGGGGGAATTAGAGTTTTATAGGTCATTCATTTGTTATCAAAATCAAGAATATTTAGCCATAGTCAACAAAGATACAGTGATTAATTCATACAACTCTCCCATTCCCTCACCATTTCTATATGCCTTATAAAAAGACAGTTGCTCCAACTGAAGTGCCACAATACCCCAGTTGTGGTCTGAGGAAGGCAGGCCATAGCATGATTATCATCTCTTTAAGTCCAGGACACTATGCTTTGCTTAAATTTAATTTGAGATTTCATCAATATTTTTAGTTGCTTTATCAAACTTGATTCATGGGTATTGTGCAGTCCAATGAAACAGAGAGCATTTCCCAAGAATTTGCTGTGCAGTCATGCTTGTCCCTAATCTTCCATGTTCTATGGATATCTCTTATTTTCTAGAACATAGAGTCAAGAAATGTTAATTAAGCAATGACATGATGCCAAGCACTGTGCAAAGCACTGGAGATGTAAAGAAAGGCAGAAAAGATAGGCCTTGCTATCAAAGACCTTCCAGTTATTGAGAGAGATATCATCAAGAAAACTTTCTAGATGGACAAGAAAATGATCTGACAGCTAACATTTGCATACATTTGCATCATTTCTTTTATATATATATATATATATATATATGTATATATATATATATGTGTGTGTGTGTGTGTGTGTATACATATTTTTTTTTTACAATTTCCTGTCACACCTAGCTTCGTGAATGACATACCAACAATGGGCAGTCTGTAAATATCTGTTACTAAATAATTTTCACTTTTATTGAAGTTCTAATAGCAGTTTAAAACAGTTTAAAATAAGTGGTTTAATTAACTTTTTCTAAAATTTATGACAAAAAGTATTCTTTTATTCTTTGCCTCCAGTACAGGTTTTGAGTTTAGCAAATTGAAATTATTTTAAATAATTAGAAAATAAACATATTTTCTTTTTCATTATATTTTTTTATAATAAGGGATGAGGAAATTATACCTATGTTATTTACTTAAAATACTCTACAATTATGTAAAATAAAGTAGTTATAACATAGAAGTAGGGGACAGGTTGAAAAGCAATTATCCAGGGGATCCTTGAAAATTAAAAGTCAAGAATTTAACATAGAATTTAACATTCAAATAAAATAAACTGTTCTCATTTACTATGATTTATTATTCAAGCTCAACTGATGCTTCAGTGAAAAGTAGAAAATTTTGATCATGTTGAATGAGGTTTCTTTCTTAAGATTGTGGTCATGGCTAATGCAATATCAAATATTTAAGGGCAGCTGGAGATTAATGTTTTGTTTAAGTAGTTACTTCTCAAACAGGAGAGCTCTTAGACAAATCTTTCAACTATAATGTATATCCTTTTTACTGATGTGAGCTTTCTTGGCAGAAGTAGTAGTAATTTGGGGAAAGTAAAGAAGAGAGGATTGGAAAGATGGCTACTGATTGAAGTTTTATTTTATAATATGTATGACCTACTTTATTTTTATTAAATATTTTTTAAATTTAACTTTGTTACTATGTATCCCCAATTTAACTTTATTAAGTGTTATTATAGTAATGCTATATATTGTTAATTACATTATAGATATTAAATAAATTAATTATAATTATTAATTATATTAATATTGCATTATATTAAGTAAATAGCAAAATCTAACTCTGTGGTCAATCCAGCCACAGTTGATCAGATTTCTTAAGAGTGAGGTTGATTTCTTTGTGCCTGTCAAGAAAAGATCATAAAATCTTTGTTCAATAACATGATTTCCATATATGCTCTTAAGTGCACCATTTTTTCATCTAAGATCACAAAGTCTTTACCCATATTGATGATATTTAAATGTGTCTTAATGGTTTCTCATTATATTCAGCCATCATATTAAAAAATACACATTTTGAACACTGTGTGTATGTGTATACACACACACACACATACACACACAATTACATGATGCAAATAATTTTGATCTATTTATGCTCCCAGAACAAATCACTGGATGTGTAAAATTTCAAGAATTATCTTGTCATTGTCCTGTCAGGTAAGGTGTCTTTGTTATTCCTTGAATCAAATTATTCTTCACTGATGGGAAATATAGCTGAGCAAAGAGTCTGTTATTACTCCCTCTGCCCAAAATATTCTCTTCCCTGCATAAGTACCTCATTTCTGGTAATGACAATATCATACTTTCATTCTTCCAGAATAAAACAGTAGAAAAATCCCTTATCCTTCATTCTTCTCCATTCTCTGTAGCCAGGGTATCACTAGATAATATTTTCTTTTCTTAAAAAAAATCTAGGCATTTTAGTGGGAAAGAGTACTATATTTGGAAATAGGGAGAAATGTGTGGAAATCCAGTCTCAGATACTTACTGTCTGTTTTACTTTAGATATATCAAGCCTTGGTTCCTCATGTTTAAAAATGGGGAAAATAATAGCACCTGATGCACAGGTTAATGACAGGATTAAATGGGATAATATGTACAATGATTTACAAACATTAAAACTCCTGCTACTGCTACTACTACTACAACTACAACTACTTCTACTACTGTTACTACTACTACTATTTCAAGAAATTGCCACCAACACTTCTCTAGTTCTGTAATTAGTTTCCCTGCTTCCATTGTTTATTACCTTCTATCCATTATGCACACTGCTGTGGCAGGCTAACCTGGAACCATAGCTCTGTTGTTCTTCATCCAGCAGAAAATAATTACTAACATGAGAAATATAAGATGCAAAAAGACACCTTCCTCCCAAATGGTCATTTGGATACTTTATGCCCAATCTGTTTTAGAGCCTTACAAGATCAGCCACAGCAGGAGACACTTTACTTTGACTGTGATGTCGTTTTGGTCCTCTTTGAACTCAAGGGCAAGTAATAGCACCAAACAACCCATTATTTTCTCCATACAGGGCAGAGTTTGCCTACATCCTGACATGTTTGTTTATACATTTGTCTAAGTATTTTTATATATAAGAAATATGACTATCTAAAGCTCTGACTTAGTAGATTCAGGATCCCTTGGCTTCTTTGGATCTCTAGTAATTATAATGTGAAGCTTCTTTAATCAAGCACATTTCTTTACTGTTTTCTACCTTTATATTACCATTCTTTTATCTCTATCCCTACTCTTTCTGTTTCTTTCAGGCTCCAAACCATATCTATATATCTACTCTTCTTTTTCACTTGGGCAAATCCTTTTTATTCTTTAAGACTAGGCTCAAGTTCTAACACATTTACAAAACTCTAGCTACTAAAACACAATGAAAGCTCTTTTTTCCTAAGACTTCTCTTAACATTTATTATTTGTAGCACACATGATTTAGCACCTAATTATTTACTCTTTTCATATGTATTGATCTTATCTCCTTAACTTGACTATAAATTCCATGAACAGAGACCAAGTCTTATATGCTCTAATAACCCCCAGAAGACTAAGACTGTTAAAAACACTGTAGGCAGTCATTAAATGATATTTGATTGGTAGATGGCAGTAAGTTTCATTAAGACCCTTTCATGATTAGAATTTTATGCTGCTATATTTTAAGAATTCAAAGGAGAACTATAACTGCTAATAAAGAAAAAAGAGGGTATTGAGGAAATCAGAGTATTTTCAAATGTACAGTATGTCCCACCAAATGCCAATTACACAAAGATCCCATATATAGCAGAGCAAACTCACTCATCCAGCAAGTAGTTTGATAAACAGAAGACTGAGACATTATATAAATAATAATATACCAGGCAATATATAGGATGAATGAACTCTCCCAATGGAAGTCAACAAAGAGAAGGACCCATTTCATATAAAATTGAGACCTTACCATCTTTACTTTGTTAAACTGGAGATTGGGACATGATAAATATAGATGCCTTTCTACATGCTGATTTCTTCTCACAGCCTTTTTTGGCCATTTAGAGACTTCTCTAGGAAGAATGTTTGAAACTGTTTATATTCTCTGTCAAAGCTAAAAGCCAAAAGACCAAGGTCTCTATTGTGAAAAGCTCTTGCCAACTCCACCCTTTGCATAGGCATGGAACGTAAAAATAATCAGTGTCTACTAAAGAGGATAACTTTATGCAAAATGGGTTTTGATTATAGAAAAATGAAAATTTTAAGTATGCACCTTAGTCCTGTGATCATATTGATGTGCATGTTCTCTTCATTGGCATAGATTATAATCCACATATGGCTCTTCTTTCTGTGTGATTCCTGCCTGTGTGCTCTAATAAATTTTCTTTAAGAAATAGTATGCTTGTTAATGTCTTCTGTTTCTTACGTTGTCATAGTTATCCCTAATATCCTTCTTTTCCCTCCCAGAGAGCTATCCTGTATAATAAAGAGTATTTGTTTTGTACAGAGGGAAAGCAATCTGCACTATTGATCAGTACGATGATAAGGTCTGAAAACATACAGAGTATGTAAGATCTGTGGCCTTCTCATCTCCACAACAGAGTATGTTGGAAGTCTCTTCTCATTTCTTCGTTTGGGTCATAATTGATCCTTATAATTTTGTTATATTCACTTTTAATTTTTTAGTATGTGGTTGTTCTTTCAATTTGCATCGTTATGGTTGTTATAATTAATGTATATATTGTTTTCTTTGCTCTGTTTGCTTCACTCTGTCGTACAGCAGAGGAATATTCCATTCCATTCATGTACCACAATTTGTTGAGCCATTTCCCAGTTGATGGGCATCTACTTTGTTTCCAGATCTTTGCTTTTAAAGATATTGGTCCTATAAATACTTTAGTTTTTATGGGAAATTTTTCTTATTAATGGATTTCTTTGTGTGTAGGCCCAGTAATTGAATCTCTTCTTCAAAGAACATAGAAATCTTAGTCACTTCATTTGTACAATTCTATATAGCTTTCCAAAGTGGTTATGTTATCTTACACCTCTTGCATTGGTGTACCTAACATTTTCCAACCTCTCAAACGTTGACCATTATCATTTTTATTGTCTTTGAGATTTGTAAGGTGAGAGGTGAAACCTAGAATTGTTTTAATTTACATTTTTGTTCTTATTGGTAATTTGAAAGATTATTTCATGTGGTTGTGAATTATTTTGAATTCTTTGGAGAACTGTTCATATCTTTTAACCATTTGTTTATTTGAGAATGACTTAGTTAAATATATATATGTAATATATACATACATGTATGTGTGTATATTTACATGCATGTATGTAGATATAGTGTGTATAATGTGTATATACATGTGCATATATATGCATGTATATGTATAAATATGTATATGTGTATATATGTATATGCATATGAAGAGAGAGAGTTTTCAAAGAGAATCATGGCATGATGGGTGATCTTGACTTGTACGTGAATTGGATTTAAGTGAGGCACAGTTATGCACAGTCATCAGCGTCAATCTCTCTTCCTGAGCAGTCTAAGTTGTTTCAGGACAGAAGTCAAGACACCTGCCGATGGTTCATGATACAGTGGATGACCTTGGCATCTTCATTGCTTGACCAAGCTTTAAGTAATCCCCAATGCCTGCTTTGTCACCTTCATGGCCATCAGAACAAATTGTTCTCATCCATCCATTCTACCAGGGAGTGTCTTCACATGCTTGGAGTAGAGATTCGCCTAACTCACTGATAAGTTTGAGACTTGTGAGTTACATTCAACTTGGTTTAGCCTGTCTGCTGAGATGATTTACTGTGGTGTAGATGTAGTGCATGGAGCTGCAGGTGAGTGTTGCGTGAAATTGGGACACCAAAAGTGGATGATCAGCCCTGAAAAGGGCTCAGCAAACCCTCAGATCAGAAGTACTATTTCTCCTTAGTTCAGGCTTGTCATGAATCATAGATTGTTAATCTAGCAGCTTGAAAGAACTGAAGTGCAACCATTCCTAAAGGAGTTGACATTCATTAGATATGTCATCTAAAGTCTCTTATATTTCGTGTTGTCTCAGATTGCATTCACATCATGTTGGTTATCTCAAAATAATTTGCTGTGAGTTTTTAAAAGGACCAAGAAGGGTATGTGGATGGAGCAGAGTGATTTTGTTATAAGTATTGGAAAAATTCCATATCTGTGCCATTTTGAAAATGACTCATCATCTTTATATATGAGGGATAACAAGTAGTTAGCTTTGAGAATACAATCTGGGTAATATTTAAGTTAGGTAATTTGCTGGGTTACATTTAAAGGGAAGAACTCATTATCTTCTTAAATTTTCACCTCATTCGATTTGTTTCTGAGCACTCCTTAAAAAATCCCCAAAAAACCAAAAAGTAGTGAACTGAAACCTTAGGTCATTGTGTGTGTGTTCGCATCTTTATATGTGCATAGAGAATTTCTGCATTACAAAAATGCAATGAATAATGTTAATAACATATTCTTATTGGAGAAATTCCAAATAAACATAACATATAAAACAACCCTATAAGTTAAAACATGTTGCTAAGATAAAGATTTTTTTTCCTGATTGAAAAATGAATTTAGTGATCAGTCAGGCATCTGGATATTGTATAGAAGAAATGAGATAAATAATAGTTTCTTTTTCTTCAGGCTTGTTTGTTTTATCATGTAGTTATAATCTTCCTAAAAAATTATATCAGGAAAGTACAAGACCAATATTTGTTGGTTCAGTGCTATGTATTGGTTAGAATAATCAGAAATAGCATGATTTTACACTGGCAAATGACATACAAGCCTTTATCAGGTGTATTTAATTCATATTTTCTTGAAATGTTTCAGTGTTCATTGTATATTACTCACTCATATTTGCTCCTTTTCAACCCCTACAGTTTATAGCCCAGAGATATGAACAAAGCAATTTTGTAGTTTTTTTTCCCTCCCAATAACTTCAGATATGTTTTTCAGAACGGATATAGAATTTTCTTTCATGGATCATTATGGCTGACGGAATCAATGGCCTAAAGTTACTTTTCTGAATAAACTTATGTATGTGAACATTTCTGTGCCACTCCCAATGGTTTTTATATCTCTAGAGTATACTGTTCTAATTTATACTAAACAAATGAAGAAAAAGAGTAATTGCATCTACTCTATGCACGTAAAATATATTTGAGGATAAAAAAATCGAAATGTCAAAGCTTCTAATATGAGAAATGCAAGATATACAAAGTTAAGGCAAGACAGGAGGGTGATAAACCCTAGGGATTCTTTTATCTTAGAAGAATATTGTAGAAGATTATAATTTAAGGATATATATGCATATATATACATATATATGGATCCATATATATGTATATATATGACTTTGAACCTTTGAGAAACTTATGTGTAACAAAAAAAAAGTTCCTTGCAAAAATTGAGATTGATATGGAGAACTGCATCTGTGCTGGATGCTTGGAAGCAGCTGCTTGTGTTCTCCAGTGTTCATCAATTATTCATCTTGACAAAAGATGCCAGGCTAGAACGCTGTACATCATCTTTGATCTATTCACCTTTTCTGGTATTGCCCAGCTGTTTTCATTCTCCTATTCTCAGGTTTCCCCTCCTGTAATCTAAAAGACACACTGACTCAGGTTGTCTATGTCAAATGGAAAAGACGAAAAACTGTAATGTTTTAAAGAATGACTAACTGTAGAATGTTGGCAGAAGAGAATTAGATGTTTCTCTTTAAAATTGAACAGTAAGGAATTCCTCTACTTCCTGTCAGAGTAAATGCTTAGGTCTATAACCTTTGATTTCCAAACTAGGAACTCCAATTGTATGTCTCCTTTAATTATTTGGGGGGAAAAGAATTAATGAGCAAATAAAAGAGTGAGGGAAAAATATACTATGCCTACTAAATATCAAAATATATGCTTTAATGAAAAAAAAACCAGAAGATTCCTTCATTGTCTTTTAGCAAAATGCAGTTTCCTTGATTATCTCTTTTAATTAGGTTTGTTTTTTTTCTTTTCCTTTGTCTGATGTCATGATTTTACTTTTTTTTTTTTTAACTCGGCTGAAGCACAATATATTCTGCTCAATCCCCTTATTTTAACTACGTATGCTTCTTTTTTGCTTCAAGTGTATTTCTTGGCCACAACATGTTCTATTCTGTTTTCTAATCTATTGTTCTATCCATTACTTTTTATGATTGACTTCATCCCATTGATATTCAGTTATGACAACTAGTTGTGAATTTCCTTCCATCCTGTTTTCTGTTTATCTTTCCCTTTTTATCCTTCCTTTCTCAAAAATCTGTTCTGTTTCTGACCACTGCTTATCCCAATCCACCCTCCTATTGATCACCTTCCTTCTTTCTCTTATACCCTTCCACTCCTTCCTTTCCTGTTGGGTAATTTAGATGTCTATAATTAACTGAGTGAGTGAGTGAGTGTGTGTGTGTGTGTGTGCGCACACACACACGCGTGTGTGGGTGTGCATGTGTGTGTGTGTCTTTTCCTCCATCCTTGAACCAACTTAGATGAGAATGTGGTTCAATGGTTGTCTATCCCCCACCTTTTAATTCTTCACTATAAAAGTTCCTTCTTATGTGCCTCTTTTATGTGAGATAAATTTCCCCGTTCTCTCTCTCCCTTCCTCCTTCTCCAAGTGAATCTCTGGGTGAATTTTTGTGTCTCTTTTGCTGCTTGGCCTATTTCGGACTGTTTTGAAGGTGCTATTTTCTTCACTATTTTTTGTGCCTCCTTTAACAGGATGTCATTTTTCCTTTCATAATTTTCTTGTATCACTCTCCCCCACCGCAATCTTTCCTTTACCATTCATCTTTTTTCTTAACTCTTAATTCTTGTTCAGCTTGCTTTTGTTCTTTGCGCTTTTGCTTGTAACTGTTTTTACCTTTTTTCTTCTTTTGAGTTTGTGTTTTGATCTTCCCTGCCATTGTAGTAGCATTTAAGGGTCCATTTTTTCAGTTGGTGTTTGCTTATTTTCCTATCCAATTTCTTGACTTTGAATTAGATTTTGAATTTGGGTGATGCTCACCTGGATGGGCAGAGGCACTGTCATCAGCTTCAGGCTTGTTCAGGCTCTTGTTTCAGAGCAAATTCTGGGCTTCTGAAAATGTTTGGTGCTTCCAAGGTGGTGTCATGTAAGAAGGGTTGGGGTCATTGTTTTTTTGATTATCTCTTTAGTCTTTACCCAGGGGAAAAAACCCTATTGTCCTACCACTGCAAGTGCTTGTTCTCCTCTTAGCCCTGAAATTGACTACACTCTGTGCTCTGTACTCCCCTTCAACTTAAAATATTAATACTTCTCTCTTCCCTGGAACTGCTACCCAGAAGTGCATATGGTTGACCATGTTGCCAAAGAGCACGTGATGCTGGTCAAAGCAATAGTCTCAGAGCCCTTATGATATCTTTCAGATCAGTTGCTTGACCACCTAACTTTCTCTGGGCTGAGGATTTCCGAATCCACTGCTGCCACTTTCCCACTCACCTTCAAGGTCCCCCATGTGTATTCTTTTACCTTAATTTCTTTTAAGATATGGTCCCATCCTATTCAGTTCAATCTGTGCTCTCTGTCTCTGTAAGTGTGTGCATGTGTGTATGTGTGTGTGTGTGCATGTGTGTACATGTGTGTGTGTGGTCCCACCAACTACCCAGATACTGAAAAGTTTTAAGAGTTACAAATATTGTCTTTCCATGTAGGAATGTAAACAGTTCACTTCTGGTAAGTCCCTTAAGACTTCTCTTTGCTGTTTATTTTTTCATGCTTCTCATTCTTGTGTTTGAAAGTCAAATTTTCTTTTGAGCTCTGGTCTTTTCATCAAGAATGATTGAAAGTCCTCTGTTTCATTGAAAGACCATATTTTCCCCTGAAGTATTCTACTCAGTTTAGCTGGGTAGGTGATTCTTGGTTTGAGTCCTAGTTCCTTTGACTTCTGGAATATCCTATTCCACGCCCTTCAATCCCTTAATGTAGAAGCTGCTAGATCTTGAGTTATCCTGATTGTATTTCCATAGTACTGGAATTGTTTCTTTCTAGCTGCTTGCAAGATTTTCTCCTTGAGCTGGGAGTTCTGGAATTTGGCCACAATGTTCATAGGAGTTTCTCTTTTTGGATCTCTTTCAAGTGGTGATTGATGGATTCTTTCAATACTTATTTTGCCCTCTGGTTCTAGAATGTCAGCACAGTTTTCCTTCATAATTTCTTGGAAGATGATGTCTAGGCTCTTTTTTTGATCATGACTTTCAGGTAGTCCCATAATTTTTAAATTGTCTCTCCTGGATCTATTTTCCAGGTCAGTTGTTTTTCCCATGAGATATTTCACATTCCCTTCCGTTTTTTCATTCTTTTGGTTTTGTTTGGTGATTTCTTGGTTTCTCGTAAAGTCATTAGACTCCATCTGTTGCATTCTAATTTTGAGAGAATTATTATCTTCAGTGAGCTTTTGAGCCTCTTTTTCCATTTGGCTCATTCTGTTTTTGAAAGCATTCTTCTCCTCATTGGCTTTTTGAACCTCTTTTGCCAATTGAGTGAGCCTATTTTTCAAGGTGTTAATTTCCTCAGCATTTTTTTGGGTCTCCTTTACCAAGGTATTGACCCGTTTTTTGTACTTTTCTTGCATCTCTGTCATTTCTCTTCCCAGTTTTTTCCTCCACCTGTCTAACTTGCTTTTCAAAATCCTTTTTGAGCTCTTCCAAGGCCTGACCCCACCCGACATCCTCCTGGGATGTCTGGGGTACTGAGGCCCCGCCTTCCACGTCTTTCCCTGATGGCGAGAATATTTCCTCATCAGATCCGAATGTCGGGATCATTTGCATCTGTTCGAAAAAACTCTCTATAGTCTTGTTTTTCTTCCCTTTTCTAGGCATTTTCCCAGCCAGTTATTTGACTTCTGAGATTCCTGTCCACCTCCGCCTAGATCCACCCAGCTAGTGCTTAGGGTCTGAGATTCAAATGGACTTTCCCCGCCAGCCGCTAATCAATGTGACCTTTTGTTCTGGTGCTGGGGTAGGGGCAGGGCCGCCTCCCAGGCTCAGCTCCCTCAGGGGCTTTATGCAGAGACTTTCAGGAATGGGGCGGGTGGGGGTGGGGTGGGGGGCCCGCCTCCTAGGCTCAGTTCCCTCAGGGGCTTTATGCAGAGGCCTTCAGTAATAGAGCAGGGTGGGGGCAGGGCCGTCTCCCAGGCTCAGCTCCCTCAGGTTTTATGCAAAGACCTTCTGTAATGACTGCCTGCTGCTGGGGGATTCCTGAGTCCTGGGCCGCTGCCGCCTCAGCCACCGCCCACGCCTCTGCCGCTTTCTGCCCCCGTCTCTGCCGCTGCCGCTTCCTCCCGAGGGGGCCTGAGTCACGGAGGCGCCCTGCTACCCCTCTCGTCCAGCCCAGGCTTCTCTCTCACTGACCTGTAGCTTCTGTGGGTGGAGGGACTTTCCCGGCTGCCGGAGCTTCCGTCTCTGATGCCTGCTCGGATCAGGTTCTCTGTGGCCCTGGCCAGGGCAGCGCTGGGGTGGGCTCCGCTTTCCGAGGCATGATGGACCCTGGGGACGGCTCTCCAGGCTCTCTGGCACTGAAATCTCTTCCACTCCGTTTCTGTACCCCTTTCACTGGTCCAGAAGTTATGGGGGTCTCTTTTTACATTAATTCTATGGGTTTTGGTTTCGGAGCTCGTAAATGTGCGTCCTTCTACTCCTCCATCTTGACTCCGCCCCCCGCCATGTGTATTCTTGATCTGCTCCAACCACAGTTTAACAGTGTAACATGCAGATGTCCAAAGTTGTTTTGGACTGGAAAAATGTCTCACTATGATTTTTTGTTGGCCACACTATGCTAGAAATTGATTTTAAAGTTGTTTGGAGGGGAATATTGGAAGAGTTTGCCAATTGCTGCCTTTATTCTGCCATCTTAGGTATGCAAAAGATGTAGATTTTCCACCAGTCCTTAGAAATGTATAAATTTTGGGTGAGTGGACAGTGTGAGAGAATGCATTTTGGTAGTTATTGAAGTTATGGGAGTAAATAAAATAAGCATAGAAAAGATTAATGCATACAGGATACTTGAGAATACTAGTCTTTAAGAGGTAAGGAACAGTTATTAGAAAAAGATATAGAGAAGTGATCAGATAGGTAGAAGAGACAAGATAGTGTCATTCTTATAAGGCCAAAGGAATGCATAGTTTTCTAGAGAAGAGGGAAAGCAATATCAACTTTGTTAACAAAAGGGTCTGAGAATAAGTAAATACATGGTCAAGATGTATAGATAATAAGGAAAATAGAGATAGGCAAGCATAATAAGGAAATGCTACACAGGCTTTGTCAGAAGATTTGGGGAAGAGATACATTTGTAAAGAAACAGCTAATTTGCAGTTTTGGTGATGAGGAATTGCATATACATGGAGAGTTACTGTGAGTTTGCAAAGTAGTGAGAGTGTTAAGCAATAGACTATGTATAATAGTTAAATGAAATGAAACCATGTGTCACATATCTATTATAAGGGTGTAATGTCCAAATCATATAGGAAATTAAAATAAGTACTTAAGGCCAACAGTGATTCCCCAATGGATAATCTCTCAAAGTATCAAAGTTCTCAAAAGAAGAATGGATATTTAATATGCATGTGAATAATTTCTCTGAATCACTATTACTAAGATAAATTGCTAATAAAAAAGTCTACTTTCTCCACATAGCTACAGTTTGAGACAAATAACATAATTTGGGAATATTCGGTATTGGGTGGCAGGGTGTCTGCAGAAAGACAATCATAATAATAGGTTTTTGATATAGCTATGAATTGGCCCAGTCATTCTGGAAAGTAATATGGAGTTATACTCAGAATGGAGATAAAATACCCACATTCTTTGATCCAGACATCCTCCTGAGAAAGATATTCCCCAAGAATGTCAAAACAGAAAGACCCATAGCAATTTTTTTATAGCAGTACTTAAAAAAAAAAAAAAGTAAATGAGTAGATCATCACCTATTGGAATATGCCTAAACAGATACACATTACTTCACTGTAAGAAACAAAGAAAATGAAGAATACTGGGATTCATGGGATGACATATTCACAAAGTGAAGTAGAACCAAGAAAATAATTTACATAATGATGACAACAAATTAAATGGAATGAGCAAACACCAGAATAGTAAACAGCTAAATCCTCTGTACTTATAGTGACCATGATTGGCTCAGTGAAAAAAGATGAGAAAATGTTCCACCCTGCCCCATACATAGGGAGCTATAGCTCCCTATATTGAGTATTACTCTGAGGCAGGTCACATACTGCTCAATTTTATGGATTATTCTTTTCTTTTTTTAATGATTTTTTGACATGAATGACTGAGTGAAGAGGGAGAGAAAACATTTGCAAATTAAAGAGAGATCAATTTTTTTCTTTAAATGACTATAGGGCAATTGGTGGAGACTCTTTATTTTGAAAAAAAATTGTTTTTTATGTTTGACCCAGAGAGCTAAGCAAAAACATATATGAATGGGTTTGGGAATCTGCAATCTCCATTTCCGTTTGTTATAGACTAGGCAGCAATCCATCTCCTTACTAATCTGAAGCTAGATCAGACTGTAGAACCCCACAAAAAAGAAATAGAAATCTCCTAAGTAAAAAGGAAATTAAATACTATCCCACAACATTTGCATTGAGTTGAAATGGAGAACTTTATACGATCCTGAAAAAGTCTTCACTCTTACAAAGAAAATGGTAATGCCCATTGACCTTTGGGGAATGTTGTATTGTTTAATGTACCCTCCATAGCTAGTGACATTTCCAGCTGTAGATGGGCTTACATCCTGCTGAGTCTTTTCTGGAGATATGATCTTAATGCTTAAAATGGCAATTTTTGTACATGATGGTTTTAGTATTTCTTTTTCTTTTTCCCATCTCTAAACCCTATGAAGGATATCAGGTTCTTCCTTCTCAGAGAATCTAGCTGTGCTCCATATATCTGAGCAGCACAGCCTGAAGTACTTACACTGAACAGATATCCCTGTCACAGATAGTAGCAAGTCTAGCAATTATTTTGATAATCAGTAGAAAGAGAATTATTCTCCCTTCCAGTAAGCTAGAGCATGATGAGATGGGAAATAGGAAAAAAATCTTCTTCTTTCCAGACTACTGTAATCTGTGTGAAAAACTCAGAGTATCCTAGCACATATGTATACATGGGTATATAAAGACTAAAACATGACATAATATGAACTATAAATCATGCAAAAATTTAAACTATTTAATTGAATTAACATTTCAATTCTGCTCTCTGTCATATTTCTACTTTTATATCAATTTTAACAACCTAAATTAAAATTGTCAAACAATTCCTTCCATTGAGCAAGTGAGAGAAAAATGAGATGCATAGTAGCAGATGCATGTGAAAAGAGGTATGAAATTTATTTTACATTGGATATAACCCTGTATATGAAATTCGAAAAACATAGCTCACCCAAGACGCCTACTAGCTGTGGGCCCTAGGTATATCACTTAACCTCTGTGGGCCTTAGTTTCCATTTTTAGAAAACAAAGTTAGACTTTATAACCTCGAAAGTCTCTTCCAGATAATAATCTATGAATCTATGACAATATATTCCTCATATTTTCATATATTCCTGTACTACATCAGGGAGATGTCTTTCTTTTGTTTCCATCCTTAACCTTCTCTAGCTTTCTCAAGGGGAGAGAACATTCCTTGGCAGATAACTACTGAGGTAAACTCTATCCTGATGTTTATCAACATAATATGTTTCTTCTATGAGTAAAATTCTATTGTTTGAGCAGAGGATATTCCATGTTTTCTTTGGCTTATTATTGTACTTAAAATATAACATCTCTTAACAGTCTCCTGATAAGGATGATCAAGAAATTGAGTCATCCAGATATTCTATAGTATTTAGATAATACATAAATGTATAAAATACAGCGGCAAGATGTTCTTCATCTTTTTTTACTTATTAAAATGTGAAGAGAACCAGAGCGGTCATTGGCATTTTAAACAATGAACAAATTATATGTTTGAAATTCAGATCCATGGCTACTAAAATATTCTATTTTCTAGAAATTTTTTTCTGTCTCCTTATATCAGTAGATAGATAATGGGTTAGCCAGAAGAAATTTTTCCTATGCCTTAATTAGAGAAAGAATATTTTTTTTAAAGTGAGAGGACACAAGTGAAGTAAGAGCAATTTAATTATTTTCCTTTAAACGAGTAACTATATCCCCATGAAGAGCTTGAGAGAAACATCCTGGAGCAGTTATCCATTAAACTCTGTTGCAGAGGGTACAGTTTAACTTCTTGCAACAATTATGTCAATAGAGTTAATGAATTCATGGTAGCCATGCCAACCTATTTTACAGTGCTGATAGATAAATACACCTAATCAGTGTACATGAAAGAAAGCATTTTTTAAAAGAAATGCTTTTAAGAAAAAAATGTCCTAACATTTAAGAGTTCATGAAGTTAAAACAGAATAAAAAATATTTTAATACTAAGGTTAATAGACTAATAAGAAAGACTGAGTACAATCACTATTGAGGCTAATATTTAAAGGAAAATTATTCTCTACAGGCTTAATTTTAATTCTGGTTATTAAAATGAATGTAATTAAAAGTAGAAGTAAAAGGCAGTGAGTTGTACAACATTAAAAATAAAAGTAGTTAATTTTGAAATTCTACTAATTTGGGAAGCAAGGGATCAATTTTATTATATTAGCTTTCATAAAACAAAGACTTACAGCAACTCATGGAAATAGGGTCATCATTATACTCCTAGCATCTGGGATTTCAGCCAGAAATTTATTCATCACTTTAAATGGAGCTTTCCTTTTCTCTACTAGAGAAAGAAAAGTTCGTAGAGAGTAATGCAAGGCATTGAGAAAGCACCCTTCTAGTTAAATCACATTTTGCATCATATGTTTTTAAATTATAAGACTGTGAAACATATGATCTAATGTATACTACATTTAGCCTAGTACTCAAAAGTCTAGCATTTGTTTCCTTGGCCTGAGAGTTTCTTGAAAGTAAAAAAAGAATAAGGGAATTGGAATTTTAAGATAATCTTAGTTTCCCTTGGCCCTTTAAAACTAATGAAAACCCTTAGAACTATAAAAATGTCCAATCCTTGTCAGAAAAGGGCAGCCTGGATCTCTCAGGCTGTTATTGATGGACTTCCTATATTTACCTTCTCTGAACTGTACATTTTAAGATGGTATAAAGACTTAATCAAGGAAATGTATACAAATTTTGTGTTTATCAGGGATAGCAAAAAATATTACACTTCTCAGAAAATGATAGCATAGTTGAAATTTTTGCATGAAATTTGGTTCATATTATATGATTATGCTAGATCTTAGTTTTTACACATAATCATGAATAAATAAAATTCCCAGATTTATAAGTTCAGGGTCCTCCACTAAAAATGATTTCTTCTAGTTACACAACTCATAAAGTAATGAATTTCTACTATGATCTTGGGGCTGTACTAAGCACTATATAAACAGAAAAAATGCCTTCCAACAACCCACACAAGGAAAAGGTCAGTAATATCCATGAAACATTGGTGGACAAGATAATGTACAAAATAAATACAGACTCTAATATGGACTCTAAGTGCAGTTACTGTTCAAAGGACAGGTTCCCTGAAGGCAGAAGGACACAGAATAGACTTTATGGACTAAGTTGTGTTTCATCTAGGACTAGAAGAATGGATACGGCTTAAATAGGCAGAAAGGAGAAAAAATAATTGCTTCTAAGTGTGTTGAATAATTTCAGCAAAACGCGTGGAGATGTCAGAAAGTCAGCACATTGTATTTGTTGTAAACAATTAGCCAGTCATGGCTACCCCTAACACTTGTTAACTCATTTAATCCAGTTTTCATCAAAAGATATATATATATATTTTAAAACAATCCTGTACTTGCAAACAATATATTTCTTCAAGGTCCAATTGAAGCATAAAATATTACATTCCAGCATAAATAGAATAGTGAGTTCCCAAGGTCGTTCTGCATGAACGTTAGAATTAGATTACATACTGTACCCATCCTTGGTGATAGTTATTCTGTGATGAAATACCATTGACAGATGCTAGTTCAAATAACAAATGATAATGTAAACACTGAAACCATATTTGCTGACTCCAAATTTCAGGTGATAAATCTATTGGAAAACAAATAAATTATCCAGCGATAGGGGCTACTTTGCTATGTCATCTGTTCTGTTTACCTACTGATTTATAGAGTGCTTATTACCTTCATATCATGTGCATTGATGAACCTGTTTTCCTGTCATTAATACTTAATCCTCTTTCTCAGAGGACGCTCTGCACCAAGAATTTGAAGGCCAAATGATGACTCAGAATCCCTATATAGCTGGATGAAGCTACTACCAGAATGTCTGAGAATCTAATCTTACGAGGTTACCTGGAGGGCAGAATTCTGTAGCAGGATAACTGCTTACCATTCTCCAGCCATGACATAAACCAAGAAGAGTAGTATAACTTATCTATTTTTTCTTCTTCTAGTAACCCTCCTAAAAGCCTAAGCAACCAACTCCTTTGTCTCCCAATAAAACTCTTGGTATCAAAGATCTTCTGCTAATGCCCAAATGTATCATCTCAGAATCCTTGGTCTGCTCAGAATTATTCTTTCAGCAGCCCGTCTGTAAAGCATATTAATAGTCTTCACACTGTTAAATTCTATAACAATAGATAAGCTCTTGTACATCAATTTTTTAAAATATAAATTTATTTATTTGACTTTTTACATTCATTTTCACAAAATTTTGGGTTCAAAATTTTCTCCCCTTTTCTCCCCTCCCCCCCACCCCAATACACCAAGCATTCTAATTTTCCCTATCACCAATCTGCCCTCTTTTCTATCATCCCTCCCTTTTCTTGTCCCCATCTTTTCTTTTGTCCTGTAGGGCCAGATGACTTTCTATTCCCCATTAACTGTATTTCTTATTTCCTAGTAGCAAGAACAATACTCAACAGTTGTTCCTAAAACATTGAGTTTCAACTTCTCCCCATCCCTCCCTCCCCACCCATTCCCTTTGGGAAGGCAGGCAATTCAATATAGGCCCTATCTGTGTAGTTTTGCAAATGACTTCGATAATAGTCGTGTTGAGTAAGACTAACTATATTTCCCTCCATCATATCCTGCCCCCCATTGTTTCTTTTCTGTCTTTCGATCCTGTCCCTCCCCAAGTGTTGACTTCAAATTGCTCCCTTCTCCCATTGCCCTCCCTTCCATCATCCCCCCTACTCTGCTTATCCCCTTCTCCCCCACTTTCTTGTATTGAAAGATAGGTTTTCATAGCAAAATGAGTGTGCATTTTATTCCTTCCTTTAGTCGAATGTGATGATGGTAAACTTCTTGTTTGTTTTTTTTCCCTCAGCTCTCCTCTTTTTCCCTCCACTAAAAAGTCTCCTGCTTGCCTCTTGAATGAGATATAATTTACCCCATTCCATTTCACCCTCTCTCCTCCCACTACATTTCTCTCTCACCATTTACCTTAATTTCTTTTGAAATATGGTCCCATCCTATTCAATTCACTCTGTGCTCTCTGTCTGTGCGTGCATGTGTGTATGTGTGTGCGCACGCATGCTTGTATGTGTGTGTGCATGTGTGTGTGTATGTGTGTGTGGTCCTACCAACTACCCAGATACTGAAAAGTTTTAAGAGTTACAAATATTGTCTTTCCATGTAGGAATGTAAACAGTTCACTTTTGGTAAGTCCCTTATGACTTCTCTTTGCTGTTTACTTTTCCATACTTCTTCTCATTCTTGTGTTTGAAAGTCAGATTTTCTTTTGAGCTCTGGTCTTTTCATCAAGAATGCTTGAAAGTCCTCTGTTTCATGGAAAGACCATATTTTCCCCTGAAGTATTCTACTCAGTTTTGCTGGGCAGGTGATTCTTGGTTTGAGTCCTAGTTCCTTTGTCTTCTGGAATATCCTATTCCACGCCCTTCGATCCCTTAATGTACAAGCTGCTAGATCTTGAGTTATCCTGATTGTATTTCCACAATACTGGAATTGTTTCTTTTTAGCTGCTTGCAATATTTTCTCCTTGACTTGGAAATTCTGGAATTTGGCCACAGTGTTCCTAGGAGTTTCTCTTTTTGGATCTCTTTCATCAGGCAGTGATCAATGGATTCCTTCAATACTTATTTTTCCCTCTGGTTCTAGAATATCAGGGCAGTTTTCCTTGATAATTTCATGAAAGATGATGTCCAGGCTCTTTTTTTGATCATGGCTTTCAGGTAGTCCCATCATTTTTAAATTGTCTCTCCTGGATCTATTTTCCAATGAGATAGTTCACATTCTCTTCCATTTTTTCATTCTTTTGGTTTTGTTTTGTGACTTTTTGGTTTCTCAGAAAGTCATTAGTCTTCCATCTGTTCCATTCTAATTTTGAGAGAACTATTTTCTTCAATGAGCTTTCGAACCTCTTTTTCCATTTGGCTAATTCTGCTTTTGAAAGCATTCTTCTCCTCATTGGCTTTTTGAACCTCTTTGGCAATGAGTGAGCCTATTTTTCAAGGTGTTATTTTCTTCAGCATTTCTTTGGGTCTCCTTTAGCAGGGTATTGACCCGTTATTCATGCTTTTCTTACATCTCTCTTATTTCTCTTCCCAGTTTTTCCTCCACCTGTATAACTTGATTTTCAAAATCCTTTTTCAGCTCTTCCATGGCCTGAGCCCATTGGATATCTATTTCAGGTGTTTGGGGTACAGAGGCCTTGACTTCTATGTCTTTCCCTGATGGTAAGCATTGATCCTCCTCATCAGAAATGAAAGGAGGAAGAAACATCTGTTCCCCAAGAAAGTACCCTTCTATGGTCTTATTTTTCTTCCCTTTTCTGGGCATTTTCCCAGCCAGTTACTTGACATCTGAGATTCCTCTCCAACCCCACCTAGATCTGCCCAGCTAGTGCTTTGGGGCTGAGATGAAAATGATGCTCCCCAGCCTCAGGGCTTTCAGTGGTGGGCGTGGCTGTTCTTCAATGTGAGCTTAAGTTCTGGTGCTCAGGTGGGGACAGGGCCACCTCCCAGGCTCAGTTCCCTCTAGGGGTTTATGCAGAGACCTTCAGTAATGGAGCAGAGCTCCTATTTGCTCCAGGAGTCCCGGGTCGCTGCTGCCTCTGCTACTGCCACTGCCTCCCTAGGGGGCCTGAGTTATGGAGACACCCTGCTCCCCTCTCCGCCAGCCCAGAAGTCTCTCTCAGCGACCTGTAGCACCTGTGGGTGGAGGGACCTTAGCAGCCGCCGGAGATTCCATCCCTGAAGCCTGCTTGGATCTGTTCCTCTGGGGCTGAGCGGCCAGGGCAGGGCAATGGTGGGCTCCGCTGTCTGGTGAATGATGGACCTTTGGTGCCAGTTTTTCAGGGCTCTCTGGAACGGAAATCTCCACTGCATTGCTGTGTGGCTTGCACTGCTCCAGAATTTGTGGGGAGTTCTTTTTACAGAAAATTTATGGGCTGTGGGTTCAGAGCTAGCATACGTGAGTCTTTCTACTCCACCATCTTGGCTCCTCCCCACCATTAATTTTAAAGAAAAGTCATTTTTCCTCATAGAAAATGAAAGTGTTAGTGAAGGTCTCTTCCAACTCTCAATTCTGTGATGTTGTAAATAACCTAAAAATTATGTAGTATTACACATATGACACAAGCCTGTGAGACAAATAGGTTTCTAACTGATGCCTCAGCTGCTGTCAAAAGGACAGCAAGGTGTTACAGTGGATGAGGAGAATTTTCTGTGAGCCAAGATGTAGGTGAAATTGTCGTGATATGAGGTAACTTCCCTAGATGCCCCACAACACTAGCCAGCTATGCAGGTAGTATTTGTAAGGTGCCTACTATATGTCAAGTACTGTGATAAACACTGGGGATACAAATAATGGCTAAATACATTATTTCAAGCAAAAAAAAAATGTGATGTAGATATGAAGAAGTTGAAATTAACTGTGTTTCTGGTGTATTGATCTAGGACCCAGACATGGACACTTTGAGTAAAAGTTTAGAAAAGGAGTACTTTTAAAACTGACCTAAAGCTCCTGAGAGCTTGTCAGCAGGTATAATTTGTTTCTGTCTTTATAAACTGGTTTTTAACCACGCTGAAAATTCCTTTACTTTTTATCTGAAGGTATTATAATATGGTTACAACAAAAAGACTTTGTTTGGAGCCTTAGTCTCTATGTGGTCCATTGTATCTGAGATACGTAACCTACCTGGATCAACTTGGATTTAGGGAAACCTGTATTCAAACTCTCCTTCAGTCAGTCACTACTGGTGTGACCTCTTTCAGTCTCAGTTTCAGCATATATAAAATAAGGATGATAATATTTAAAATAGCAATAATAATAATCTATCTGCACAGTTATTGAGAGGATCAAATGTGAGACAATTTTTATATATGTATATCTATAAAACACTTTTTAAATCTTCATATGTTATTTTTGTCATTGTTGTTATATTTCATAAAATTTTATAGAATAATTATCTCAGAGGTTTTATAATACCAAGTTATATCATTCCCTCCTGGCAGAATATCAACTCCATTATAAAAAGATTGAGAAGATTGTCCAAATTGTTTTATGTCTTGCCTGAGCAGAGAGTCACATATAGAAACCATGCTCTGGAAATAGGCATGGGAATAAGGGATTGGGACTGAACTTGTGATTTCATTTGTATATATTTGCAGTTCTTTCCATTGGGAAGTTCACAGTCATATAGGAAGATACCACACGTAAGAAAATGTGTGTTCGTCCTTTGTTGCCGAAGAAGACCATGTCATCAGAGAAATAATGACCTGACTTGCACTTGAGTTTTGTTTTTGAGTGAGGGAGGGCTGTGCAGGTCACCAGCCCCACTTCTCCTCCAGAGCCACCTGAATCCAGTGACCAAATATTCATCAGGATGACTGGAGATGACCCGCGATGAGGCAGTTGGGGTTAAGTGACTTGCCCAAGGTCACACAGCTAGTGAGTGTCAAGTGTCTGAGGTGAGATGAACTCAGGTCTTCCTGACTCCTGCAGTGGTGCTCTATTCACTGCACCACCTAGCTGCCCCACATAAGAAAATAATTATGATACAAATGATATGTGATAAGTGACCATGAAATGTTTGTGTCTATTCATATTTCATAAGAACAGAGGGATGACTTACTGCCTAAGATCAGAGGAGGATTCATGGATGAGGTGGCATTTGAGATAGATCTTAAATAATGTGCAGAAATTCAGCATATTAAAATGGACTAAGGAAGGAGGAAGAAAAGCATCCAGGCATAGGAAATTGTGACAGTGTGACAAGGAAAAGTACTTCAGTTTGACTGTAGCTTAGTAAATAAAGGAAGGATTTGTATGATATAAGGCAAGAAAAGGTATGTTTTTGACTACTTTGAGGTTTAAAAGGTGGATTTTTTTGGTAGACAACAGGGAGCCACAAAAGTGATTGAGCAGGGGAGTGACGAATAAATCTTGGCATAAGGGAAATTAATTTAGACGTGATATGAAGGATGTACTGAAATAGGTAGAGAAGGGAGTTAGAAAGACTAATTCTCCCTAAAATGAGGGACATCATATTTAGAAACCTGTTACTCCATAAGAAAGAACTTGGAGGGTTGTCATAGCCTACAAAATGATTAACATGCAAAATAACAGTGTGAAATTCATAATAAAATAGGGAATTTTACAATGCAACCATAATAGTGGGGTAATTTGTTATTCTGTCTCCATAAGAATTATGTCTCACCCTAAAACATGGACAGAGTTAGTGATTTAATGAGGCTTTTACATTTCTAATGAATACAATAAAGACCTAACTCTAATTTCTTGCTCAGTAACACCGAAATTGTTAAAGATATAAGAAATATCTTCAATGACTTTTCAATAATAGCTTTCTGCTTACTTTGCATCCCACTTAGGAATTGTAATGGACTCTAAAATTGACATTCTATTTTCCCCCACTGAATAACAAAATGATATATTCAGAATGATAAATGGACACTCATTTTGTTATAACCATACTTTGAGATATCAGATGATTCAGTAAAACTAAAAATCATGCTTGAGTAATCAAGTAAATATTTGAGTATGATATACTGAAATTCACAAGATTGCTGATCTCTGGGTTTAGATTGCAGTTTTCCCATTTACTACTTGTTTGACCTTGGACAGTCATTTAATAAGTATCATACATTCATTACAATGTTGTGGGGGATGGGAGGAGAGGTGAAATTATCTTGATCAGAACTAGGATTTGACGTCAGATCCTCTGACTCCAATTCTTGCATCCTTTTCACTAGACATATTTTTTTAGTGGGAAACCAAAAAAAATCGACAAATCCAATCTCTGTCCTATGCCAGTGTATGATCGACTTGGAAAAACGAGGTATATTCTCTCTTTAAGGAGAAAGCAAAGAAACTAGGTTGATAAGATAAAAGGTGATATGAAGATAGAGAAATTCTATTTCTAGTTATTTGAATCAGGTTATGTGATGTTTGATATTTTTACTTTTGACCATAAACCAGGAACAATAGATCAAGAACATTTCAGCAACTTCCAAAAATTTTTACTTAACTTAAAAAGATAAGACTGTCTCCACTGAATACTTTGTCCCTAGTTTATATGCCTTTATATTGTAAAATGAAAATGATTTCTAAGAATTTTTTAAAAATATGCAATCTAATTTCACTTAATTGATTCAATATATAAATGTTTCTGCAACCAAGATTGCTTCTATGTTTGCTACATATTTCAAGAACCTTGGAAAGGATAATCAGGAAGGTTGAATGAACATATATGTGGAGATGGTAGAGGTAAAATATGTGGAATATGCCAACGATGTGTATTTTTTTAAGAAGTTTCTGAGGGTGCTATTTCTTATATATGACATTAGTAGTATGATGAAATATGACATTTCTTTGGGGACTGAGCAATCGGATTTGGGCCAGAGCGATATGATAATTTTAAAAATGTATAATTACATTTTGTTAGTTCCTCAAAATTTTAAAAACTTTTAAATATCTATTAAAATTTTTTCATTATAAATTTTCTCCCTCCCTCCAACACTCCCCCAGCTCCTTGAGAAGGTAAGGAATATTGTATTATTAATTATACAAGTGAAGTCATGAAAAATATATTTCTATATTAGTCATGATACAAAAGAAACACACAAGAAAAATATAGTAAAAAAAAATATACTTCAATCTTCACTCAGATTCACTTTAAAAAAGTAAAGTTTACTTTTATCCTTCAAAATTATTTCACTCCCTCTCTCATAACTTTCATAAACTAAGAGTAGTTACTTGAAAAAAGTAATAATGCAGTTCTTTGGTGTGAGTAGATTGGATATGGCAATTAAGAGGTCTGGTAATTTTTTCCTCTGAAAATTTGATAGGTATTATATATCTATATCTTAATTTCTGTTATTTCTAAAAGTGCTAGATATATTAGGGCCACTAATATGTTAGGTTTTATGTTACTTCATTGGAGATATAGAACAATCGAATTCTGCAGAGAAGCCAAGAAAAATGAATATTAAGAAAAAGTAATCATAGTTTGCACTTGAGACAATTTGTAATGGTAGAGTACATGACAAAAGGTTGAGAAGTAAATGAGAGTAGAGGAAATTGTGACAATAAGTATAGATAGCTTTTAAAAAAAATATTCTAAAATGAAAGAGGTTTTTATCTTGCAAGTTAAATTACATCTGAACTTTTGAGTTTTCACTGTCTCATTTTGAGAGAACTATATAGGTAGGATAGTGAGGGAACAGGAAATGCCACGTGAGAATTGGTTAAAGGAACAGACTAGTTGTGGTAGGTGTTTGTAGATATTGCTAGCAGTTAGCAAAATACATTATGTATTCTAGGCATTTAAAAAAGTGTTTCACATTGAGCTGGGAGTGTTTAACCCCAAGAAAACAAGACTAGGTGAGAAAATATGATAACAGTCTTCTTATATCTGACAATCTGTTATGTGACAGAATCAGAGCCACAAAGGCAGACATAGAAGCAGTGTGTCCTTGGGTGGCATGAATTATTATAAGAAGAAATTGCTCTAAGATCAGAATTGTTCATAACTGGAATGGTGTATCTCATGAGTTAGATTTCCTTCATTAGAGGTCATTAAGTGTCATTTTCAATTAACCAATGAGCATTTGGACATTAGGGGTACAATTGCAAAGAATGAAACAATTCCTCCTATTTAAGTTGAAGTTCAATAAGATAGTTTCTAGCTTATCTTCTGAATCTAAGTTCTGGTGGTTCCATAAGGCTTGCTCTTTTCAGATTGAATTGTTCTTTTTAACCTTTCAGGACAGAACAAGAAGCTATGAAAAAATGGTGATTATAAGGGGGGAAAAAACTTCCCCTTTCCAGGCCTTCCTTTTAATGTTAAACATTTTAATGGTATTTTTCCCCAATTACATGTCATTTTTAGCATTCCTTTTTTAAAACATTTTGAGTTCCAAATTTTTCTTCTTCCCTCTCCTCTTCCAAAAATGGAAGGGAATTTAATATAGGTTATACATATGCTATCATGTAAAACATATTTCAGTCACAGTTGTGAAAGAAGAAAGAGTTCAAAAGGAAAAAAAAAAACATGAAAAAAATAAAGTGAAAAAAGTATCCTTTAATCTACATTCAGAGTCCATCAGTTCTTTATTGTCAGATAGATTGTGTTTTTTTCTCCGAGTCCATTTTGTCTTGAATTTTGTCTTGAATTATTGTGTTGCTGAGAAGAGCTGAGTCATTTATTTTTGATCATCACACAGTTGACACAGTGTTGCTGATATTGTGTACAGTGTTTTCCTTGTTCTGCACATTTCACTTTATGTCAGTTTGTACAAGTTTTCCAGTTGTTTCTGAAATCTGCCAGTCGTCATATCTTATGGCACAATAGTATTCCATTACATTCACATGCCACGGCTTGCTTAGCCACTCCCCAATTAATGGACATCCCCTTAATTTCTAATATTTTGCCATGACAAAAAATGGCTGCTATTAATATTTTACATATGTAGGTCCTTTATTTCTTTTTTATGATTTCTTTGGGGTACAGACTTAGTAGTGGTGTTGCTGGATCAAATGATATGCAGAGCTTGGTTGTCCTTAGCTCTAAGTTAATCTTCAGGATGTTTGGATCAGTTCACAGCTCCATGAACAATACACTAGTTTCAAAATTTTCACATACCCTCTATAATACTTGTCACTCTCCTTTTTTGTTTTGTTAGTCAATATGATAGGTGTGAGGTGGCACCTCAGAATTGTTTTAATTTGCATTTTTGCATTAATCTGCACAGAAAAAGGTTCATCTACTTTGTTGTTTTTTTCATAAAATCATCTATTAGTTTTATTAGTTCAATAATTTTATTACATTGAATTTTATTAATGTCCTTTGATTTTTCTGAATTTTTAATTTAGTATTTCATTTGGGATTTCTAATTTGCTCTTTTTCTATCTTTTTTAGTTGCATGTTCAATGAGTGTATATGTTATTTCCTCTTTGAGTTAAATCTCTTTTTTCTCTGTTTCATTTATATAAGGATTTAGAGATATAATATTTCTCCTAAGAACTGCTTTGGTTGCATCTCACAAGTTTTGGTATGTTGTCACAATACTGTCATTCTCTCGGATGAAATTATTGATTGTTTTTGATTTGTTCTCTGATCCCCTCATTCTTTAGGACTAGACTATTTTCAGTTCATTTTTAGTCTGTCTTTCCATGACCCCTTACTATATGTAATTTTTACTGCATCATGATCTGAAAAGAATGCATTAAATATTTCTGCCTTTCTGCACTGAACTGTGAGGTTTTAATACCCTAATACATGGTCAAAGTTTTTGTAGGTGCCATGTATCACTGGTATTACTACATTGTCTATGGTTGTGTACATCCTTCGTTGGGGAAGACATCCATGCCATCAGAGAAATGATGATATGACTTGCACTTGACTTTGTTTTGAGGAAGGGAGGGCTGTGCAGGTTACCAGCCTCACTTCTCCTCCAGAGCCATCTGAATCCATCAGGATGACTGGAGATGACCCAGGATGCACTGGGAGATCTTAGCCCCTTTAGGCCAAGGTCTTTGTAGGTACTCACTTAGGATGAGGCAACGCCCATTCATTGAATAGGACTGTATAAGAGGTAGCCAGGGCACAGCCCTTTTAATGAGGCAAAGAAAAAGAAAGACATCAAATTGGAATGGAAACAGCAACAGTTACTGTTAGTAACCACTCTAAAGCTAGGAGTGCGAGTTATGTCATCATTTCTCTGATAGCATGATCTTCTTCAGCAATGAAAGACAAACACAATCCTGAGAGTAGACACAGCTGGCTGAATGGGGCCCCAGCTAGCTGGGTAACTCAGCTCCTCCCCTCCTGTCTGCCCCCCCCCCTCCCCCTCCTTCTCCTCTCCAAAGGAAGGTAAATTTGGATGGACAAAAGATGCCCAGTTGACTGGGTTTTACTGGCTAGTTTCTCTCCCCTCCCCTCCTCTTTTCCTTCCCTTCCCTCCTGTCTCTTTCCCTCCCCTCCTTTTCCCTCCCTTCCCTCTCCTGCTCTGCTCTCCCAAAACCTTCAATCTACTCTGAAATTGGGACACCAATGGGGCCCAGTCTAAGGGTTCTTCTTCTCTATAGTACCTTTTAGCAGGATGTAGTTTCCTTCCTTATCTATTTTAATTAGATCTACTTTTGTTTTTTTTTATTTTTTTTGGTCTGCAATCAGGATTGTTACCTCTCCCTTTTTTTTATCTTCACCTGAAACTTGCAAGATATATTCTGCTTCAGCCTTTTAGTGCTACTCTCTGTGTATCTTTCTGCTTCAAATGTGTTTATTTTAATCAACATATTGTAGAATTTTAATCCACTCTGCTATCTGCTTCTCTTTTATGGGAGAGTTCATCCCATTCACATTTTCAATTATGATTACTGTGTATTTTTCTTCATTGTATTCCCCCTACTATTTATACTTTTCTCTCTCCTTTCATCCTATTCTTCCTCACCAATATTTTATTTGTAACCACCACCTCCCTCAATCTGCCTTCACTTCAACTCCACTCCCATCTTTCTCCTTTCCCCTCCTAATTTTGCCTTCCCTTCTGTCATCCTTCCCATTTCCTTTTCTTTCCCATTTCCCCTACTACTTTTCTACAATAAGATAAATTTCTACATCTAAATAAGTATGCATGCTCTTCCCTCTTTGAGCCAAATCCAATGAGAGCAAGGTTCAAACAATGTTCACCTCTGTCCTTCTTTCCCTCTGCCTTATATAAAAGGTCTTTTACACCTCTTCATATGAAATAATTTACCTTGTTCTGCCTCCCCGACCCTCTTCTCCTGGTAACATCTTTTTTTACTCCTTAATTTTTTTTATATCATCTCATCAAAGTCATCTTATACCCACACCTTCTTTCCAGGTATATTCCATCTAACTTCCCTAATAAAGATACAGTTTTCAAGAGTTACATGTATCATCTTCCTGTGTTTAACATTCCTGAATAACATTTTTTTTCTATTCTGTTTACCTTTTTGTGCTTCTTTTGAGTCTTGATTTTGAGATGAAACTTTATGTTCAGCTCTGTTCTTTTCATTATGGAAGTTTGAAAGTTTCTTATTTCATTGAATAACCATCTTTTCTCCTAAAAGATTATGCTCAACTTTGCTGGGTAATTGATTCTTCATTGTAATCCAAGCTCCTGTGCCTTTCATAATATTATATTCCCAAACCTCTGATCCTTTAATGCTAAGTCCTGTGTAATCCTAACTGTGGCTCCTTATATTTCAATTGTTTCTTTGTAGCTGCTTGCAGTATTTTCTCCTTGATCTAAAAACTCTGGAATTTAGTTACAATATTCCTTGGAATTTTCATTTTGGGATCTCTTTCAGGAGATTGTTGTATTCCTTCAATGACTGTTTTATCTTCTGGCTTTATGGTATCAGGGCAGTTTTTCCTTGAAAATTATTGGAAAGATGCTGTGCAGGTCTTTTTTTTTTTTGGTCATAGACTACAGATAGTTCAATAATTCTTAAATTATCTCTGGTGGATCTATTTTCCAGGTTTGTTTTTTGCATGAGGTATTTTACATTTTCTTCTATTTTTTTCATTTATTTTTACTTGTTTCATACTTAATGTCTCATAGAGTCATTAGCTTCCACTCGTCCAGCTCTAATTTTTAAGGATTTATTTTCTTCAATTAGATTTTGTTCCTCCTTTTCCATACAATTAATTCTACTTTAAAAGGATTTATTTTTCTTCAGTGGATTTGTTTTTTCCATTTGGCCGATTATATCTTTAGGGAGTGGTTATCTTTAGTCAATTTTTTGCACTTCCTTTTCCATGCCATTCATTCTTTTTTTCTTAATTCTCTTGCATAACTCTCATTTCTTTTTGCCCAAAATTTTCTTCTATCTCTTTTGCTTTATTTTTAAAATCCTTTTTGAGCTCTTATAAGAAGACATTTTGGGCCTCAGACCAAGTCTTATTCCCCTTTGTGGCTTCACATATGGGTATTTATTCCCCTTTATAGCTTCACCTATAGGTATTTTGACCATATTTTCCTCTTCTGAATTTTTGTTTTGATCTTCCCTGTTTCAATAGTAGCTTTCTATGATCAGTACATGTTTCTGTTTCTAATTCATTTGACAAAGTATTTATTGACTTTTAACGTTGGGTTCTGCTCCTGGAACACAAAGGACACTATCACAAGCTTCTTATGCTGGAGGTGAGAAATTTGGTCTAGGCTTTCCAAGAAGGAAAGGTTTTGTGGCTTGCCCACTGTACTGGACTAGCTTGGCCTATTGTTGTCCTTGGGTTCCAGGGCTCATGATTTGCCTTTTATGCTGGTGCTAGAGGCCTTGCAGCTGACCTGCTGTGCAACTGTCACTCCACAGTCTGTTTAGAGAATTGACTTAATGTTATTTCCAAGGAAAAGTAGGGAGGAGACAGGCAACTTCATGGCTTCTTTCTCCTGTCTTGGCTCCACCCCCCAAAAGCATTTGTTTCTAACAAGAAAAAAAAAACAACTGATCCCAGTTAAAGTGAAGGATAAAGATAGCTACTGCATCTGTGATTTCACAGATAGAGGAAATGCCTGAGTAAGAAAATCTCCTTCTAGTAATGCAGGTAAAGATCTTCCCTACAATTTACAATCTTAGGAAGTTGTCTAGAGAGACACTGAAATGCCATGTGATTTTCCCAGGGTCAAATGGCTAATATGTGTTAGAGGCAAGAATTAAATCTGGTTCTCTATCCATTGTACAGCATAACTTCACATGGGAGAGACTTCTCAGTTCATTTTATTCAAAAATGAAAATTATAAATGGTTTGTCTACTTAAACTTTTTAGAAAGAAAAATATGTTCTGCATTTTTTATATTTAAAAGGAATAATAAGTTATTTGTGACAGATTTCCACTCTCATGTGCAATCATCTTTTTTTTTTTCTCTTTTCTTCTGTGCTATGGAAATGCTCATTTTATTTCTTAAGCTCAGAAAATAAAACAGAAAGAATAAAGAAGAAAAGAAAGGAAAGGTATGAAGAGACTGGATTGTAAAAAATTTTAAAAAGTCAAACAGTGGATTTTATATATAATCATGGAATATTGCAGGGAGCCACTGGAGTTTGGGTTAAGAAGGGCAACATGACCAGAGAGGCTACAACCATTGATTTTGTTGGTGGCCTGAAAAGAAAGCATGGGTGGCTAATATTTTGGCAAGATTGGTTTTCAAAATATGTTAAACAAGTTTCTGAAAAATGTTTCAAGGATTAAAAATAACATATTTAAAGGATTACTTATTTTAGAAAATACCCCATGTCATCAACAATACTTGTTCCATTTTGTGAGAATGTGACTGTGCAAATTGGTCATATGTGGATAAAATTCTCTGAACCTACTGGTATAAATATATGTTGCTCAATTACTCTGTGTATTATGGTGATGCATTTAGATAAAATAGTAAACGGTAGCAATTCCACATGACATCTCTATCTTGAAAAAAAGCCAGTAATTTACATACTGTATATTTTTTATTAACTGCTTTTCCAAACCTTAGGGCTTCCACTGAGTTTAACAAGAATTCTTATGTTGTAAATATCAGCTAAAAAGGTTTTAATATGAATGACATGAGAGACCACATGGTACAGTGAATAGCAAACTGACTTTAAAGTAAAGAAGGTATTGGTGAAAATATCACTTGACATGCTGTATGACCCTGTACAAGTCAGTTAAACTCTCAGAGACTCTGAAATCACAAGGTTCAGGGAATTAGTTGGCTTGTATTGGGAGAGGGAAGTTCTTAACAGGAGTTTCCAACATCCATGAAATCACTGTTCCAGTCCGTATGCTAAAATGTATTTGCATGTTATTTTTCAGTCAAACCAGATGTGCCCCAGGATTGCCATGTCACAATATTAATTGTTTGAGCCAATCTTTTGAAGTCACTAGGAGAAAATTTATGCCCTCTCATCTGGGACCAGCCTGGGTACTGCCTGTTTTCTGCCACTTGTGTAAATAATAGAAATGGTAATTTAGGTTAGAAATGCTTTATTTTCTCTTATCAGTGTAAATCTGTTTCTTGTTTCTTTATTTCATAGTATAATTTTAAAAGAATAGTGCAGTTATTTAGAATTAATCATAATTCTTAAACCTATGCTCACCTCATTGGAGTATATAGTTGATAAAATTATATAGAGAATTCCCACCAACATAAAAGTCCATTTATAAGAAAGAAGAAATATCAGTTGGCTGGTGGTATTTGTTTTGAATATATACCATACATCTTCACTCACCAGAATACTGCATTTGTCTTTCTTTACCTTTGTTCATGAATATATTCATTATTGTCCCTTTAAGTAAAAAATATCATTCAGTAACTACCCATGCAATATATTAAACCCTTGCCATAAGCCAACTCTTGTTAGAGTACAAATAGAAAAGGAAAGATGGTTTCTGTCTTCAAGGATCTTACTTCATTTTCAGGAGAGATAACTTTTATAAGGTTATGCCAGTCTAGGAATGATATTTTGATTTTCAACATTACAGGATGTAGAGTAGAGTCAAGTAATAGCAGAATGAAACACGATTTCTAGAAGTAACAGAATTTATTTCATTACAGTTCTTTTACTCAATGTCTAGGACTGATAATGAGCAAGGCAGTTGGTGAAGTGATGAGTAGGCAGTGACGTCAATCATGGCTAGTGATGAGACTGTATATAATAGATGATTGAGGCAATGACCAATCAGGGCAGAAGGTTTCTATGACAGGATTACCAGGGATAAAAGGGTTAATTCCTTCCAGACTTCTTTCTTGGTTGATGATGTACACAGCATTGTCTGGTGAGGAGATGTTAAGAAATAAATAATTTTAGTGACAATACTTCTTCCTTAAATACAGCCCACAGTTTCCTCCATGCCTTTTTAGATAGTTTTATGAGTTTCTGTGACTGAAAAAAAAACATCAGGTAATGTCCAGCTCTTTGGTAAGAGCCAAACGCTAGAATCATAACCCATCGCTGGACCCATACCCAGAAGCATTTCAACAGTTTCCATAGTTTGAGTTTTGCTGGTTTAGACAGTATCAAAGTGTCTGGCACATAGCATGTGCTTAACAAATGTTCATTCATTCACTTATTCATTCTCTGTCAATTGGTCAAGTGCTATGTGCAAGTCTTTAAGTGCCAATGTTACAAAAACAGTCCCTGTTACAATCTATTGGAAAAGAATATGTAAACAACTGAGTACAAATGATGTATGAAAAAATTATATGCATATAAATAAACATGCATATGTAGGTTGGTGTATGCATTTATGCAGTTATATGTATATAATTGGTAGGTAATCATAGAAGGAAGGAGGACTAGGAAAAGTGAAAGTTTCTTCCAGAAAGTAGGATTGGAAGGAAATCATGGAAGCTAACAGGCAGAGATAAGGAGTCAGATTTGACTCTGCTCTATCATGAGTAATCAGAAGAAGACAAAAGGATGTCATTAGTGTCATTCATTGAACAGCATAATAAGTACTTGTATATGTAAAGCATTGTGTTCCTTCTTGGGTAAAATACTAAGACAAATATGAGATAACCATTGTCCTCTAGGGGAATTTTTGAAAAGCATTCTCTAAGTCAAAATTATTTACTTCAGTCATTTCAGTCTAATGATGAATAGGAAACATTGGATCCAAGTCATTGATTTTTCTGTTCTATAATGAAAGGTTGTTTGTTGTTCAGGTGTTTCAATCATATGTAATCCTTTGTGGCCCCATTTGAGATTTTCTTAGCAAAGATACTGGAGTGGTGTATTGCCAAGGCATTATTCACAGCACTGACAGCAACTGAATGTCAGCATAGTTCTGAATCACAAAGTATAATAGACTCTCCATGTAGAAGGCAGAAGAAAAACATTTATTTAGACACCAGAAAGTTGAATTCCAACACCAGAAAGCCAGATCCGTCATGGTAACCAAGAAGTCAGTAAGCGTTATTACTGCAGAGGGCAACACTCTACCAAGATTTCCTCCCACACCCCCTGCTAGGGTCTTCCCACAAGCTAACACGCATAATATTAGCTGTGTGTATACCTGCCTGTGTCCTCTCTCTCCTTCACTCTAATTTCTCTCACCAACTTCCACCCAGTTCTGCTCTACTCTTCCTGTTCCACCCATACAGCAAAATCCTCCTACACCATGTGATTTAGGTCTCCATGTTGATTTAAGCAGGTCACATGGGCCTATTATTGAGTGGGAAAAATCTTCTAATTAAGCAAAAATTCATTAATAAAACATTCGACCCCAAGATCTTTCTTATCCACTACATACGTCAATGGGGCAACTGGTGTCAACAGAACCTTCCAACAGTATAACAGAGATCACACAAAATAAGCATGTAAAACAATATCTTAGGGTGGGCTTGAGCACAAGCACCCTATCATTATTCCCTTGAATTAATGGGGCCTAAAATCTAAAACTGGGTAATGGACAATTGTCTCTTCTTCCATATTGACTTCCTGCTGAAATTGGATGTAGAGCTGTTCCTGTACCAAGAAGTCCTATTCGCCTATTCGAGAGGTCATTTCTTTAGCTGGTAACTGGAGTTTGGTTGATGCCAGGTCCAGGGTTGGCACATCACAGTTGTAAACAGGGGCTGACATCTGGCTTAAGCAATGAGGTATCTGCAGGTGAAGGGTACTAAGCTTGCAGGAAACAAATCTAGCAAATAAGTTTAACAGACAAAAAGCCAAAGCTTGTTCTTTTAAAGGACAGCCCAAATGCTGAGAATCCCCACGCAAACTAGCTCTTTTTCCATCTGATTTTCTCTTGAACAGTTTATCTCTGCTTTTACATATAATACAGTAACCTGTTAATAAAATCCAATCTCTACTACACATTCCTGCCACTTCGTTTCCTGGTTTTATTAGTGATCCTTGCAAACATCTTTCCAAATCTCTAGGTTCTCCCTCCCATAACCTCGGTTCCCAGTTTTCATGGTGTCAGGTGCTTGTAGCCCATTGTGTTGGTAGGGAGGAATAAGGTAAATCCCCCTATTCTGTGATATATGTTTCTTCCTCTAAAGCTCTTCTGCCTCTCAAAAGAGATTTTATACCCTATGATTCTTTTCTTGATGCCCAGTGTATCACCAAGGTCATTGTCACAGCACTGACAGCAACTATGAATATGCCAGTGTATTTGTGTATTGCAAAGTATAACAGACTCTCCTTATAGAAGGCAGAAGAAAAAAATGTTCATTTAGACACCAGAAAGCTGAATCCCAATTCCAGAAAGCCAAATCCATTGTAGTAACCAGGAAATCAAAAACATTGGTACTGCAGTGGACAAGCCATTCCAAGCCTTCATCTCACTCCTGCTGGGGTCTTCCCACAAGCAGACACTCACAATTCTAGGTATGTGCCTGCCTGAGTCCTCTCTCTCCTAAACTCTAATTGCTCTCACCAGATTCCTGCCAGCTCTGCTCCACCCTTCCTGTTCCAACCTTACAGCAAGCTCTTCCCAGCTTATGTGACTTAGGCTTTCATGTGATTTAAGCAGGTCCCATGGATCTATTAATGAGTGGGAAAGATCTTCAGATGAAGTAAAAATACATTAACAATGCAAGTGGTTTGTCATTTCCTTTTACAGCTCATTTTACAAATGAGTACTGAGGCAAACAGGGTTAAGTGACTTGCTCAGGGTCATACCTTATACATCTAAGGCCAGTTTTGCGCTCAGGAAGATGAGTTTTCCTCACTCCAGACTGTATTCTATATAGTGCATCACCTAGCTGCCCATTATGAGAAGTAAAGGTCATTAAAAATATGGGAAGATAAGAGACTGATCCAACTGATCCACTGATATTTACTCCTAATATTTTTTTTTTGGTTGAAAATTCCCTCTAAGAAAACCAGAAAATAAGAAAACCAGAAAACATTGTCTTGAAACACAAATTTTCAATGAAAGATTTAATTCAGTGAAATAACATTCCAGGTAAGAAATAAGAGGTGACCTATTCACATTTGTTCCTTGAAGACATTTATTGGCAGTTGTATGGAAAGTCAATCTCCTTACTGCTTCAGTAGCTTCTGTCATGGAGTGTGTCAGTACCTTTATTATATCTATAAAGGAACTGATTACATTTTTATTTGTTTAAAAAGGTGAAGCTGGTGATATACTGGTCTTGTGTTGAGTTTTCTGTTGATTTTTAATTTGCTAAGCCTCAGTGCTGCTGTTGTTGTGGGGATGAGGAGAAATGACAGTTTTTCTTTATTTGATCATTTTGAGGTCTTTCAGTAAGGCCTTAGATTTAAAGGTTATGATCTGTAAACAGTTTCTAAAAGCTGGGAAAATAACTGGAACACCAAACGTTAAGAAAATAAGCTTACCAAAGGAATTCTCAGGAAATGCTTTTGGGGGAAAAACAAAAGTACCAGGGGTCAAATTAAGCTGCACATATGCACATTAATACAATGATAATTTTCTTATGCATATTTCCTGAAGATATATGCGTATCTACTTTTGCCTTTACTGTAACAGGAAATGTTATCATTTTCTATCATCATGGTGCACCAAGACATAGAAACCTAGACAAAATATATACTATACATAATGGAAATTGTGGATAGGAATGCAAGGAAAGTTTTATTAGATTTGCTTTCTACATACACACTTCATTTCAGCAATCCTTTCTTAACAGAATTGAAGAAGAAAATCACACTCACACTTATTTCCATGGCTATTGACCACTTCTTAAACCATTCCTCAGTCAATCCAGTCCTGAATTGTTAATGTAAATAAATCTAGTATTCATATTTGAAAATTACCCAAACTTTTTGGAAGAGTTTAGTAGGGTATCTATAACAGCCAATCAAATGTGTTTGAGCCTAAATTATCCCCCAAATTAAGTGCAGGTAAGCAATTATTTTAAAATAATATTACGTGCCTTTAAGCATTTAAATATTTTGGCAGAAAAAATGTTTTTTCCATAATAAAAGTAACCACTTGGTATCTTAATTCTTTTTTTAAAAATTTTAAACACAAACTCCAGAACACAAATACAGAATACGGAAAAGAACAAATAACATAGCAGAAACTTAAATACTGGAACTTAAAGGCAAAGATTTTTTTTTAAAAAGCATGTAGTGGGCATAGAAGAACATAAGAAAGAATTCAAATTATAATACATTTTCATTTCAAGAAGATGTATATAATAAATAATACTGTATTGACGATTGTTCATGCTTGCTTCCTTCTGAGTTTTCTTTGGTTCTCTGTTGTGCATTTTTTTACTTTATTCTTTTCCCCTTCCCACTCCCATCCCTGAAGACTAACGTTTAGAAGTGTTTCCCCATAGGTCTAGATATATACATACACATATACATATATAGACATACAATTTCCAAAACATATTCTACTGCTGATCTTTTTTTTTTTATGTTTGTGCCTGTCTCTTGATTCTCATCCCTCCTGCCTCCTCTACTTTACTTCTCCTTACTGCTTTGCCCTCCTGTTACTTGCCTACCTCACTCAAGGAGCCATCCCCTATGTTCCCATTCTCATAAATCTAAACACCCTTCTATGCCCCCCTTTTATCTATACCTTCCTTCTTCCTTCTAAACATCCCTCCCTTATCCTCTGTCCCCTCCTTTCTCCCATACCATTTTATTTCTTCTGAATTTAGAAGACTTCTATACTCTTCTAAATATGTATGTATTGTTCCTTCTTAAACTCTTTCCAGATGGAAGTAGGTTACCAGAACTACCAGCCCTCCTCCATCTAATTCCTCTGTATGGATGATTCTTCCTCTTGCCCCTCATTTGTATAAAATAATTACTCTTTTTAACTATTCCTAAATAGCTTTGCTTTTTAAATTCATAACCTACTCAGATTTTCTCCAATCTTACTTATGCACTAACCAGTTATTAATAAGTATCTTAGAGATACATTTTACATTACATATGTGTGTGTGGTAAAAAGTAAACAATCTATCCTTATAAATCCCTTATAATCAATCAGTCTTTGGTATGTACCTTATATTTTCTTGGTTCTTGTATGTTAAATCTTCTGCTAAGTTCAGGGTTTTTTTTTTTAAACAAAGTCTTGAAAGTCTAAGAGTTAACCAAATGTTCATTTTATTTTCATTCTGGATACACTTAACTTTGCAGGATATGATATTTTTTGCCAGAGATCCTGTTCTTTTGCTCTTCGATATATTACGTTCCAAGCCCTGTGGTCCATTAATGTCTCTGCTGCCCAGTCTTGTGTGACACTATCACATTTAAATAGTTTTAATTTTGATGCTTTTAATATTTTATCCTTGAGCTTGAGGAGTCTGGAATTTGAATTTTATATTGCTATGATTTTTCCTCATAGGATCTCTTTTAAGTGGTGATAGATGGAATTTTTTCTATTTCTGCTTTTCCCCCTTGTTCTAATGCTTCAGGATATTTTTTCTTCAATTATTTCTTGTATTATTGTATCAAGATTCTTTTTTATCATAATTTTCAGTTTGAGTATTTTTATATTTTCTCTTCTTGATCTACTCTGCAAATCTGTTGTTTTCTTGTAAAATGTTTCACTTTCTCTTCTATTTTTTCATTATTCATATTTTGGTTGATTCTTTTTTGATCTCTCATAATTTCACTGGCTTCACTTTACCTAATTCTAATTTTTAAGATGTCATTTTCTTCTTCAAGATTCTGGATTTCCAATTCTAATTGCTTGACTTTCCTTTCTTGTTTTCTGGAATTATTCTTATTTTTTTCGTTAGTTTTTTCTTCCATCTCTGTCATTTGGTTTATAAACTATTTTTAAAGTTCTTCTGCAGATCCTGGGCAGGTGACCATTTGCCAGTATTCTTTGGGGGTTTCTTTACATCAGTATCCTCCTCTGAAGATGAACCCTGGCCATCTCTATTTCCATAACAGCTTTCTATGGTTGAATTCTTTCTTTTTTACCATGGCATTTTTTGTGGTGATATAGTTTAATTTTCATAACCACCTCTAGCCCTGGGATAGGGGAAATGGTGTCTCTTGCCCCTGATTTTCAGTTCTCCCTCCTACCTTGAACCAAAGCCAAACCTCCAACATCCTCTAAGTGCCAGTAGTCAAAGGCTTTCTGCTCCACTGCTTCTGCACTCAAGTGCTGCATCCTTTTCAACCCCACCTCTCTTCATAGCACAGCTGGGTCTGGCATTCCTAATCAGCAGAGGTCTTCTCAGTCTTCCTGGACTCAATGCCCAACTCTCCACACTATCCTGGGTTAAAGTTCCTGTGGCTAGGACCAAGGCAGCCTCTCAAATCAACTCACCCCAGGGCTTACCGCTGGTTGTTGAAGCTTTCTGCTTGTTGTTAAAAGGGAACCTAATCTGGAGATATTTGCTCTTAACAGGGACCAAACCTTATCCTAGGATTTTTCTTGTGATCTTCTCAGTGTCCCAGGAAGACCTCTGTTGTGCCCCTATTTTTATTTATCTCCACCCACCCTTTGTTTGCCCTAAGGTGCTATTTTAACTCTTCTGTGGGGGAAAATCTTGAGAGCTTGGAATTTTCTGACCTACTTTGCCATCTTCTCATAATTCTCTCCCTGGTATCTTAATTCTTTTAAAATTATAGTATATATTCATAAAAACATAAAAAGAAAGAGGCAGCTTTGATATATTGAGGAGAACAAAGAAAAACCAAAGGATATATTACTTCTGAAGGAAGAAATGAACACATTTATATCTTGCTTTCTTAAAAAAAATATGCTATACAGATGACAAAGCTAATAGTGAAGATTAATTTACCTGAATTGTAGAGTATTTCATTATTGCTTTATTTTTTTCTAACTATCCCTTTCTACTCAAAATCTCATGTATTTAGTTTAAGACATATATCCTTACAAGTACCATTGTGTTTGAGGGATGTCTTCCCAATTTAGAAAGATAAGTTTCAAAAGAGTTTACCGTAGATCAACTTCTAAACCTGAAAATGAAGGGATTGTTCTTAGATTGTAAATATAGTTTCAAAAGATTTTATGAAATAAAGTCCATTAGAAAATTTACCTCTATATTCATGAATACTTTAGTACATACATCTTTCAGATTAAAGTCTGAAGTGTTTTTTCTAAACTCCATGTGGAAAACAAACATCGTGTAAGAATGTTTATTTTATTAGAAAAAATAAAGCCTGATCTTTCAACCTGCAGATTAAAGTAGCATAAAAGTTCTTCTCAGATCAATTAAAACATTTTCCCTCTAAAGAAGTGGCAAATGGAGAATTTTCTGCCCCATGGAACTGGCTTGTGAGAACAGAAGAATATCAATGAATATTTATTATTAACCATATTTACTGCTAATAATTCTAAGCACTATATGAAGCATAATGCAACATCTAACCTTATTTGATTTATATTTATAGGATTTTTTAAGAGTTTACAAATTTATTTGGAAGTTAATTTTTAAAGAAATTTCCTGTTTAAAAATATATATGTGGGATGTATGTGTGTGTGTGTTTTTCATCTGTTTGACTCATATTTTCTCTTTCCTCCATAAAACCTTCCTGACAGTAAATGCAAATTGTCATCATCATGCATTGTAATTTTCAAACTTCTTTTCCTCTTGAAAATGTCATCCCTTGTGTGTTTGTTTACCATTCTAATTCTCTTTCTCACTAAAAATTAGTCATAATATGATCTTGGATCATCTCATTGTACGCAAAACATTTTCAGTGTTCTCATACTTATTGAAATCTCTATAGTCTATGAAAGAGTTGTGATTTCTTTTTTGCTTTGGGAAATCCAGAAAGAGGAACTCTGTCTACCTACATCAAAGCTGTGTATAATTTAAAATCTTAAAAGTTGTCTGAGGTTAAGAAAAGTTATGAGTTTCCCATAGTCATGGAAGTGTTAGTGTAAGAATTGAAAGTTGGACAAAAGTTTTCCTGACTTCAGGTCCAGGACACAGAATGCTAGTACGCTGTCAAATAGTATATCACGAAAACATTTAGAAATTTTTTACCGTATATACTTCTAATTTCTTTTTTGTCAGTATTCATTCTTCTTTTGGGCCATATAGAAAATGTCACAAAATCTGGTAGTATGTAGTTTGTTCTTAAATTTCCGTATAATAGTGCCTAATATAAACTAATTTGGAGAAGCTGTGTTGCATAGCAGAGTGATTGCTACAAGGTTCAATTTCTGCCTCTAATTCTTTGAAAAGCAAGTCATTTAAACTCTGTATGCCTCAGGTAACTCTGGTACTTGTATATTAAGTCACAGAATAGTTCAGATATACTTGATGGAATAATTGTTGACCCCAAAGACTGACCACATTGACAAAAATCAGAGATCCTTCATCTATTTGCGTATAACATTTCTGAAGTTTAACCATGTATTACTTGCATTCATATTAATGGGTTCTCATAGTAAGAAATAATGACCTGACAACTATCTGCTAGATATTTTGACTAAAATTAAACGTTTTGAAATAATGTCCTGAAATTTAGTTAGATTTTTCCTTACTTGTCAGAATATAGACCAACCTACTGAAATGAGATCTCTTTTAAAGAAAATAATTATAAAGACTTACACTAAAATTAACTCATAATTATGCTATTCAATTTGTTTAGGTACATTTTAGTTTTAGATACAATCTCAATTCAAATAAATTTTAAAAATATTTATCATAACTGCTATTTCTGTTGCCCTTTATTTCATTTTCATGCTCATTTTCCTATTCTTCCCATGATATGACATCTTTTACAACCATCTGTTACATCTAGAATGTTAATATATAAAGATACATATGCATATGCAGACACAAATACATGTATTTTAAATCATGAATGATATACTTAGGTACCCTTTCTGTGTAAAGGAAATATATTTTTAGAGCAACAAGATTCACTGAAAGATTCTCATTTTCTTCCCACTTATCTGGTTGCATGTCCTACTGACAGCCAGTTAGAGTATGGCTTTGTTTTCTTAAATTTTTGTTATTAACAACCTTGAAGTCATTACAAGTGTTTAAATTTATTTCGCAAAATTTCATTATTCACAAAATAAAAAAAATCATCCACCCAAATGTTACTTTTCATTTATTTACATCATATTGCCATCAATTATCTTTGTCTACTCATTCCCACTTAATTTTCCATGTGTGAATTCTGCATTTTTTGCTCTCTATTTTAATTACTCAGTGTCTTTCTGTAATTTCTTATTTATGTCATTCTTGATTGTAGAATGGTATTTCATTAAATTAATGTACCAAAACGTGTTAAAAGGTTAAACTAATATTGGCATCTGGATTGGTTTTATTACAGAAAATTTATGACAAATAACTCTGTCACTATATTTGAAGATATTGGGATTCTTAAGTAGCAACAACAGCAAAGACACCAATATAATATATTCTCAACACTACAAAGATGAGGTCAAAAGAAATGTTTATTTTTGTAACTTTTATTCCATACTGCCAAATTGTTCTCCAAAAAATAATTTATATATTTGCAATCCTATTAGCAATGGATGTGGGTATACCTTTTTCTCATCAACCATGACAACTTTTATTCCTATGTTTTTTTTTCTTTTAATCAATTCAATTTGTTTGAGGTTATCTTCTGAAATTGTTATATTCATATATTTTTAAATAAACTGTTCATATTCATTTTCAACTGGATATTAACAATTTGTGTTTCCTTTTACAAATCATAACACTGCTTCACAAGTTGTCTTTGAAGGAGCTTCTGTTATTATTTGTAGTTTCATCATGGCTAGTAATTGATCTTTTTCTGAAAAAATAAATCTTTTTTGAAATATTTAATTTTTTGCCAAATTATATGTTAAGTCAATTTTAAACATACAGTTTTTTTAGAATTCAGAATTCCAAATTTTCTTCCACCCTCCCTCAACTTCTAAGATATTAAGTAATTTGATGTTGGTTACATATATGCAATCATGTAAAATATATTTCCGTATTAGTCATGTTGCGAAAGAAGAAACAAAACAGAAGAAAAAAATGAAAAAAAAAGTTAAAAACACTATGCTTTGTCCGCATTCAGACTCCATACATTCTTTCTCTGATTTTTTTTTCATTTTTCCTCATGAATCCTTTGGGATTATCTTGGATCATTGTATTGCTAAGAACAGTTAAGTCATTTGCAGTTGATCATCATACAGTATTGCTGTTATTATATACAATGTTCTTTTCATTTTGCTGATTTCACTTTGCATCAGTTCATGTAAGTCCAGGCTTTTCTGAAATCATCCTGCTCCTCATTTCTAGTAGCACAATAGTATTCCATTATTATCATATACCACAACTTGCTTAGCCATTTCCCAATTGATAAACATCCTCTCAATTTCTAATTCTTTGCCACCACAAAAAAAGCTACTATCAATATTTTTTTGGTACTCACTCCATCTTTTAGAAAATAATCTCTTTGGCATAAGAAGTAGTAGTTGGGTCAAAGGGTGCATATAAGTCAGTTGTCCTTTGGGCCTAATTTAATAATTGGTCTTTCATTGTTTACATTGTAATATATCAACTGATCTATTTTCTCTGATCAAGCAATAAATAAATGAGTATTAGGTGACTTCTGTATGCCAGATACTGCTGTTGACACTGGGAATTTAAATTCAATAAATGAAATAATACCTTACAAGGAGTTTACATTCCAAATGAATAATATGGTCATATAAATTTACAATTAAAAGTACAAATTCTGTCTCTAGGATAACTTTACAATGAATAAATAATTCAGTGTGAAAAGCACATTACTCAGAGAGAAGGCAGGTTGATCCATTTATGAAACATGCTAAATTGTACTGAATTTCTGCAAAGCTTGAGTTTTTATGATAAATCGTAACTTCTTTATTTAAGTTACTAATATTTTATTTTTTAGTTTAGAAGTTTATATCTTGTATATTTATAAACTTGCCTATTATAGGCATATTATTCTCATTTAACATGTAAAGAAATTGAAGGCCAGAGATGTTAAATAATTTAAACAAGATAAGTCTTTTCTCTATTCATTTACACTGCTTTACTATCATGAAGGACTACTTAACTGTGTGGTAAAATCCTATAATTTTATTGCTTTAAGAAACCAGAGATATTGGTTTGGTCAAATCAATTCAACAAACTTTTATGAAATACTTGCTAAGTGTCAGACATTGGGCTAAGCAATGTGAATATAAAGATAAAAATAGTATCTGGCTTTCATGGTGCTTACGGTGTAATAAGGGGAGATAATATGAAGAACTCTGAACAAACAAGATGTATTAAGAATAAATTGGAGATAATCAGCAGGCACTGGCATTAAAGTGACAAACTCTAATGTTTCATAAAATGAAGTGCTGAGGCACTGTGCTTTATGTATTATTAATTCACCCCGGTTTGTAATATCCATTGATATAATTTATATTGTTCTGAAAAACTTTATTGTATACATCAACTCATCATAATGACCCAGTAATGAAATTTACACTCATAAAGCTCAAATGTCTTGATGATTCCCCCAAAGCAAGTATCTGTCAAAAGTGAAATTTGAACCGGGACTTTCCCAACTCCAGATCAAGAGCCCTATTACATTAGGTAGTATCTGCAATAGATAATAGTTGCATAGTGTAGAAAACAAGCAAAAACCCCATTGGATTTGTAGTTAGACTGGGGCCTTTTCTCTCATGTATATGATATTTAGAAAGTCGTTTATCCTCCATAGGACTCTCCCAGTTTACTTATCTGTAAATTCTGGGGTTAGATGAAATGAAGGGCAGCTAGGTAGCACAGTGCAAAGAGTACCATACTTGGAGTCAGGAACGCTAATCTCCCTGAGTTCAAATCTGGCCTCTGACACTTACCACCTGTGTGATTCTGGGAAAATCACTTAACACTGTTTATTTCAGTTTCCTCATCTGCAAAAATGAACTGAAGAAGGAAATGGCAAACCATGCCAGTATCTTTCCTGAGAAAACCCTAAATAGGTCATGAAGAGTTGGACATGACTATAAGATGAGCTCTAAGATCTCTTCCATTTCTATATCCTGTTATAGCAAACACATGCCATCTTTCACATATTTCTCTATATTAGTTTACATTAGTGATCATTCATGGCAGAAAACTATGGAAATGTATTTTCAGTAGGACACCATTATGTAAATAATCACACCCATCTATGAAATTTGAGGATCTTTATATTTTTGGTTTGCAGTATAGAATACAAGATAATTAGTAAAAGCGTCTTTAAAAGTCTTATTACTAATTCTATTTTATATGGTTCCAGCTTGTCATTTTCTTGACAATGGTTGCCTGAGACTTATTAAATTGCAAATTTTATGTTATTAATCTGTTTCATTTAAACTTCACAGAGCATAGGGATCTATCAGACCATTGCAGACTTCTCTTTAGACAATTTTGGCCTTGGACTTAAAAAAAATCATTTTTCACTAAGCCTACCTTGAGCCTTCATCATAAGATCATTCTGAAATCTGCAGCATTGTGAAATATTACCATTATTGCTGTTATTCTGAGAAAAAAATATGTCCATAGCTGTGAAATGAATCATAAAGAGAACCATTTCACTTGAATGATTATCTTTATGTAGATTTGTATTTCAGCTGAGAAGGTTGCTTCCACTAGGGATATTTTTGAAGGGGAATATATTCACCAATTATTCATTTGAGAGAGTAAGCTTTGTTTTAAGAGAAAAGAAGTATCAAGGCTATCTTAAGGAATTATAATTATCAACTATAACTAAAACAGCCATTCAACAGGAGTTGGTTCTTTTGGTATCTTTTGTGTACCCAGTATTTGAGCAGTTCCTGTTCATTTTATTGATAATGCGAATAAGAGCAGCACCTACCTCCCAGGATTTCTGAGAGAGATCAAATGAAGTAATATATGTTCAGTACATTGCAAATCTTGTTTGTTTTTCATTATATACAGTCTACTCTTTGTATTCACTGTGGCTTACAATCACTTGGCCCTTCCATCTTCTCCCGGGGCATTTCCCTTGCACTAACCACTCTCTTCTGCTCTCCCCATCTTGAATTCTTGGTGAACCAAGAAATCTTAATTCTGTACTGCCCTCCTCTCCTTTGAGTCCCTAGCATCATTATTATATTCCAGTTTATACTCAGCTTTGTATCACTCCCACCATTCATCATCTTCATACCTATAAATGTGGGACTAAATGAAGGTAGAAAAAATCATACAACTATTTGGACTGGGTCCACTATAAATTTATGTTACGTAACCCCAGCTGGACCCTTATTGCTACCAAGCCTAGGCCTTCCTTATGAACTCACTAACCCACTCTCTATAGCCACTCTTTTGAACTTATTCATCCCTCCTCAAAACTCCCAAGATTCTGCCTCCCCATATTCTCTAAGAGAATAACTTTGCTTCACATTTTACAGAAAAAAATTGAGGCTATTTGCTATGAACTCTCACTTTTCTGTTCTTCCTCATCCCTTATCACTCAGGTGCTTTCTGCCACTTTCTTTTTCTTTCACAGATTTTTACATATTAAAATGACTTTATTTCTTTCCAAGGGTAACTACTCTACTTGTTCAAATAATTCCATTCCATTGTCTCCTCCAACAGACAGTTCCTCCTACCAACCCCAAACTTTCATCAGTTTTCAGTTCCTTCCTCTACTGCTTCATTCCCTACTCCTTGCAAACATAGCGATACCTGCTCTATCCCCTCACTTGACCTTTCCATCCCTGCTAATTATCATCCTACTTCTCCTCTGCCCTTTGAGCTTAACTCACTGAAAACACTAACTTTACTTCACTTCAGACTCTGCTTTATCTCTCCTCACTCTCTGCTTAACATCTTACAATTTGGCTTCTGTTCGTTTGATTCTATCAAAATTGCTTTTTCCAAAGGTATAAAGAATTCTTAGTTGCCAAATACAATAGTCCTTTCACAGTCCTCATACTCTTTGACCTCTCTGTAGCCTTTGTGAGTGTGATCACTCTCTCTGATGTTTTCTTCTCTCTAAGATTTTTTTGGATATTACTCTCTCCTGGTTTTCCTCCTCCCTATCTGACTTCTGTTTTCTTTGCTAGATCATGCCCTCTTACTGTAGATGTCCTTCAGTGTTCTTTCCTGGGGCCTCTTCTCGCTCTAGTCTGTTTCACCATGTAATTAACAAATTTATACTGATTATTCTCAGATCTTCCTTTCCTGCCCTACTCTCTCTGCTGTCATCCAGTCTCTTATCTCTCCCCCATGCCTTTGCTCCAACTACTGACTCCCTGACTTTCTTTAAGTCTCAACTTCTACAGGAAGACTTCTCCAATCCCTTAATCACAGAGCTTTCTCTCTTTTAATTACTTCCTAATATTCTGTACATAGCTTTCTTTCTACATATTTGTTTGCATCTTGTTTCCCCCATTAGATTTTAAACTCCTTGAGGTCTGGGACTATCTTTTGCCTCTTTTTATATTATGCTTAGCCAAGTACCTGGAACACAGTAGGCTGTTAATTAATGATTATTGATTGAATGAATGGAATTTTTGCAAAACTTAAAAGTGCCACATAAATACGTGCTGTTGTTGTTATAACATGTAAATCTATAAAGTCTATTCTCTTGTCTTTCTGAACAACGGTCCTCATAAGTTCAAAGTATTTAAAAATTAATGTGAGAAAAATATATTGTGAAAAAATTACAAGTTGCTTCACTTCATTGTCTGCTCTCTTGACTCTGACTTCTGTTCTACTATAAAACAGATTTCTGGCTCCTTGTTTAGTAACCAGAAAGTTATTTGACTTCTTGTCCATTAAAAATAGACCGCTGACCTCATGCTCTTTTATAGGTATCACTCTCAAAGGTTGTCACTATAGGGTCTATCACTCTATAGGTTGTCACTCTTAAAGTTTTCCATGCCATCTTTTTAGTCTGATCCTCACTTGGTCTTCCAATCAGTGCATTAATGAAACTACACAAACATGAAGGTATAGCAGGTAAAGTAAACTTTTGATCAAATAAAAATATTACCCCCAGTTATGAAGGATGTAAGCCAGGATATGAACATCAGACTTCCTGACTGTAAATGCCGAATTCTATCAATAATAACCTTTTTCCCACATCATTTTTTGGATGTAGAATCAACAATCATAATTTCATTGCTGTAGGGAGCACTTATTAAGAACACAGTATGTACCAGGCACTCTGCTACACAGTGGAAGCAGACACTTACATCAGTATAGAAAGTCACTGATCTCAAAGATCTTGTATATTAATGAGAGAGACAACATATAAATAAATAGGAATATGCAAAATGCATAAGGAAGGTAACTTTAAAAAATGAGAAAGCTTTTAATGGAAGCTTTTAAGCTTTTATTTCTCCTCAGATGGAACAGGAAAGGCCCCCTGAAGGAATTAGTGTTGAGTTGGGTCTGAAGGAAGCCAGTAATTTTAAGATGCAAAAGAAAGGGGGGCGAACATTCCATGTATGGAGACCGGTTAATAATAGATACAAAGTGGGAAGATAGAGACTGTTGCTAGAAGAACAGCAAATAGGACAGTAAATAATAAGAGTATATGATGAAAGGGAAAAAATATGGAGGATGGGTCTAAGTTGTATAGAGGTTTTAATGGAAAATAAAGGCTTTCTGTTTGATTCTGAAGGTAATAGGGAGCCATAGTTTTTACTGAGTTTGGGTTTTACATGATCAGATTTAAGCTTTGGAAAAATCTTCTTATAATCTGTGTGGAGGATGGATTAGTATGGCCAGATACTTGAGGTAGAAAATCCAATTTAATGGCTGTTGAAAACAATTCAGACAAGAGGTGACTAGAGCACGAATCAGAGTCTTGAACTCATATGTTATGATAAGGAGACATTTGAGAAATGCTGTGAAAGTAAAAATGATAAAATTTGGCAACTGATTTTGTTTGTGGCTTGGAGGCATTGAGAGGTAAAGAGGCTTGTAGAGAATCATCAACTAGCATGTGTATTAAAGACTATGCTTTAATTATGTCCTTTTTATAAAATATGCTCGGGGCTAATCCCCGGCCTTCACTTGGCTACTAAGCCTGGCGGCCTCGCCCACTATTCCAGGCGGTAATCTCTCCGGGGTCTTCGCCCAATATTCCAGGCGGTACTCTAACACAGGGCCCAATTCCTTACCCCAGACTTCGCTTGGGAACCTTTCTTCCAGGTCTTTGGACGTCTCCAGTCCCTGCCGTGTGACCGTATGGCCTAGCTGCGCAACAGGGCTATCCCCTCCTCCATGGAGGGAACAATGACTACACACGCACCGAGGATGTCAGTGCTCTTCACTTTATTGATGGCGTCCTCTACATCTCTTTCTTGGTTACATCTCTCTCTCTGATCCCTCCCCGACAGCTCCTTATATCCCCAGCCAGAGCCCCGCCCATGTTCCTCCCTGAGGGTGGAGCCAGCTCCTGAAGGCTGGTCCAGAGCTAGGCCCCTAACAAAAATATAATTTTAATTAATTCAATTCATTTTGTCCACCTTCTGTTTTCCTACCAATTTGGGAGGAAAGGGGGAAAAACCATCTCATAGTTAATAATCTTAGTCAAACAAAACAAATTTCTATATTGGCAATGCCTAAAAAGTACAGCTTTCAATATTTACTCTGAGTCCATTACCTCAATACAGAGACAAGTAGGGCAGCTCTTTGACCTCTGTGTCTAAGACATGCTATGTCTCAATTCAAACACTAGTATAATAATACTAACAGAGAGAAAAATAAACAGAATCAGAGCATGTCAGAGATAGAGGCCAATAGATAGAGGAGAGACAGAGACAGAAAGACAGAGGAGAGATTTCAAGGTTGAGAATAAATATAAATGGACATATTGCTGCAGTCATGGAATAACTGATACCACAGAGAGAGAAAGAAGAGACAGAGTTGTCAGTACCAACAACATAAGGAGAATGCTTTTGCATAAGAAGGTCCAGTTATTTATGCAAAGTAGAAAAATATCCAGGAAAAGAAAGTGTAGGTGATATTAACACCAAAACAAAGGTACAATGGCCTCCCTAAATACTCCTTTCATTCCACTTGAGAATCATTGCAGTTGATCATAATTAAGATTTCTTCAGAAGCAATATCTCTTAAGGGATATATATAGCATGTGACTTCCTGATAAAATAATTTTAGTCACATTCAACCTCTTGAGTAACCTTCTGATCATGCCTACTTTCCATGACTAAAATTAGTAGGCTTTTCTCTTTCTATTTGGCTGAGATGGCTCCTGTGGAAACTGGCATAAAATGCTAATTTTTTAATATTTTGGGAAATCCAACACTAGAGTTAACACACATACACTCCTATACACACCCACACGCAGCCACCACAACCTCACCTCTCCCTGCCACATACACTCTAATTTATGGCAGTGCTTTTTTGTTTGTTACAGTAATCTTTATGATTTTGGATTTTTAGGGCAATTTGATTCTTACATGTTTTAATGCATACACATATAACGTTTTGTGCTTTAGTGTTTTAACACAGAAATGTAAGTATTTTAATACACACAAACACATGATATACCTTTGTAGCTAAAATAGTATTCTTAACAAGATTTGATTCAAAGACAAAGTCTGAACTGCACCCGTTTGTCTTCATCTAAGTCATCACACTTTTCAGTAACTCTAGTAATCTCTAGAGAGATTGTGAATAAATGGCCACCATAAACGAATTTTCAAGGATCATGGATTATAATACTAATATCCAAGTAACTTTGTTTTATTAATTAAATTATTCAACATAAAATGGATAATCCACTTCATGTTCATTACTGATTGGAGTAATTAAAATAGTCCCTAAAAAGCAAAGATATCTGGGATGTTGCTGATCTAGGTACTCAGTCTCAATATCTGTAATCTCAGCTACCTCAAGTCATTAAGTCAGGCAGAAAGTATCTACTAAGTGCCCATTGTATGCCAGGCACAGTGCTATATACTGGGAGTAGGAAGAAAGGCAAAAAAAGAAAGAAAACAAAAAAACAACCCATGTGCTCAAAAAAGTGTGTGTGTGCGTGTGTTCGTCCTTCATTGCTGAAGATCATGCCATCAGAGAAATAATGACATGACTTGCACTTGACTTTGTTTTGAATGAGGGAGAACTGTGCAGGTCACCAGCCTCACTTCTCCTCCAGAACCATCTGAATCCAGTGACCAGATATTCATCAGGATGACTGGAGATGACCCAGGATGAGGCAGTTAAGGTTAAGTGGCTTGCCTAAGGTCACACAGCTGGTGAGTGTCAAGTGGGTGAGGCAAGATTTGAACTCAGATCCCGCTGACTCCTGCATTGGTGCTCTATCCACTGCTCAAAAAGCTCAAAGTTTAATGGAAGAGACAACTTCTACCTATGTAAAAAGATGTAAACAAGATAACTGTGATCATCAACAGGAAGAAAAAAATAATGAAGAAGGTAAGGCTTCTTTTAGAAGATGCAATTTTAGCTAGCCTTGAAGGAAATCAGAAAAGAAGAGAGGAAGAGATGAGAAAAGAGAAGAATCCAGGCATCAGTGACAGGCCATCCAAAGTCCAGGAGTCACAAAATGGAGCGTCTTGTTCAAGAAACAATGAGGGCAAAATGGAAGAAAGAAAAATGAAGCACTTTAAAAACCAAGCAGAAACGTTTTTAGTTGATCCTGGAGGTGATAGGGAGCCACTGAAGTCTATTGGTGTGACATGTACAGACCTAGGAAAGAGAAATGTCAGATTAAGAAATGAACTATAACAATAACGTGGGCATAAGGAGATGTCAGTGTCAGAGGAAAGAAGGGAATATAAATAAGTGACATTATGAAGGAAATATCCAAAAGAGTTAGCAACTGATTAGATATGGGATGGGGGTGAGAGAGCTAGTGAGGCATTGAAGATGATATCTAGGTTGTGAGCCTGGGTGACAGTCAGATGAAAAACATTTGTTATTGGTGGAATGGGAAGTGAAGTCAGTATAGATAGTAAATGGATGAGAGCCTAGGAAAAATCTGAGTGACTGAGCAATTGGAGGTCATAATAAGGGTAAATACCAGTTTAGGGGGTTGTAAAGCATAGAGAAAGGGGGAATGGCTACAGAGTAAGATCAGGTATGTGCCATTTAGGATTAAAGAAGATGGAAGTTGCATTTGTGATTTATAGTAAGAACTTAAGAACTCTCAATACTGATAGGAGCTCTGATTCCACCCCTATGGCAAAGATAGGAAGATTAGCCTGGTAATAAATAACTGGAGTGTGGAAGACCTTTAGTTCAAATTTTATCTTAGACGCTGCCTTGTGACACCTAAGAAAGTCACTTAATATCTTTTTACCTCAGTTTCCCCCCTGAAAAGTGAGGATAATAGCAACTAATTCTTTATGTTGTGAGAATTAAATGAGATAGTATTTGTAAAGCACCCACAATAGGTACTGTATTACTGCTTATTCCCTTTCATTTTCTTCTTAGGGTACATAATGTTCTGTAGCTAAATCTTATATTCAAATAAATGTAGGGCTCACTGTTTTATTTTATAAACAGAGGTTTCTGTAAAACACTTCATCCCTAGTTTTTGTATTTGCTCATTTGTCTTTTTTTTCCTTTATACATTACTGCCTTCTGTGGTGTCGTACATAATGTTAGAACAGAAACAAAGAAGCATAAATAAGCATGGATATAACATGTTTGATATGTTTATTTCACACTTAAATAATTGAAATATCTGGTAGAAAAAATGCACAGATCAATTATTTTGTCTATGATGTACCAAAATAATTTTTTAATTTTTTATGAGTGAGTAAATTGAGCATTTTATGTTTTGTAAATGTAGTAAAAATTCATAATATAATTTAAAAATGCAAAATTTTTAAATGTGCCTGTGAAAATCATCAGTCAAATGAATAATATAATATATACAAAAATAGCATGTTATAAATTACTGTAAATGATATGTAGTATTTTCACCTTTATTATTAATTTTGTTCATTTATTACTTATATTACATATACTATCATTGTTTATTACATATTTATTATTCGTATTTATTACTCACCTGAGGAACAACTCAGCAAATTGAAAGGTAGAATATTCATTGTAAAGAAGTGAATCCATGGAAGGGACATACTATTATAAAATACTCAATGGCTTGTTTTCTGGAAGGAAATTAGCTTTGCTCTATACAATATCAAAGACATGACCAAGAAGTGGAACTTAGGAGGCACTTTTTTAGTTCAATATAAGAAATAACTGAGAGAGCCAAGATGGCAGAGTAAAAGTCTCACATATGCTAGCTCCAAACCCACAGCCCATATATTTCCTGCAAGAAGAACTCCCCACAAATTCTGAAGCACTGCAAGGTGCGCAGAACACGATGGAAAAGATTTCCATTCCAGATCTCCATTCCTGGAGAGCCGTCCCCAGGGTCCATTGCGCTCTGGAAAGCGGAGCTCACCACTGAGCTGACCTGGCCACGCGGCCCCAGAGGAGCAGATCCCAGCAGGCTTCAGGGACGGAATCTCCAGCGGCCACAAAGGTCCCTCCGCCCAAAGACACTACAGGCCAGTGAGAGAAACGTCTGGGCTGGCCGAGAGGGGAGTGGGGTGTCTCCGTGGCTTGGGCCCCCTTGGGAGGCAGCATCGGAGGGAGTGGCAGAGGCAGCGGCAGAGGCAGTGGTGGCAGCCTCCGGGACTCCTCAAGCAGACGGGCAGAAGTTCAGGGCCATTACCTAAGGTCTCTGCATAAATGCCCTGAGGGAACTAAGCCTGGGAGGGGGCCCTGCCCCCACCCAAGCACCAGAACGTAAGCTCACATTGAATAGCAGCTGTGCCTGCCACTGAAAGCCCATTTGAATCTCAGACTCCAAGAACTAGCTGGGCGGATCTAGGCGGGGGTGGACAGGAATCTCAGAAGCCAAGTAACTGGCTGGGAAAATGCCCAGAAAAAGGAAGCAAAATAAGACCATAGAGAACTACTTTGATGAGGTACAGATGTTCCTGCCTATCAATTCTGATGACGAGGAAATATTCTTACCATCAGGGAAAGACGTGGAGGTCGGGGCATCTGTATCCCAGACATCCCAGGTGGATGTCCGGTGGGCTCAGGCCATGGAAGAGCTCAAAAAGGATTTTGAAAATCAAATTAGACAGGTGGAGGAAAAACTGGGAAGAGAAATGAGAGAGATGCAAGAAAAGCATGAAAAACAGGTCAATACCTTAGTAAAGGAGACCCAAAAAAATGCTGAAGAAAATGACACCTTGAAAAATAGGCTCACTCAATTGGTAAAAGAGATTCAAAAAGCCAATGAGGAGAAGAATGCTTTCAAAAGCAGAATTAGCCAAATGGAAAAAGAGGTTCAAAAGCTCACTGAAGAGAATAGTTCTCTCAAAATTAGAATGGAGCAGATGGAAGCTAATGACTTTCTGAGAAACCAACAAATCACCAAACAAAACCAAAAGAATGAAAAAATGGAAGAGAATGTGAAATATCTCATTGGAAAAACAACTGACCTGGAAAATAGATCCAGGAGAGACAATTTAAAAATGATGGGACTACCTGAAAGTCATGATCAAAAAAAGAGCCTAGACATAATCTTCCATGAAATTGTTGAGGAAAACTGCCCTGATATTCTACAACAGAGGGGAAAATAAGTCTTGAAAGAATCCATCGATCACCACCTGAAAGAGATCCAAAAAGAGAAACTCCTAGGAACATTGTGGCCAAATTCCAGAATTTCCAGGTCAAGGAGAAAATATTGCAAGCAGCTAAAAAGAAACAATTCCAGTATTGAGGAAATACAATCAGGATAACTCAAGATCTAGCGGCTTCTACACTAAGGGATCGAAGGGCGTGGAATAGGATATTCCAGAAGTCAAAGGAACTAGGACTAAAACCAAGAATCACCTACCCAGCAAAACTGAGTATAATACTTCAGGGGAAAATATGGTCTTTCAATGAAACAGAGGACTTTCAAGCATTCTTGATGAAAAGACCAGAGCTGAAAAGAAAATTTGACTTTCAAACACAAGAATGAGAAGAAGCATGAAAAAGTAAACAGCAACAAGAAGTCATAAGGGACTTACCAAAAGTGAACTGTTTACATTCCTACATGGAAAGACAATATTTGTAACTCTTAAAACTTTTCAGTATCTGGGTAGTTGGTGGGACCACACACACACACACACACACACACACACACACACATATGTACACACATGAATGCACATACACATACACACATGCATGCACATACAGAGACAGAGAGCACAGAGTGAATAGAATAGGATGGGACCATATGTTAAAAGAAATTAAGGTAAATGGTGAGAGAGAAATGCAGTGGGAGGAAAGAAGGTGAAATGGAATGGGGTAAATTACCTCTCATTCAAGAGGGAAGCAGGAGACTTTTTAGTGGAGGGAAAAAAGAGGAGAGATGAGAAAAAAAACAAGAAGTTTACTCTCATTATATTCGACTAAAGGAAGGAATAAAATGCACACTCATTTTGGTATGAAAACCTATCTTACAATACAGGAAAGTGGGGGCGATGATGGAAGGGAGGGCAATGGGAGGAGGGAGCAATTTGAAGTCAACATTCGGGGAGGGACAGGATCAAAAGACAGAATAGGAACAATGGGGGGCAGGATAGGATGGGGGGAAATACAGTTAGTATTACACAACACGACTATTATGGAAGTCATTTGCAAAACTATACAGATAGGGCCTATATTGAATTGCCTGCCTTCCCAAAGGGAATGGGTGGGGAGGGAGGGATGGGGAGAATTTGGAACTCAAAGTTTGAGGATCAACTGTTGAGTATTGTTCTTGCTACTAGGAAATAAGAAATGCAATTAATGGGGAATAGAAAGTCATCTGGCCCTACAGGACAAAAGAGAAGATGGGGACAAGAGAAGGGAGGGATGATAGAAGAGAGGGCAGATTGGTGATAGGGAAAGTTAGAATGCTTGGTGTATTGGGGTGGGGGGAGGGGAGAAAAGGGGAGAAAATTTGGAACCCAAAATTTTGTGAAAATGAATGTAAAAAGTTAAATAAATAAATTTTTACAAAAATTAAAAAAAATAAAAACTTAAGGACAGTCCACACACACACACACACACACACACACACACACACACACAAAAGAAATAACTTCCTGATGACCTAAGCTACTCAAAAAAATCGAGAAAAGTGAAAATCTGTTTCAGTATCTTATTACAAAAAGAATGTATATTTTGACTAGGAAGACCACTTTCAAGTTGTTATATAAACAGTTATAAAAATAAAACATTTTGAAAGCTAAATTAATTTGTCATGTATCAGCCATGCATTTCACTAATTGTAAGAGACTTGTTTCTCCCTCTTACAATGAGAAATTGTAAAAGTAATTCTGTAAAAGATATCAAAACCCATCACTTTATTTCCATACTTCCTTTCAGGACCTTTCTGAAGTTGTTTATTCTTTCATGTTCTCTTTGTTGTGCACAGCATTTTGTCTTTCAGCAGACATTAGTGGTTTATTTTCTTTCATGTTATAATTATTAAGAGAGCTTTGTATTCTTTGAGGTTTTACTTATTCTTTCTTTTTGGTTTTTCAGCTTCACTGACTTATTTGCTTCTGCTCTGTATATTGGGTGTCTAGGTGGCCAATTCCAAACATAGAGTTAGGAAGATCTAAGTTCAAATCTGACTCCAAATGCTTGACCTGAGCAAATCACTTGACCTCTGTTTGCCTCAGTTTCCTCATCTGTAAAATGAACTAGAGAAGGAAGTGGCAAACCACTCCAGTATCTTTTTCAAGGAGAATTCTAAAAGAGGTCATAAAAAATAGGACATGACTAAAAAATAAAAAATGTTCTCTAAGTTTTTAGTCATGACATTGTTGACTTTTGGTTTTTTTTTTCCCCTCAGTCTGTCATTTTGTAAATTGTTATGTGATTTGTAATCTTATCACCTTTCCCCATTTGCTGCTGAACAGATTTCTGAGGCTGAGATTGAAGTTTTCTTCAGCCTCATTGTACTGGGAAGTATATTTTCAAGTCCAACCCCTTCTCAGAATAATGTCTAATGGTTATTAGGCTCAAACAGGCATATGTGATGGACCCTTTCACGATTCCCTGAATTTCTGTCCTCCTTTCCTTCACATTACTGAGCAAAATCAGCAGAGACCTCATTTATAACAATGGAGGTGAAGAAGAGTTATTTGGACAGGGTCATTGATGGTGAGGAGAGTACTTTCCTCCTAGGGTTAGGTTCTATGAAAAAACAACATGATTCCAATCTTTTGCATTTTTCCCTCATGCTCTTCCTTTCTGTCATATGGCTAGGCACAATTCCGTGTTGACTATTGAAAATGAGGTGTGGGTGTGGTGAAGGAATTTGGGTAAGATTTAGCTCTTTGGCCATTCAATGAGAGAAGATCCAGATCACATAAGTATTTAGTATCAGAATCAGATCTGAGCATTACTATAGGTATATGCCCTTCTTAAAAGCTTTTTTATATCTATAACACCAATAGCTAGTTATCTTAATGAGAAAGGAATGGCAAGTTGTACATAATAGATTTACAGTTTCATGTACAATCATCCTTTTTTATTATGCAATCTTTTAGAAACACTTGTTTTATCCATAAATTTAAAATAAAATAAATAAATGTGGGAAAAGGTGATAATATACCATTTTATTTGTCCTTGACTGCATTCCTTTTACATTTTGAATGTGGCTTTCTAATATCAGGCTTATGAGAGCATTGCCTGAAGAAGTCATATTGACTTCTTAAAATTTTTACCCCAGTTCTTTCTCATTTCACTAAACCTCCTAGAGTCCCCCCCCCCCATTTATTAGAGAAATGCAAATTAAAATAACTGATGTACCACCTCACACCTATCGGACTAACTTACCTGACAGAAAAGGAAAGTGATAGCTGCTGAGGGGATGTGGAAAAATATGTAAAATAATGCACTTTTAGTGGAGTTGTGAACTAGTTCAAACATTCTGGGGAACAAAATTGCATACCCTTTAACCCAGCTCTACTACATTTATATCCCCAAAAGATCAAAGTAAAAGGGAAAGGACCTATTTGTACAAAAACTGTGCATAACATAGTGTTTATGGTAGCAAAAGCTCAATTGATTGAGAGGGGATCAACCTCAAATGGGGAAAGGCTGAATAAAGTTGCAGTAAGTGATTGTGTTAGAGTACCATTGTGTTACAAGAAATGATGGTTTCATATTGGTTTCAAGAACAAGATGGTTTCAGAAAAACCTAAGAAGACTTATATGATGTGATTCCAAGTGACTTGAGCAGAACTAGGAGAGCATTGGATGCAGTAATAGCAATATTGTAATGATGACCAATCGTGAAAGAGTTAGCTTCTAAAATCAAGGCAATTCCCAATCCGAGACTATTCCAAGGGATCTAGAATGAAAAGTGTTATCCAAATCCAGAGAGAACTGATGACCTTTGAGTGCAGATTAAAGTTATGTTTTTAGTTTTTTTAATTTTTCTTGCATTTTTGTAGGGTTTCTTTCTGTATTTTTGTTGTTTGTAATGAGGCTAAAATGGAAACTTCACATGTGTAACTGAAATCATATTGGTTTCCTCCTCAATGGGTTGAAGAGAGGCATGAGACAATAGACAGCTCAGAATTTTAAAAGATGACTGTTTTTTAGAAAAAATATAATTGGGAATTTTAAATGAAATAAATAAAAATATATTTTAAAAATTAACAATGGAGAATTCTAATATTTGGAAATTTTTCTAAGTATTCCTCCCCCATAAGTCTCAATATTCCCACAGAATTACAAGTCAGTTCTCAAGTTTGGCAGTATATAACTCTAGAGTAGGGCTCAAATTGCTTCAGGAAATCTTCTCAAATCCCTCCACCATTCCTTTCTTATTCCTGAATTGTTTATTTGCTCTGCTAATATTTTTACAACTTCTCATATGCCCCACCATTCTCAACAATTAGTTTGCATTAAATATATTTTTAAATTAATCAGTTTTATTGCATCATACTTAATGTTATTGATCTATAAAAAATAACCCTGCAAAGTTATTAGTATATTTTTAATATTGTGGAATTGTACACAAATATAGTTTATGTTAGAAAAATTGATCAATCATTTTACATAGGAAATTGGATAAAGCAGGCAGCAAAACTAAAACATTTCACTGGTAATCACTGCTAGTATTGAACTGTTATTGTACAACCTTTGTAAGATTGCTTATTCATAAAATAGCTAATTCACAATGGTTTAGCTACCACATACACTATAAACCTTCAATGCAGAAAGGAGTAATATGTTACTGATATTTGATTTTACCTTTTCTCAGTGTATAAAGTAAAAGTTCAAACTATAAAACCTAAATTATTTTTAAAATAGTACACTTTCCATTGTTCTGAATAACTATGTCTACCTAGCATTTGTTTAAGGGAAATTTATAAATGAATCAGCTATCAAAGGCAGTTCAAATAACCAATATGAATGAGGAAATTCCAGAGTGGGTTGTTTATTTTATTTTTTAGTCACAGCTATTTGATACGTTTATCTATGTTAATTAAATTAGCTTGATCTGCATTTCATTTTGTGATATATAGACATAGTGTCTAATTATTTGTCTTAGGTAAATGTCTCATGTCAAATTAAACCTATTTTTAGACATGATTGCTGAGCTATTCTCAGGGAATTTTTGAAAAATCAGCAATTAGAAAGGTAATGTAACTTTAGAAAAGGGCAAGTGTTGTACTGATTTTTATGAAAGGAAAAAAAAAAGATTTGTATCTAGAAACCAAGAAGTTTAACTTTGACTCCTGAAAGTATTTTATGTCACATTATTAAAGATATACGTATGGTATTACTAGATTATTCAATCAGGAGACAGGAGAATGCTATGTTCCTAACCTAAACTTTAGCAAAGTATTTTACAAAATTTGTCTTGTTGTCTTTTGAATAAGAAATGTGACCTAGACAGGGAATAATAAGTATATTCAGAAATGATTGAATAGCCTCCAGACAAGATTTCTTATCAATTTGGAAAAAGTTATTTCATGGTATACTTTGACGATCTGTATTTTGGACTGTATTTTTAGATCAGTGAATTGAACGAATAGAAAGAAGGCATGCTAAGTAATCAGATTTAAAGATGGTTCGAAGCTAGTTGGGACAGGTAACAGTGGATCACTGATTCAAGGAAAAAAATAACCCAGTGAACAATTCAACTAACATTTATTAAATACCCACAGTATGACAGATACTATGGTAATATAGGAATACAAAGAAAGAAAACCTCCCCTGCTTCTAAGAAATTCATAGTTTAATTGAAGAGAAAATATGTGAACAGCTGGTAATGTAGATAATATACATCTAGTAATAAAGATAAATACAAGCTAACTTTGGTGTACTCTCAAAGAGACGGCACTGAGATAGAAGAACTTGAAAAGAGGTTTCTTGCAGAAGGTAGAATTTCAGTTGAGACTTGAAGGAAGGCAAGAGGCTGAGATAGCAAGCTCTAAGCATGAAAGATAGCAAGTGAAAATACTGGGAGTTAAGGAAATAGAGTATCTTGTGTGAGGAATGTTAAGGAGGCCAGTAAATCACTGGATTTTGAATGCATGGAGGCGGGGAATAAGGTATAAGAAGACTGCAAAGGTAGGACAGGTTGAGGTTATGAAGGTTAAGGAAGGAATCCAAAAATAAAGTTAATAAAAGGCTAGGTTAAATGAAGCTGCCTATATCAAAATAACAACTTTATTATGATTATCAGACTATCTGAGAAGTATTTAATTCAGTTCTTGGAGGTACGTTGTAGGGAAGACTCTTAAGGTAGATGGTTGCAAGGATGGGAAAAGTGCCTTGCGATCATGTCATAAGAGGAGAGGTTGAAAGACCTAACAACATTTAGAATACAGGAAATGTCTTGTACTCTACTTGACTACAGATAATAGAATCGGGAAACAATGATTGATTTCAGATTTAGGAGAAAAAACTTTGAAAAATTATAGCTATCCCGAAAGTGCTTACTCAGAAGGTAATAGCGTCCTACTTGCTGAATCTAGATGACCTACTGTCTTATACTGTAGAATGAATTCTTCAGGCACATCTTGGACTAAATGGCCTCCGGGCTCCTTCCAGCTCTGTTTCTGTAATTCTTTTTGTCACTAAGATAGGAATGACCCGATGGTGATCTTACACATAAACCTCTTTGTTTCCTTGGGATCAACTTTAAGATGATCATCTTCTTACTCTTTCTAGGTTTATCACCGTGATACAGTTTAAACTTTCTCCTCAGGTTGTACTTTCAGCCATCTTTTTCTCTATATATAACTACATTTTAAAAATAGTTTTTCTTGAATTGGACAAAATAATATAGGACATGCCATGTGATATTTTATGAGATAACTAATTTTATTTTTGAGTCCACCAATGGATGACTCGTTCCTTCCCTGTTTGCCTTCCTTCCCTCCTTACCTCTCTTTCTTCCTTTTATCCTTTCTTTCTATCTTTCTTTGTCTTCATCTCACCTAAGCTTGGAGGTTCACTGGTCAATCATGACACAATCCCACTGTTGATTGGCACCTAAAATTTTCTCCTGTTCCATTTCTGACCAGAGCCAGTTTGCCATTCCCTTAATAGCCTAATGGTTTCCATCACTTTGGGGCTTACCATGTAGGTTGCAGACATAGTATGAACATTAAATCAGCTTTAACCCTACTGCAACTTAGAACTCCTTTCTATTCGGTTCATCTTCCTGGTAGCAGAAATTACTCCTACGCACCACCACTTTTAATAATTTAATGGAATCTATCTCAGATGGAAATTTAGTGGAATGTAGAAAGGATGCAAATTTAACAAACGTTTTATGGATTAGAAAGTGTTGATATGTTTTCATTGAAAATAAGTGTGTAATTCATCCAAAGAACAAATCTCTTCTCTTTTTTGTATTAGTGACATTGGCAAATCAATATAATAATGTAAAGTAATGCCATCATAGGGCATGCATTTATTTGTTGCTTCTAAGCCCATTTTTCATTTGGGTATTTATCATTTGCGTTAACTAATCTTCCCTAGAGACTAGTTGATATAAATGTTTCATTATTGTTCCACTAGATTATCAATTCTTGATGACTCTTATCATAACAATGATAAAGTAGTGGAATGTTTGTGTTTATAGCTGTTACAAAAGAATTACAAACCTTCTGAGTGTGTGCCTACTTGATCAAAGGCAATGGAGGGTAATTTCTAACATGGAATGATTTGTGCCGAGTTTGACACTATGAGCCCCATCAGCATCAACTTTCTTGAATTATCATTTTATTTTTTCCAATTGGGTAATTGTGGTCTTCAGTTACCTCCTTATGTATCTTTAGTTAGACATTTGGTATATTATTTTACCTCTGTTCAAATTATCAACATTGATCATCTGCAAAGCCGCTCTTCCTGAACCTTATGTCAGAACTTTATGCAGAGAGAGTGCCTCTCTATTGCTCTTTCATCATTTACGCACAGATCATTTCTTAAATCTGAAAGTCCACCTCTGATTTCTTTCCTTCACTCAGTCTGAAACTTTCAATAAATTTCTAATTAGCATATTATTACATTATCCAAAGAACACTAATAGAACACCTAATCATTTTAATCTGTTTATATGAATCTACATTTTATATGTTTCAATTTAACTTTTAGATTAGAATATCCTTGCAAAGAGGTACCTTTTTCTTTTCACAGTGTGTGTGTGTGTGTGTGTGTGTGTGTGTGTGTAAAATCGTAGATTATTACCTACTCCACCAAGTGGCTAGCATAACTCCCTATACATCATAGACTACTTTAATTGCTTCTGCTTTCTCTATTCTTACTCTGTTTTCAATCCTTAGTCGAGTCTATTTGCCCTTACAACTAAAATTGCTTTCTATAAAATTTACATTAATTTCTCAATTGCCAAAATTAGTAACCATTTCCATATCTTAATTCTTCCTGACCTCTCTTTATAGTATCTGAAAGTTGACTAACTTGTAGATGCTGAATTTTCATGACATTATTCTCTGTTGATTTTCCTCATTCCTGTCTGACCATTTTTTCTTAGTTTCCTTTCCTTAATCATTATCCATATACTGCCCAAGTCTATTCCAGAGCTCTGCTCTGTAATTGTCACTCTCTCTTTCTGTCTCTGTCTCTCTTTCCTGATCCCCCTTTCCTCCAGCCCCCACATATCTTGTGTAATTAGCTTTTGAAGATTAAATTGCCATCACTGTGCACGACTCACAGATGTATATATCTTGCCCTAGACTCTCTCCTGAGCACCAGTACCATTCAGCCAGCTCTCTGTTGAATATTTCAAACTGTTTGCCTTGTAAGCATTTCATACCCTAATTGTACAAACCAAAAGTCACTCTCTTTTCCCCAGTCTCTGACCACTTCTTTCGAACTTTACTCTTTCTGTCAAAAGCCCCACCATAATTCTCATTCAAAACATTCAGCCTTGTCATTGTCCTCAATACCTTATGTTCTCCCAACCTACATATGTAATTAGTTGCTTTTTTTTATTATACCTGCATAACAAGTCTTAAAATTGTCTCCTTCTCTCTGCTTAACCTACTTAAGGCCTTCGTTATCTCTTGTCACCTGGATTATTAGTCAGTCAATTAATCCGCACCACTATCAACTGCTTCCAATATTTCCCTTTCACAGTGGCACTAAAATTATTTTCCTAAAAAAGAGGTCTATTTCAGGACTGCTCAATAAATTTCAGCTATTCCCTACTGCCTGTTAGAATCAAGTAAACAACTTGTTTGGCATTTAAAGTCTTTATAGCTACATGGTTCTAACTTACCTTTGTTAACTTTACTATGTATTATTTTCACACAGAGGGTTAAAAACGAAACTAGTCTTCTTGCTGGTTTTCACTTACAGCATTTTATCTCTCACCTCCATGGATTTGCAGTGGCTGGCCCTCATGGCTTTAGTGCACTGCCTTTCCTGAATCTCAATATTCCTGAATTCCTTGTGCTCAGCTCAAGTTCAACCTTCTATACGGACACTTTCTTGATCTCTGTAGCTACTAGGGCTCTATCTCCTTATCTTCTATTTATTCTGTGTATATTTTAGTACTTGTACGTGTGAACTACCATGATGCAATGTAACCTTTTTGAGGACAGTTATTACTTCATTTTGCCTTTGCATCCGCAGGAGGTAGCTCTCAGAGAATTTGACACGTATTAAGTGCTTAACAAATGCTGCTTAGCTTTTGTTGATTTCTTCATTGTGGATTCTCTCTCAAATGATGTAAATTGAAACTTCTCTCTGCTTTCTTACGTGCTGTTTTTCTTGTCCAAATTTTCCATACGTCTTCCACAAGGTACGTAATTAGCATGTTGAAAATTGTCTCCTTTTTGTTTTCCTTTTTTGGGGTACCAATGTAGCATTTGTTCTGTGCATCTGTTCTCTTTATTAAGTGATTTATTTAACTACTTCCTTTTCAAGTCATGAGAGACCGCTGCAATGATTTTCATAGTATTTGTCATGTCATTTTAAGTAGTGTGCTCACATCCAAGTAAGTTATATTTTTACTCTCTGCATATCATGATAGCATATACTGGGAGTTAGTGGGAGACTAACAGGCCCAAATAAAATAAAGGTGTATTTCAAAAAGTATTGTCCCCATTGTTATCTAAGTACGTATTTAATTCTGATACCAAAGTCAGAATTTCAAAAATTAAGCAAGTTCAAGGTAAAAGCAGTACATTGTAATAGGGTTCCAAGAGCAAAAGTTTACATTTTAAGGGCTAAATGAGTGAAATGATCAACATGGAGCAAGATCAGGAAAATAGGGAAAAGAAAATGGGATGCTCACTTTTTCTGGCAGGAGGAATAAAAGTCCATTTTATGAGAGTCATGACAGTCAACAGAAGATCAGACTGGCTCTACACCTATTGTTCATTATATATCTTTCTATCACCTCTCAGGTTAGTTTCTGTTTCAGTTCTTTTGAGATCATGATGTTATATGACCCACAACCATGCAGAATTACAGGATAAGTATTAGAGTTGAAGAGATGAACTTTTTTAGTGTGAACATTGAAAAATGCTGTGATTTCCCAAATGCAACCCAGCCTAATCTCTTCTTCCTGCTTGTTGATTTCTGGTACACTTTATTATGTATCTATAGCACTTCTCCAGGACAAGAATATTAATGGAATAATTTCAGGCCTGTCTGTCAAAGGTCATTCATACTCCAGGTCCTCTTGGTCTTTTATCTACTTTTCTCTTTCTTTCCCCCTGTGTAGTTGTTTTAACTGAACTTTTGGCATTTTCTTTTGGATTTTCAGTGAGGTTGCTCAATAGTGTTTCAGTATATTTAATGTGCTGCCATATATGAATGTAGAGAAATTAATCATCCAAAGGAAATTCTCTTTTCCTAAATTTAGAAAGATACTTTCCGTAGCATCAGTGAAGGCCTTTGATAAACATGCATGTGCTGAGCATCTCACTTGATATAAATTCTTAGCAAACCACTACAGTTAACGCTTTGTCATATCTGCCATGATGTATTGTGTGAACTTGGTATATGTGTGAGGAAAACCTTCTCTCAGAAAATATTTCAAGGCCTTGCTATCTCAAATACTTCTTTGTAAAATGTTAATAAATAAAATATAAAGCTAAATCTTGTCATCTAAATTCTTAGCTAGGTTTATGAACACAATGAAGGGGTCCAGTGTAGAAAATTACTTGGAAAATTGCTCTCACTCTTTTTTCATATGAGATGCTTTTGTCAGAAAGTGGGCAGTTGAGGAGGTAGCTGCAAATACTTTCTCAGTCACATTTTTTGTGCGTGTGGTTGTTAAAGATCATGTTGTTTTTCATTCTTTAGTAGTCATCCCATCTTGTAAATATTCTGACTGCCAGTAGCCAAATGGCATTGAAACAGTGCTGCCTGTAGCATAAGTATGTTTTTATCATCTGTATACTTGATCATTTCCAAACATTTTTCTGGACTTCAGTTTTCCACTAATTCAAAAGATTATGAAATTATTGTTTTGTGTTCTTTTCTCTAAAAAATGGAAATAAAGTCTAATAAGTTATATTTTTATAACTTTCTCCACCTCATATTTGACAGTTGAAAGTTTATTGTTTGCATTAAGTAAGTTGACAGATGTCACCTCATAGAGTTACTTCTTTATTTTGAGTTCACAGGTAGTAAAGTACAAATGTGGTGGTTCTACTATTGCTACCAATGAGAACAGATTCTCTATAAAAACAACAGAATATCCATTCTCTTTTGAGATTCTGGAAAGAGGGACTTTTTTATATTCAGCTATAAAGCCTTTCAAGAAATATATGATTCCTCTGGTTTTATCATCTATCTTTCTAGAAGCTTGTTTTCTCCTTAACTTTTTTTTGTATTTTATGTAGAGATATAGTTCATAATCTTTCATTCACCTAGGTTTTTCTTGAACTTTTACTATAGACCATTGTAACCTTTAACTGTCATATCTCTATTTGACAAAGAAATTACTTCTTTCTGGGGTAAAGCATTTTTTACTTCCTTGTTGTGGTCGCTTATCTATATTGGTTAAGCTTCTCTAGGAAAATGTGGTGGAGTTAGAGACATTACTTTTGTTTATCTATTTTTTCATAGTCAATCAGTTATTTAACCAGATAATATCAGAACTTTTATAATTGCATTCAATGCCTTCATTTCATCTTTATTTTTTCTTCTAATTTGGTGTCTACAAAAATGTCCTGGTACAATAAGGGAATAATAAATTAAATGTAGCTTTGGAGAGTGGAAAAAAAAGAGATGTTTTTAGTAAAGGGGTGAAAAGAAAGGGAGATTCAAAATTAAAAGAGAGGACAATAATCAGGAAAAATGATGATGGTAATATGTTAACTTGAGTGTGGAAATGCAAGTCAAAGCACAAGGGAGAAAAGAATGAATGAAAGATTTACAATGGGAAAAAAAAAAACAACTTAGTTGCAGATTGTGTGTATGTTTGTCCTTCGTTGCTGAAAAAGGCCATGCCATCAGAGAAATGATGACATGACTTGCACTTGACTTTGTTTTGAGTGAGGCAGAGCAATGCAAGGTCACCAGCCTCACTTCTTCTCCAGAGTCATCTCAGTCCAGTGACCAGATATTCATCAGGATGACTGGAGATGACCCAGGATGAGGCAATTGGGGTTAAGTGACTTGCCCAAGTCACACAGCTAGTGAGTGTCAAGTGTCTGAAGTGAGATTTGAACTCAGGTCCTCCTGACTCCCACACTGGTGCTCTAGCCACTGCACCACCTAGCTACTCCCAAGTTGCAGATTAGAGAATCGAAGAAATAAGAATGCAAATCTTCGACATCAAAAATTCTCAACTAATCAGTAGGTAAGGAGTTAAAAAATTAACTTGCATATGTAGGTCTACACTGTGAGACAAAACTTTTTCCATCTTTCACCCACCTACCGAAACCTTTTCTGGGTCAATGAAGAAGTCAGAAAAATCTTTGTTTCGCATCACCATTTCTAGTCTCTTTCTCTGCCACCTGCCCTAATCAATGTCTCTTCTGTTGAGGCTCAGACTATCCAAATTTATCACCTAAGATTCTGGTGGTTGTTATTGATCAACACTCGGAACATATTCCTTCACTCCTCACAGTGTTAAGTGCCTGGGTACAGTTTTACTCTCTTATCCTTCTCCTGCCCTCAAATTAGGGGAATTCTTTCACCCATAGAGATTCTTTCTCAAATGTCCTCACTTCCTGGTTTCTCAAACTATTCATTTCCTATGAATAGTCCATTTCAGTTAGTCCATTTCACTTCCTTTCCACACTGAGGTCATATGTTTATGTTGCCATCTTCCACAAGATCCTTGTTCTGAATTCTAAAATTCTCTGGTCATAATTTTTTAAAGGAATAATTCTACCTTTCCCTATGCCTTATAGCCTCTAAGTCTGTTCTTAATCCTAAATATGACCACTCTTTAGTATCTATCTTATACTTATATCTTACCTTATACTATCTTTTCTTTCCAATGTCAAAACTATGTCACCTGTTATGTTCTTTCCTTCCCTTTTCACAACCACTTGTTGAATCACTCCAAATATGTCATCCTCTGTACTTTTCTCCTTGTCATATTTCCAGTAGTATCTAATCAAACCTCATGCATACTATTTATCTCCTTTATTCCTATTAACATACTCCTGAAGAGAGCTGAAAGAAATAATGAAATCATGCATGGTCCACTACAAATTTCTGTTAGCTTATATCAACTTGGCACTCACCACTTTAAAGAAATCATTCTACTCTAAGTGATTCATTGTTGTCCTCTTGACAATGGATGATCCAAACTTTCTCATCTATCTTAACCCTACCACAGCACTTCTTCTTCAGTCATCTTAGAGGTGACTCTTGCTTCACATTTCATAGAAAAATTTAAACCAATCAGCAAGTCTCTTCGCTATCTCATTACTTGATAATATTGCTTGCCTTAGCTATCCTTTAAAAAATTCTCACTGATTCCCGCATCCCCCACTAGCTATCATCCTACATCTCTCCTTCCCTTCTTGGCTAATAAACTTCATGAGATAATTGTCTACACTCAGGACCTCTATTTGAGCTCCTCTCACTTTCTGCACTCCGGCTTTTGTACTTATTCAACTAAAATTTCTCTCTAAATGTGACCAAATAAGCAATGTAAATTTATGCCAATGAAAACAAATAAGACTTGTATAGAACTTAGTGACAGGATCTGAGAGGAACTCATTTTTGTTGTAAGGTATGAAGTGTGGGAAAAAAAGTGAAAATAACTAAAATTACACTAAATAAGTCTCAAGAAATAATAGTATGGTTCATCTGAAAAGTTTCATAAGATTAAGCACAAGAGAGTGGGGTATTGGGGAAGAGCTTGTGCATTTAAATAATCAGACATATCTGAGTGATAACTTCATGAAGGCCAATTGGTTTTTGATTAATTAATTTTCTGCATAGTTTACTCTTCTATAGTCCAAACAGAATATACCCCATAAGCTTGCTATTTCTTCAAAATTTATTAATAGTTTCTGGATATTTTGTTTCAGTATTACTAATGAAATTTCTGTTAATTTGTAGATTGATATTCAACAATTTTAATATATTTCTATGTATGTCTGTATGCATACACACATACACACACACACACACACACACACACACACATATATATATATATATATATATATATATATATATATATATATATACACACACACATACACCAAAAGCAATTAAAAGCATGATTGCTTTGAGTCATGTATCTGTTTTAAAAACTATATATTAACCCCATAAGCCAGGGGTCAGCAAACTAAAATCAATTTGAATGTTTTACTTGAGAATCATCAATAATTATGTGTAGTACTAATTTAAAATAGCAACCTAACTAAAACAAGTCAAGGCCATTTTGGTTTCTTAAAAATGTGTGAATGGAGGAAAATGTCTAATGCCAGGTTGATTGTGTTTTTACGGGCCACATAAAAGTAATAAAAGTTGACAGATTCCATTAAAAATCAACTAAAAATAGAAAGCCTATCTTATTTTGCCATGCTTTTATAGTATAAACACATCAGGTTGTGGTCTGTTTGAAAAACTTTGAATTTCCCACCCTTAGTTGAAATAAACTGAAACAACATTTTGAAAATATAAATCTCTAAAGGCTATGTAACCTGCAGAAGCTCTACAGTGAGCAGCATTAAAAAAAAAAAAGTGGAATGAAGAATCTCTATTTTTAGCCTACTGGCTGAAAAGAAGCAGCAAACCAAATTCCTTTCTAGCACTTCCATTATACACAATAGAAAACAATTGCATTTGCCAGTATTCCCACTCAGAGATGGTCAACTATTCTAGGTATGAATTCCCAATTTCCTGGTAACAATTTATTGTAGGATACCTATTCAGAGTGAACATGTACCCTGAAATATAGGAGAGGAGAAAAATGTAATACTGCTTTCATTTGTAATAGCTATATAATGTAAGGGGAAATTGATAGGGTCAGGGAGCTGGGGGGTTATGGAACACAAAGAGAGTCTTTTAAAAATACAATTATATTCTCTCTATCTCACCTCTAACCATTCATTATTACCAGACAAAAAATAAAGACTAGAAAAAAAGAAGTGTCATTTATTTCCTCAAAGTGTTGTCTACATGTAGTTATAGTATTCATTTCTCATTTACTTTAACTTGTTTTAGCTAATGTCATGAATACCTTAATTTGCATAAACCTGTATCCTCCCTGGCGCTCTTGCTTGTGTTCTCTCTGTCTCTGTCTCTGTCTCTGTCTCTCTCTCTCTGCAATGTAACAATGAAGGATTCTTTTTTTTTATCTCTTTGAATTGTGCCATAACACTCAGGTGATCTCCACTATCTCTAGGATGCACTACCAGTGTGATCACCTCAAATGGCTTACCCCAGTGCTGACGTTTTTGGAGCATGCAAACAGTGTACTTCTGTGTGGCAGTAGGAGTTTTCTTCTGACAAATTAATTTAGCAGAAAATTGTTCACCACCAGCAGTGCTGGCCTTATTAAGATCTTTTCTTAAGCAAAGAGAAGGTTTCAAGAATATATAAAAGGCAGACTAAAAATCTGACACTTGATCACAGAGAATGGGACACATGGCATCAAAATATTAGAGCTGTTCTCATGCTAAGTTCTTGTTACTCTTATTCAATCTTTTAATATCTCATTAGCTCATCATCAACATATATTGAGTGCCTTTGATTCCTCATTCAGGGAAGCTATGAATCCTCTTCAACCACTTAGTTTTATACAGAGAAAAACTGTTCCATAACCACAACTAGCCATTTCACAGTGTGCCGCTAGATTGATTGAATAAGAAGGTGGATGACAATGTAAGGACAGTATACATACATATATATGTATACACATACATGCACACATATATACACATGTGTATATATTTATACATACATATATGCAAATTTATACACATATATAGTTTATATATACATATATGTGTACAAAATGGATATATTTATATATACATATATGTACAAAATGTACGTATTCATATATACATGTGTATATATGTGCATATATGTATTTTATATACGTACCTATGATAGCAAGCAAGTAGACCTATTCTTTGTGGATACGGAAGAGTACATTATTATTGAGTATTCCTTAAGCACGGACCATGTCTCTAGGAGTGAAGTTCATAGGGAAAGAAAAAGAAGTATACTTTGCCATAGTATGTGCAGAATAAATACATAGTGTCCCTAAAGGTTTAGTGCAGTTTTAGACTTAAAAGTGCAAGTAAGCCTTTTTGAGGGGACAGCTCCCATAAAATATGTTGTGACTTATGGAGGTGGCCAATTTATATATACAGTTTCTAGGAGATGTTTAAAATGCTTAAAGGAACAGAGTCGGTTTTCAAATTAGAAAGAATAAAGATTCATGGAAAATTGGAATTTCAGGATTCAGATCAACATTTTAAACCCCCCAAAATGGCACTGAACATGTTGCATTTTAAAAATGCGACCAGGTCCTATGTCTGAAACGGAGTTTGATTCAAAGTCAGAGAGCAATGGAATATGAGGGCAGCGAGGTGGAAGAAAGCAATTGGTAGAAAATCTTGAAACAAATTGGTACTAGCTTAAATTTGACAGAAGGAATTGAGAATGTAGAAGACTGTAAAAATTGGAACCATAGTCAAAGTGATACCTTAAGACAGGTGATTCTAACACATTACTGAAATATAGTTTATGAGGTATTTTGACTACAGGCATAGAGGCCAGCAAGGAAGGTGAGCAGACCTTGGACCTAAGTGGTAACTGTGGGTAGCTCTAGCAAAGGGAGGTAAGAGAAATGATATAGAAGGAAAATCATAAAGAATGGTGATTAGCTGGGGTTTAAAATAATGGTAGAAATTAAAAATATCACAATAGTTGCACCATTGAGACTTGCAAAAAACCAGAACACTATTTAATTATGATGTGTGGTTGTAAAATGTCTCATTAGGCAGTGACATATAAAGTTCATTGAGATACTCAAAGTCTACTATATAATAATCAATGGTGTGGGGGAGAAGAAGCACATTGAATTAGACAGTATCATTGCGAAGTCAACACTACAACTAGACTTCAAATACTGCCTTTAAAATTTGATTACCAAATCTTATTTAATGAAGCAACTTATAGATCAGATTATTTTGCATAATTTTAATAAGTAGTTTATCTAGATATAATAGGTAAGGAAAATTGAAGTTTTTTTCCAATTAGAATCTGCTTTAATCATATTATCTTTTTACCAATTAGCGCTGACAGATTATTTGTGTGTGTACATGAATGTGTGTATATGTATATGTTTAGAGATGATGTGTATAGATGTGTGTCTAGGAGTTGCATTAAGAATAGTCTTGCATTAGAATAGTCTTGCATTAGAATAGAAGTCTTGCATTAAGAATAGTCTTGAAATGAAAACATCACCATTCTTGATTTGTTGCTTTTGTTGGGAAAAATAGAAAGAACAGACTTATTGGCTAATTATTAAGGACTTTAGAATCCTTCTGCTAACTGAAATGATGGAAGAAAAAATTCTTTCTGTAACAGATTGATTCATACAGCACTTATTTAATACTTGTTAAGTACTGGCTAAGTGCTAGGCGGATGTACAGTTTCCATAGTATACATCCCAGGCTTTCATGTAACTTAAGAGTCTAGAAATGGTGATAAGATGAAGGTACAGAAAAGTGTGTTACAAGAAAAGTATATTAAATATGGCAACACAAAATGTGACAAGAAGTGCATGCAAGATGGTCATTATATCTGGGAGGATTAAGAGAGAACTTCATGGGGAAGGGAATATTTGAGTTGGGCAATGAGTAAAATGATGAGTAGCAATTCAAAGAGTGGAAAGGAGATGATTGTGTTTGTTGGACTTGAGGAAACTTGTGGATGTAAATTGTTTTGTTGCCCAACACCTATTACTCTCAGACTACTTAAGAATGGTTCTTTCTTCTACATTGTTTGGAAACATTAGTTAAGATAAACACAAACATGGAATCCATACTATTGATATTCTATGTGTTTTATATTTGCCTTTAATTGGAATTTTAAGAATATTTGTATAGCCAATCTGCCCCTCCCTTTTTTTACCTAAGCTAATATTAAACGTGAATATGATTATCAATGCTAAGCTCATATAACATAGAGATCAGGGAGAAATGTTGCAGAAACACCTTGGATGGTTGAAGGAAGCAACTTAAAAGGAACAACTTTCCTTGGTTCATGCAAAAGTAAATATTTTGGATAAATGAGAGCTTTTTTCACCTGGTTTTCTCTAAAGGGATAGGAACGATGTCTAGCTAAGACTGTTTCACTAGGTGTGGTGGCTGAGCATGCTACAGTTTCTTAGAGCCACAGGTGAGAGTTGGGTGAAAGGTAGACACCAAAGGTGTATGAGCAGCCCTGAAAAGGGCTTGACAAGTCTTTCTTGAACATCCTATACACCTCTAACCAGGTTGAGGGTAATCAATAGTCCTCAAACTGTTTAGTGAGTTAGGGAGATGTCTATCTTAAGCATTTGAAGACTTGCCACTATGGAATGGGTGGATGAGAACAATTGTTCCAACAGCCATGAAGGCAGCTGAAGAGCAGGCAGTGTGAAGGTCTTTGAGATTAGTCAGAAATTGAAGAAGCCAAGATCATCCATTGAGCCCTGGGTCCTTGTCAATTATCTTGATTTTTGTCATTCACCTAGACTTACATGATTCTGAAAGAGAGAATGAGCCTGGTGACTTTGTACAACTCTGCCATGCTTAAAATCCAATTCACACTCAAATCAAGACACTGCCCTTGATATCATCTATTGGTCCTCTTCCAAAATAAAGATCAACAGAGGTGAGGTGGGAAGAGAAAAGAGAATTTGGAAAAATAGTATTTTTTAAGAAACTGAGCTAGACAGCACTAAAAGAGATTTCTTAGTTAGTCTTTTTGCCATAGCTAATTGTTTCACATGACCTCTCCTAAGGCATTCTTCCTTTCCTGCCCTCACCCTTCCACCTCCACTCTCCATCACTGCCATTGTTTGCTGGTGAGAACTAGTGAATGGGGGTGTGGGAATATTTCATCTGTGAGATCTACAAACCCTCAAAAATGAGATTAAGTGACACCAGGCATGCTATAATTCACCTCAGGTAGTAATAATTGGAGACTTCAGCTTTGAATAAAGACAAATCCATAGAAAAGCAGGAGGTAGTGGAAAATTATAGTGATTACAGTGTATACAGTGGGTATAAATAAATGTAAAATTATACAACTCACTCACCATTGCTCATAATAGCAAAGACTTTAATATGGGTCATTTTTTACTATCAAAATGCTTTCCTATACAGAAGTCCATTTGATCATTTCCAGAAATCTAAAAAGATTGAACTATAAGGATTTTTAAAATGTATATTTTCAATCTGAACCTTGTACTTGGTTAACTCATTAAGTAATTCTAAGATATACATTTGGATATGTGAGAAACCTATAATTTCTTTTTTTTTTTTAATGTTTTACAATCATTTCCTTAAAGTTAAGATTTTATCCCCCCCACCCTTCCCCTAATACCCCCCTCCCTCCCCATGACAGCATACAATTCTGTTTAGGTTCTACATATACTTTCCTATTGAGCACATTTTCACTATATTCATGCTATGTAGTCGAACTAAAATAAATGGAAGAAATCATATAACAAATCAACACATAATACACTGAAACCCACCCACACACAAACATGATCTGCTACATTCTCCAAGTGACTTCCACATTTCTTTCTTTGAGTGTGGAAGGCATTTTGCCTTAGAAGACTGACATTAGGTTTTGTTTTTTTTTTTCTCAGTAAGTTCTTGTGTTATTACAAAGTTCCAAGTCTACCAGAAAAAACTCTCACACACTGTGGTCGTTGCTGTGCACAAAGTTCTTCTGGTTCTGCTCCTTTCACTCAGCATCAGATCATATAAGTCCTTCCAGGCCTCCCTGAAGTCTTCTTGTTCATCATTTCTTATGGCACAATAGTACTCCATTACATTCATATACCATAATTTATTCAGCCATTCCCCAATTGATGGGCATCCCCTTGACTTCCAGTTTTTGGCCACCACAAAGAGTGCTGCTATAAATATTTTTGTACACGTGGGACCCTTTCCCGTTTTTATAATCTCTTGGGGATACAATCCTAGTAGCGATATTTCTGGGTCAAAGGGTATGCACATTTTTGTAGCCCTTTGGGCATAGTTCCAAACCATTCTCCAGAAGGGTTGGATGATCTCACCACTCCACCAACAATGAATTAGTGTTCCAACTCTCCCACATCCTCTCCAGCATTTATCATTTTCTTGTTCTGTCATGTTTGCCAATCTTATAGGTGTGATGTGAAACCTCAGAGTTGTTTTGATTTGCATCTCTCTAATCAATAGTGATTTAGAGCACTTTTTCATATGATTATAGATATTTTTGATTTCTTCCCCTGCAAATTGCTTGTTCATATCCTTTGACCATTTATCAATTGGGGAATGACTTGGATGGTTATATATTTGAGTCAGTTCTCTATATATTCTAGAAATGAGGCCTTTATCCCCGAGCTTAGCTGTAAAAATTTTTTTCCCAATTTACTACATCCCTCCGAATTTTGGTTGCATTGGGTTTGGTTGTGCAAAAACTTTTCAGTTTAAAGTAATCAAAATTATCCATCTTGCATTTCATAATGCTTTCTATCGTTTCTTTAGAAAAAAATTCTTCCCCTCTCCATAAATCTGATAAATACACTATACCTTGCTTCTCCAGTTTATTCATGGTATCAATCTTTATACCTAAATCATGTACCCATTTGGACTTTACTCTTGTGTACGGTGTCAGGCATGGGTCTATGCCTAATTTCCGCCACACAGTTAACCAGTTTTCCCAGCAATTTTTGTCGAACAATGAGTTCTTATCCCAGAAGCTGGGATCTTTGGGTTTATCAAACAGGAGGTTGCTATATTCCTTGCCAACTGTGTCTTGAGTGCCAAGCCTATTCCATTTGTCTACCCCTCTGTTTCTTAGCCAATACCAAGTGGTTTTGATAATTGCTGCTTTATAATACAATTTGAGGTCTGGTAGCGCTAGGCCACCTTCCCAAGCATTTCTTTTCATTAGTCCCTTTGATATTCTGGACCTTTTGTTTTTCCAAATGAATTTTGATATTATTTTATCCAGCTCTAGAAAATAATTATCTGATAGTTTAATTGGTATGGCACTAAATAAGTAGATTAATTTAGGTAGAATTGTCATTTTTATTATATTAGCTCGGCCTACCCATGAACAACTGATGTTTTTCCACTTACTTAAATCTGACTTTATTTGTGCAAAAAGTGTCTTGTAATTGTGTTCATATAATCCCTGGGTCTGTTTTGGCAAGTAAACTCCTAAGTATTTTATAGTGTCTACTCTAGCTTTAAATGGGATTTCTCTTTCTATCTCTTGGTGTTGGACTTTGTTGCTAGTATATAGGAATGCAGAAGATTTGTGTGGGTTTATTTTGTAACCTGCAACTTTGCCAAAGTTGTTTTTTATTTCAAGTAGCTTTTTACTTGAATCTCTGGGATTCTCTAAATATATCATCATATCATCTGCAAAGAGTGATAACTTAGTTTCTTCTTTGGCTATTTTTATTCCTTCAATTTCTTTATCTTGTCTAATTGCTACCGCTAACATTTCTAGTACCATATTGAATAATAATGGTGATAATGGGCATCCTTGTTTCACCCCTGACCTTATTGGAAATGCCTCTAGCTTATCTCCATTGCATATAATGCTTGCTGAAGGTTTTAGGTAGATACTGCTTATTATTTTATGGAAAGTTCCCTTTATTCCTATGTTCTCCAGTGTTTTTAATAGGAATGGGTGTTGTATTTTGTCAAAAGCTTTTTCTGCATCAATTGAGATAATCATGTGGTTTTTGTTGGTTTTGTTGTTGATATGATTGATAATGCTAATAGTTTTCCTAATATTGAACCAGCCCTGCATTCCTGGTATGAAACCTACCTGATCATAATGTATTATTCTCTTGATAAGATGCTGTATTCGTTTTGCTAAAATCTTGTTGAAAATTTTTGCATCTATATTCATTAGAGAAATTGGTCTATAATTTTCTTTTTCTGTTTTATCTCTTCCTGACTTGGGTATCAAAACCATATTGGTATCATAGAAAGAATTTGGGAGTACTCCTTCTTCCCCAATTTTCCCCAAAAGTCTATATAGTATTGGAATTAACTGTTCTTTAAAGGTTTGATAGAATTCACTTGTGAATCCATCTGGTCCTGAAGATTTTTTCCTAGGGAGTTCATTGATGGCTTGTTCAATTTCTTTTTCTGAGATGGGGTTGTTTAAGTATTCACTTTCCTCTTCTGTTAATCTGGCCAATTTGTATTTTTTAAAATATTCATCCATCTCATTTAGATTATCGAATTTGTGGGCATAAAGTTGGGCAAAATAATTTCTAATTATTGTTTCAATTTCCTCCTCATTGGAGGTGAGTTCGCCCCTTTCATTTTTAATATTAGTAATATGATTTTCTTCTTTCTTTTTTTTAATCAAATTGACCAAAGGTTTATCAATTTTATTAGTTTTTTCATAAAACCAACTATTGGTTTTATTTATTAATTCAATAGTTTTCTTAATTTCAATTTTATTAATCTCTCCTTTGGTTTTCAGTATTTCTAATTTGGTATTTTCTTGGGGATTTTCAATTTGTTCTTTTTCTAGCTTTTTCAGCTGCATACCCAAGTCATTGATCTCCTCTTTCTCTATTTTATTTATGTAGGCATTCAAAGATATAAAACTTCCCCTAAGAACTGCTTTTGCAGTATCCCATAAGATTTGGTAGGTTGTCTCATTATTGTCATTCTCTTGAATGAAGTTGTTGATTGTTTCTATGATTTCTTCTTTAACCCATTCCTTCTTTAGGATTACATTATTTAGTTTCCAACTGATTTTTGCTTTATCTTTCCATGGCCTTTTATTACATATAATTTTTATTGCATTATGATCTGAGAAGGATGCACTGATTATCTCTGCCTTTCTGCACTGGATTTTGAGATTTTTATGTCCTAGTACATGGTCAATTTTTGTAAATGTTCCATGTACTGCTGAGAAAAAGGTATATTCCTTTCTATTCCCATTCAATTTTCTCCAAAGATCTATCATATCTACCTTATCTAGAGTTTTATTTACCTCCTTAACCTCTTTCTTGTTTATTTTGAGGTTAGATTTATCAAGTTCAGAAAGAGGGAGGTTGAGGTCCCCCACTAGTATAGTTTTGCTGTCAATTTCTTCCTTCAACTCCCTCAATCTCTCCTCTAAGAATCTGGATGCTATACCACTTGGAGCATACATGTTTAGTAATGATATTGCTTCATTGTCTATGGTGCCTTTTAGCAGGATATAGTTTCCATCCTTATCCCTTTTGATTAGATCTATTTCTGCTTTTGCTTTGTCTGAGATTAGGATTGCTACTCCTGCCTTTCTTACATCAGCTGAAGCACAATATATTCTGCTCCATCCTTTAACCTTTATCCTATGTGTATCCCCCCATTTCAGATGTGTTTCTTGTAAGCAGCATATTGTTGGATTATGGCTTTTAATCCATTCTGCTATCCGTCTCCATTTTATGGGAGAATTCATTCCATTCACATTTACAGTTATGATTACAATCTGTGTATTTCCCTCCATCTTCTTTCCCACCATTTGTGCTTTTAGCTCTGCTGTCTCCCTTCCCCTCCTCACTAGTATTTACTTTTCACCACCTCCTCTTGCTGCCTTCCCCTCTTTCTTTTAGCCCCCCTCCCTTTAACTCCCCTTTACTCTTATTGCTTCTTCCCTCCCTTTTGCCTCCCTCCCCTTTCTTCCTCCTTCCCCTCCCACTGCTTATAGAGCTAGTTAGGATTTTCTACTTAAGTTTATTGTTCCGTCCTTTAAATAAATCCGATGAGAGTCCCTCTCACACAATGCTCATCTCCCTCCCCTCTTTCCCTCTACTATGATTTTGTACTTCTTCTTGTGATGTAATTTGCCATTTTCTGCTTCCTTCTTTTCACTCCTCCTATTACACTCCCTTCTCATACTTAAATCACATTTTTTATCATGATATCATTTACTTTATACCCGTTCCCCCTATGCTTATCCCTTTTATATTTCTTAATAGACGCACAGTTCTCAAGATAAACAGATATCATCTTTCCTTATAGGGAGGTCAACGACTTGCCCTCATTGAGTAGCAAGTTGTTCCCCCCCCCCCACTGTTTACCTTTTTATGATTCTCTTGAGACCTGCAATTGAAGATCGAATTGTCTATTAAGTTCTGGTGTTTTGGTCAGGAAACTCTGGAAATCCCTTACTTCGTTGAATGACTTTCTCCTTGCCTGAAATGTTATGCTGAACTTTGCTGGGTAGTTGATCCTTGGTTGCAGTCCCAGCTCCTTTGCCTTACGGAATATTGGGTTCCAATTCTTTCGATCTTTTAATGTAGAAGCTGCAAGGTCCTGTGTAATCCTGATAGTATCTCCTTGATATTTAAATTGTGTCTTTCTGGCTGCTTGTAATATTTTCTCCTTCACTTGATAGTTCTGGAATTTGGCAACTATATTTCTTGGGGTTTTGAGTTTGGGATCCCTTTCAGGAGGGGAACGGTGGATTCTTTCGATGACTATTTTGCCCTCTGAATCTAGTACTTCTGGGCAGTTTTCCTTGATGATTTCCTGGAAGATATTGTCCAGGCTCTTTTCTCCATCCTGGGTTTCTGGCAGGCCAATAATTCTTAAGTTTTCTCTTCTGGATCTATTTTCCAGATCAGTTGTTTTTCCAATTAGATATTTTACATTTTCTTCTATCTTTTCATTCTTTAGATTTTGTTTGACTGATTCTTGCTGTCTCATTGAGTCATTAGTTTCTACTTGCCCAATTCTAATCTTCATCACATTGTTTTCTTCTGTTAACTTTTGCATCTCTTTTTCCATCTGCCCAATTTTTCCTTTTAAGAAGCTATTTTCTCCAGTTAATTTTTGTACTTCCTTTTCCATTTGACCTTTCAGGAATTTATTTTCTCCAGTTAATTTTTGAACTTCTTTTTCCATTTGTTCAATTTTCCTTTTCAAGGAGATGTTCTCATCAGTGAATTCTTTCTTAATAATTTTAAACTCATTGGCCAGTTTATCTTCTATTTCCTTCTTCAGCTGTTCCAGGAGAGCTGCTTGTACTTGCGAGTAGTTCATAGTCCCTTCTGAAGTTTCAGATGGAAGTACAGTCTCAGCTGTGACCTCTTTGGGGCTTGTGCTTTGGTCCTTATCCCCATAGAAAGATTCTATGGTTCTTTCGGCCCTCTTCTTTTTCCTATTCATGATTTTGATTGAGTGTTGTGGCTTCTGGTTCTTTCAGTCAGAAGCTAGAGAACTTTTTGCTGAGCTGATGTGTGAAAAAGCTAAAAGCAGGTATTTGTTTGGTGTTTCCCTGATCAGCCTTGGGTTTAGCTTCTTAAGTGTGGGAAAGGAGTGGTCTGGTCCCAGGAGATTGCCTTAGCTGAATTGAGGCAAAGGCAATCTCAGGAGCTGGTAATCCCAACTGCCCTATTGTCTTTCTGATTCCCCTGGACAGCTGAGGCACGCCTAGATGCTAATGCGTGTTCCCACCCCTCCTGGGGCTCCTCTCCTGGTGCTGAGGCTTGCCTGGGTCCTAGTGCAAATTTTCTCTGCCCTGGGTCCTCTGTCCTTCCGGTTTGCCTCTCCCACCGTATGAGGAATCCCCCTTAGCTATTTTCCTCGTCTCAGGTGTTATGAGACTATTGGTCTCCTTCTTCTAATTCTACTGATCTGGGATTTTTCTGGGGAGATATTTTATGGTTCTTTCACGGTCATCAAGGGGGAAGGAGAGAGCATTATCTGATCACTCCGCCATCCTGGCTCCCGGAAGTTCAAGTAAGTGACTTACCGGAGTCCGATCTCCGGGCTGAAGGTCCCAGGAGCCGCTGCGCTGATATCGGGCGCTCCGAGGCTCTCACTGACTCAGCTGGGCCTGTCTCCTACCCCGGTGTCGCTCCTCTGGTTCTGCCCGCCACTCAGATTTCTCGGATCTCCTCCGCTCCGCTGCGCTGGCCGTGCTGCGCTGGCCACGCTGCGCTGTGCGCTGTGCGCTATGGGCTCACCCCCACAGAACCGATCCTTCCCGTGGACCTTCCAGTCCCACCTGAGCTCCGAATCCGTCATCGTCCGTCTCCCACTCGATTCCGCAGCTCCAAAATCTGGTCAGATTCTCCTTTCAGAGGTACCTGGAGAAGTCTGTCCGAGAGCTCAGGTGAGCAGCTGCTCTCACTCCTCCATCTTGGCTCCGCCCCCCCGAAACCTATAATTTCTAAAGGAAACTAAAATATGTGGGGCTAAGTCCCTAACTTTTAAAATTCAGATTTGTAAATTGTAACACCTTTTTCTTCCTTCAAAACATCTCCTATTATAAAGTCAGACTAAAAAATTGAACTGAATTTATTATTTGCCTGTCCTTTTGGGAAAGTTCTTAGCATCTTAGAAAACTGACTCATTTAGGTAGTTTATTAAGTAGCATTGTAGAAGTATGGATTCAAAACAAAGACAGAAGTATATGCAAATGTACAGAGAAAAGGAGAGTTCCTGTTTTCTCAAAGAGCAGATTTATTGTTAAACTGGCAACATTTGAGAGTGCTCATTTTGCTTTGGATACTTACAAATGCAGATTCTCTCGATGAAGTGCAGAGTCAAAGTGATGCATGAACATTAGGATGAATTTACAGTGCATAACATGAAGTGGAAATATGGAAATCATCCAGTGAATTTAATCAATTTAGACAGCTAAATGAGAAAATGCACATTCCAAAGCAGGCACATCAAATTAGCCAGATAATTGTTAAATTTCCACTTCATCCTGGAAAAATTTAACCATTTTTTTAAATTTAAAAAATGTTCTTTTCTTATATCTGTATTTATGCTGATGTATATTTATCAGGTATACTATTTTCTATAGAATTTGTTAGCCATAATATTATTGTTTACCTGTGGCCAAGAATTAGTCGGATTCCTTGCTTTTTAAACAACATTTCATATTACAAAGAAGATCCTTTTAAAACTAAAGCAAAATATAGCTTTGCATAACTTGAAAAGATCTCAAGGAGAGAAAAACTTTGTTTTTTTAAAAATTAAATTTTCTCAGAAGTCTCAGAATTATTTAAACAGTCTCAAAGTCAGGAAGATCAGGGTTCAAGTCTTGCTTCTGACACATAATGTCTGTTTGACCCTTGGCAAGTCACTTTTCGTGTCAGTTCCAGAAAAAAAAATCTCATCAATTATAAGTTGTAGAATACTGAATAAGCTGCAAGGTAGAATGAGATACTATGCCAAAAGTTCCCTATACCAATAAATACACAGGTCTATAGCACAAGTATACACACAGACGCACAAAGACACACACACACATATAAAATCTATAAAGATTTAATCAGTCCTATACCCTCTTCCAATCACTATAACATAAAAACCAATTGTAATAAGTGACTTAAAAATTTTTATGTGTCTAACATGAAAACGATTCTAATGGCTACTTACAACCAAATTATAGTGATATGAATTTAACATAATGTAAAGTGAATGCTTAACTCCTCCTTCGTGTCCCTCTGTTGATAACACCTGCCCAATATCATAATCAGTATAGTCTCACAGTTGGCATGGAGGTTGATAAAGCACTCACTAATTGGTGATTTGGGGTCTTTCATTACTTCTTTTTAAAACTAAATTTAATGGATTAAAAACATAATATTAACAAAGCATACATTCCCTGATAATACTACTCCTTCACCAACCCTTAAACAAGCCTTCTCTTTTATATAAAAAAAATAAATAAAAGCACAGTTTTGAAGAACTCATCAACCAACAAAGTGGTGCCTAACCTTAATTATTCTGTTCTCTATGAAAAGGAGAAAAATGATTCTTCACCCAGTGAAGAATTGGTTATTGCAGAAGCACAGCATTATTGAATTGTAACAAACTATTATTATTCCATAGTTTTGAATTATTAGGAAAAGTATGGTTTGAAAGTCCTTTTGTTCATGTTTGTTTTTGATCATTGATTACTGGTCATTGGTTATATAAATAAACATTTAGTAAAGTATACGATCTATTAAATACGCATCTATTTTATCCCAAAGCAATTGACTGGATAGCAAAAATATGACTGGATTGTTATAATTTTATTATTCTATGGAATTTGAATATAACAGAATTCATAGAATTGATTAGTTACAATTTTCAATATTGTTTTTCATCATGTAATTTTTGCCCTATTAAAACTCACAGACATAAAATAAATCATTATTTCATTAGAATATAAGGAATTCCTCAGCGAGGGAGTGTGGGGGTTGGGGTGGGAGGAAGGGAGAGAATTTAGAACTCAAGATTTAAAAAAACATTAAAAATAATTTTGCATGCAATTGTGAAAAATAAGATATTTTTTAAAATGAAAATAATTCACATATATCTAAGGCTTCACAAGATCCTGGCTTCCCTAACTTCCTTCAGATTTCAGCTAAAATCTCACCTCTTTTAAGAAGATTTTCTACCATAATTTCCAAGATTGGTGCCTTTCTGTGGAGAGTACCTCCACATTCCATATGTATTTTATATTTTGTTTTCACATAGTGTCTCCCCAATTAAATTGTCAAGTCCTTTAAAAATTTATGGAATTTTATATCCTGCACATTTTTACTTATTGTTTCAATTAATTTTCATTGACTCTTTAGCGATCTTTAAGTATATTAAAATATCACCCTAAAGGTAATATTTTGTTTCTTTATTATGATCATTCAATTTCTTGTTGTTGTATTATTGCTATAGTAAGCATTTTTAATATTCTGTCAAATATAGTGAAAAATTTCATCTTTGTTTCACTCCTGAATTGATTGGACAGGATTTTGTTTTATTTCATTACAAATTATAATTGTGATCAATTCAATGACCATCCAAAATTCCAAATGACCAGTAATGAAACATGTTATTCTTGACAAAGAGGTGATGGATTTATGGTGTAGAAAAAGATATATTTTTTGTGTACATCCACTGGAGAACTTATTTTGCTTGGCTATGCAAATTTGTTCCAAGAAATCTGATTTTTTTTTTTCTTTTTTTCTTAATCAGGTAGAGGATAGAAGAGAAAATAGATTTCTGCTATTTTTTTAAGCAGGTGGTGGGGTAATACAAGTGTGATGTTGCATAAACTTCAAAATGAGTTCAACACATTATTAGCTTTAATTAACTGTTTTTCTTTAATAAAAAAGCCCTCTGATGAAGCAGGACCTATCTGTAAATGCTTGCAATGTAAAACAAAAAAAAATATATAAGGAATAAATATTTCAAGCATTTTAAAACTAAAGATTTAGCGATTCCTTGATCTTATTGGTTTAATTGCTTTTGCTAATGAATCTATCTGTGAACAATTTATAACTTATTCTGTTTAATTGCCTATATGCATCAACAAATCCTTCATAGAGAATTTCCCCATACATTCGATAATTTATTCTTAGTCTTTACATGTCAGGGATTCCAGGGCAATACACAAAAATCACAGAATATTAAAGTTAGAAGAGACACCATGGACCAAATAATGCAACTCATATACAAAACAAAATCCCTGTAAGTCATTAAGCCTTTGCTTGAAGATTCCAGTGAAGGTGAACACATTACTTCTTGATGAAGAAAATAGAATTTTCTGGGAGTTCCAGTTATTAGGAAATTTTCCCTTATATCAAATTGAACTTTTTGTCTTTGTGTCTTTTACCCACCCATTGGTCCTATTTCTGCCCTATGGGGCCAAATTTAATCACTTCCCCTCTCTTCTATATCTCATCATGCAACCAATGAATCAATAAACAGATCTTTATTAAGCATGTACTAGAGATCTGGCATTGTGTTTCATGATATCTTAATCTTGCCCAAGTCCTTATTGATAATATGCTGCAGCCTACCTACACCCACATGTGTTTTATATTGCCCTTTGATTTATTTATGATTTTGATTCTTTTGAGATCATGGTGTTCCACTATTCTCATCCATTTAGCTCAACTGAGAAAAAATTTCTATTAAGTAGATGAACTGGATGGGCATGGAACAGTATGGTTGCAATGAATGTGCTCTGTGGTTTCTTAAATGTACTTTTGCCTGTTCTTCTCTTCTTATTTAAGTTTTGGGACCAGGTCATTTTCCTACTGCATAGCATATTGTGGTTAATACTCATTTTTCATACAGTTCACTTTTCTTGTATGAATTACTAGATATGACATAATTGAAGAAACTGCAGATAATTGCTAAGCACTGAACTTTTAATGGAATTTTATAATAGAGATAATAATAATAGCTAACATTTGTGTAATGTTACTGTATGTCAGGCCCTGTGTTAAGTGCTTTTCAAATATTATCTCATTTGATACAACTAGCTTGGAAGATAGGTGTTATCACTGTCTCCATTTTACAGATGAGGAAACTAAGGCAAATAGTGAAAAAGTGACTTTCCCTGGTCACAAGACTAACAAGTGTAAGACTGGATTTGAACTCAAGTCTTTCTGACTCCAGGCCCAAAACTCTATCCACTTGTACTTTGAAGCTGCCCAGATTTTACATAAATAGACTTGCTTATGTTAGTTGTCAATATTTGGGACAGAATTTTATGATTAGGATAATGTAAGTATTCTTTCACATTATTCATATTATATTATATGTTTTCATGTTAAGAAAAAAATTGCTTCAAATTTTTAGATGGTTTTTATATAAAAAAAAATGTGACTCATTTAAAGTAAGGCATTTCAGCAATCTTAGATACCATCTTAAGATGTCAATACATTTTTGCCCTTCACAGTATTTGCCATTGATCACAAAGTGCTATGCTGAGATATAGCACATGTATTTCAGTATCTTATAGTGGAAATAGAAATTAAAGTTTGAAATATTGAGTTTGTTATCATTATTCAAACAGTGATGCCACAATAATGCAAGTGGAAGAGGGTGAAGAAGCGAGACTCTTCTAACATTAAAGTGGTTATTGATTGAAAGTTAATGCTGGGTGTCTAAAAACTACTTTTCTTTCATCTAATAAATAAGTACAGGATTCAATGAGTGCATTGCTTTGGTAGATGGTCATTTTAGTCAATATTTGTATTGATTGCTTATAATTATGTCTATAGATACTTAACAGATGTTTATTCTATTATTTCATGGCTTCCTTTTACTGAAATAGCCATAAGTGTAATGTTTTGGGAAAGAAAGAAAAAATGAAAAGAGATTATTTTATAAATAATACATGTACCATATGCATATGCACATAATGGTGTAGAATGTATTTTATTTTTACTTTGAAAGTACACAGAATAGATAATTTCACTAAGGAAACAGGAGATTGTTTAGAAAAACTAAAGTAGAAAATGCCCTACCCCAGTACCTAAGGGAGAGTGCATAATATCTTCCATACCATCTTTGAGCCTTGGGACTAGGCGCAAAATTTAATTCATTTTCTAAATAGCATTCATCCTATCAAGTCTGTGTCCAAAATAGGCATCTCTGCCAAGTGAATTTTTATCTCATCTACTGCTGGGCTAGGTTCAGAATGTCATTTTTTGCCCCTTCAGGAAAAAAATACCAGCTGGTTTTAAAAGGCAGCTTGGAATTCAAGAACCCAGAAACCCTTTCTATACCTCTTAGACTTAAGGTGGCAAAAGTTCTTTTCCCTTCACCTAGACCTGAAAAGAAAAATATGGAGGTTAATGATCAAGACTCATTTCTTGGGAGTCCAAAGGCCTCAGAGGGCAATAAACTCCAAAGGCTTTTTTGTCTTATAATATGGTCTCTCACTGCACCTCATTATCAAAAAGAGTGACTTGAAATCCCCCAAGAATAACTGACAAAAAAGATGAAAATAACTGATGCTTTCTGAAAATGATGACAGTTCTGTCTTTTCAGTTAATTGAAAAAGTTTTCTCCTAACCATACTATTAGTCAATCAGAATAAGTTACCAAGTGTCTATGAATGCTCTATAATCTTTTCAAAGAATTTACCTTGTGGGTCATCGTGATTGTCCTGGAAATAAGCTCCTTATGGTCCACCATGTGGAGAGGTTTCATCTGCTGATCAACTGACAGGGTCTGTGTGTGCACAAGACTCTCATTACTCACACAACTAAAATAACTGTTCAGTGGTCCATTGATCATCAACAGCAAGCAACACCTAAAAGAGAAGGCGTGCTTGCCATAGTTGCCAGTAATTATACTGCAACAAAGAATGTTCTGTGTGTAGTCTAAAATGAAAAAAAAAATCTATCTCATAGATGTTTCTGTTTATGAATAGAAAACCCTTTATTAAATTTTGCATGATAGAGAAAATCGTATTTTTCCCTCCAAAAGCAAAATAAATAAACAATCCTATTAGAGGATTCAAAACTAGGAAAATGACAGAAAAATTCAAATAAAATCTTCATTAAAAATTTAAACTTTTTGAGGGTAAAGACTGTCTCTAACCTGCTTGTGTTACCCTACTACAGTTTTTAGTACAGTGTTTCCCTAATGCTGAACACACTTGCATATGTACACACACACACACACACACACACACACACACACACACACACACACACACACACACACGTCTTCCTGACTCCAAGTCCAGTGCTCTTAACAATGGTACTACCTTGCTTCATGGATTGCAGTCTGAGAATACCAAGATTAACTAACATTAAACAATGAGAAATGAAAATGTACTATGTTTCTTAACATAAGAATTTTAAGTCCTTTCTGGATAAACTGGAAACCTGAATAAATTGTCCAAGTAGAATTAAAATATGAGAATCAGAGATTGGGAAGGAAATAACTATTTTTTTTACTTTAGGGCTCTTAAGGAAAATTTATTGCTATTCAGTCATTTTTTAGTCGTGTCTGACTTCGTAACTCAATTTGGACTTTTCTTGGCAAAGCTGCTGGAATGGTTTGCCATTTCCTTCTTCAGCTCATTTGAGGAAACTCAAGCAAACAAGGTTAAGTGACTTGCCCAGGGTCATGACAGTGCTTGTATGTATATGAGGTCAGATAGTTGAGATAGCCTGACTTCAGGTCCAGCACACTGAATTCCTATTCAAGATGATATTGAATGATAAATAAGAAAGTTCCAACAGGAATGTGACAGAAGAGTTCATGTGCGACATAATAACATCACACACAGACACACACACAGAAACATGCATTTCTCCTCACTGGTGATTGCAGGAACGAGACTTTAGGTCACTCTATTAGCCACCCAGACCTGCTAAGGTCTGGCCTTCTCCCTGCCATAGCTACTGCTATCTTTCAACTAGATGTTCCAAGACGATGTGTCCCTCAAGTTTGGAACTCTCCTTCTGGGGCTGTTCTCTCTGAATTGAAGAGTGTGAGTATACATTTCCATCAATGACTCTATCTAACTGGCTCCACACTCCAAATATGACAGCACACTTCACCCAGAATATCTTCCTTCTGCATGCATAGCCCATACCCATCCTCTCACTTAGTTCTGGAAACAGTAATCCAGTCAGCACTGCTATTTATGTAAAAAAGAGTTATGCCTTAGTTCAGTCCGTTCACTATCACTGTGCTATCCCTATTGGAATTTGTAAATGCCTTGAGGGCAAGAATTGTTACACATTTACATTTCTATCACTGTGCTTATATTAGTGAATGTCATATAGTAAAGGATTAACATAAGTCATTTCATAAGTTATTAGCTCCATTTTCAAGCATGCAAAGTCTAAACCAAATCTTTGCCTCATAACATCCTTTTAGAAAAGAGAGAAATCTGTGCTAGTTGAGTCAGTATTTCCTGGTTGGTTAACTGTACCCAAGTACTGTTGATTAATTACTTATATCAACTTGACAGGATGCTTATAGTGTTGTGATCCAAGGCTATGTATTTACCTCAAAGCAAGTCAGCATTTTTAGTATATTTGGATAAGAAATGGATATTATGACAAACAAATTTGTAGATGTACCTGGAAAAGATGTCTACTACATTTTATAATAACTTAAGAATCTACAAGGATCTTAACAGAGCCAAAGATGAGCCAACTTGGAAAAGTAGAGTTTAATAAAGATAATTTAGTAAGAACCATGACGTCGTTAGGTTAAGTTCAAAAATGCAACTAAACAAGTAAAAATTGGGGCCATGGCATTGCATATGTTATCTCCCAAGTAAAATAGCCTATTTGAGATTACTTAGTACTTTGCTATCCTTACCATTTAATAAAGATTCTTATATATAGTAGGTCTGTATTTTATGCCTTCTTCTAGCTCAAGATGTTTGACCAGCTCTCTATTGTTTCAGGAAAAAAATAGAAACTCTCCTTGCTTTAAAACCCTTCAAAATCTCACCCTAAAATTGCATTCTAAATTTATTTCAAATTGCTCACCCTCATACCCTCTGTGTTCCAGCCAACCTGTCACACTTCATCCTTCATTCATCCACCTGTGAAATGTTCTCCCTTCACATCTTTACACCTTTTAAGATCCATACTTCCCCTTCAAGGATGATGCTACATAACTAACTACCTACCTACATACATACATACATACACACATCTATACACATCTATATGTACATACATACATATAGAGACACACATACATACTATGTTGATAAAATAAGGATACCCAAGTAGGACAATAAAAGAAAATTATTTTTAAAAAAATTCAGTTATTTCTGCTTACTCTGTGTTTGTTGCTGTTGTTTATTTGACAGGAGTAGTACAAATTTAATTTTGTAAACTAGAGAAAGCTGCTGTATTGTAAGTCAAAGAATGTGAGCTTTTTCTCTGCAATAAAGAGAAAGCATAGTTTTAACTTCAAACAAAAAAAGCTTTTAAGTTTAAAATTGGATCAAATGAAGACAAATAGAATGAGTGATATTGCTTTCATTATAGAGTAGATAGATAAGTTTCTGTGTAGAATATGTGTCTAGGAGTAAGCAGGGCTTGCAAAAAGGAAGTATGTCTGTCATGCATTCATTCAATTAGTATTTCTTAAGCGTTGCCAACTTTAAGGAAAGTAACTTGAAAATTGATGTGAGATGCAGTTTATAGACTTTGTTCTTAAGGAAAAAAGTAATTTAGAATATGGTAGAAAACAGTTTTCAAGGTGTTAACTTAGCAACTCTAGAAGTTGTCAGTAACAGTTTTTATCATAGGATGATTTTAAAAAAAAGTAACTCACATGGAACTCATAAAAGGGTTTTGGATTCTAAATTTCTTTCCCACATAAAAATTGCCTTTGAAATATTTAGAGAAAATCCCTATAGATGTATTTGCATGAGAAAATTCTGACAACTGCATATTCATGCTGAGTATGTGAAGTTGGAATATTTCAGTAAGAAATTAAAATAACCACTTGGAAGTGTTTATATTGTTAGGATTAATATAAATCTGTTTCTCCTTGACAATACATTGGGTTAACTGAAATTGTCAGACCTCATTTTGTAAATCCTTATACCAAAAGTTATATTTTTCTCCCAAGACTAGATATTTCCTAGGTTTAAGCTTGACTGTTAATGAAAAAAAAGCTTGTGAATTGCCTGATGATGATGAATCTACATAAGGTATCAAGAACAGAGGCCCATTTTGTTTGTGTCTAGCATTGTGATTACATGATTTTGATGGTTGCTTTATAAAATTCTAGAAATTTAGAACTCCGAGAAGAGTGAAAGGAAAAAAAAACATGTTTAACTGAATATCTTAAGAAGATAAAATAGTCGTCATGAGTATTCATATTATCATACTACTTGATTTCCAAAAGTTTTTTTCCAACCACAAAACTATGTGAAGAAGTACAAGTATGTTTGTGTAAATTTTAGAAAGGGAAATAGTCTCAGCAAGGTTATTTGACTTGCGTAAAGCTACAGCTCTGTAAAATATTAAAGATGGTTAACAAATCTTTGCTTGATTTCAAGTCTAATGCTCTTTGTACTAGGCCATGCTGAAGTTCATGAAATGATTAACATGATAAGGTAATAGTGTTTGAAGATGGGCACTAATTTCAGGAAAACTAGTGTTCTATGACAAAAGTGACATTTAATTTGGGATCATTCTCTCTAGTAAAATATTTTATTTTCTCATAGCATTTTTCCATCTCTCCATCTTTGGACTAGTTCTGTGACATAGTTTTGAAAAGTCCTGAGTTCTTTTCACTTTCTGAATACATCACCTGCTTGGGGTTTGAATTTTGTGTTCCATGGCATCATTAGCTTTTATTGGATTTACCTGGAGATGGGCTGCTAGCTATTTTTTCTAGTCTTTAAACATGTAATTGAATCATAGTTACTCTGAATTTATATTGCTTTCTTGGGAATCAAAGTGTGGCTCATTTTAAGATTATTACTGCTATTTTCAGCTTATGTACTGTCTTCATATATCTGCATTGTGGTATGACTGAGCTGATATGTTGATCATTAAGACACAATTACCTACTGATGAAAAGACTATACACATATATGCAATACATATGTTATCTCAGTGTATGCATGTATATACATACTATGAAGCCAAGAATCTCTAGAAGTTGTATGTAAAAGTCTTTATCACAATGTGATAAAAAAAATTCCATATGGAACTCATAAAAAGGATGTTATGGCAGGGACTATTTCACTTTTCTTGGTCTTTCCAGTATTTAGCATAGTGCTTAGCATAAAGTAGAATTGTAATTACTATTTATTGAATTGAATTGAGATACCCTCCACCCATTTCCATCTCAGTCACTTTCAATAGTATAATCAATGAATCAGTAAACATTTATTAAGCGCCCACTATGTACCAGGCAATGTGTTATACACCAGGGAAACAAAAAGAGGCAAAAGACAGTCCATGTCATCAAGAAGTTAAAGATCTAATGGAAGATATCATTTGTGTGTGTGTGTGTGTGTGTGTGTGTTACAGACATGACTGCAAAATGGCAGTAATCATCCATAACTCTCCCTCTGCCTTTCTCTTCCCAGAGAGAGGAAGGGGGAAGAGAAAGGCAGAGGGAGAGTTATGGATGATTACTGCCATTCTCCAGAGGATTTTCTTCATAGCAGTATGTGACCATGCCTACAGTTTGCCTACAGGGGAATATAACCCCTTGCCCAATTTTTTTTTTTATTTAAATTTATTTCTTTTCAGTTTTCAACATTCACTTCCACAAAACTTTGAATTTCAAATTTTCTCCCCATTTCTCCCTCCCCCACCCCAGAACAGTGTGTATTCAGACTATACTTTCCTCTAATTTGCCCTTCCTTCTATCACCCCTCACCTCCCTTATCCCCTTCCCTTCTATTTTCCTGTAAGGAAAAGTATATTTCTATACCCCATTGCCTATGTATCTTATTTCATTGAGTTCCACATTCTCTGCTTATCCCTCATTATCTACTCTCATTGAGAAGGCAAGCAATTCGATATAGGTTATACATGTGTAGTCATGTAAAACACTTCCCTAACAGTCACTGTGTAAAAGACTAACTATATTTTCCTTTATTCTATCTTGCCCTCTGTTTATTCTGTTCTATCCTTTGACCTGTCCTTCTCCAAGTGTTTGCTTCAGATTACCCTTTACCCCAATGTGCCGTCACTTCTATTATCTCTCCTCTCTTATCCCCTTCCCTTCTGCTTTCCTGTAGGGTAAGATAAACCACCATACCCATTTGAGTGTGTACATTATTCCCTCCTGAAGCTAAATCCAGTGAAAGGAAGGCTCATTTATTCCCTCTCATCTTCCCCTTCTTCCCTTCCATTGCAAAACTTCTTTCTTGCCTCTTTAAAGTGATATGATTTACTATATTTTCCATCTCCCTTTCTCTTTCTCCTAGTATATTCCTTTTAACACTTCATTTTCTGTTTTAGATGTCATCCCTTCACATTCAACTCACCCTGTGCGCTCTCTCTCTCTCTCTCTCTCTCTCTCTCTCTGTGTACATACATACACACACATATTTCTTCCAAATGATAAATGTCTCATGAGTTATAGATATCATCTTTCCATGTAGGAATATAAAGAATTCAACTTTAATAATTCTCTTATGGTTTCTCTTTCCTGTTTACCTTTTCATGATTCTTCTGATTCTTATATTTGAAAGTCAAATTTTCTATTCAGCTCTAGTCTTTTCAACAAGAATGCTTGGAAGTCCTCTATTTCACTGAAGCTCCATTTTTTCCCCTAAAGTACTATACTCAGTTTTGCTGGGTAGGTGATTTTTGGTTTTAATTGTGTCTCCTTTGGCCTCTGAAATATCATATTCCAAGCCCTTTGATCCCTTAATATGGAAGCTGCTAAATCTTGTGTTACCTTGATTGTATTTCCACAGTACTTGAATTGTTTCTTTCTGTTGGCCTGCAAAAGTTTCTCCTTCACTTGGGAACTCTGGAATTTGGTGACAATATTTCTAGGAGTTTTCCTTTTGTGATCTTTCAGGAGGTGATCTTTCCATTTCTATTTTAACCTCTGGTTCTAGACTATCAGGGCAGGTTTCCTTGATAATTTCTTGAATGATGATGAATAGGCTCTGTTTTTTATCATGACTTTCAGGCAGTCTAATTATTTTTAAATTATCTGTCCTGGATCCATTATCCAGGTCAGTTGTTTCTTCAGTGTTCACCTTGTCTTGTATTTTTTTCATTCTTTTGATTTTGTTTTATACTTTCTTTATTTCTCATAAAGTCATTAGCTTCCATTTACTCTATTCTAATTTTCAAGGAATTATTTTCTTCAGTGTGCTTGTGGATCTCTTTTTCCATTTGATCCATTCTGCTTTTTAAGGCATTCTTCTCATTGACTTTTTGGAACTCTTTTGCCATTTGTGTTAGTCTAATTTAAAAGTTATTAATTTCTTCAGCATCTTTTGGAGTTTCCTTTAGCATTTTTGAATCATTTTTCATGATTTTCTTGCATCACTCTCGTTTCTCTTCCCAGTATTTCCTCTACTTCTCTGACTTGATTTTTGAAATCCTTTATCAACTCTGCCATAGCCTAAGAACCAATTCATATTTTTCTTGGAGGCTTTGTTTGCAGGAGCTTTGGCTTTATTGTCTTCTGGTTGTATGTTTGGATCTTCCTTGTCAACAGGGACATAATAAAATAACTCTTCACTGAGAAAGTAAGAATCTATAGTCTGTTTCTTTGTCCCTGTTTGCTCATTTTCCCAGCCAATTACTTGACTTTTGAGCTCTTTATTAAGTGAGGGACTCCAGAAGCAGCCTCTGCTTCAGCAATGACTACTACTCCCCTGGGACCGGGGCAGAGGTTGAGACTAACCACACTCCTCTCTCAGGTCAGATACTCTTCCCACTGACCTAGGAAGTTGACTTTGGCATTTGTGGGTTGAGAAACTACTGCAGCCACCAGCAATTCAATCCCCTAAGACCTGCTCCAGCTCTATCTACACCAATGTGACACTGAACTGTGCTCCACTCCTATTCTGGTGTGATAGATCTTTCCTGTCTACCTTCAGATTGTCTTGGACTGGAAATTTGCTTCAGTCTCTCATTTTGTGATTTCTGCTCCTCTATTTTTAGTCTTTTACAGTTTTTTTTGTGTGTGTGATTTAATCACTCAGTACTTTTTTTTTTGGAACTTCTACCATGTGCCTGGCATTGTCTTAGGTGTTTTGGTTAAAAATATGAAAGCAAAACAGTCAGTGATCTCAAGGAAGTAGCATTCTACTGGAGAAATGTTCTGCATGCATACCTGCTATAGAAAAGGGCTGTTATAATTTCCCTCCCTTCTGCTGTTCTAATAGCTTGAATTTGTCTTTTGCTTTGCCACCACCATATTTCTCAAAGCCAGTCTGATGTCTTCAGTTCACCTTGCCACGTAAAATTTGCTATGCTTTGGTCATCCTTCCAATCAACTGCTTCCTTTATCTGATTCTGTGATATTATGATCAGTGAATTATTGTTCTGTGTTGGGGAGATGATTCAGCTTATTTTTATCCTATACTATTATGAGGATACCTAATACTACAACAACTAAGATGAAATGATAATAACAATGCAAACATCTACTACTAATTACAGTTACAAAGAGAAGAGTTATATGATGGAGGTCATCAAAAGACAATACTAGAAATTGTATTGTAGAATTTGTAGAAATTGTACAATTTTAGATTGTACTTTCCAAATACAAATTGTATTGTAGAGTTTGTAGAAAATTGTAGAAATTGTAAAAATACTAGTACTGAGAAGATTATGCTGGAGATATATTAATTACCAGGAAGACTAATTTCCAACTTTTCAGATATACATCCATTTCTCCCTTTCTTAACAGAAGGTATAATATCTAGTATCAAAGGATGAGAAAGCCAGTAAGTTCTCCAAATTTATACCAAACATTCGTTTGTATACTTAATAAAAAGATTCTTAGTTTGTATCATGAAACATGTGTATCTATGTATGTATGTACATACATAGATACACATATATAAGATGAAGATAAATAGAAACATTAGATAGATTTAATAGAAAAAGTTTTCTTGTTGAGAGCAGCAAAAGAATGTGTCAAGAAGTCTCAGGGTTATTAAGAAGCATGTTATTGAATTAACAATTTTAAAATAAGCTGCCCTAAAGTATCATAACACATATATTGCTTTTTGGATTACTGGAAGCCTTTGACTTCAGTCTGCACTCATGTCTTATTCATTTCCTAAAAATTTATTAAATAGAATCAAATAAAGTAGGAAGAGTAGAATATTTAATCTCAACCTGGAAAATTCTTCTCTACTTAAAAATACATTCACCATACTAATATCAAGAACAATTCATATATAATTAGGCATGATCGTTTTGGTTTTAGCATTTTCCAGATGTGCATATCTAGCCCTACTAGCTTTCCTGAGAGATCACGTTAATAATTGCCTTTTTGGACATCTCAGACTAGATATCTCAGAGACACCAAAAATTTAATACATCTTAAATAGAATTCACTAAGTATAGATCTGGCCCCATACTCTTTTACTCAATCAAACCCCTGGAATTCCCTATTAATTCTAAGATCAAATATAAAATCTTCTGTTTGGCATTTAAAAATCTTGATGATCTAACCACTTTGTTTCACTTGTTTTATACATTCCTCCATTCTGTACAATCTGGAATTGAACTACAGCGATGTACTTGCTCTTCCTTGCACATGGCACTCCATTTCCTGACTCTGCACCTTTACGCTGACTGTAACCTATGCCTGGAATGCTCTCTCTCATCACTTCTGTATCATAGGTTCCCTTGCTTCCATCAAGACTCAGTTTAAATTCTGTTGTTTATATAAATCCATTCATGATCCTCACTGCTGCTAAAGCCTTCCAAATGAGATTGCCTTACATATAGACTGTGTGTAGTCTGTCTGTCCATTTATACATCTTTCCCTCAAACCAACTATGAATGCTTTGTATAAAGTACGCATAAATGACTGAGATAAATATGGAAGCAATTAAAATTAGGCATCTATTTAAGAAGAAGCTGAAAAAGATGTGCTTTCCTATTAATTAATCTGACACTTGAGCATTATGATTATACAGCATGGCCATTTTTCAGTTTTGCAAAGAAGTTAGAGTTTCAATCAGCACCTTTGACATAACTAAATATGTACATAATTGTTTACATGCTTCCATTTTTAGAATGCATTGTTCTTGAGGATAGAAAGAATATTTTTTTTTACTTTATTTGCATTCCCAACATTTAGTCTGGGACATGACACATAGTAAGTGTTTAATGAGTGCTTGGTGATTGATTTTTCAAGGAGAGAGTTTGCAACTATTATGATTTTCCTATCCTTAAATTTATTGTAAAAATCTCCTAAATATAAATTATTATGGTACCCCAATTAAAGACTAGAGACATATTAATTACTACTATTAATTACTACTACCTAAAATGGTCCAAAGGTATATGACTTCACTAAAAAAAATAAACAAATCATCACATTAAAACTTTCTCCAATGATATGAAAATGTCATTTATACTTAATAAGTGAATAATTCTTGAGACAGGAAAAGACATTAAAAACTTTTATCTTGAATCAAGAAGTCACACTGAATCAAAGGACAAAGGATACGACTTCCCAATATCTTGCTCTTCACCAGGTAAGACATACACAAATACACACACACACACCACACACACATATGCATATATACATACACAGATAGATAGATAGAGAGATAGATAGATAGAGATATATCAATGAGAAGGTCTGTGGCTGAATATATCAAAGGACTAACTAGCATTCTCAAATTAAATTTATAGGGGGAAAATATAAAATAATGAAAATTTATGCAGTATAATTAATTATATAAACTTTCAGAATTATAAAATAAAATGTAAAAATTTTAGAAAATACCCTAACAGAAACACAAACTATAGAGTCCTTTCTTTTAGGCAGTTATTTAAAGAAAGAAAAAAAAAAGAGAGAAGGAATAAGATTGATAAACATTCTTAGAACACATATCAAATAGGTCAGAAATGTACAGTAATTCTTTTGGATAAGCAATCTTCACTTCATTAAGCAGTAGTAAAGGTTGATAACTGATAGACATTTGATTTGTTAAATCTAACTGGGAGCAACTACTTTTAGAAGGAACCTATGATTCAGATACAGAAGTTGAATCCAAAAGCCCTCCACAAGTGATTTCCATAGGAACTCAATCACTAATTTTCCAACATAATCATTAAAAAATTTTTATGTCTTATTATTAAAACATGATGTTGACAAATAAATATACACAGTCAGAATTCTGAAGCAGTGACATGTTATATACAGAATCTTCTAATTGCTCAGTTATTTTGCAAAAGTGTACACGTTCTGTGTAATTATTCATAACTTGTTCATTTTGCAGGTATTGTGGTAGACAATATATCATGCTAAATGTCTAGCTGTTACTTTGATGCATGAGCTTTATTTAATTTGGAGAAAAGCCCTAGCTGTTATAGCAGCACTAATAAAATGCATATTTTAATCAAAAGCTTAAGTGCATTTTAGAACATGAATGTTCTTCTAAAGGATTGCTTCTTTGCTTTTTATTCAGTAAAACAAAATTGGATGGCAACCTCATCAGGAAGAGAAAAGAAGCTAGGAAGGATGTGTGTGTGTGTGTGTGTGTGTGTGTGTGTGTTCACATTGGTTTTTCTGTTTGTTTAGTCATGTCTGACTCTTCATGATTCTGTTTGGGGTTTTCTTGGCAAAGATAGTAGAGTATTTTGACATTTCCTTCTCCAGCTCATTTTACAGATGAGGAAACTGAGACATATAGGGTTAAGTGACTTGCCCAAGGTCACAAACCCAATAAGTCTCTGAGGAAGGATTTGAACTCAGGAAGATGGATCTCGACTAGAGTTTTATTCATCATAAGCAGACTTTTAAATTATCTGTTTATACTTCTGGATTGAAGTGACACAGTTTGAATTTAGATATGTCCCATAAGGAAGAAATAAACATAGTAGTTTTATACACAACATTCTTACATCAAATAAATAAATAATAATAACAGATATTAAAAAAGTTTGTTTTCTTATAGTTGCCAGTTCTCCTCATTGGATATATCAAACAGTCATAGATATCAAGCTTTAAGGGACCTCTGAGACCATGAGAACTAGTCTCTTTTTATAGATGAGGAAACTGAGGCATAGATTGAGTGATTTGTCCTGGGCCATAAAACTAGTAAGTAACCGAGGCAAGATTTGGATCTAGGTCTATCTGATTCTGAACCCAGTGTTCTTATCCAATATGGTGACTTTCATATATAGAAAAAGGGGGCAGCTACATGGATACAGTGGATAGAGTGCTAGGGCTCAGTCAGAAAGATCTGAAATCAAATTTGGTTTAGTAGCTGTGTTAATTTGGGAAAGCTACTTCACCTCATTTGCCTCAGTTTCCTCATCTGTAAAACGAGTATAATAGTGCCTACCTCCCACCATTTTATTAAATGTGGTAATTGAATCAGGTAATAATTGTAAAGCACTTAGCACAGTACTTTGCAAATATGGCTATATAAAGTTAGCTATTGTTATTTTTGTTGATATGTAAGACACAGCCTCACATTAATGGCATTTGCACATCTAAAATTCAGTGACTGATGTATGTTAGAGTTCTTTAAGACAATTAAAAAAAAACATGATTACCAATTTTAAATCTCACCAGAGATAGTATTCTTAATTTCAATAGAAGGTCCAGAACAAGCAATGAATATGGTACTTTTCTGAGAGAAGTAAAACAAAGAGAACAAAAAAACAGTAATGAAAGAGATGATAAAGCAGTATTGGTAAGGCAGTATTTACTTAATTACCTATTATGACATATAAGGCACTACATTAAGCAATGCGGGAAATAAAATTAATTAGAAACTATTCTTCCCCGGAAGAATTTGGAATGTGAAAAGTATGTAAAACAATGATGAAAATAGATATTAATATGCAATTGAGTATGCTAAGATTGTTAGAGGTTTCCTAAGAAATAAAGTACTATGATACTTCTGGCTTTTAGAAATGAGAAAGACTTCGTGAATGATTTTTTATTTGAGTTAGTCACTGAAGGTCAGGTAACATTTCAATAGGTGTGGATAAAGAAAAGTATGTCTTAGGGAATGAAATGTCAAAATCATGAGATTTCCAGGAATAAGCAATTGTTCACTTTCACTGAAGCAAAAAAAAATACTTGATGGGGAATATTGTGTGAAAAGGATGAAAAAAAAAAGGTTAATGTCTGTTTGTGAACTCCTTTGATTGCCATGCTAATAAGTATGGTAAGTAAGAAGGAGCCATCAAAGATTTTTGAATGATGTTATTGTACTTGTAGATTCAGAAGATTCAGGAAAAATTAGGGAAGGGGAAGAGACTGGGCAGTTATCAACTCTCATAATCCAGGCAAGAAAAATGCTGGATTAGGCTGATGACTGTAGAATGAATGTAAGAGCTTTTTCGGACAGAAAGTTAAAAGGATACAAGAAGTTGAATGTAGATGAAATAGTAAAAAAAAAAAAACTTTTTGTATACAGAGAAGAGGAGGTTGGATGACTGAAGGAATGGGAATATCAGGAAGAAAATGTAAGCACATGGGCACCAAGTTTCAGTGAAAAATGATGAAATTTATTTTGGGTCACAGTGAGGTACCAGCCAGACATCCACGTGATTGTAAAAGATATGGGAAAGTAACCTTTGGAGTTGTGTATAGAGACAGAACTCTAAAAAGTTACTTATAATGGAGATAATATGTGGAGTCTTGGGAATAAGTATAGAAAGATTTGAAAAGAGGTCCAAGGTAAGATTTTTGGGAAATATCGAGGTGACAGGAGGAGAAGGGTGTACAAGGGGAAAAATAGATAACAAATAGCAGATTAGGCAGAGAATCAGGAAATTTCAATTAACTAATGTCAAATTAGAAAAATCAAAAAAGTGGTTACCAGTATGAAATGTTTTAAAATAATGAAACTGGATGAAATTTTTTTTTTGTTTCATTTTTTTCTCAGGATCACTGTATTTGGAAAGTAAGTAATCAATGGGAAAGTATCTTGAGAGAACGTCAGCATATTAGGAAAATTTGTCCTTTTAGAAAGCTGTGTAGTAGAGTAGTAGTAGAACACAAGTTATAAAGCCCTCAGTTGCAAGAGGTTGGTAAGGCAGTAGAGAGTACATGTCTTGGGAGTTTGGGAATGAAAGGGAAGAGAAAAATAATACATTAGTGTAAAGGGTTAGCAGAACATAGATAAAGTGTATGATTTTTAATGATGGTGAAAATTTAAGAACCTTTACTTAGGTTAAGGAGAAGCCAGTGAAGAGAAAGAGATTGATGATGCAATTGAGAGAAGGGATAATTGATGGAGCAAGATAGTGTAAAAGGTAGCAGGTGAAAAAAAAACTGAAGGTCATTAGTGGAAACTTTGCCAATGAAGAAACAAATCTTCTTTTAAAATTATAGGAAAGGGGGAAAGGATGAATGGATTAACTAAAGTTCTGAGATAGAGGGGAGGAGTTAAGGAAACATATCAGGTGCTTTTTATCATCTCGTTAGAACACAAGGTGAAATCACCTGCTAAGTATGTAGAAAGTTATGGGTGAGGTTGTTACCTTGAACATGAAATATGTGGTAGAAGGTCAATAATAGTTCCCTGCAATTATTACCATATAATAGTGAGGGCCTTGATGAATTTATTTAATATGACTTTAGAGTACACTCAACTGTGTCTTTCTCTAGCAATGTGTAGCTTCATAGCTCAAAGTAGATGGTTTAAACATAGAGAAAGACTGTGCTTATCTCTGTGCTTAATCAGGTAATGGTAAAGGACTTTCCTCTGATTACTAAGGGGTCCTCAATTTTCTCAAGTCTTCTTAGTACTCTGAAAAGACTAAATCTACTACCAGATGACCTTTCAGGCAATCACACAATGAAGAAGACTTAAAAACAAAACAAAACAAAAAAACCTTAAATAGTGGAATCATTTATTAAGTATACGCCTAGCACTATGCTAAATGCTGCCATACTAGACTTTTTAAAAAGCGGCATAAAAGAGATGCTGCTGTTGTTTTGTTTCATTGTGAATGAATTTGGGGTTTTCTTGGCAAAGATAATGGGTTTGCCATTTCCTTCTCTAGCTCATGTTACTGATGATGAAACAGAAGTACGCAAAGTGATTTATGGTCACACAGCTAATGGTCTCACAGTCTGAGGCCAAATTTGAACTAAGGAAGAAGAGTCTTCCTGACTTCCAGCCCAGAACTCCATAGAAATGATAGTTTTTACCCTCAAGGAGCTTTTACTATCTATGGGAAAACAGGAGTAATGCAGATGAAAGAAAAAATATTAATACAGGCCAACATAAAAAGAGATGAGATATAATGAAAATGATGTTTGACTGCTATATAATTACCCTGATTTAAATACAGATTAGGAAGCCAGCAGTAAACCACTACTATCTTCAGCCAGTTACACCAAATATTCTTAAATCAACATATTTTAGATGCATAAATATTGTGCATGACCTCCCCACTGTGGACACTTGAGTTACCACACAACTACTCATTTGGAAAGGTATTCACTTCCAAATGAAAGAATTAAAATGAGTCTGAGAAAACTGATCAATTCTTATTTTTAAATTGTTTGAACTCAAGGAGCCCTCATTCCAGTTATTGTATTAAGTGCTTCTAATTTAATAGTGACTCATAAAAACTATTTACTAAGGCATAGGAGAATTTAAATTTCTGTCACTGGAGGGAATCTTCATGTTGATGAATTTACTTTGACTTAATTTGGTAGCAATAGGAGCAGGCATTGAAAACAAGGAACTCAATAAAGAGGCTATTACCTTGGTAGTAGAAAGTAAAATAGAGAGGAAAGCAAAAGAGGAAAGTTAGAAAAAGGAGGCAGAGAACAATGACATAGAATTCAAATGGAAGTAAACATAGAGATAAATCGATAAAACTTCTTCATTTGTTGTTCTGTGACTTTCCCAAGGTCATCAAGGTAAGTAAATAACAGAGTGAGATTCAAACCCACTCTCTGACTCCAAATCTAAAGAGCTTCCTAAAACACTATTGGCTTTGGGTTTGAGGTGATGGCAAATCAAATAGAAGTTTCAAGAAAGAATTTGGAAATAATGGCAAGAAATCAGAACTGGAGATGTAAATGTGGAAATCACCAACAGAGTATACAGATATATCTATGAGGGTCAATGAGTTTTAAGGAAGAAAATATTCTAAAAGAAAGAAAAAGTATAGGGAAATAAACTTTGATAAATATAGAAAAGAGATGGAAGGGGAAATAAGATTCAGTGAAAAAGGAACAAGTGGTAAGACAAGGTTAGGAAAATAAGAGTAGTATAGTATTAGAAGAGAAAAGGAATGAGAATATATCAGGGAGCAATTGTCCATCAACTTTGAATGGACTGAAAGGTCAAAAAGAACGAAGACTGAGAAGAAAAGTTTGATTGATTTGTTAATAAGTGAATTAGTGACATTTGATAAAGCAAGTTGGAATGTTGTAGGCAACTGATTGGAAAGAAGGAATATTTAAGTAGCCTTCAGGAAAGCTTTGATCCAGGTTTGCTTAAAGTTTCCATTTCCACCAGTACCTGGTTGAGTACTCTGCCCATAATCAATATTTGAGATATATTTTCTGAGTTGAATTGGGGAACTAGAAGCAACACTGTATACATAATACTCAGGAATTCTGGCAATGAAATGGAGAAAAATACAATGGTAATTTGAGGTTACAACTTGGACAAATTAATACTAAGTTTTGTTGAGCAGTATCTGGTTTAATTCTCTAGGATAGGTGTTTTCTATGTTGTGTGGAAGTAGAGTAAAAGTAATTTGAGATCGTAAAACAAAATCAGAAATGTCAGAGATGATATATAGAAGGAAAGTCCCATAATAGATGGTTAGCTTTTTTAGAAGCTATTTATTTGAAATTGAAAAAAAGATGAAAGTGAGGTATCTTACTAAGAGTTTGTTTGTTTGGAGTTCATAGACCCTGCTCAGGGCATCTGAGAACTTGGCTGTGTTGGTAGGTAAGTAAGGAAGTTCTATTTTCATTAGGCTTTGGTTCTGTGTAATCTTATGTATTTTGTTTTCTTCATTTAAAAACATTATTCTGAAAAGTAATCCATAGGCTTCACTAGATTGCCAAATGGGCTCATGACATAATATAATTAAGAACCTCTCTTTACTTGATCTGGCTTGGTAAAGCTTTGTAAGCTGCTTACTCTCCCACTCACCATGATATTTAATTTAAAATAATTTTGATTTGACCTGTTGCACTAGAGGACAATACATTTTAATCATTCCTTTTTGTGTGAACCCCATTCCTGAACAAGAGCCCATAATTTTTATATTTAAAGCTGTGTTGTAGCAGTCTGAATTCCATTTTCAGGCACTATCTCCTTAAACTGTAAAGAGCCATCTCTGATTGTTACAGTCATGGCCTTTTCTGGGATTTCCCTCAGTAAAATGTGATTCAAGCAGGCTAAAGATGCCAAGTGTTTAATCACTCTTCCTTTCAACAAACCAGGGTTCTTTACACCTCTCAGCTGCTGACTCGTTGTCAAAGTGGCTCTTGCTCTCACCATTGCCCACCAATCAAAAACAGAGAGGAGAGAGAGCAGAGAGGAAACAGAGAAAAAGACAGAGAGAAACTCAGAATGAGAATGCAATTTTTTAAAAATGTATTTATTTATTTAACTTTTTACATTTATTTTCACAGAAGTTTGGGTTCCAAATTTTCTCCCCATTTATCCCCTTTCCCTACCCCAATACACCAAGCATTTTAATTTTCCCTATCACCAATCTGCCCTCTCTTCTATCATCCCTCCCTTCTCTTGTCCCCATCTTCTCTTTTGTCCTGTAGGGCCAGATGATTTTCTATTCCCCATTAACTGTATTTCTTATTTCCTAGTAGCAAGAACAATACTCAACAGTTGTTCCTAAAACTTTGAGTTCCAAATTCTCCCTACCCATTCCCTTTGGGAAGGTAGGCAATTCAATATAGGCCCTATCTGTGTAGTTTTGCAACTTCGATAACAGTCGTGTTGTATAACACTAACTGAATTACCCTCCATACTATCCTGCCCCTCATTGTTTCTATTCTGTCTTTTGATCCTTTCCCTCCCCAAGAGTGTTGACCTCAAATTGCTCCCTTCTTCCATTGCCCTCCCTTCCATCATCCCTCCCTCCCTGCTTATCTCCTTCTTCCCCATTTTTCTGTACTGTAAAATAGGTTTTAATACCAAAATGAGTGTGCATTTTACTCGTTCCTTTAGTTGAATGTGATGAGGGTAAACTTCATGTTTTTTTCCTCAGCTCTCCTCTTTTTCCCTCCACTGAAAAGTTTCCTGCTTGCCTCTTGAATGAGATATAATTAACCCCATTCCATTTCACCCTCTCTCCTTCCACTATATTTCTCTCTCACCATTTACCTTAATTTCTTTTAAGGTATGGTCCCATCCTATTCAATTTACTCTGTGTTCTCTGTCTCTGTGTGTGCGTGCTTGTGTGTATGTGTGTGTATGCATGTACGTGTGTGTGCACGTGTGTGTGTGTACATCTGTGTGTGGTCCCACCAACTACCCAGATACTGAAACGTTTTAAGAGTTATAAATACTGTCTTTTCATGTAGGAATGTAAACAGTTCACCTTTGGTAAGTCCCTTCTGACTTCTCTTTGCTGTTTACTTTTTCATGCTTCTTCTCATTCTTGTGTTTGAAAGTCAAATTTTCTTTTCAGCTCTGGTCTTTTCATCAAGAATGCTTGAAAGTCCTCTGTTTCATTGAAAGACCATATTTTCCCCTGAAGTATTATACTCAGTTTAGCTGGGTAGGTGATTCTTGGTTTGAGTCCTAGTTCCTTTGACTTCAGGAAAATCCTATTCCACGCCCTTCCATCCCTTAAGGTAGAAGCTTCTAGATCTTGAGTTATCCTGATTGTATTTCCACAGTACTGGAATTGTTTCTTTCTAGCTGCTTTTGCAATATTTTCTCCTTGACCTGGGAACTCTCGAATTTGGCCACAACGTTCCTAGGAGTTTCTCTTTTTGGATCTCTTTCAGGCGGTGATTGATGGATTCCTTCAATAGTTATTTTCCCCTCTGGTTCTAGAATCTCAGGGCAGTTTTCCTTGATAATTTCATGAAAGATGATGTCTAGGCTCTTTTTTTGATCATGGCTTTCAGGTAGTCCCATAATTTTTAAATTGTCTCTCCTGGATCTATTTTCCAGGTCAGTTGTTTTTCCCATGAGATTTTTCACATTCTCTTCCATTTTTTCATTCTTTTGGTTTTGTTTGGTGATTTCTTTGTTTTTCAGAAAGTCATTAGACTCCATCTGTTCCATTCTAATCTTGAGAGAACTATTTTCTTCAGTGAGCTTTTGAACCTCTTTTTCCATTTGGCTAATTCTGCTTTTGAAAGCATTCTTCTCCTCATTGGCTTGTTGAACCTCTTTTGCCAATTGAGTGAGCCTATTTTTCAAGGTGTTAACTTTCGTCAGCATTTTTTTGGGTCTCCTTTAGCAAGGTATTGACCCGTTTTTCATGGTTTTCTTGCATCTCTCTCATTTCTCTTCCCAGTTTTTCCTCCACCTGTCTAACTTGATTTTCAAAATCCTTTTTGAGCTCTTCCATGGCCTGAGCCCACCGGACATCCCCCTGGGATGTCTGGGATAGAGAGGCCCCGACCTCCACGTCTTTCTCTGATGGCAAGCATTGTATTTTGTCATCAGAAATGAAAGGAGGAAGGAACATCTCTTCCCCAATAAAGTAGCTCTTCATGGTCTTATTTTTCTTCCCTTTTCTGGGCATTTTCCCAGCCAGTTACTTGACTTCTGAGATTCCTCTCCATCCCTGCCTAGATCTGCCCAGTTAGTGCTTGGGGTCTGAGATTCAAATGCTGCTTCCCAGTCTCAGGGCTATCCACAGCGGGAGCGACTGCTATTCAATGTGAGCTTAAGTTCTGGTGCTATGGTGGGGGCAGGGCCGCCTTGCAGGCTCAGCTCCCTCAGGGGGTTTATGCAGAGACCTTCAGTAATGGAGCTCCTGCCTGCTTGGGGAGTTCCAGGTGGCCACCGCTGCCTCTGCTGCTGCCTCTGCCGCTCCCTCCACTGCTGCCTCCCAAGGGGGCCTGACTCACGAAGACACCCCACTCCCCTCTCAGCCAGCCTAGAAGTGTCTCTCATTGACTTGTAGCGCCTGTGGGTGGAGGGATCTTCCCTGCTGCCGGAGATTTCGTCCCTGAAGCCTGCTCGGATCTGCTCCTCTGGGGCCACGGCCAGGGCAGCATAGGGTTGGGCTTTGGTTTCTGGGGCACGACGGACCCCTGGGGACAGCTCTCCAGGGCTCTCTGGAACGGAAATCTCTTCCACTGTGTTTCTGTGCACCTTGCAGTGATCCAGAATTTGTGGGAAGTTCTTACAGGAAATTTATGGGCTATGGATTCGGAGCTAGCATATGTGAGGCTTTCTACTCCGTTATCTTGGCTCCTCCCCCCAAGAATGCATTTTTAAAGTTTTTATTCTCAGTTATGAATTCTCTCCTATCCTCTTACTTTTCTCCACCAATTGAAAAGGCAGGAAATACTATTATCTGTTAGACATATGAAGTCGTGTAAAACATATGTCCTCATTAGCTATATTGCAAAAAGAAAAAAAAAAACTAAGAAGCATTTTAATATGAAAGAAAATATGCTTTAGTCTCCACTCAGAGTTCATCAATTCTTTCCCTGGAAGGGGATAGCATTTTTCATCATGCATCCTTTGGAATTGTCTTGGATTATTATAGTCATCAGAGTAGCCAAGTCTTTTATAGTTGATCAGCTTTACAATATTGCAGTTATGATATTCTACTGGTTGTCCACATTTTTCATAAATGTTTATGTGTGTATCTCTCTAGGTATATATAAATATATACATATACACATACATGTCTGTATTTGTGTGTGTAAATGTACTTTACACATGGGCCCATTTCCTTTGATCTCCTTATGATATAGAACTACTAGTGGTTTGGGTGGATCGAAATGTATGCACAATTTTACAGCACTTTGTCTGTAGTTCCAAATTATTCTACAGAACACTTGGGCTACCTCACAGATTCCCCCACATATGCATTAGTATATTAATTTTCCCACATCTTCTCTAGTGTTTGGCATTTTTCTTTTCTGTCATATTAGCTAATTGGATAGATGAGAGGAGGTACCTCAGATTTGTTTTAGTTTTCATTTCTCTAATTATTATTTAGAGCTTTTATATGTGATTATTGACGGCTTTGGTTTCTTCTTCTGAAAACTGTCTGCTCATATACTTTGATCATTTATCAACTGGGAATGGCTCTGATTTTTATACATTTCATTCAGTTCCCTATATATTTGATAAATGAGACCTTCAACAAAGAAAATTACTATAAAATTTCACCCAGTTTCCTGCTTTCCTTCTAATTTTGACTTCACTGGTTTTGTTTAAAACCTTCTAATTTCATGTAACCAAAATTATCGTTTACCTCCCATGATCCTTTCAGTCTCCTGTTTCGTGATGAACTCTTCCTTTATTCATATATCTGATAAATATTTTCCATGCTCCTCTAATTTGCTTATAATATCACCCTTCATATCTAAACAATGTGCCCATTTTTAGCTTATCTTGGTATATGGTGTGAGTTGTTGGTCTATGCCTGGTTTCTGCCAGGTTGATTTCCAGTTTTCCCATCAGTGAATGCATTTGTGCTTAAAATTGTGGTGTTGTGATGTCAAAGAATGTGGAAAATACCTTGGTATAAGTTGTTAAGGAAGGGATCAAAGTTGTTCAACTCATATTAGGGACCTATAGTTGTAATCTCTCTATAGAACAGATTTTATAACCAGAGGTCTTTTATCTTTAAAAAATTTGTAACTTTTATATTTCTATCATTTAAATCATATGCATTTCATACACTTAAAAATATTCTGAGGATAGATCAGTATACCTGACCAGAAATATATGCGCATGCATATATATATATATATATATATATATATATATATATATATGTATGTATGTATGTATGTATGTATATTGAGTTAAATCAGGGCATTCATCAACATAGAAGTTGAAGATACCTATTGAAGATGAAGGGGGAGGGGCAGTCAGCAACTTAGGAATATGAAACCGATACTGAGGAAAATATGTTTAGAAACTACAAAGAACAGAACAAAAATCTTTGCAGATTAATTGTGGGGGGATTAGTTGAAATCAAACATCATGCATTTGTAGTGATCTGGTTCTGCGTTTTTTTAATTAAAGACTTTCAATAAGCATTTTACATATATATATCTATATACATATAGCATCTAAATTGCTAAAGGTGAAAGAGAAAGAAAATTTCAAATATAGTATGAGGAGAAGAAAATATATTAATACATATTTTAAAGTGCTATAATAAAGAGGCAGGGTTCGTTTCTAGATTGGCATACTGTGAATTTAGGTGTGGAAGATGACATTTGAGTTGATTCTTAAGGTTAAGGAAATATAAAATTTCAACTGGCAGAGAGACACTTTAGGGAGAGTAGTCCAGGGATAGAAAATGAGAAAATGAGAAAAAATGAGAAAATCAGAATAAAAGGAAAAACAATGGAGAAAAACTTAGAACATATTCCAATAGAAGTGAATACAAGTGGATAGAGCATTGGCCCTGGATTCATGAGGACCTGATTTTCACATATAGCCTCATATACTTGACACTTACTAGCTGTGTGACCCTGGGCAAGTCACTGTAAGGTTAATATAAGGTTAATGATGGATGTATAGAAGAGTTAAAGATCTTCCTTTCTCATCAATAGGCCTCAGATACATTTTATTGATTTCTACTGAGGCACTGGGTCAGGAGGGTCGTGCCCTCCAGCCCTGAAAAGAGTATATATGTTCAGAGGTGAGATTTTGCTTTGGGGCTTATTTTTTGGAAGAAGGTTCTTTTGCCAGATGAGATTCTGGTGAGCTTCGAAAACCCAGATGTTGGTGCTTCTCTCTCTGGTGATGATGTATATATTGTGTATGATCAGACTGTTGAAAGCCCTTTCTGTTGTAATTTCTGCTTGTAATTTCTGTTTGTATTTTCTCTGAAGTTCAGTGTGCTGACTTTTTCCCCTTAACTAAGTGAATGATATATGCTTGGTTAAAGTAGATTGTTGACCCCTCAATAGCTACTTTCCTTTTAGAGAAGCAGATCTAAGAACCTATACAGCAGTCCCTCCTGTCTATGCTGGAGTCCTTGCTGTTAAAGCCACTTAATCCCAATTGCCTTGTTGGACCATGATGCATATGAAAGAGTATGATTGTCAAATAAAGTGGGAAATACAAGTGGGAGTCAGATTATGGTGAAAATTGAATGCTAACCATAGGCATTAAGATTTTACTTGGTAGCTAATAAGGAACCATTGACAATTTTTGAATAAGGAAATGTTATTTGACCTGCATATTAGGGAGATTAAACTGACAAAGATGTACAAAAAAGTTAGAGGACAGAAGGTATAAATGTAGAAATTATTAGTGTTTTGTAGTTGTCCAGAAGAGAGTAAGAGCACTAGGGTATTTTGGCTATATGAGTGAGAATGGAGAAGAGAGGAGAAGTTTGTTTCTATGGAGGTAGAGAAGACAGGACTTGGTGAATAAGTAGATATGAGGGGAAAAGAATGATTCAAGATTAACATCAAGTTTTTAATATCAGTAACTGGGGAAATAGCAGCACTATGATCAGAAATTTAAGGGAAACATGAAGACAAATTGTTGACATAATGATGGTATAGATGATGAGTTAGTTTTGGACATCAGCTGATGGTGAAGAATATTCCAATCTTCCTTTCTCCTTCCCTTATCTCTTGGATCTTGCAGAGATCAAAGACTTAGACTTGTAGTCAGAGGGCTTGGCTTTGAGTTTCATTTCTGTTTCTTACCATCTCAACAGTCACTTAACCACTCCGAGCTTCATTTCCTTCATCTATAAAATAAGGGGGTTGAACTAGCTGACTTCTTCTGATTCATCTTCTGAATCCATGATTTGGTGATCCAAATACTTTTCAACATTTGATTTATCAAACCCTCTTCCATTTCTACACTCATCCTACATGCCTGAAATGTAGCCCTCCCCTACTACTCAGGCTCCCTATGTTGAAATTCCAAATGTACTTTAAAGTACAACATTGCTGCCACACTAAGCCTTTCCTGATCCTCGGTTGAAAGTGATAAATTCTTCTCAAAACTCTCATAACACTTTATTGAGCTTAACTTTGCCCTTGCCACACTCTTTCCTGTATCACAGTTATGTGTATATTCTTTGACACCTTCTTCCCAAATAGATAACAACGTCCTTGAGAATGGGTTGTACTGTGTATCTAGCTTTCTTTGTATTCCTATAGCCTAGTACAATGTCTTACATAATAAATGAATTTTGAATTGTTTTGGGCAACCAGATGTCCATACATCATTAAAATATTTCGTGACCCCAAGAGCAGGAGCAGTTTGTGTGAAATGAAAGGTAGCTTTGTAACTTTTTGAAGCAGGATATTGCAAAAGATAAGAGACATGAGGGAGTCCAGGGATATAAAGCAGAAATAACTACGGCCCATGAGCCAATGTATAGTGAGACTAGAGCCTTCCTCTGTCAGCCTCGCTCAGTAGCCTTCTTTCCTCTGAGCTTCATTTCCTCCTGAAAGGATTTTGGGCTCATCTTTCACCTTTGATGCAATCCTTACAAGGTCTTATCTGGCAAAGTGATTTATTTAAGACCTTGTATGATTCTTTTCATGGAAGTGAGATTTGCATTTGTGTTCTTGGAATTATTTCTACTTTTCCTACTGTTGTGGAACAATTGTCAAGCCAACTAGTGCCCTCCACATGAAAAATTATAGTAGGACCCTTAGAAAATAAAAGGTACTACACTGAATTCTTAAAGATGTAGTGTATATTTAACCTTGGTAAGATAGAAGAATTCATCTAGAGAATTCAAGCTATCTCAATGAGATGCTTTGATAAACTAAAATAAAGATGTATATAGAATGATTTGTGAACATGATTTAGTTGTAGAGAAGCACAAGCAAATTAATTGTTTTAAAAAAGTATTTTAGCCTTGAATTCTGCTCTGTGTGTCATACCATTAAGTTTAGCCTTTGTGGGGTTGGAGAATGGAAGCTGCAAATCCCAAATTTTATCTCCTCAGCCAGGTGATATGCTAAAAGTCTACCAGACATTCAGTTAAGCGCACACATGTTGCTGTACCCCTGATTCTTATACCTTACTCCTAGGCCTGTGAGTTTTGAGTCTGTGCTAAGGTAATTGGTATGGCTTGACACCACTTTGATAGTACACCTTCCTTTCACATTCATATACTTTGTGGTGTTCCCATGGCTCATAGGCTCACAGGCATACACAAAATGACCACAAGCTAGGGTTGCCTCCAAAAGTTACTAGGTTTTCGGTATTGGCTATTTTTCTGATATGTGTAATTACATAAATTACTTTAAGTGAGCTTGTCCTATCCCCTTGAAAGTCTTTTCCTTTAAAAAATAGTTAAGGTCACACTAAGCTATAATAAATTAGCTTTTAATGTGACAAATAGTGAGTCCACCTCAAAAGCTCATCACTTTTCATTTTATGTATCCATGTTAATGAGTCTAGGAGACAGATAACCCACCTAAGAGGATATCATTCTCAAAAGCCCAAATGCAGCATAAAGGAAATGGACATTACTTGGAGCTTACTGTATTCTCAGAGGACCTATATAGGTATCAACTTAGCCATAAATTGGCAAAGACCCTTGTTTGCCCTCAGACTGTCAGGTACCTATATAAGAAGTGATATTTTAAGATGGGAGGGAGGGGGCTTGGAATGAATTGTCATTTATTGAAAACTCCGCGGTGATGCTGTAGATATGTTTTTTCCTAGTCAAAATCTACAAAATAAAAGTCCCTGGCTACAGATTGCAACAGAAAGCTACTGTAATCTACAATATTATCCAGTTTGCATGAATAATTAATACAACTCATCTTTTTAAGGGATGTCAGTAAATATGCAGTTAAAAGTGTAGTTAAAATTATTCACCTTTAGGTGTACTTTTTTTAAGAAGTGAAAAACTTTTCATTTTTATTTTGTTGTGATTGTCTTTTTTTTGTCCTAAACAATAGACTGTTACAGTTAAGGCAAATAGAAGTAACTATTTAGGCCTAGATCTGGCCTACAATAGAGTTGTTCATATCAAAAATTAATTTGAACATTAATCCAATGTTTTGTGATTGATGTGTTGATATTTATGTTGAGTACTGTCCCTCTAAATTCTTAAAATTGACTATAAGGAGTTGCCTCACTAGAGGCTCTCTCCACCAATGGAATCACAAAGGAGTATCTAGGGAGAAAAAAAAGAGAGAGAGTTAATGGTGGAGAGGAATCACTTTTCTGTCCTTTAATAACTTGATTTTCTTCTTCTTCCCTCCCTTGGTTTTTTATATTAAAGTATTCTTTTCTTTTTGGTAGCATTTAGGTTTGCTTTGATCATGCAGATTATAGAGCAATAATACTCTGCTGAGTAAAAATAAAATGACTACAGAAATGTAATATCCATTAAAAGGGTGGTAATTGGGTTTTATATGTTCTACATTAAATGAGTTGGCATTTTTTTAAAATTGAGAGTATTTCTTTTGCTCACTCCCCGTGGGATTTTGTTCTTTACTGAAAGACAAAATGATTCAGAAATGAAGGGCAATTAGTTATTATACATGCTGCCTTCCTCCTGCCTCTACTAATTTAACTCTTACCCTGTATTTAAAAACCAGTTCAGATTCTGTTTGTTCTGTGAAACCTTCCCATAAGATTCCCAGAGAGATCTCTCCAGATGAAGTTTAGAACTGTTCATTATTTGTAGAATTCATTTATTTTACAGCATAAGGAGGGCAGGCAGCCTGGTATAGATACAAGAGAGCAGGATTTGAAGTCAAAGCGTCAGGGTGTGATTACTGTGACCTATATAATCTTGGGCAAGTCTTTTCTATATGCCTCAGTCTTCTCATCTATAAAATAAAAGGTTCAACTCTAGAGTCCTTGAATTCTTTTTTAGTTCAAAATCTGTGGCACACTGTATTTTTATGCATATAACCTATCCTCCCAAACACATTGCAGATTTGTTGGGGGCATGGATCATAACTTTCCATCTTCAATGCCTGTGGTGATGCTACCTACCCTCCCTATATAGCAGGAACTCACTCAATATCAATTGGTCTTTTTAAAAAATCTATATGTTATGATTTTCTCTAAAGGTGATAGTTTGAATTGAATGATAAATTGAATAATAATTGAATAATAAATTCATTTTAAAATAGATTTGAGATCTATCATGATTAAATAGATTACAGCAGATAAAATTAATATAAATTTTGGGGGGTTTTTATTTAAATTAGAGAACAAAATAAAATTAATTAAAATGTAATAGACAGGACAATTACAAATGTGATTTAATTCCTTCTGTGTCTATTAACATCTTTGTATCCTCAGTACCTACAGTATGTTCTAAAGGTTACAACTGAATTAACAAAAGAAATTTGTTTAAGTTTTTCACTTGAGAGAAATAATTTGTTAAATAGTTAAAGTTTTGAATAATGTGTTACTTAACAGTATTGGTACACCTTTTAGCAGTTAAAAGGATCATCAGGAAGCATTTGACATTGAGGTCAAATAGCTTTCTTTCTTTTTCTTTCTTTCTTTCTTTCTTTCTTTCTTTCTTTCTTTCTTTCTTTCTTTCTTTCTTTCTTTCTTTCTTTCTTTCTTTCTTTCTTTCTTTCTTTCTTTCTTTCTTTCTTTCTTTCTTTCTTTCTTTCTTTCTTTCTTTCTTTCTTTCTTCCTTCCTTCCTTCCCTCCCTCCCTCCCTCCCTCCTTCCTTCCTTCCTTCCTTCCTTCCTTCCTTCCTTCCTTCCTTCCTTCCTTCCTTCCTTCTTTCCTTCCTTCCTTCCTTCCTTCCTTCCTTCCTTCCTTTCTTTCTTTCTCTTTCTTTCTTTCTCTCTTTTCCTTTCTTCTTTCCTTTCTTTTTCTTATAAGATTTTTATTGGGTCAGGTACATGGCACAATGGGTAGAGTGCTAGACCTCAACTTACTCATCTTCCTGAGATCACATCTGGCACCAGACACTTATTAACTGTGTGACTCTGGGCAAGCCATTTAACCCTGTTTGCCTCAGTTTCCTTATCAGTAAAATGAGCTGGAGAAGGAAATGGCAAACCACTCAAGTGTCTTTGCTAAGGAAACCCAAATGGGGTCCTGAAGAATTGGTCATGAATGAACAATAAGGTTTTTATGCTCTACTTCCAGAAGACAGTTAACTTGCATACACACCTGAAAGAGGTATATGTGTGAATGATTTTTTAAAATTAATAGCGACCATATGACAGACATCATTGGCTTTGAGGTGTTAAGTGAGGACTTAAATCCTTTCAGGAAAATATGATTTCTGAATCCAGTGGGTATGAGTCACAATTTGTATAAGTTTAAGTTTGAAATTTCAGAGGAGATATGGCTGCTGTGTTCTGAGTTTGTTGTCAAATCAAGAATCACCAATTACGAGAGCTGAAAATGATCATCTACAAGTAAGGACACTCAGACATAGAATGTTGAAATGGCTACCCCCAAGTCACACAGCATGTCGTTTTGTGAAGCCAAGATTGGAACGCACATCTCCTCACTGTCATCTGAGTAATTGTTCCATTACACTAAGCTTCCTGGAAGCTTCAGATCCCAAATGTGAAAACAAATGGACTTTGAATTCTTGTAAGAATGGCATTACACATCATCATCATCATCATCATTAAAAAATATTTAACCACCCACAGGTTACTAAGAGTTCCAAAAATTTCCAGAGTCCATTCATTTACCATGACAAATTTGAACCCACAGTTATACTGCTCTATCAAGCTTTTTATTTCTTTTTTAGAGATGAGAATTCTTGATTCACCTGGATTATCTGCCACTTTCAGTTTCATATTATCCTAGGTTTTACACTGTCTTTTAAAAGTTAATTTTTTCCTCTCAAATTAAAACGTTACATTGCATCGTCTTGCATATGCAGGAGTTTTAATAGTCCCTTTACTCGAAACAAAATGCTCTGTGTATTCTTTAGATAAGATGGTTATTTCTAATGAACCATCCAACAGCAGTATGACAAGTTTTATTTTTCCTCCTCATTCTCCAAACTATCGCTCTTAATGTCTATTTTTGAATGATGATAATGATTCCATAATTTCCTTTGGCATCATGTTTTATCCCTTAAATGATATTTAAAAGTTTTTTTTTTTTTGTTAATACTTAGTATAATTTTTCCCCACTGCATCTTAAGCTTGTTCTATCTTGCTGGTAGTCTTTGACTAATGACATTTATTGGTCCCTGATCTCCTTCTAGCTTCACTTTATGTTTTTGGAGGAAATTATTATGTTTTTGCTCTTGTAGACTGAATATCATCAGTTTTCTTCTCTTTACCTTTTTATCATATTTCCTACATATTTGGTTTTTTAGAAATATTGTAGCCTCATTTCAATGAGTGCTCTCTGAAAAAGACAAAATGAAACAATTCAAACCAGAAATTAGCATTTCTTTCAACCTCCAATTCTGAATTATATTATTAGCTCTTAAAAGTCACTTTCCTATGAGTTTTTGCTTTTTCCTTGCATTTTATTGACATCTGAAAGGTATTAGATTTTTAATCCTTTTCTTGGCCACAGATAATACAATTATCTTCACATTAACTTCTGAGAAATATGTCACAACTTTTTTCTGGAGATGAGCAAAGGTCTTTAAAAAATAGAGTAAGCATCAAATTTTCAAAACCTGTTAAGTATCGTAAGTCAAGATCATAAATCTGTAAACATTTACTTCATTGAACATTGCATTGCAAATTACTTAAAATATTTCTTTAACATTATACTAAAAAAGAGTAATAACATTTATTCTTATTCTGGGAATAAATCTTACACTTGAGTTTAAAATTGGCTCCTTTAAAATCATTATGTCAATCTGATCATGAGAATTTTCAGTTTTTCTGGGCATATTAATGATAGCAAACTTCCCTTCAATTTCACATTTTAGATACAAATCTTTATTTTTATTTTTAATTATGGAAGAATTAATAGCAGTAATTATGTTTGTCAGTTATTCCTGGATGTGAACTCATTCATTGATGTCAGTTTCATTTAATTACATTCAAAATGTTTAAAACTTTTAGTAATAAAAATGACTGGACTTTTAGACTATAGATTTTTCTTACAACCAGCTTTGAAAATAATTATCAGAAATATTAGAGGTGGGGAGGAGCCAAGATGCGGAGTAGAAAGACTCACATATGCTAGCTCTGGAATCCACAGCCCATAAATTTCCTGTAAAAAGAACTCCCCACAAATTCTGGAGCAGTGGAACCCGTGCAGCAATGGAGGGGAGATTTCCATTCCAGAGAGCACTGAAAAACCGACCCCAAAGGTCTGCCGCATACCGGACAGTGGAGCCCACCCCTGCCCTGCCACTGGCATCGTGGCCCCAAGAGGAGCAGATCTGAGCAGGCTTCAGGGACGGAATCTCTGGCGGCCGGGAAGGTCCCTCCACCCACAGGTGCTACAGGTCAGCGTACTCAGGTCCCCTCAGGAGGCAGCAGCAGAGGCAGAGGCAGTGGCGGCCAGGGACTCCCAGAGCAGCAGGCAGAAGTTCAGGGCCATTACTGAAGATCTCTGCATAAACCCCCTGAGGGAACTGAGCCTGGGAGGTGGCCCTGCCCCAACTTGAGCACCAGAATTTAAGCTCACATTGGATAGCAGCCACGCCCACCACTGAAAGCCCCGAGGCTGGAGAGCAGCATTTGAATCTCAGACCCCAAGCACTAGCTGGGAAGATCTAGGCAGGGGTGGAGAGGAATCTCAGAAGTCAAGTAACTGGCTGGGAAAATGCCCAGAAAAGGAAGAAAAATAAGACCATGGAGAGCTACTTTATTGGGGAAGAGATGTTCCTTCCTCCTTTCATTTCTGATGACAAAATACAATGCTTGCCATCAGAGAAAGACATGGAGGTCGGGGCCTCTCTATCCCAGACATCCGAAGTGGATATCCGGTGGGCTCAGGCCATGGAAGAGCTCAAAAAGGATTTTGAAAATCAAGTTAGACAGGTGGAGGAAAAACTGGGAAGAGAAATGAGAAAGATGCAAGAAAACCATGAAAAACGGGTCAATACCTTGGTAAAGGAGACCCAAGAAAATGCTGAAGAAAATAACACCTTGAAAAATAGGCTCACTCAATTGGCAAAAGAGGTTCGAAAAGCCAATGAGGAGAAGAATGCTTTCAAAAGCAGAATTAGCCAAATGGAAAAAGAGGTTCAAAAGCTCACTGAAGAAAATAGTTCTCTAAAAATTAGAATGGAACAGACGGAGGCTAATGACTTCCTGAGAAACCAAGAAATCACCAAACAAAGCCAAAAGAATGAAAAAATGGAAGAGAATGTGAAATATCTCATTGGAAAAACAACTGACCTGGAAAATACATCCAGGAGAGACAATTTAAAAATTATGGGACTATCTGAAAGCCGTGATCAAAGAAAAGAGCCTAGACATCATCTTTCATGAAATTATCAAGGAAAACTGCCCTGATATTCTAGAAACAGAGGGCAAAATAAGTACTGAAGAAATACTTAGAGGTTATAAAATTGAAATTATCCTTGTAAGTAGCTTATTTACTCATGATCAGATGAGAAGGATAATGCCATCAGATTTTCCATGGAAAAGTAGGCACAGCATGATATTTTCTCATGTTTCCTAACTCAGAAAAAGAAATATCAAGGGAAATGTGTTTTTAAAAAGGCAAAAAGGAACTTTATGCAAAACAAATTATTTATTGAAGATAAATAATTGTTGGGAGAGGCAGAGTAGTAAAACAGAGTGACCTTCGTGTCAGGAAGTTCCTGGTTTTAAGTTCTGCCTCAGATATATACTAATTATGTGACCTTGGCCTGTGTTTTTCTCTCAGCGCCCCAAACCATTCTCTCATATTATAAATTGCAGAGCAGGTGTTGACGTGCATTGATTGAAGATATTATCTCACTGGCAGTCTCCTATAGCAGTGATTACATTGGCCAGAATTTTAAAAAGCAGTAGTTGATAAAGGCAAGAGTAGAATACACTAGAGATTCTCAGAGCAGAATTAAACTATAAAAATAATTCCTAAGTATGATGAAGACATGATTTGGGCCAGGGGTCTCTTCACAGTAGTGGTATCAAGGATGAGGGGAGAGGCCCAAGTCAAAAGCCAGCTGTAACCTTGTTAGTGTTATCATTTACACCTTGAAAATTGGTAAACATTACAAATAAGAGCTTGATTTGCTGTTTTATTGCTTGTTTAGACTTATTAAAGTGATAGAGAAAATGTTAACAATGAAGATAAACTAAAAGTATGTAAGTATAGTTCCCTCCCACCCCCAAGAAGCAGTTGTTCAACTTTAACCAGAATGCCTCTGAGTCTTTGTATGATCAGGAGGTAGGACAGTCCCAGTCCTGGTCAATAGCCCATACTTCTAAGGAGAAAACTAGCTTGGCTGGGAAGTCAAGAGTCACAAGAGAGAAAATGGTGTAAGATGAGCGAGCAGTGTTAAATGAGCAAACTTCATGAGGGGAAATACAACATGAAGGAAGCAGTCCGGAAGAATGGACCTAAGACAGGTCTCTTGTGCTCCTGTATGGTATTAGGCTCTCCCAAGGCATCAGGGTTTTAGAGGATTGTTGGCTAGGGCAAAGACGGCCAGGTTTGGGAGGGAGAGATCAGATGCCCCAGACTTGTGCAGATTACAATTAAGGGACTGGTGGTACTCACTCATGCTAAGGGAAACATGAGAATTTACTGCCTGTTCATATTCACCCTCCCCTCCAGTAGAAAAAGGAGTTTTCTAATATTACTGTGGGCCTTATTTTGACAGGGCAGCTCAGGGAATTTGAGTCTTTCTGGTGCTTCACACAGTCAGCAAGGCAGTACATGGTACCTAATGTTTTTCTTTCACATCTTTTTTTTCCCTTCTGCTATTAATCATCCTTTTTTATTTTTATAATATAATACTTGCAGTTTTGAATGAAGAATTTTATCTTTGTAGAAAAAAGAATATTTGCACAAGGAAAGATGTTAAATGTGTTTTGAAACTCAGCTGGGAAGATCCAATACACCACATGGTGTCAGCTGCTAAAATTATAGACTTAATGACCTAAAGGAACAAACCAGCCTATGAGTCATAGATAACAATTCCAATTTTTTTTCATTTTTGGTAAATATTATTTTATTTTGAGTTAGTTTTTTTTTTTAATTCCAAGAAGTCCAGTTGTTTTGAGTGAGCTTGCCTTCTGAAAAATTCCTCCAAGTTAACTTTTATTTTTAAAATGAGTTATCAGTGATTTGTCAGTAATAAGGTATGGTACAAACCTTGATCTGGTTGGCCATTTTTAATTACTTACTGAAAATTTGCATCAGTGAAACAAATGGAGATTCTCATCTTTTTTGTGAAATTTTATATTCATTTTATATTTCAACTCAGCCATATTTTGCCCCAGTAATTTATTTCCTTGGGTTATTAGGAATTTTTCTGGAAGTTCTTTTCCAGGGAGTCATATGAAAACCAGAAAGAAAGCTTGAATTAATGTCTGTTCTAACAGATAATGCTGGAAAAAAGATTTGATGAATTTTAAAATATTACTAGGTCATTGCAGTCTTTTGTTTCTGTTTTGTGATGTGTATTAGGGGGCTAATTTTTGAGGATACTTTCCATCCTATGTACTCTGTTGTCACTCATTAATGAATAATTTGATTAATTATAAGAAAACAATATCCATTCTCTTTGGTTTAGGTTGGCTAGTGCTGGGCTTCTTTCTCTAAACATCAGTTTAAATACATGATTCAGGGTCCAAGACCCTGTGCCAAAGTTCCTAGATCCATCCTCCACAAACTGCCAAAGTAATATTCATTTCTGTTCCTGTATTTTGTAATATCTTTCTGTTACTTCCAGGGTCAAATATAAACCACTCTGTTATTTAAAGCCCTTTACAATCTGGTTCCATCACACCTTCCCAGGAATACTGAAACACAACTTCTTTTTACATATACTATTATCTGGCAAAATCACTTCTTACTCATATATGGCCAACCATCTCCATCTGTGCCTTTAACATTCTGTTCCCATCTCTGGAAAGTACTCCATATCATCTCTGAGTTATAGATTCCCTCTTCCTTGAAAGCTTGGTTCAGAAGTGATCTCCTACATGAGTGTTTTCCTGATCCTCTCAACTGAAAGCTCCATAAAGGCAAGAACTAGTACATTTTTTATCCCCACCCTAGGAGAGGTGGAAATAAGAAGCCAGAAGCTGCTAAAGAGAGAGGTAGATGCCTTCCTTGGCACAGAACTGGAAGCTAAAACCTCAGCCTATTGTTTAAGAGGTCTGCTGTCAGTACAAACTATTCCCTAAGGATAAAATTCCTACAAATTTAGGCCCTGTTGCATACATTCAATTGATAAATGTGAGTCAAAGTTACAACTAATTATAATTGCAGTATAAAAGTAAGAATTTAAGTAGCAACATGTCTTGGAAAAGACAGACAATGAAAATAAATTTGTTTCTTAGAGCTTTATGAGGTTCAAGAAAGATTCTCTGAAAAAGATAAATTGTTAGTAATTAAAAAAAAAAACAACCTAGCTCACTAAAAAGTAGGGAAAAGTTTTATATGAATACTGCTTAGACATCCCTAGTGGTACCTAGTAGTTTCAAGGAATCTGAAAGAGGAATCTGAAAGCACTCCTAGTCTAATTCAAGTTTGAAGAGCCCATAAGGATGAAATTGTGCCCAAAGGAAAAGGGAATAGACATCATGTGAACAATCACATCAACTTTTATTTTTTTATACTGACAACATTTGACTTTACTCCTCTTCAAATGAGCATGATCACAATTAGTCTTTATTATCCTAAGGAAAAAAAAAATAAATGGTGACTCACAGTATCATATCCTTGAGCATTTCTTATATAATAACTCCTGAATCTCATTTGCATGCCTTATGAATATATTTATTGTACTGAAAGCTGATTACCTAATTCCTTCTAAGTCTTTCAAGGCAGTAAGCCAGGACATTCCTAAGTTTATAAGCATATTGATTTTGACAGTTGGAAGAGTTTGAGATTTCTGTATTAATTACTATGTTTACATAAAAATGAGCTTTATGTCATTTGTGCCGTCTTATTATACCCATTTTCAAAATTACAGAGCAATTACATGAATTGCTGAAGCCGTATGTGGTACCTAATTTAATTTAACAAGATGCGGCTACATCATTTTTCACATATCATAAAAATAGACATATTAGATATGGAAGTCATAATAAGCCGTTAGTTATAACAGTGTGTATAGTTCTTAAAATATATGCCCATCTGATGATAATTACATTGATCATAAAGAAATATAGGTATACTTTCTGGCTACTTTTGTAAAGAAAATGTGGAAATGAATCTACCATTTTTTCCTTACTGCCCTTCCTAGGGTGACAGAATTAGAGGGAAAGAGGGCTCGGAGGTCATCTGGTTCAAAATTCCAATTTTGCCGATGAGATACATGAGACCCCAAATAGTTAAGTGACTTAGTGAAATTGCGTGAATAGTAAGTATTAGGCAAAGAGAATTGCAAATGACAGTCCCCAAATTTAAACCCAGCTTGTTGTACTTAATGATAATAATGACAATGATATAATGTATATGGTCTGAGACTTGGCATGGCCCAACCTCTGATGAAGATCAGTCATTTCTTTGCAATTTATATTCCTAAAAAGTCAGTTACTTGGGAGCACTAAAATGTTCAATGACTTGCTGACAGTCACGTACCTTATATGCATCAGTGGCAGGACTAGATCTTGGCTTTTCCTAGCTCCATGGACATCTCTCTACCCACTCTAAGTTATAAATTTAAACCCATTATTGAGTAATTGAAAAAAAAATTGTGGAATTGAGCTGTGATCTTATTGTAGACAATAAAACCTTAATAATGGCAGATCTACCACTGATGCCAGCGGAGGATGGATGGGGAACTAAATGCTGATGCATAATATGGCAATAAGTCTGCCTGAATTGACTGGGGGTAAGATAACACAGATGAGAAATATCAAGTAAGGAATGTAGTGTAGAAGTCTAAGCCACAGTGCCTATTTAGCAGATCTGTATGGTATGAAAATGGGAATATCCTTCATAATCCATTAGACATATGTTAATTATCTTCTGTATTTTAGACTACTAGGTGCAGGGGATACAAAATCAAAACAAAACTAAGCTCTTTCCCTCAGAGGAATTTCATTTTACTCCACTGATACATCAGGTGAAGGGATAATTATGTATGTGATAATTTGAGGAAGAGAGAAAGTATACTCACAGTTGTGGAGCTAGAGAAAGACATCCTTTGGGATAGAGGCATATGTGCTTTAAAAGATTCCAAGGATCCTAAGAGGGAACACTGAGGAGGTGATGCCTCCTCTCAGTAGACTGGGCTGTAAAATATCCAACGGGGCAGTAGTAGTCTTGGGTGCAACTGGGGGAGGGAGTATTGAATAAAAATAAGAGATGATAGAATCAATAGGAAAGAAAAGAAGATAAAAAAATTTTGAAAAAACATTTCTACATGTTTCATTTGTTGTGCAACAGTTAAAAGTAAACCCACAAAATGCAAGTTCTAACCAATCAGTGATAAAGTCGGTTGATAAGTCTTAACAAGCAAGTGTTGGCAGGTAAGCATGTAGCAAATTGTTGGGAAGTCTAGCATGCCAATATTGGCAGGAATATGTGTGGGTAGTGACTTGTTTACAATATAATGCTATATGTCATCAAAATTTCAATGCAGGAAAAAACCCACAAATTTGAAATAATTATTAAATTTAAGATTTGTCCTTTAAAAAACACATATTTTTGAAATTATGCAAAATTTTAAAAACCATTAAAGGGTTAAAGAATATAGATTTCCAAAGATGGGGCACTGAGTAATTTTTTCAAGAGGATTGGTAGGCCAAATAAGTTTGGGAACCTTCTACATTAGAGGAACCCAATGTAAAAGCAGAGAGGCAGGAAATATGATGATGGGTTTGAGAACTACTGTGAAGAGTTTGAGGAACCACAAGTAGTCCAACTTTGGCTGGATTATATGAGGTGTGAAGGGAAATAAGTTTGAAAAGGTGGACTGGGTCCAGATTGTGAACAACATTGTGTGGATTTTTATTGTAGCAGTAATAGCAGTTACTGAATGTTCTTGAGCAGTGACATAAGACGACTTGGGCTTTGGGGAAATATTTTGTAGCTATATGGTGGTTGAAGTAGAGGCAGGAGACTGAAATCCTGTATTTTAACTTGGGTTCAGAATGCTCAGAGATTGATCCCAAGAAGTTTAACCAGTTTTTGAAGCCTGAGTCCAAAAATCACAAAACATTAGCAGTATTTGGTGGGATTCTATGGAATTTAAATCAAACAAAGAAAAAAAGATACATAACTCCAAGGACTGTCAGAATCTGGTCTTGTTTAATTGTTTCTTTGATTTTTAAGCCCACTATGACAATGCGGTTCTAAGAAGCATTATTTGATTATGTCATAGAAAGCAGTTAGGAAAGGGGAAGGGTTTAATTGATATTCTTTCTTTATATATCTAGACCAGAGAAAGAAATTAAGAACAAGACTGTTGGAATGATACTCATAGAAAGGATATGCATTGGTGGGAAACTTCCCACAGTTATATAGAGAAGGGAATAAACCAAAATCCATGTTTGGACACTTGCTGGCCCTACCTGTTATTGGGCTTCTTATTCCCCTTCAGCCTCAACTTCTTTTCCGACTTACTGTCAGTCTCACCTCTCCCTTCTGAATCCTCTAAGCTATGTTTTTCCTTGTTTCATAATCACTATGATATTTCTGTCTCTACATTATTAAGCACCTTCAGATTATAGAAAAAAATGTGCTATACAGGGTTTTATAATCTTCATTTTTCAGGAGAGCTGTGTGATTAGGGAGAGTGACATGAGATTAAGTCTTGTGACTCAGGCTTCCATGTGACCCAGGTAGGTCACATGGGCCTAATGAATGGTAAAGACCTTCCCATTTATGTTACCATTACATGTGACCCCAGGATCTTTTGTATTCATTACATAGATCACTGGGGCAACTGATATCAACAGAGCTTTAATAGGGATAACAAAAATAAGCATGTAAAACAGTATCTTAGGTAATTGGTGTCAGCAAAACTTTACAACAGTATAACTGGGATCATACAAAATAAGCATATAAAACAATATCTTAGGGTGAGCTTTGAGCATAAGCACCCCATCATTTCACCCTTGAATGAATGGGACCCAAAATCTTGAGGTAAGGGGTGAAGGTCTCTTCTTCCATAGCTACTTCCTGTTGAAATTGAATGTAAAGCTTTCCTTGCCTGAAGTGGTCCTATCTGAGGGGTTAGTTTCTTAGCTATCATCCAGAGCGTGGTTGACACCAGGTCCAGGGGTGACAGCATATTGGAGAGAGGATGACATCCAACATAAGGGATCAGGCATCTGCAGATGGAAGGTATTAAGCCTGCAGAAAACAAACCTGACAGTTTGGTGAACAGAAAAAAAGCCAGAAAGAAACAAGGAGACAATAGCTAGAAGCAGGGTAGATATATTTCTGGAGTCCATGAACTCACTATCATAGCCTCATTCACTGTTGTTTACTATTTTCTAAATTGCAATTTTGGGGTCAACATTCTGGCTAGAGGTATACTTTTTATAATCTGAGCAAGGGACTGCTCAATTTCCTATTTTCCCTGCAGGTGTGATGAATTTGGATACAATGTTTCATAAAAATCTTGGGGGCTGGTCCTAATTTCCCTCCTCAGTCTAATATCAAGCCCCTTTCCTTCATATATTTTGTATAGTTCATTAGTTGGAATGCCATCTATTCTTCCAAAATCTACCCTTTCTCTCAATAGAGCAGTAAACAATTCCTTTCTTGTCAGTCTATTCTGACTTTGCATCTGCTGGCTATTTACCCTTTTCTCTTGAGGAAATTTATCTTTTTTACTGATTCTCA